>CM062826.1:3430237-4630237 GCA_031772345.1 Himalopsyche anomala
TTAAGCCATATTTAATTCACAGATAACTTATATTTTTAGCAGAAATCATAAAGCTGTTGTATAGAAATGACACATGACCAGTAGTGTGCTGCTATGGGTTCGCACCAGCTCTTGCGAGGCGGTTCCTAAAATAATCTCGATTCAGAGAGCCGGTTCCTAAGCCTGTCAAGGTTATTAGTATATTAGTAAATATCTGTGATTTTGGATCCGAAAATTCTCGGAAGAGCTAAAAAAACGAGTCACGTTGATATTTTGGGCAAATTCCTAGGTTTTTGGATTCGGAAATTCGCTGATCAAGGTGCGAGTCACTGCGCATGACCATATGGTCACAAAACATTCGGGGTTGAAATATAGCTAAATGTGAAATGTTAAAAAATATATACAATTTCACCTTTTTAGATCAACATAATTTCAATACAAATATATTAGCAAAGGCAGTGTAAATAATTCGATACTTAGATAATAATTGGATGTTGTGAATTTAGTGGTCCGTGAGCCCAAAAAGTTTGCCGACCGCTGTCATAGATAATATCCCCGCATTGCACATGGCATGGCTGTCATATTACGAAAATACTGTTCTCGTCTATGGTCTAAATCAAATGTCACAATTCATAATAGTGTTTGGTAAATTTTTACCGGTATCCGAGTTCTATCTGTGATAGATTCTATAAAGTTGGTTAAATTAATCCAATAATATTAGGTTTCACTTAATTCTACTCATTACATGCGCACAGAGGTTATCGTAACATCATACCAATATTAAGTAATGTCTTAGGTTAAATACCACAATTATTTTAATATTCAAAAAAATATGGGTGAATTAAAAGGAGAGTTTTCGAAGGATTGGTGTAGCGACCCAAAATTATTACGACAGCCCATAAAAGTTTTAGAGGTTAGTAGCTTACTACTTACGAATACTATTATGCTATAAATTTTGCACATCTGACGGATCACAGAGACTAATTTAAGTTGTAATTATTTCCAGGATAAATACAAATTAGTTCCTGCATTTCTTCAAGTGAAAGGATTGGTGAAACAGCATATAGACTCATTCAATTATTTTATAAACTTTGAGATAAAGAAAATAGTTCAAGCAAATGAAAAGGTTCTTAGCGATGCTGATCCCCTCTTTTATGTTAAATACCTGAATGCATATGTGGGGACTCCCGATGTTGAGGAAGGATTCAATATTACAAAGCCAACCACTCCTCATGAATGCCGTCTCAGAGATATGACCTACTCTGCGCCGATCACCGTAGATATAGAATACACACGAGGAAATCAACGAGTCATACGAAACAATCTAATGATAGGGAGGTAAGATGTATTCTTTTACAATGTTTGGTTCAATATGTATCATCACCTCAATAATAGTACAACTAGGCAACTTGATTTTGGTAAATATGCTTTACAACATGCTACCGTTTTTCTTCATAAAAATTAACGGAATCCCACTAATAATATTACAGTTTTGTAGAAAATTCAATTACGAATAGAAAAACTCCAAAAAAGCATACATGGGAATCATGAAAATGCGAATATAATATGCTTCAGTACTACAACTAGGCAACTCTGATTTGATTATTGTTTGAAGAAATTATTTGATCTTTTCTTCACTGACGGAATGCGCTGCGGCACACTTAGCATCGCCCTACGGCACACTGGTTGCGGAGCACTGGTCTAGTTAACTGCCTGATCTGATTTTATTGCTTAGGGTCGAAAATGTTGTTTTTAAGCTAAGAAAAAATTTTGACAATATTTTTGCTGTCTGCCTGAGAAGTAGCTTGTTATAAAAGTGAGTAAATGTATGGAGAAAAGCATAAACTAAAATTTCATCGAATATTTCCTCATTACATCTGAGATCTCGCTATTTCCGTGATCGTAATAAACGAGTTTGACTGTATATATATTTTGTATGAATAAGCAATAAGCATTTAGTTTTTTTATTTTACGATATTCACAATATACTTGTTCACAATTTTACATATTTGTTTTCACATGGTCTTTTTCTAAATAAATAATACAAAGCAGTGGATGGTATCTGTTTACCTATTCTTCTTCTTCATTTGGACAATTTACCAAATCTTCCAGTTTATCATACCAGAATGTGTATATATTTTGTGAAATAGTCACTGCTTATTTATGTAACTTGGACTATATTGACATGTGTTGGTATTGTTTTTTTAGAATGCCCCTCATGCTGCGTTCGTCAAACTGTGTACTCACCAATAAATCTAATTTTGAGTTATCCAAACTAAATGAATGTCCACATGATCCCGGGGGCTATTTTATAGTCAGAGGTATTAATTTTCATTATTATTAAATTAACATAAAATTAATCTTGTTAACTTTGTTACATACCGCCAAATCCATCGAAAAAAAATTTATTCTGTTGAGTTATTAAGTCTAAACAAAATATGCAAAAGATCATGGTTCAGCTGCTTAAATTCTTATGTTTTATTCTGTCAAAAATCTTTAAATCGTATTTGGAGTTATTTACACAAAAATACAAATACATCATTGATTTATTCAGAACAGTTATAACTTTTGTTTGCCTGAATGATGATATATTTCATTCAATGTAATTGTTTCCAAATGCACTGAATCCAATTTCTGTTTGTAGTTCAATATGTTAAATTTAAAAGGCAATTTAAGAAAACCATTTGAGTTACATCACTGTATAAAGTCATATTTGAATATTGGATATGATTCTCGTTTGATCATATTTAATTTGGTTTCAGGCCAAGAGAAAGTGATTTTAATTCAAGAGCAGCTGTCGAGGAATAGAATGATCGTAGATGAATTTAAAGGTTCCATCCAATGTCAAGTCACGAGTTCGACGCATGAAAAGAAATCGAGAACCAATATTATCGTGAAGAACACAAAATATGTTTTGCGACACAATGCATTAGCAGATGTAAAAAGTTTTTTTTATTTATATATTTTTATGAATTAATTTACTTTTATATTGTTAAAACTTCTTTTGTTTTTTTACCAGCTAAACATTCAGTAAAACCTTAATTATCTTGACACTCCATTAGGAGTACATATGCTCCACATTAGAGCAGACATGGTTAAAAGTAATGAATATCTACTCAAATACATAACTTTTTGTATTCTAATTTAATTTAAAAAAAAAGGAGTCAAAGTTGCCCATTTTTTTACAACTCCAATCCAACAGCCCTGATTGCCTGCCTCTTCTTCAAACTTTGTATCTGGATAGTAAAATTGATCTGGAGTTTAGACATATTAGTGCAAATATTATAGACTACTGATTAATCAATTTTCTATGTATACTTTATAAAAAAATATGTCTTCCATTGTTTAATAGGATATTCCAATAGCTATTATATTTAAAGCAATGGGTATATGTAGTGATCAAGAAATTATGCAATTGGTCGGAACTGATGCCATTTCCCTGAAAAAAATGTCGCCATGTCTAATGGATTGTCACAATTTGAAAATATTCACCCAGCAAAAGGCATTAGAGTATATGGGATCTAAACTAAGAGTCAAAAGGTTAGTATCAAAATGTGTTCTTTTGTATTAACATTCTTTTATTGATGAATAAATAAATTATCTACAGACAGCTCTCCGTTTATAAACATCACAACTAGTATGATTTCTTTCACGAGAACTGCTTGTTAATCAGCTGCTCAACATTTCTTTTTTCAAAGATAGTAAAAATCGAAGGATAGGGTTAGAACAGGACAAGTGACTAGCTAGTCGCTCGCATTACGCTCCATGCTCAGGATAGAACGGGTCGGAGGGGGGAATTCAAGACATCACAAACATCCATGCCTCCAAACAGAAATTCATAAATCGATTTATAAATTTAAAAAATATATATAAAACTGTCTGTACCGGGATTCGAACCCGTGACCTTCTTAAACGAAAAAAGCGATATATTTTATCTACTTTCTAACTGTATGCACTTATTGACTGTTTTTAAGTAATCTTAATACTTTTTTTTGAAACATGGGTTAGTGTAGTACTAAAATTGTTTTTTTGAAAATAAATCCGGTTTAAACCGGTTACCCGGTTTATTTATTTGAAAAAAACCGAAAACCGGTTAGTTTAAATGTCCGGTTAATTGGAAGCCCTACAGCTGACTATTGATAGCTTAAAAATGTCACTAACAAACCTGTTGGTTAGTGATAAAAAATATGAAAGCATTCGCTATTGAAATTATTCAATCGTGATAATGTATTATTTTTAATTCTCTTCGTGCATAATGAACCAATAACTTCTTACAAAAATATATTTTACTGCACATTTTGTGATGGTGCGAAGAAAAACATTCAAATTAAAAACATGCTTTCAGATTTGTATCAGCAGCCAGCAAATCCAAAACCCCCGCCGATGAAGCTCGTGATTTATTAGCTACGACAATTTTAGCCCACGTGCCTGTTGAAAATTACAACTTTTATGTTAAGGCAGTTTACTTGTCATTGATGGTACGGAGGGTGGTAGAAGCAGAGTTCAACAAATCGGCCATCGACGATCCCGATTATTACGGAAACAAAAGGCTGGAGCTGGCAGGTTCCTTGCTCGCACTTATGTTTGAAGATCTTTTTAAGAGATTCAATTGGGAACTCAAAATGATAGCCGACAAAATTATACCGAAGATCAAAGCTGCGCAGTTTGACATCGTAAAACACATGCGTCCTGATCTCATCGCTAATGGATTGTTTACTGCAATAGCAAGCGTAAGAATAATATTCATTAATTTTAATTAAAGCCTTTTATTTACTAATAATAGACATGTGAAATCTTTATATCACATTTAACTTTTATTCAATTCAATACATTCATAAATTGTCTATGATTACCTCTTAATCGGAGTGGACAATAATTGGAAGTTTAAATGGCCAGAAGAAGTGTTGATAACTGAATATCCTCCGTATTAACGTAGATAAGTATTTTCTTTACAATCATTAATTTTTTTTCTGTTTTTATTTTCATGTTTTAAATATTTTTCTTTGTTAAATATAGGGAAATTGGACAATCAAAAGATTCAAAATGGAACGGCACGGCGTCACCCAAGTGCTCAGCCGATTGAGCTATATATCAGCCTTAGGTATGATGACGAGAGTAAACTCTCAATTTGAGAAGACTCGTAAGGTCTCCGGACCCAGATCTCTCCAGCCGTCTCAGTGGGGAATGCTCTGTCCCTCTGACACACCGGAAGGTGAAGCGTGCGGCCTAGTGAAAAATCTCGCCCTTATGACGCACATTACCACCGATTGTAATGAGACACCTGTCGCTCGATTGGCCTGCAATGCTGGCGTCGAGGACATTCGGCTTTTAGGAGGGGAAGAAATCAATCATCCTGACGTCTATATGGTTTTCCTCAATGGTTAGTTAAAGAAAATTAAATTGTATAAACTGTTAACTAGAAACATATTTCTTTTTCAATATTTATTCACCATTGAGTAACTGCATTCTATTTTTTGGGGATTTGACGCTCGGGATATTAACCGTTTTGAAATGGTCTGTCAGAATTTTGTTTACTGCCCATTATTAAATACTTATATATTACAAAGCTGACAAAATTTATACCTTTTAATTTTTTTTTCTATATATATATTTCTATACATTTTCCTACATAAAGAAATAGAGTGGCCTCTCTCTTTGTTTTGCACAATTTGTCAAAAAATTATCATGATTCAATTGATTAGAGTTTTATTTTTACCACCCATATTAGTTGAGTAGGAGTCAACAGCGTACGTCATCAAAATTTATGTTGTCCGTTTCATGAGATTTTTCTTGATTTCATTGATTTCATAGATGGTACCTAAATAACTATTTATTAAAAATTTCCAGCCTTGTTTTACAAAATACTCTTTTTCTTTTCCCACAGGTAATATTTTAGGAGTTGTGCGTAATTATAATAGGCTTATACTCGTCTTCCGCATGTTTCGTCGCAGGGGTCTAATCTCAGCTTTTATTTCAATCTACCCAAATCACAATCAACGAACTGTGTACATCTGCAGCGACGGCGGAAGATTATGCCGTCCTTACATAATTGTGACAAAAGGAACCCCTCTGGTCGAACAGCACCACATCACGGAGCTCGACAGAGGCATCCGAAAGTTTCAAGATTTTCTCAACGACGGCTTGATCGAATATCTCGATGTGAATGAAGAAAATGACAGTCACATTGCTTGTCGGGAGTGCGAGATCGATTATCAGATGACAACGCATTTAGAAATAGAGCCGTTTACCATATTGGGTGTCTGCGCTGGACTCGTTCCCTATCCACACAATAACCAAAGTCCTAGAAATACATATCAATGTGCTATGGGTAAACAAGCGATGGGTGAGTTTTATTCATCGTTCTTAAATCTTAACAATTTTACAATTCTCCTTATTGTGTAGCAATCGAATCTTGAATGATTGCTCTTCAGACACTCTCGAAAATCATTCAACCCAGTGAAACCTCGGTCTAAAACAAATCCTATCAGCTGTGTACAGCATTACTTGAAGCTAGGTGTCTAGGCATCTCGACTATACATGCAACGTGATAACGAGACCACACTAGTTCATGGTTATAGTAAGCAATCATCGGCCGCATACGGCGACATTGTTAATTGTAGACCGGCACCTAGTCTGCAATTTTCAAGTCTTGCTGTCTCAGTTCATTACAAATAATTTGCTCAACGCTCTTATTTTCCAGACCCAATATAATAGGTGGTACAACTGTGGTGAATGGTAGTGTGTAACATTTTGAATACTCTACGGATGACGGAAATTGTGAAAGAGTGGAAATTATTTTATTTGTCTAGAAAATAGTGCCTACTTTCATATTGTAATGTTTGATTATTTGTGTTACAGGAACAATTGGATACAATCAGAGAAATCGAATCGACACGCTGATGTACAATTTAGTTTACCCTCAGTGCCCCATGGTAAAAACAAAAACAATAGAACTTACCAATTTTGATAAATTGCCTGCTGGACAGAATGCCACAGTTGCTGTTATGAGTTACAGTGGATACGATATTGAAGATGCGCTCATATTAAACAAAGCATCTATAGATAGAGGCTACGGTCGTTGCTTAGTTTATAAAAGCATGAAAACTACTATGAAGCGATATGCAAACCAGACTTCTGACCGTATCCTCGGACCATCGAGAGATGCGGCCACAAACAAAGTCATCAAGATGCACGATATCCTAGACGCTGACGGGATCGCTGCACCCGGTGAAATGGTCGAGAATAGACAAGTTTTAATCAATAAGCAGATGCCATCGGTCACTTTAAATCCAGTCGTGGCCGGTCAACCACAGCAAGTCAACTATAAAGATGTCCCGTTGTGTTATAAATGCCCCGTTCCCGCATACGTCGAGAAAGTAATGGTGTCTTCCAACGCCGAAGAGGCTTTCCTCATAAAGCTTCTGCTGAGACAAACCCGCGGGCCTGAGATCGGGGACAAGTTTAGTTCTCGGCACGGACAAAAAGGTGTCACAGGCCTCATCGTCGATCAAGAAGACATGCCATTTAACGATTATGGTATATGCCCCGACATGATCATGAATCCTCACGGGTTTCCTTCTCGTATGACAGTAGGAAAAACCATTGAATTGATAGGGGGCAAAGCAGGCTTGCTGGAGGGAAAATTCCATTATGGTACGCCCATTAATTATTATAGTAATCCTGTTATCTTGGTTAACTCAGATAGAAATATTTGTTTAAACTTGCTCTTTGTGAAGACTTTTATGGTATCCTAGATAACTGATGATGTATAACAGATTTCTTAAAATATGCTAGGATCAATCAGACATTGAGTATTAAAGATTTCTATACCTTTAGTCTTCTCGAAATTACCTAATGTTTATGAATGTATTTATCTTACAGGAACAGCATTTGGGGGCTCAAAAGTTTCAGATATATGTGATGAATTGGCCAAAAACGGGTTTAATTATCACGGCAAGGACATATTCTACTCTGGAATAACTGGAGAACCACTGGAGGCATATATCTATTCCGGACCCGTAAGTATTAATTCAACAGTGTTAAAATTGAACACAAAGGCATTTTGTACATGTTATTAGTGTAATTTCACTGTTTTTTTATACTATCCACAGTGTGTTTTCAAATTTTGGGTATATTTTTTTCAATTAACATTATTTTTCAACAATAAAGGAATATGGTAATCATATTCGAAATGCTGTTGAATTAGAGAATTGTTAAGATTAGAAAAATTAGTAGAATTCTACCATAAATTTTGGTCTGCATAATTCTTATTAAAATGATTGTAATATGTATTATTATACTAGGTATATTATCAAAAGCTGAAGCACATGGTTCAGGATAAAATGCACGCACGAGCCAGGGGGCCTCGAGCTGTTCTCACTCGTCAACCGACCGAAGGCCGCTCTCGAGAAGGCGGACTGCGTCTCGGAGAGATGGAAAGAGATTGTCTCATTGGTTATGGGGCCAGGTAAAATAATGCTATTATCAAAAACTTTACATTAAATTGATCATTGCTATATATTTAATAAGCATCCGTAAACAATATTTGCAAGTGGTTGCTCGCCCTCACTTGAAGATCATCTATACTTACTGAGGCTTGAAGAAATGTAAAACTCAAGTGATTGTGACTTTTGGAAGTATAAATAATTTATATGATGCTAGTAATATTTATTTTTGTTCATTGTTGACAAAAATGCAAAATTTCACTCATTTTAATCACCGGTGTGAAATTCAATGGTAGGAGAGTCAACTTAAAATACAACTTTGCTATTCCAAATATTAAACCCAAATTCTTCAGACCGCTAAGCCCAAGGACTAATACTAATATCTTTAAATTATTCTGTTCCAGTATGCTGTTAATTGAGAGACTGATGATAGCATCAGATGCATTCAGTACGGACATCTGTAATGCGTGCGGTCGACTAGCATATGATGGATGGTGTCACGCGTGCAGCAGCTCGGCCTCTGTCAGCACGATCGAAATACCTTACGCTTGCAAATTACTCTTCCAAGAACTGACAGCGATGAACATTGTCCCCCGACTTACTCTCAAAAAATATTGTGAATGATAATGTTTATTTGAATAATTACATGATATTGATTATAATATAATATAATATTTGATATAATAAAATATGAATATTGTATTGAATTTGACAGACGCATTATGCAACAACTGTACATACATTAAATATTTTTTAATAAAAATATTGTCAACAAACCGGCTTATTCCATTTACACACCTTTCTTTTTTTTAAATCATGACTGCCTCCAATGTGGAAAATATGGACTCCTAATGGAGGCATCCTAGTCTACGGAGGCATCTCAACTGAAGTTGTTCTATCTGATCCACTTGTTATTTAACCGCTCATCCTGTTTTTTCAGAGGGGAGTAAAAGAATGGGGCTAGGGCAGGCTAGTTGGCTAATCACTCTCATTCAAAGTCTTTTTATGGACCCATTTGTCAATTTCAGACTGGTTTTGAACACAAATCTATAATTTTAAAAATACCATTCCTACTAATTCCACATATTCAATTAAGATACGGACCAGTTTTACTCATCACAAGCATTTTCTGATGAGAGAAACTGGTCTTGATCCCAGGTAATAAATAAATGAGGAATTGGTACAAAAAAAATAATATAATGCCTTTCCACCAAGTATTGACAGTGACCACCTTAAACGGTACATATCCATAAATCAATTTATGAAATTGTGCAAACAATTTATAAGAGTGTGCCAAAGTGCCAAATTCTTTTCACATTTCCATAATTCAAGATTTACAATAGTTTATTAATTTTTGCTTTGAATATCGAAGTGAATCACTCGTTTCATTCTGTCAAGTAAATATTTATTAAATCAAATAATAATAGCCCCAAATAAAATGTGTGAAAAATTCATAATAAACGCTTATTTAAACGAGCCAGAGGGGTGAATCGACCATAGATCACAAAACACTCATTCTAACATTATAGATAATATATGTACTATTAGGAACTAATTATTGAAACATTTTCGCATCACATTCCCAAATGAATACTTCATACTATTTACTATATCCTTTCCTTTTTTGATGGGATTGTTTATGTCATTGCTATCGTGAACTGCGTCGACATTATGGTGGCTTTTGGAAATCCGCGTCACGCAAAAAGCGACCGTGGCAATATTACTGTTTATACCAAAGCAGTGTTTTATTTATTAAAATAATTATTGACATCGTTTTTTCTTAAAATTAAGCGTTTTTTTCAAATATAAATTATTGACAATAAAAGTTTTGTTTACTGTACATTAGCTAAAAGTATATTATTGAAATTGTCGGAAAACATATTTCTTCCGAATCTAATGAAATATTCATTTCGAAATGTGATGCAAAAATGTTTTAAAAAGTTCCTAATAGTATATCATTTATATATAGTTTAAAATATAAGTTTGCTACAATTTATGGTCAACGGTCGTGAAAGTTGTTATTGATTTTTATTGAATTATAATGCTTTTTTGGTGCTGCATTTCATACACCAAAGACGCTGCTTGGATGATTGAAATATTATATATACTACAGAAAAAACGTTTTTCGATAGTTTGTAACAAAAATACATAATTGAAAATATCTTTACCGATACCGGCTTCAAAATAACTACACATCCAAAGTTGCCACTATAATAATTTATTTATTTATATTTTCCTTCGCTAGATGGTACCTTGACAAATGTCAAATATCCTATTATGGAACGCCTACACGCCATAAAACATTAGTCAACTTCATCAAACTTCATTCTGGTGTGTATTGTAAAGTTTTTCTCGGGAGTTTTGTGATTAACTTCTGTTACAATATGTCATTATTTTAAACGAATGTGGATGTAGTTCAAGTTTCCCTATTGGAAATCCTATCACTCTGCGGAGGAAGATTCTCTCTAAGGTATGATTAACCTCTGCTTTAAGTTTTTATTGCTTTCAAGATAGGATTCACAGTTTATGTCCATATATAGAACACGGGTGTAGCTATATGTGTGCATTATTCAACAATACCAGTTTCCGCATCGCTTTTTATATACTTTAAGAAAACATCATTAAACTTCCGATTTTCTTCTAAACTGTTAAGAAGATATTTTTATATTATCACAATAAACTCACCTTAGAATATTTTCATCTATATGTATAGGTTATCAAAACTTAATTGCACAAAATTTCTAGGTTGTGTATTGCTTATAGTGGGTTAAATGCAATAATTTGGTTGTGCTTATAGTATTTTTTTTTTTTACTGCCCTTTCATATGCGGTGGGGTCGTCTTCAGCACTGACAGCTGCGAATTCGTCTTTCAGTTCCGACTGAAACTGACTTTATTTCTTCATCAGATTGCATCTATCATGTCTCGGTAGTCATTATCCATGTTAGATCTATTAACCACCATACATGGTCAATCTGGTGTATTCAATTTCAAAAAATGAGTTCACGACAAGAGGAGGTTTACAGGAATCTTTACAAGCTCGCTCCTCTTGTCATGTGCTATATATCCAACCGTGACACACACCTTATATTATAGCTATGCGTTTGTTTATTGATTTATTGTTTTATATCATGTATTGAGTGTATTATTAGGCTTTCCTATCAGACAAGTAGTCAAACTCCACGTCCAGTCCATAGTTAATGGTAAATCGAACATTAAATGAACAATATTTTTCATTATAAATCAGTACGCTCAGTATTCTAAGCTTGATTGATTATCTTTTGATGAACATAATATTGACTGAGGTTTTTAAATTGAAAATTAAAATTTGAAACCACATGACAACTGGATGGAGTCGAAAGTTGTCATTTGTAGTGCGTGTTGTTATGTGTATCTACTTTAACATTTGAGTACACAAACGTCGAAAATAAAATCCAGGAGCGACATAGTACAAAATGTTTCCAGACAATATTTGCATTGCATCTATTGGGGTATTATTGAAGATTACGATAAATGTCAGCAGGATATTTTTGGCATTCAGCGAATGGTTGAAATAAGAAGAATTTTTCAATGTGAATGACCCCGCTAAGATCTCCAAGGTTAAGTTATGTGTTCAATATAATAATTATTAGAGTACCATCACATATTCTATGTTTAGACAATAACTTGTACAAATCATGGAGAAATAGGTAAGTCTCGTTTTCGTCCAAATCAAGTTAAGTATAATGTAAGGTAGGTGTTTTGTGTTGGCAAGCTTAGAATAATCGAATATGTCAATAAGTATCAATCTGACAACATTATAGAAAACTGTACTTTAAGGCATCTCGTAAAATGTCTTATCAAAACAATTTATTTTATTGTTTAAAGAAAGTAAGTAAAATATAGCTTAATCATAAAACCGTACCATTGAATTTGTTTGTATAATTAACTTTTCCGGTTCTAAGCTCAAGAAATGCGACCCCAATACCCACATTTTCTTAAATATCTATTTTAATATGGGTGATACAATATTTATAATTAAGGTATTCTTATATCATAGTTTTTTGGACCTTTTGTAGTTTATATAAATACGATAAGATAAGAGATAAGCGCCCGCTTATCAGCGATCGTTCGTAAGATTATAAGCTGAACGCCGCTAAGCAAGTGTGCCAGTCGCGCATTGACATTTGGACTGAAACCACGTATATTTTACGCGCAACTTAAAATATGATTATTTATTTAAAAAACACGGATTTTTATAAAAAAATGTATGAGGAATGATGCAGAGAGATATTTTAAAGCCCTTAGACTATTTTTTTTTTGAAATTCATAAGAATAAGGCCAATAATGAGGAAACCACTGGGGTCCCTAAAAGACCCCCATCGGCCGAGAAGTATTTTTCTAGTCTCCGAGCCGCGAGAGTTAAGTCAACAGATTTTAATGAAAATTAATAATGTTTAAAATCGGTCTCCTTAACCATTCTTGTGTAGTTACCAGTGATGTTCTTAGGCTATGTGCCGCTATTATTAATGATATAGAATTATTTAAGAATAGGTATTAAAAGCAAAAAGTAAACAAATTTTTGTCTTTTGAGATTATTCCTTATCATTTACATTAAATTAATATTTAATGATAATTTTTTACTCTTAGAATATTTTTATTCATATATATATTTTCATAATGTGTTATTGATACTGTCTTGTTAAAATCACATTCAACATTTTAAAAACAATGTCAGTATGTATTCTTTTTGCAATTCACTGGAATTTACCTAAAATGTAGATGTATTTTTTTTTATATTCTCATCTAAGTCATCTCTGCCTTTTATATCCTACCCTCTAAAAGAGAACGTGGAGTGATTTAGTCAGAATCATGTTAAACCACGTATACATAAATATTTATATACTTAAGTTTACGGTGAAGATTTTTTAGCTCTTATTGAAACATTTTTTTATCGCTACTCACAATGTATGATAATAATATGATTTTTTCTAAATTTTTTGAAAATAATTCGATATTTTTTAAAATAGACTAACTCGCCCTCGTCCACTCGCACATTATTCTTTTCATTTGTACAGGGCGTATCCAGCACTGCTGTCAACGTTGATGAGTATCTCAATGCACATGCAACATGACTTGATAACCTATGTGTGCAGAATATCTCTGTCTAGACGTCTAGTAAATAATAATACAGGTTACCTTTGAGGAGTGACTTGATTTTTATCAAATTTGGTTTTTTCTTATATTTTGATTATTTGTAGTAATACCACACACAAAAATATAAAAACATTTTTTTCTGGGATGAATATTATTTTTTTTTGTAATTATAAAACACATAGTTAAAAATTTAAAGTAAAGTAATTATTCTTTATTTCTTTAAAAAAATAATTCTAGAAGCTTATTCGATTTTGATTAGATTAGATCTTTTTTTGCTCTCATCTGTGTACATATGACGCTTTACAGACGTCGATTCAAGGAAGGGAATCGATCCCAAATGGAATTTTACGCTCAGTATTATATGGCTACCGATTTGCTTACAAATTTTAATCTTTTAAAACATATATTTTATTCATTTGCAACACATAATAAAAAAATGTGTCTGGCAAAAATCGCTGTCTAGTGTCCATATCTGAAGATGTAACAAAAATATATATATTTATTTTATTATAGACAATAAATACATGAAGAATTTAAAATGAGTGAATGGTATAAATGTTATGTTTGAATATTATTTCATGAAATATAACCGCCCCTGCATATACAAGGGGTGCATTGATCCAATGCCACATTGATCGGCTGCCACTGCTTTGTACCCAAATTTGTGAATCGAATTCATAATCTCAAGTAAACCAATTCAATTAATAGAGCTGTAATTCAAAAAATCCTTGGCAATGTATTAAATATTTTCTTGTATAGAAAACATTAATATCTGTCCCTTTACAAACAAATATTTGCCGACCACTGATCAAAGGTCTTCTTCCCCAGTATACCATCACAGACCTTTCAAACGAAAGCCTTGATATTTCGCCATCAGTGCAATACATTCTTAGCTATGAATTTTGTTCTTAGTTAATTCACAATCTATTTGGATTTAATGCCGTCTATGGCGCTCGGATTTGTTATTTTTAAATCAACATGATAATATTATTTACTCCTACGCATATCGCATACCTACATACCTGACAATCAAAAATATCTCATAATGTGTATGTATGCGTGTGTATCTGTTTAGTGTAGGTGTACGATGTTGAGCGCATGCTTTTCCAGAGGTGTATTTATGTTTTTTAATGCCTTAAATATTATCATGTTTCTTAAGTACCCCTTGCCATGTTTCATTATATAATAAGATGTACCGATAACAAAGCTTAAAAACAACACAAATGAGAGTTAAATCGGATGCAATAAAAACAGCACAAAAATCCAGCAAATTGATAAATAAATATATATATTGATATACAAATACAAAGCTCATTTTCGTTGATTACTCTTTATTAAATTGTTTTCTTCTAGATGTATGTTATGTCCAGTTTTTTGTTTATCTTGACTGTCACTAATAACATTGTCAATTCTTCATTTCACACACTTTTCCTGACCAATTGAAGAGTGAGCTTATTCCATACGTTATTCATTTATGTTTAAGATATCACCAATATTTTGAACAGCTTTATAAATTTCATACTAGATAACGATTTGCCGTTTTGTCCATCAATAGTTTGTCCTGTCTAAATGTGTTTCGTTGGTAATACTTTTTAAATGTATGCATTAGTTATTACTCATTGATCTTTTGGTTGAATGATGGCGCACATCTCTCACACATTAATATAGTATTTATTATTATTTTAACTCATGCTCAGCGGAACAAAAAGTAGCTTAATAATAAAAAAACAAAGTCGATGACTTACTGTAGATATAAATATTCAAATTTCAATCTTTTTTCGGACGCAGAAAGAAAACGCGAATCTCGGAATTTTGATCATTGCCTTGCACAGTCATTCTTGTCATGTTAAAATGTAATTTTGGAAATCGGAAATGAGATAATTACGCTAAAAATATTTTTTATTACGTGGATAGCGTAGAAAGGGAAAACTTTTAATAAAAATATATACATATTTACTTTGCACCGTTGCCGTTATATTATTTATAAAATTAAAATATACATCGATAACCACCGCAATAAGAAACCGCTAATACATTTTTTTTTAGCATATCGTTACCGACTCTTCTATAATGCATCATCGAATTATCATTTTTTTTGCTCTTCGTCTGCAGCAAGCGAATCGTTATTTCAACTGCAATATTTGTTTAGCAAGAATAATTTTGATATTAGGCCGCTATCAATGATTCATATTTATGATTCCTTTAGTGCTTTTTTTTTCATCGAATTTAAACAGAATCATTATCAGATGTATATTTAATGATGCGTCATACTATTGCATATACAATATACATACACGTAACCAATGCTTTCAGCTATGACACCATGTTTATTAGTATGTGACTTTGTATTATTCATTAAAAATCATAACTTTTTATATTTTAAATATACGTGTGCAATATTTTGTTCATCTCTAGACTTAGATGTTTTATCTAGAACGCGACAGTGTTGGGTGATTCGTACTTATCCGTAATTGCAATATTATCATAACTCTCAGAAAATGTTTATGTTCGATTAATTGTTTATGTTTTCGTATTAGATGAGTTCGTATGTTATACACACGCAAAGTTTCCTCTAAGCTGCGCGCGTGCGCGGCCGCGCAGCAGTTGGGAAGCCCCCATGCGCTCATTCCGGGTTGGCGCGCATTGCAAGACAGTTGTTCAATTAATATTTGATCGGTCCGCGCAGCCTTAGAAATTTTCGCACAGCTAACCTGTTGCCTTAGAGCAGTGGTTTCCAACCTTTATGTTACTACGCCTCCCTTTGAAGAAAAAAATTTCTTCCCGCCTCCCCATACTTTATTTCATATAGGAATAATGATATGTTTTAAAGGATAAATACATATTTTGGCCTGTTCGCGCCTCCCTTTTGCAATAGTCCGCGGTTCCCAGGTTGGAAACCACTGCCTTAAAGGGAACGTTGCACACAATTCGAATTGTTAGTTATATTTTCACGCAGTGCTGTTTAAATAATTTTGAATGACAAAACACAATATAACAGATATTGCGGAGACACGATAGAATGATTCATGTCGGCTATTGAAGTTTTATCAATTAAAATAATACAGAACTCTGTATGTCGTAAAATTGTATTCATTTGGAATAGGAGTTTTTTCCACTGAAATGAGCAACAAATTGTAAACAAAAATCGTTTAAGAATGATTTCGATACGAAGAAATATGTTGGATTATTGGAGGTGATCTTATATGATTGTTTGGACGATGTTTCTCTACATGTTTTAAAGTTACTGCCAGCCGAACCCAGTGAGTGTTTGATGTTGGTGCTGGCTCGGATATTTCTGTTTGCTTACTAAACTTGTTGATAAGAGAGATCATTCTGTTGGGCGTCTCGAAGGCGACTCACTTCCTCCCACGCCTTAATTTTACACAATTGCATCCGATCCCCTCGCTCACCTGCATCTGGCCGAACCGCTCACCAGATAAGCCCAGGCCTGAGATGTGTGTAGCTAAGTATTAAATATTAATTTTAGTCCACCTTGCCTTTCGTTTTACGTTTAAAAATTCAACTCCATTTACGCTGCTATCGTAATTTCTATTCCAGCTGTACAGTCAGGGCCGCACTGTAGTGAACAATATCAATCTGAAACTTTTTCAGACCACGTAGCAAAGCAATCGGCCGCTTTGTTTATTACCCTATTTAAATATTTACTGACTGTACCAATTGTATACCTGTATTAACCCTTAGATGAGTATGGACGTACGTCGATGTCATTTTTCTTTAAATGAGTATGGACGTACTTTTAACTTAACACAGGAGCTTATTACATAATATATTCATTGCAAAAAGTCACAATTGTGCGTATTAGTTTCAAAACCTACCTAACTCCAAAAACCAAAATTGTTAGCAAAGTGCAAAAAACTGCTGTGGGCTTTTTGGATTTGAGTAGGTTTTGAGACTAAACACGTTTTCTCTGTGTTTAGAGAGATTTTGAAATCAGAACTTTATTGATTGTGTAAATATTGAAATAGAGAACAAGTTGGCATCAAAATTTGAAAAAAATAGTCTTACGGTAGGTTTTGAAATTGAGATTCTTGTCATGTAAATAAATTTCAGTAAAGTAAAGTAAGGTCAGTAAAGATCTATTCACTCCTCTAAAGGTTAAATACTAAAGTCTCATTTAAACCAACCGAGTACACGACCGAGAAAAAAAACTGAGTAAGCGTTTACACGCATATAAGCTTTTTTTGCGATTCAGTTAAGTTTACATGTGTTTCGTTCGATTCAGAAATACTCGTCAAACCCCCTGTTCATACACGTCAATAAGGTGAGCGAGGGCGTGCTATAATAGGTGGTGGGCGTATCCACTCGGCCGAGGAAATAGAAACGGTTTCTATTCACTCGCTCACTCGAATCACTCGTCGGATCGCGTTAAGATTGTTTTGTATTCGGCCGAGTACACTCTCTCGGCTGTGTACTCGGTTGTTGTTCTAAATAAGACATGACTCGTGCTCCTTTCATGTGCCGGGTACAAAGAGTTTAGTTCTTATAGTACTGCAACTATAGAGTTATCATTGAACAACTTAGGTTGAGGTGAGATTGTATTCTAGACGTTGGGAACAGATATGGGGATTGTTCCAGTAGTCAGCCAGTTAAGGGACGGGTGTTTTTTTCGAAAAAATTATTGAATTAATGATTATATGTTTTTTCCACTGGTGTTTTATAAAACAGATACTAAATAATGTAATCAAGTGAAAATAAAAACGGATAATATCGTTTCACACATAAAATAAAAACAGTTTTCCAAAAAAATGGCAAAAAATCCAGTACTCAGCCACCAAAATCAATAATTAGCCTTTCATAGGCATTAACTTTTAGAATTCAGTTTAGTACAAATATACATCTTCAACTACCGTCACATATTTAAACAATTCTGTTTTTTCAGTGTCAACACTATTATTCATCATGTTTAAGGTGTTCACTATCAATACTTGGTGGAATGGCATTATAATAAAAATTAAAAAAAAAAAATTAGTACTTTTTCCACATAAAATTTATTTGATCAGGACCGGTTTCGCTCATCGCGAGTTTTGCATCAGTTGATAATGCTCGCGATGAGCGAAACCGGTCCTGATCAAATAAATTTTATGTGGAAAAAGTACTAAAAATCTTTTATTATTTTTACTATTATTCATGTTTAAGTAAGCTAAAAAGCTGACTACTGGACACGGCTGACTATAGGAACAGTCACCCTATGTTTACCAAAAATAGAAATATAAATGCTTCTGAAACATAATATATTATGCTGGAAAGGGATAAAAAATAACCTGTATACAGGGTAGCATAAAAAAATGACAGAAAATCGAGTGCTCACTTAATAGGATCTAATAATGATGGCAGTCGTAAATGTCATGTGATTTTGAATTTCGTGTTAAATAAACAAGCCATGTCTGTTAAATGATAAGTTAATCTAAAATTGTTATTCTATCCGAAAATTTCCACGAACATGAATTGACTTTATTAACATACATTATTGTAAATTCGCATTCAGCGTCCGCCCAATCTCGACGACACTACTCGTCATCTCGTCCATTTCTTGCGTACAGCAAATTGTTCGGCTTTTTTCGTCACGAATCAGTTTCGAGATCACTGCTCGGAAGATAAACGGAAACATCTGTGGCGCCAAGAGTGCATCGGCGGAAGACCAATGGAATACTGTGTACTCAAAATAAACATACTGGGCTATTCTCAATGTAATAAAATTTAGACACTAATTATGGGGATGTATATTTCACTCAGTATATTTTTTGTACTAGGTTTTATATCTTAAATATAATAATTGCGGCTATATCTGTTGTTGTTACTGTCGATCTGTCAAATGTTAATGATTTAACAATATTTTGTTTAATTCTTTCAAGTTTTTTTAATGTCAGATGTATCATTTCCACTTGCTATACGTATTAACCTTTAAACACCCAGGCACCACGAGCAATAAGTATCGCTCACGCCCGTGTATTTTTTCGCATTTTTTTGCGCGCCATTGAGATAACTAAAGAAACATTATCTCTAAAACTAGTGAACTTATTTATTAGATACAATGGAAAAGGCTCCGAAATGAAAGGTTTATTCTAAATTTACAACACATTTATTAAGATTTTTTTTACATATTTTCATTGAAATATACGCATTTTAAGCATGCATCGATGAATCGGTAGTGAACACATTTTAGCACTTCTTTATGTCACTGATATATAGTTGAGGTCTGCGAGCTCAAAAACGTAAATAAAATTATAATTCGATATCTTGAAGTCATTATTCATGTGAGCTAATATTCATTTTTTTTATAATATTATTATAAATCAGTGTAATCTGACAGCGAAGCTTGGCGTGCTGCTGGTGTCGTACGAGACCGCTGGGCACTGAACGATGCAAATCCGCGGTTTCGTACGAAACCGCTGGGCGTGTAAAGGTTAAAATTGATGTTAACGAGATAAATATAATTAACAACGTGCTACTTGACAAACTTACGTTAATTTTGAAATTTTGTTTTAAAATAACTTCGTTCCAACGCTCACTTTTGGTTGGTCGAATAAATCACAAAATGTCGACCATAACAACAGTGAACTTAGCCGACATTATAAAAGTTGTGTTCTAACAACCGTAAACACTGAAAATCACAAAGAATTTAGTATTTATTCGGCACAATAGACCAGACCGGCACATAGTTAGGAACGTTGCGGCTTTTATTGGCGTTGTAAATTTCTCCAAAATGGACTGATCTTTCTACCCCGGAATCGGAGTCTATCACAGTGGTACTCGAGCCAACTAAAAATTAATTATAAATTCCAATATAAACTATGAAACATATTTAGTGCTTAGGTAATCTTCAACACAGTGGACCAATGAAATTATACTATAGTGAAGGACTGAAAAATTTAGCTGACAACATAATCTTATCAGTTATTGAAGTTATTGAAGTAAATTTATTAGCAGATATTCATGGAAACACCTTTTAAGCGTACCCGGAATTCAAATTTTCACGGTATTTGAGTGTAATTCCAATAGTCCTATTTCATTTAAGCACAGGTAATACCCGCATGTTTTAGATTAAAATGATTAAAATTTTAAGGTAAATACATAAAATGTATGACCTTTATAGTTATAGGACTTACTTTGATGTCAACAGTTGTACACGACCATACCTTCAAATTACTTTTTATATGAACGGCATAGAAAGTAGAAATCAATATGTTTGCGTAGTTTTTTTTAAATATAAAAAAATCTACACCCACATACTACGTTTTTCCTCTATTTTGAGTCCCGTCAAAAAACGTAAAACGGGGTGTTTATTTTAAATAATTACCTTACACCAGGGTATTTTAAATAATTACCAGAAACCCGATCTATATAACATTTTCACTCATCGACAATGACAGGTAGAGTAAGTTCAACTTAACTTTGCCTTCTGGCTCTAGGGTGACCATGATGTAATATATATTTTTTAATAATTAAATTATCTATAGTTTTTATGTATTATGTCAATTTATTGCACATATTTTTTACTAAAATATTGAGGATTGTAGCATACCATCATTGACGAATGTTCAATATTCAAAAACTAAAACTCCATTATAGTATGAGGGCCGGTGAAATTAAATCCATTATAGAAACGAAATGTTGGGATTGATCACCCCGGGACAAACGGATTTAGCTGTACTATTGTCGAATGGCTTTAGAATTTGATATTATGATTCATAGAGTCGTCTTCAAAAGCATGTATGTATGTACTTAGTGTTTTGTTTTCATAACGTCCGCTCCTGAAAACGGAGCGTAGAAACAGCTACTAGTTTACTACTAGTATAACTAGGGCTTGCAATTTACCGTCAAATTGCAATTACATACCGGTAAACGGTAAATAATTTTATAAATAATTACCGGTTATTTACCGGTAAAAAATAGATTTATATAAATCAGATTAAAATATAACTGCATGTGGCTACTTTTATTAAAACCGGTATCGTAGATTGAAACTTTAATAATTTCAAATACGTTTCAGGTGAATAATGTCATATAAGTCTATTTATATCATTGATTTTTATATTTTTATTATTTACTGCTAACTGAAGCTTTTCCTCTAATGTTAATAGTTGGGACTATTTCATTTTTATCTCTGTATTTTTGTTCAGAAATAATATTATTATCATCCTTTGAAAATTCACACATAATTATATCTCTGATTTACCTCTTGCACTTTTTATTATTTTGTCACACTTTTTACATTCTCCGGATTGGCCACCTTTTACTCGATTAAAATATTGCTATGTGGATGTTTTATCCATTACTATACAAAAAACCACGCCGCCTGTGTGGTCGAGTGGTCAACATCGTTGGATCGCATCATTTACTTAGCAAAGCAGTGTATATTAGTGCCACCACTGATAATACATACATAAGGTTTGCAGATTTTTTGTCCAACTTCCGCCCTTCTTCAAGATGTTTACAAAATGAAAACAATGAATGCACCGCAATAAAATGTGATTTATTGTGAATGTATGTTCGTAATTCTCAGTTGAACTCAGTTGAACAGAAGAAAAGAAAAACATGAATAGCTTTACACATTGTGTTAATATACTTTTCGAAAGTTTTAAAGTAAGTGTTTGATTGCCTAAATGACATCCGTTTTTTTCCACAAATTTCTCGGAACAAGTTTTACTAGCGTAAGAGGGTTCAGTAAAACCTTTCGATGAAGTAATTAAATAAAAATAAAGTAGTGACTCAATATATAAATATAGTATCTTTGAAATAATTATTAGAAAAGCAACAATTTTTATTTTTTTAATAGTAATTGATTAAAATGAAAATTATTAAGAATAATATTCCAATAGGCAAAATCCATCTAAAAACAGGCATACATGTAATTGAAAACAAATAAATTGGAGATTAATGATTGCGTATTTTTATAATGATACACATGCTATCCTTGTTCGCCATTCATTTAAGATTAATACGGATGTCTTCTCAATGTTTTCAGTTAAGTCATATTTGTCATAGTGTAACAAGGGCCGAATTTATTACAGACAGTTAAGATACATTTCGTCGTTTGATAAAGTTAATTTTCTTCCTGAAAAGACATTTATGTCTATAATTTGAATACCTACGTGACAATTGATATTATTTAGCAATGTGTAAATGCATATTTCCTCATTAAAATATGCGCTGAATTTAGTGCGAAATTCTATTTTTTTTCAAAAAAAATCAATACACTTATAAATATAGAATTTATGAAAACGCGGTTAACCGCGGGAAATAAACCGGTTTTCGGTTTATTTCAAAACAGGCGAAAAACCGGGTAAACGGTTTCGGTTTAAACCGGTTTGGAAGCCCTAGATGTATGTGATGCCTTGAATTCCCCCCTCCTACCCATCCTATCCTATGAACGGGGCGTATAGAGAGCGATTAGCTAACCACTAGTCCTGTCCTTGCCCTTTCCTTCTATTCTTACTCTCTTTGGAAAAAAAAGAGAGGTTGAGCAACTGAGTAACAAGCAGTTCTCGTAGAAAAATTTCTGTTGAGATAAACTCCATTAGGAGTCCATATGCTCCATATTGGGAGCGGACATGGAAAAAAAAATACAAAAAAATGATTATTTAAAAAATATTTGTTATATAAAATCAATATTAAAAATTTGCTTTTTGTAAATAAACAAGAATGCAATATTTGCAAACAAAGAAGAATATGTACCAAAATACGTGTGCTTTTAAAATATACTTCGTCCTGATTCCTAAAACAAGTATGTGGGATCACCTGCAGAGTTCGAGCGGTCACTGCGATGGTGATGACAGTTGACACCAGTATGACCAGTAACAATCTATTTTATTATAGTTATCCTGTTTTTGTTAATCTCCTAAAACCGGTTTAAACCGAGTTTTAGGAAATATTGTAATTTGCAAACCGGTTTTTTCATGATTTAGTTTTTTTATAAGCCCTATGTGAATTCCACTCCATAGATTGTTGAACCCGAAAATAATAAATTATGTCAAATGTACTTCTTGTTGAGCGCCGCTGACTTTTGTATCCATCATAAAAAAAACTTGTCACTTATTGCGGATTTCGGACGGGGTGAGTGAAGAGTGCCGGGTGTTTGTGGTCTGGGTGGTGACCTGGTGCCTCGGGGAAGGTATCGATTCTCCGGGGGCGAGACATTTTCGACCGCACCTCTCGAAAAATAAGGTGCTTTACTTGGCAGAAATCGACTCGCCGAGTCCATTAGTGCAACACAGCATGCACGAATGACCGAAATTTCGGCCACGAAGGGTGTCGACGGAATCGTCTCTCGTGCAATTGTAACATTTATGGATTTTTTGCACAACATTTTAACATTGTCTCCCGAATCGTTTTTAGTTTATTTTATTATTTAGTATTAACAGCAGTAAAATACCTAATATAAAATAATAATTTAAATAAAAATTAAAACACTTGTACTAATTCCACAATTTATTAAGATCATCACTGGTTTCTATTTTTTATTAGAATGCCTTTCCATTAAATATTGACGGTAAACACATAAAAAGTGTATGTAAAATATGTCAATTATTTACTTAATTTGGTCCTATTCAAACTCAAACTTGTCAATAATAAAAATTTATGTTTAATTACTTATTATTAAAGGGAACAAATTAAATGGTCTGAATTTAAATCAATTTTTGGTGAGAATAAAAATATGCGGTCAGAATATTTTATAACCATTTTGGTTAGGTTTTTTTTAAAATTTCATTTAAATTATAACTATTTACACTGACCGATATATTATAACCATTTAATATAAATTCTGACCGGAAAAATACGAGCCATTATTAAATAGTTAAATGGACAATATTTTATTTTTTGCTAATGGTCAGTTTAAGCTTTATATTTCGTCAGTATAAATAGGTGTTGTTTGATTGTCAAAATAATACCGGCTTTTACTATCCAAAAGTTTATTCAAATACTAATCAGAAATTACAAACCACTTATAAATGTATTGTTGGTAAATTCGCGTTGTAAAAATACAAATTGAAAATTTTTCACACTAAATTCAGTAAGATTTCGACAAATCGACAATGTTATTTCTTACTAGATTCCGACTGGAATGGTTTAATTTTACGTATATTCTCTCGTATGGGCGTTTATATAAAAAAATAAAAATAATAGAATAATCAAAATTTTTACGTCAAATATATTAACCGCATTTCAAAATATCCAAGTTATTTTGACCGCATTTTTTATTTTATTGAAGGTTTTTTAACGAAGTTGACATCACGTTGTCAGTTAGTTTTTTATTAGCAAAAACTGGTTTAAAATTACCGGTAATGTCATGATGACCGCCATGAGTAAACAGACGTTTATTTAGAATCATGCCGACTGTTTCTTCGAAGCAATGAAGTAATGGCGTCATTCTTCATATCGAGTTCTGACTCATTTCGACTCATTCAGTAAAATCACTTCATATTGTTATGGTGTCGCACACGTCCGCTGTAAAATGCCAATTTTGAACGTTGTTAATCATTGCCAGTCCAGTCGATTTGGGGGATATTTCAAAACAGATTCATCGATCGCCTCGCGAGTGTCTTGTCGCTTGAGTCATTTCTAAACTTACACCGCGAACGTCTTCTCTTCTTTAAAAATAATTCTTCGTCCGCGGACATTTTCACCTAGTGCCGTAACTATTTTTAAAATCGGAAGTGATGTGAAAATAAATACGGTGTGTCAAAATAACAAAACAACATTACGCGACTGGCGGGAAACTAAGAAGTTAGTGTCAGTTGTTTTTTTTTCGAATGGTTCCAATTTATGTCCAAAGAATAATAATTGTGTAAACTTCGATGCGTGTGTTTGTGTGGGCGTACGTCAGTGATACAACTACTCGGTAGGTATTCATATAACAGGTGGATGATGCAAATGTGTCAGTGTGTTCGACATGATAATTATTTTGATTGGACGTTTTTGAACATTTAATCCATGTGTGTTCATGATGCCGTGGGGTAATTAAATTTACTTGTTTTTGCAACTCACATTTGTGATGATTTCGTGCAAGATTCCAATTGGAATACCTTATTTTATGACAATTTTGATACCACCTGTTAAACATTAAACCTACAGTGAGAGGGGGGACGTCTTACTCATATTATAAAATAACTATGTATTGTGATCTCACTTGAAATGCTGGAGGTTAAAGCATTTTATGACGTGATTTTATTCTAAATTTTATCAAAAATGACTACAACCTCACCTTTCTGACATGCTAGTAAATAATTTTTGCCATTACCAGCTTACCGGTAATTTACCAGTTTGTATATTAAAAAAAAAGATTATTTGGCATGTGACTACCTTTTTCTTAAAATGCGTCTTATATTGTAACGAAAATCATTTAAAATATTTCTGAGATGAATAATGTCATATAAATGCATACATAAATGTATTTTGTGTTTTTACTGAGATGTGGAAATTAGTGATTAAATAATCAATCACTTATGTGCTACTGTGATCATAATTTAATGGGAAGCTTAAAACATTAATTTCGTATTAGCTTATCATAATTAAAATTTACCATACAAACTTTTTAATTTCATTTATTCAATTTGAATCGTTCAAATTATGTACATTCACACAAGTTATGGTTAAAAATATATCGAAATAAACAAAAATAACAATACACAAACTATTGAGAATGTATTATAACCAAATAAAAATATTATAACATATATAGATCTAGAGTGTAATTGTTTTGGCGATAGAATGGAGACAACACCAACATGACATCAACGTGACCAGTAACGATTACTATGTGTGTTTAAATATTGTTAGAATTGAAAAACTTTACATTCCGAATGCATATCTGCAATAATCTTTCGTTGTAATATGTTTGTATCTGACAATTCACGATAAAATGATTTTCGGCAATTACCAGTATTTATTGATAGTCGATTTTCGATAATGCAAGCCCTACTGGTAACCAGCAAAACTGAAGTTAGGTAAACAAAGAATCTATATTTTGATATTATAATTATCTACGTAACTTAAAATATCGATGCCGGAGGCTTTATCCTAAAAGCTGAAATTTTTCATTTGCTGTTTACTCGGAACTGTCGATCTGTTATTTACCAACTTCTGCCACAAAGGTGACAAATCATAACTTCTGATTTTTTCTAGATTAATTGAACATGTTCCTTTGCCTTTAGCATTTTAATATCCCCCTATCGACCAGGTTAAATATGTACATGCCATACAAACCAATTCAATATGATTTTCTATATTTCAGATAAAATGGAGCCTTCAAATTGGCTGCATGTGGCAGTTCTCTGCATTTTCGTCGCATCATGCGTTGCCCAGCAGGCGGAGAAGCTGACCGCCCAGAATCCGTGTGTGGCAAAGAATACTTGCCATGAGTGCATCCAAACCAAATCGTGTGCGTGGTGCTTTCAGGAAGACTTTGGAGACAGAGCGCGCTGTTTCCAACCGAGCATGACACAAGTGTCAGGAAGTTGTCCTGAACAATTCACTTACAATCCTAGCAATGTAGTTGACTTCAATCAGAATGATGCGCTTTCCAAAGGTGAGTTTTTCTATTGTTTAGATATATGTAGGTATATAATTTGTTGGACGGACACTCCATTTCAGAAATCTGAATTGGAAATATGAATTTTTTTCAGAATAGAATTTCAACAGTTTTTGTAGCTTATTTTAATCAAAAAGTTTTACCATGAACTACTTCTAATTAGAATCCTAATCAGAATTTTTGTTGTTGTTTTATTTTTTCGATTTTTTATACATGGTAACCTGGAAGGATAAAAACCAAACAATCTTTATTAGGATCAACCAAATTTAGTTTGGCGATTGACCGATTGGGAACCCTTGATTTAACCTTTATCAGCCTGTGCACTGTGCGATATAGGAGTAGTTTAATGCCCAAACATTTTGCATGCATAGTCACAAAATAACTATCTCAAAAACCACTAAACATATTAGGGTGAAATAATAAGCTTTATAAAGAATTCTTGTTTCAATTTTACATTGCAAACACAGATATATTATATTTTTTTAAATATTTACAGTAATAAATGAGTTAATATATTTTTGTTTAATACAATCTATCGAAGCAATGATCCATGTCCGTTGATAACGCACAGGTCGGTTAGAAACAGAAAAATTGGTTGCCCGCCAGTATCCCCATTTCCTTGTGTTATGGTGTAAATAAAAACTGAGTAATTAAACTTGAAGCAACGTAAACATACTCATTTTAAATTAGTCAATTAGATGTAAATATTTATTGAAACTTAAAATAAAATGTGTATCATTATGATTATTATGTTGAAGGCATTACCTATCTTATCTAATACCTGTATTTTGTATACTGTTATTGTAAATCAATCTTAACAGTTGTATAGAAAAGCCGCATCACCATATGGTCACGCTCATCCTTCTAGACCCCGTGTAATATTGTGTAAGGAAAGTGTTAAGGACGAGCATAACCATATGGTTATACAAACATTCGGGGCTGAAATATAGCTAAATGTAAAATTTCATTTAAAACATAAAATACACATTTGTACTAATTCCCATTTATGTTTAATAAGATCAGGATAACAAAACCGGTCTAATTAAATAAACGTAGGAATTAGTACACCAAGTATTGACAGTGAACACCCTAAAAGTGATAAATGTGAAATATTAAAAAATATTTACAATTTGACCTCTTTATAAGATAATTTTATTACATTAGATTATAAGATAATTTCAATACAAATGTAGTGTAAATATTTTAAATCTTTAATAAAATAATAAGTAACAATTTCAATAAGTCCATTTTTAATCATCGAAAAAATCATATGTGGTTTTGGTAGTTGTTTCCGTCCTCGCGATTGATGAATAGATGAAGTCTGTATCTTTTTTTTAACCAAAATTAAGCGAAAGCAACGATATTCAGGTAGAAAAAAGTTGAATAGTGGGATCAATAGACAACGGTGTTTATTGTGACCGTAATATGGTCATGCTCGTCTTTGGAGGGTTGATGTTATTACAATATATTTTTTTGGATTCTTGAAGCGCTCACTTAAGTGGGTGTCCAAGTAATATATGTATATATTACTTGTGTTAAAATATCTGAACATAAATCATTATACTTAAATTAGTTTATACAATATAAAATGTTTTATTTATCTCATCAAAAGTGATTCATCAGTTATGAATACATTTTTTTTTTCAGGGCAGTACAGCCAATCCGGCTTCGCAGCTGGCATGGCAGCGGGCTCAGCCTCAGGGATGGCTTCAGGCTCTAGCTACGGTGAAGGATCTTACGGGCATGCCGCTGAAGTTGTGCAAATACGTCCTCAGAGAGTCAGTCTCCATCTTAGATTGAGTAAGAAATTGTCTCATATTGTCTTCTGATACCAAATATCACACAACTATTTTTTATTCTAGACTTTTTATTATGATTGCTTGTCTTATATTATGTAAATTAAATAATAAAATGAATTATAAAATACCACAAATAGTTTCTGCCAGAAGCCCAGAAAGTAGATACAGTCAAAAAGAAATGTAGTACACTTGGGCCTCGTATAACACGGTTATACGGTTCCACAAAAACGTTGTGTAATACAAATCCGTGTTATACAAGGTTTGAAGTTCATACAAAATTAGGGATTGCGTTCCAAAAAAAAATATCGAAGATGGTTTATATAAATATGTACTTTATTTTTTTAAATAAACAAATATACATTTACATATCTATTGAAAGAAATTTTAATAACATAATATAGCATTCATTCATCATCGCTATCACTAAAAATTCTACATGTTTTACTCTTTTTCGAGATCGGTTGTAAGTTTTCATCATCATCCGAGGACTCTGGATTTCTTGTGGTTTTAGCCTTCAAAAATTCGGTAATAAGCGAATGTCTGCTTTTAGCGTATAAATCTTTGCGTATTTCCTTACTTATAACCTTAATTTCAAAATTTGTTGTAATTCCCTCTTAAATTTCGAACTTCTTTCTATTATAGGATCCTTTTCAATATATTTTTTTTCTAATTTAATAGCCAATTCCAAGACGTCATTTATTGTTTTTAATCTGAAACATGTAGCTTCTTCGCTACAACTGCTTTCTGAGTCATTAATTTTAGTAGGTTCATCCGATATCGTCTTCGGTGTGATGCAGAAAGGAAAACAAGTTTATCGAATAAAAAAAAAAAAAAAAAAGGTTCATCCAATCCTCCAATATTTCATGGATGTCATGAATATCCATGTCATAAAAACCTTCTCCACCAATACTACAACAAATGTTTATTGTCCTTTGGTATTCTTTGGTATCTTCTATAGGTGGTAAAACATTTTCTCCAGAGAAAATGAACTGCACTATTAAATGCCAGAGCGCAACTGAAGTGTCAAAACAAACGAAATTGACAAGTCTTGACATGCTCAGTAAGATTTGTCATGACACATTACACGGACATACAAATCAAACATGTTAATTATTTTTTATTTTTTTTTAATTAAAAGCGTGTCATATATAGCGTGTTGTATGAAAAATATGCCACAATTTATACAACCGTGTTATATAAAACTGTGTTATACGTGGCCCAAGTGTACTTGTATAATAAATAACTTTTCCCCTTTGTCTTACCAAATTCATAAGGTTTGGTATTTATTATATATTTTGTTATAATACAATCAGAATTGAAGTTTCCTGTGTTGTGATCGCCACATTATGTAATATTGCACCTTCTTCTGCTTTTGGAATGATAATACGATGTTCAACTACTGCTGGTCCTTGTTTAAAGTTTTGATGTTGTCTAGTTGAGTATGTGATTGGATAAAATATTACATATGATGTTTTGTATTTCAGATGAAGTGCAGAAACTGAGCGTTTCCTACGCACAGGCCGAGGACTATCCGGTGGATCTTTATTATTTGATGGATCTCAGTAAGTCTATGGAAGACGATAAGGAAAAATTGTCCGCCCTGGGAGATCTCCTGTCAGACTCTATGAGAAACATCACTTCGAACTTTAAGCTCGGATTTGGGTCCTTCGTAGACAAAGTTGTCATGCCATACGTGTCAACGGTTCCCAGCAAGTAAGTTATTGTTTTTGTGAAGTTGAGTTTGATGCCGTTAGAATTGTGTCGTACGGTGGAGCCTTGTTATTTTATAAGTATAGTTACGGATTCATGAAATAAAATATGAACTTTTCATCAGAATTGCTCATGTATCTTAAAAATATAATGAAACTATTGAATAAGTAAGTACACATGGGGCGAAAATTTAATTCGAATCCATGAAGTAACATAATCATTTGTACGATAGATGTAGGGTTTGGAGATAATGAGATGAAATAATGATGTGAGAAATTTACACCTCCATTCACCCAGGACAGGGGTCGGCAAGTTTTCAAGTGAGAAGCGCCAAGTTGTTATGGAAACCGGATAGAAAAGGTATCAGAGAGTCATAAATACGCCATATGTATATTGGTTTTTAGGGTAAAAAAACATAAGTTTGAGAGTTGATATCTGAAAAACCGCAAACAGTCATGGAAAGAGCTGCAGTTTGCCGACCCATAACCTAGGAAGTCGTAATTACATACAGTATAAGAAAGCCAAATGTATTCCAAAATTAACCTATTCATCGTATTGATTGGTGAAATAATTACTGTATGTATTGCAAGAATGGGAAATGATTGAAAAAATTAAAGACCCTCAAGAGAGAAGAAAATTATATTTTCACTATTGTTTTCAGCTGATTTCAGAGCTTGAATAGGAATCAGAGTCATGTTTTAAATTAAGGAGAGATTCGTTTTATTGTTTATAGATTCCACAGCCCTTGATAGGAGTATATTTTGTTCTGTTAATTATCAATAAATTTCAATTTTTAAAATAAACAATAGATCAACTCGAAGTGTAATATTTTTTTTCCATTGCAATGGGATAAAAATAATGTGTACTAAAAAAATGCTCGATCGCAACCTGCCGGAAGAGCCGAGAAGGAATTCTTAATTTTGGCGGTTTTTGTTTAGATTGCTGAAGCCGTGCGACCTTTGCGAAGCCCCTTATGGTTACCGTAACCACATGCCTCTTAGTTCAGATACCAATTTGTTCTCTGTAAGTTGAGTATGGGTACATTTTCAGGAATGTGTTCTATCATATGGTAGTTTTCCATGTCATTTAAAATTAAATCAGTGTTCTGCATCATATGTCAATTTGAACAACGCAAATCACTCGTACTTATTAAACTTCACACTAAAATGCAAAGCATCAACTTTCCATCATATTCAATCATAAAACTACATTTTTTTTTGTTGCACACGACTTCTGTTGATCAGTTTGATTATTTAGATTGACATATATCTTGCAGAATACTTTCCTCTTGTTCTAACATCTATTTTGCGGGATATTACTGGATGGATTGCGTAGGTACTGCATTTGTTCTGTATGCATTTTTTATGCTCTTCGATTGATTATGATATTGCGTATTACTTCTAGCATTATAGTCCTGGGAGATTCACGTTGCGGTATTTTATATTGAAAACTACTATTATATCGGAAGAATTTCAGAAAGTGTTATCAAATGCCGATATAAATGTTTGTTGTAATCTTTCGTATTTAATAATACTTTCTGAATTCGGTGTAGAATTTTGAGTATGTATTTATATTGATATATAAAAGGTATCAAGTAGTATGTTGTTTTGAACCGCATGCTTCAAATTTGGTTGACTATTATATTTTATATATTGCCGCAATGATATACATTATATTATTTTTTAGCGTGTGGATGTATTGGCAGATAATTCGTTAAATTATTATTCGTATAGAACATATTATTATTATATTTTTAACACATTTCAGTATTTTCAGTCTTTTATATATATTTTATAAATACAATGAAAGATCAGAGAGAGATACAGATGTGTGCTAGAGATTTTTTAATATCATTGATGTAATTTGATCTCGAAATCAGTCTTTTTAAGTACTCTGGTAGATAAATCAATTTTATGCTTATACTCGAAACATTTGTTCTGTTGTCAACCCAGAATCTTAACGATTTGAACCTTCACAAACTATGAGGTTACATAAAAACATAATTAATCGTTGCAAAATTTCCAAAAGAGATAATAAATGTGTACATTTTTTTTTGTAATAGTGTAACGGTTATCTTACAGTATTTTTTAAGTTTGACATCATTAAAATTAATTAGATTAAAGTATTGAAATTCTTCGAAATTTACATTGAAAAAATAATTTTCAAACGGCCTATACATCTCATTTCTAGACTTCTCTAACACATTGCAGAAATATACTGGTTGAGGTGGTTTTATATTTACTGGTCATGTACAAAGTCAATAAAGGATTTTACCTTTTTACATTTTGTTACTATCAATACTGAGAGAATTTTCACCACATAAGCATGTAAAAAGTTATATGATGTCTTTCATTCATTCGTGCACGTAAAAAAAAAAACAATTTGTCAGTGATTAGACAAAATGAGAGAAGATATATAATTTACAGGTGACTTGTCAATATCATCTCTTTTATTAATATTGAGATTAATCTCACCGTTATTTTACCGTGTAGAAGACTACGATTTCGAGGTTTGCTATATTTATTCACTGTTATGTATTATTGTTTATGTATTATCTATCGGGCATGTAGTAATGTGCAGGACTGTTTAGTTTGATAGAGCCCTGCCCGAGATGCGCTGCACCGTACGGTTACCGCAACGTCATGAAACTTGATGTAGATACATATAAATTTGCCGTAAGTCTATATATTTAGGCCCATGGCGTATATGTTTTGGTCTTAATTTTGGTTCAAAGTAATTGCATGGGTTTTTTTTTTAATATTAACAATTAGTGATGTAGTTTTAATCTGTTTTTGCATTTTAACTAATATCGGTGTTAGCATTGGTATACTTCTTAGCTTATTTGAAAATGTGCTGTATTAAAGTGTCATGTAGCGAATGAATAAATTAAGTTATTTTGCTTCAGCAAGTATTTGTTTTTCTTGAGCTCTTTTTTAATTGCTTCTAACTTATAGTCTAGTTTGGCTTAAAACTACACAAACCTTTTTTTTTTTTAAATAATTTTATTATATTCATTTGAATAAATAAAATGTATTAAACTACCTTTTATAAGTGAAATGATTAAAAGCCCATCTCGTGTACAGTCAATATTTTCAATTTGATATGAAACCGACGTAATTAATTTCATCATCTATAAAACATACATATCTTATATTTTATTTTAACAGGACCGGTTCTGCCGAGTGGAAGATCATTTTAAACCGATCTCACTGCGAATTTTTACTAACTAAAAGCAAAACCTGTCCTTATATCAAAATATGTTGTGGAATAAATATAAATATGTATAAATATTATTTCTTAAATATAAATATTCTTATTTTTACATTAAAAATACATAATTAACATTTTAGTACATAGTAAGTTTATTGGAATTTTCCTTCATATACAGTAGTGGGATTTTGTTCAATAACCTCTATAATAAAAAAAAAGAAACAATTAATGGTGTTTAATATGTGTTGTCCATAATATTTTGTTTGACACTGTTTAAACGATAATCCTTTTGCCTAGAATTTAAACTCTGAATTTATGACTGTGTGTAAGGGATATTGATAATGTCGAATTTTGTTTCTGTAAGCAATTGAGTGGCTTTTTCACTATTATGATTATATTATAATATATATACATCGACTGTGGAAAGGAAAAAGGATGTAACCCACACAGCAAATTTTTTTACAGGAGGCACAAAAAACGTGTTTTGATGATTTCGAGCCATATCCAAATTATGAAATATACACAACCTTGAAGTGCACGGAGATTTCAAAACTAGTGTTTAATTGACGTATTATAATATTAATTTAAGAAATTGTCTAGAAAAAACTGTTTTTTCAGTCTTTTTTCTTGATTTCAATTTTTACAATCTTAAAAGCTAAATTTAAATACTAATTCGACATTTACAGCGTACATCATTTTGATAGAACGTGTATCAAGTTTGATACGTTGTGATTATCGAAAAAAACTGGGTTATGTCTTTTTCCTTTCCACAATCGATATAGTGGGGGCGGTACATGGATGCAGTGGAGGCGGCGCATCCCCTAAATTTATAAACACTCCTAATTAAAAAGTCACCACCCGCTATTGATATACATATGGGAAACAAAGGCGGCAGTTTTTGTAATCCTAAAATGTTTGTAAATCGATCGAAAAGTTTTTAAGTAAAACTTTTGAATATTCTTATTAGCTATTTTTATATAATTAACATTGTTTTTTAAATCCGCTCAATAACTGCCACATTTGTTATACGGGACTATGTAAACTGCCGCTGTTATTACAAACTCGATTTTAATTCTTTAAAAATGTACATGTTAGAAACTGTTAACTTGGTACCGCATATGAAATTGCCAGCTCTACACGATGACGTATCTAACTCATATTCTATAAAAACATGTTAACTGCCGTCTTTGTTTCCAGTGCCTTCAAAGTATTTGATTATTATTTCTTTGATTTGTATATATAAAAAAAAACTTTATTGTATCTTGAAAAAAAAACAAAATTCTCTGATTAATTTTATAATTTTCATTACGAATCTTGTTCGCTATATATTGCTTTTTTGTCTGCATTATCTATAGATAAATTAAACTAACATTATTTGAATTAGGTTCATTTTAACAATGTTTGATGATATATATATATATATATATATATTGTATTTTTTTTTGTTATATTACTAAATTTATTTTTTGCTTTTATTAATATTGTTGTTCTTACACTCCTTATTTTTAGCCTAGCCTTTTTTGTTGTTGTGATTAACTATCCAAATTCATTTCTAATACAAACCTGTCCTAAATTAACCTATTTTATATTTTAAACTAATATAGTATTTTGTGAATGTAAATTACAACAATTATTATATATTTTATAAGGTATATAATGTTTTTGATGGCTATAAATTTCAATATCAATGTATAACATTTACACGAGAATTATACAGTTGTCTTAGTGCAAAGATTGTCAAATTTTTGTGCCGAATTTGAGTTAACATAGACATACAAAATGTCTGTCTGCATTATTAATTATTATATGATCTTAAAGAGTAATAGAGAAAAGATATTGTAAATACACAGTATATCCATTTCAGCAATATTTATCATGCAGAAAAGGTTTTCAAATTTGGTTTTATCAAAAGATACAATATCTTTGCACTAAACCACCAATTCATTTTTCACACCAAGTTGCCCATTACTAGTCTAGATTGAACCAGGCAAAGAAGATGTCATTACATCCATAAATTACTGTATTTACAATAAAAAAACTTGAATCATTTTATAAAACTATTGATTCATTAAATTTTTTAATTTAACAATGAAACTTAAATTACTAATTCTTATTAAATATAATTTAAGATTTCGACTGAAGGTGCTTGGTGGAATTTCAATATTTAATTTCAATTATACAAATTATGTACATTCACACAAATCACTAACAAACCGGGTTTCGCTTCTCGGCATCTTCAGGCGTTCAAGTGCACGGATGAACTTGAACCGTTAGTGACAAGTTGTACATAATTTCAATGATTCAAATTTCTTATTAAATAAATAATAACTGACTAACTTGATATTGTTTTCTTAGTGTTGTATATAAATTGCCTTTTTAATTGTAGTTTTTTTTTCTTCTGTCATATCATACAGTGGAAACCGTTAAACATGAAAAATATTATAACGATCCTGATGACGTTCTATGTCTACCGTAAAAAGATTTTGTAAATCGGAAGTGAAAATAACACCTGCCGTGTTGTCGATTTTGATGTCTACAGGAATTTATATTGACCGTTCCAGTAATAAGTAAATTATACATGCTTGCCAATCGTTGCATTCTATCATTGAACGAATTGTATTACTCGGCTGATACATAACCTCACATTTAAACTCTTAATTTAAAAAAATCTACCGAGCTTTTTCCTATAAGTACAGTCACAATTTCTCCAACCGTTGTGATAAATAAGATTTTTTTATTTCTATCCACATGTCGGATATGATGTATTATTAATAGTTAGCCAATTTCTAAATACCAGGAGTTGTCAATTCAATACCATAATACTGATTTGAACACAAAAAGTATAAGACTCCTTACGGTTGCATGTTTAACAGTTTCCTCTGTATATTTTTATTGAAAGTCTAGTGGCGGTTCTATGACTTGCAAATGCAGTTAAATTATTTTTCTCAATGAACTCGATGGTTGCCACATACGAGATATCTCGTGAATTTTTTCGTGCTCAACAGGCCAAATACGAGTTATCTCGTCAATAACTAATTAAATTAATAGTCGCAAATTATAGCCGGCCTGCTAGGTAATTACTATTAATTATTTACGGCAACGAAAAAGTTTAAAAAAAAACAATTTTAAAGTGTTCAATAATCTTAAACTTCATTTATACCCAACTATGGCCATCAAATTATGTTTGAAATAATCTTGGGTATCCATAACATTTAAGTATTTGTATATTTTAAATTAATTTTATTCAAATACAGGGTGAAGTGCGTAATGCGTCCGTATCCGGAAACTTGGATGCTCCTGAAGGAGGATTCGATGCAATAATGCAGGCGGTGGTCTGCCGACAAGAAATCGGATGGAGAGAGAAGGCTCGACGACTCCTCGTTTTCTCAACGGATGCCGGATTCCATTATGCTGGAGATGGCAAGGTAATTTGACTTATTACTTCTTCACCAAAACACATTCGGTAGGTGTATCACAGTGTTTTTCATTGAGAGTAATTTATCTTAAAGAACAAAAGTCAAATGAAATACAATATCGAAAATATTTAAGTAGACTATTTAAAAAATGGCAGTTTTTTTTGTAAAATTACTACAAAAATAAACGCTGAAGATGCTTCTCAAAGAGACGATCTGCGTGTCACAATTAAAAACACAATACGTAAAATAACAAAGCTGTCAATTTAAATTTTATATGAATATTTCAGTTGGGAGGAATTGTTAAACCGAACGACGGCAGATGTCACCTGGACGGAAGTGGAATGTATACTCATTCCTCTTTCCAAGACTATCCGAGTATTTCACAAGTCAATCTCAAGGTAATTAATTGTCATTTGGTGTCTATTTTATGATGTAACCAAACCTTATTGCTTTAACACAATATTGCAAAGTTTAAACATAAGACTTATAGGTTATTTCTTAACAAATCATTTTAATTTTGAATGCCAGTTTTTAAAATAATACTACATTACTGGAAAGCTCAATAATAAATAATATTCATTTAAATTTGAGATCTTGGATCACGAGTACTTGTCATATAATTGCTTCTCGGGTTGATCTGGATTGCTTTAAAAAAAATCATACTAAATTTGTCTGATGTAATTAGGAATCACAAAAAATTGTCATCTTGGCAATTATCAGCTGTAATTGCAAATATTTTTCTACCTCACTCAATAATTTCTTTATGTTATATTTTCTATTTAACTAGGTGAAAGAGAATGCTATCAACGTTATATTCGCTGTTACCGCTGAGCAAATATCTGTGTATGAAAGATTGGGAAAACACATAGAAGGTGCGTCAGCTGGTATACTGTCTGCCGATTCCAGCAACGTTGTGGACCTTGTTAAGGAGCAGTATGATGTACGTGTTCAATTTGTTCAACACCATAAATGCTTATTCATTACTGAACAATTATCTGTTTCATCATGTGCATATATTTATTTGTTAAAAAAATATATACAACATATTGTGCACATATCGCAATAGGCGTGCTATCCCGTCTGTTGCGATATCTGCTTCAACATTGTGTTCATTAAATTTTGAAAGCAGAACTCGAATCACTTACTTAACGTATTTTAGTGAAATAATTTACTCCCAACTTATCAGTAGTAAATGTAATGTGTTACACCTTCAAGTATCACTGAAAACTGTCAAAAATGCTTTATGTTATATTCATAACTTTCAGTCAATAATCATGTGAATTATGTAAAAACAAATAACCCTCCCTGTCTTAACTTAATCAATCATGAATAAATTTTGGCTGTTCAAAACTAAGGTCAAAGAGAAAAGATTGATAAAAGTGACACCATTTGTTTTTTTTTAGAAAATTTCGTCATCCGTGGAAATGCGTGACAACTCGACAAGTGCAGTCCGCGTGAATTACTACTCATCCTGCAAAGGAGGCAATGCTCCTGAACTCACCAACAAGTGCGACGATTTGAAGGTTCGTTTTTGTGCTCTTATTATCTCTTCAAAAGTTGCTTGTGTTTGCAAGAAATATTGTTTAATACTTCGATATATTGTTTTCAGACACTTAATTTTAAATATACAGTATGAAATTTATCATCATCGTTGTTGCTTATACAGGTTGGCGATGTCGTAGAGTTCACAGCGGAAATAATGGTGACTTCCTGCCCGACTAATAGTGACGATTGGAACCAAGTGTTCCAAATTTATCCCGTGGGCATCAATGAATCTCTCATCATCAATTTAGAGATGCTGTGCAAATGCCCGTGCGAAGATACTACAGACAAAGTAAGGTTTCTATAATTTTTGTGTAATTCCAAATTAACTCACTAATTTAAAATAAAATGAAAAAGTAGAAGAGCTGAGTCGTATTATAGATTGATTAAAACGGGCACCGTCAACTATAGATAATATCCTATTAGATACTTCGTTAACCATTTTAAGCAGCTTCATGCAATCAACTTTCTGTTGTGCGGGATGTTTTTTTCTGTCTAGTTATATTATTTATCGCTTTTCATAATACATCAATGGTCCGTCATCTATTGATCTATCAATATTACGAAAGATTACTACGGAAATTTGTCGCCATATTTCAAATTTACTCAATGGCCTGTTCTAAGAAGTTTCATTTGACATGTTGTTATTGTTGACCTTTTCATACTGATATTATGTAAGTATTTTGTGTAAATTATCGGTTCCCCTGATTTGTATGTATGATAATTTTGCATTTTCCTCTATGTAAAAACAATTTGTAATTTACCTTCATATCTGCTTTGTTATTAGCGGCATTTAGTGAACTTTCAGGTAGATTAAGATTAACATGTTGTAAAGCATATTTATCAAAATTTTAATTTTGAAATGTTCAAATTTATAGTATATCATCTATGGTTAATGTTAGAATATTAGTGTATTGTCTATGGTCAACAATCATACACACAGGGGCGTTATTTATTTGTCAATGCACTGGATTTTTTTCGTAAGAAAATAAAACGCATGTAGAGATGTACCATTTTAACTTGACTGTGGCAGAACTCGGAACTAAAATTGTCGCCCTAGGACTTGTTGACTATGGCAACGTTAATGATGCGATGGTGGCTCCCTCGCGGGAAGTCAAGTTACGCTGGTACATTTATAGTTTGTATTTTGGTTTATTGAATTTGGATGATTTCAGTTTTTTACGTGACATAATAAATCAATGCATGTTTTACAAAACAAACCATGTGTAGACATAATTTCGAATCTGCATCGTTAAGCACAATGGCCAAAATAGTGCTTTTTTCCAGAGGAGCCAGGCATAGACACTTTAAGGTTGCCAGATGGGAATTTAGGTATTGTAGAATGTAAGGGAACGACAAAATCTATTCAACATTTATTATCAAGTGTGCTTTTTGAAATGAGCATGTATTGATGAGATAATTTGATGTTACGCAAACAGGATAGATTTTCCCCTAAGTGCAACGGATTCGGAACCTACATGTGTGGAATATGCGAGTGTGAAGATTTCCACTTTGGCCGTCAGTGCGAGTGTTCAGCGCAGGACGTGCACGGCAGCGGTTTTGGTGGTGCGGGAGTCGGCAGCTGCCGCCCTGATAATTTCACCAGCGTAGATTGTTCCGGAAGAGGTACCTGTGTTTGCGGACAGTGCGAATGCGAGAGGAGAGCCACTTCAGATGAGGTACATTTTTAACACTTGCATATTTTAATGTCTAAAATTATTCACTAAAAAAAAGACTGGTTATATTCATATTGATCAATCGTTAAAAAGTAAAATTACCCACAGGTTTTTTCATCACATAATTATCAATGTTGTATCGTTAAAGCGTATATCCGGAAAGTTCTGCGAGTGCGACAACTTCTCGTGTGATCGTCACAACGGGCTTCTGTGCTCCGGAGAAGACAGAGGAGAATGCATATGCGGAAATTGCGAATGCCGAGACGGCTGGACCGGATCCGCTTGCGATTGCCGGGCCTCCAACGATACCTGCATTCCCCCAGGTTTGCATTCTTTCTTCACTAGTGCTCAAATATTAAAATACATTTAACCAGCAAGCAATAATTGAATGGGATCATTGAAAAATTTTAGGAGGCGGTGAAGTTTGTAGCGGCCACGGAGAATGCGTCTGCGGTCAGTGTGTCTGCGGAGTAGGTGATGAAGGAAGATATTCTGGACGGTTCTGCGACAAGTGCCCGGTAATTGTTAATTTCCTTTTCTTACTAATGCGGAAGTTGTACATATTCAAATAATAAAAGATATCCAAGCATACCTAGTCACTCGTACAAGTTAAAGCAACCAGACATCTTATCTAAGTGTGCTTGTAAAAATAAATTGATTGTTCGTAAATTTAATATGTACGCAAAAACACCACGACTGTTAGTCTCGATACTGTATTTTGTTTACTGTGTCTGTTTGGAGGATGAATCAAACTGGACTGAGAGTGGAATTAAAGTGATGACGTATCTAATATTCAAAAAAAAAAACTCTAAATCATATAATGAAACACAACATGCTGTCTTAGAAGCATTAGATATTTGTTCTCAATTAGATACAGGTTATCGTGTGTCAGTAAAATAATTTCATTAACAATTTGGTTAATAGAAGAGAATTATAATATGATCTTTGACTTTCATCTGTAGGGAATATAGTAATATGAATATTTTGTTTTACAATAATTTTTTTTTATGGTGTTCATGGAGCTCTGTGTAACATAGAAACCAGAGAAAGGGACAATGACTAATTTTTAGTTAAAAAATCTATAATGCGAAGGTTCTCATGAGGTCATTATGTTTTGTATAGACTTGCCCGGGTCGCTGTGCCGAATTCAAAGAATGCGTACAATGCCAGATGTACCACAATGGCCCGTACACCGAAAGCGAATGCAGCAACTGCACCTTCACTCCCATCACCGTTCAAGTCGTCGAAGGTTTGACTTTTGTTTGAATGTTTATTAAAATTAACAATCAGGCAGTGTTGTCACACTGTACAACATCAATTCATTAAAACAGTTCACCAATTTACTATTAAATAATTTTTCAATGATATTTTCAGTTGGAAATGGATCCTATGGTCCACTATTTTTTTTACATAGTAACATTCCCGACAAAGTCGTCATTTCAATAATTTATTTTTAAGTCAGTCAATTTTTTTATCTAAAAATTCAGAAAAAAACAGGTCTAACAAATATTGACATGCATGTTTCTGTTGTCTAACTATCTGTTCCCACAGTTATTTAATTGGATACATTATTTCCTACATTTATGGATTGGTTCAATTGGTCCCTTCAAAAGTGATATATCTTCAACAGATAGGAAATATTTCTGATTGCTTATATGGCATATTTTTTTAACAGACTGTGAGCCTGTATATTTCAAATCAATTTGTTCTTCTATTCTACCCTTGTATTAATTATAATTAGTCTTCTTGTAAATTCTTGTTTTCTTGCAGCAAATGAAGAGAAAGACGAAAACCTCTGCGCCTATTATGATGAGGACGATTGCAGATTCGCATACGTATATGCGTATGATGAAAACGAAAAAGTCGTGATCAGAGCGCAAGAAAAACCAGACTGCCCTGCGCAGGTAATGTAACCATTTCACCTTTATCGTGTCAGCATCATTCACATCGGTTCACATTCACATCAAACACATTTTCGTCATATTTCTGTAAGAATTCACAATCAAAATTATAAAGGGTAATTTTTTTAAAGATATGAACTTTAAAAAACGAAATAAAATACAACAATCGTTGTACTGGTCACGTTAGTAGTACTATTCGAAAGATAATTTTATGCAATTAGTGTATAAAAATGCTTTCGGGCATATGAGCGCTGGCTTGAAGAAAGCGCTCTCCAATGATTCTTCCAGCCCATTAAGCACACCAAACTGTGATTTTTGTGGATTTAATGGCTTGAAGATTGTCTTCACTCCAGATGCGACAATTTTGCTTATTGACGTAGCCATTCAACCAAAAATGAGCCTCACCCGCAATAATTTTTTTCGATTGATGAAATGATTAAACCATTATTTTCAAAAAGAAAAACTGCACACATTACACACTGCACAATTTGCAAGCATTGTTCTGGCGTTAGTCTTTCATGATGGCAAACAAAACTGAGCACAAATCAGCTGTCAAATTGACTGTCGCTGGAAAAAATGCTGCTAATTTGAAAAATAATCCTGTAAAAAACTGGATTTCTAAAATGGAACAGACGAAAAGGAATTGGTTTTGAATGATGAACCGATGGATTGACAATCAGAGTACCACCAGTGCACACATTACACATGTATAATCTGTGTATTTATTCCACAGGTGTTTATGTTTGGTATTGTAATGGGAGTGATAGCTGCAATTGTGCTCATCGGTCTTGCACTACTCCTTCTCTGGAAAATGGTAACGACCATTCACGACCGCAGAGAATTTGCTCGCTTTGAGAAGGAAAGAATGATGGCAAAATGGGATACGGTAATATTATTTCTCCAGCAACTATTGACTAACATAATCTTACCACTGGTGTAAAGATATAGTTAAACCGCTATTATCATAATTACTACTATACTTAGGCTTGTAATATAATGTTTTTTTTAGATCGTATTCACTTTCATAACAATGATTTTCACATATGACAAATGTATCGCACACATAACAAATATATCGCACAAAAAATAAAGTTATCCATCATAAAAAAATAGATTCAAACTTTGAACAAATACACTGCACTTACGAAAAAATAATCTCACTAAGATAAATTAGATTACACATTGTAATGGATACTTTGCACTAAAAAACAGTTTAATCACACTAAGTTTTTACTACTTCTAACATTGCATTGGTACTCGCCATTTACTTGAATTCATCTACTAATATTATACCTACCTAAATAACCTTATTTAATTGTTTTCAAAGTGCTGATATCCCCGTGTTTTGATATTAAATATGAATAATTTCTTACAAAAATCAAAATTTATTTATTTTTATTCTTTTGATTGTACAAATAGATATTTTCAAAAAAAAAACATTTCCGATATCTTTTTGTGGACGGGCTGATCTTTGAAAAAATCTTTCTTACCAATTAACCTGAATGCCATTCAGGGTCATTAAATTCCTATTTTAGTAATTGTTTTTGACATTAGCTACTAATTATATTTTTAATTTCCCATTTGATATATTTTTTAAGGAACATTTTAACTCATTAGAGGTACATTTCTTGCCATTTTAATCTGACATCAATTTAATTCATTCATATATCAATTGTATCATATTTATTTTACTAATTATTTGTTATTGTTATTTTATAACCTATTTTTGTGAATAACCCTGTAATTTAAATTTTCATCAGTTGATAACACTTGTGATGAGGGAAACCGGTAAAAGGTATTTTTGAGTGAAAATCTAGCAAAAAAAACCTATTTAATCTAAATATTTTTTTTTTTCTTTAACCAAAATCATCTATTGCAGCGCTGTCCAACTTATTTTAGGCCATGGGCCACTTTTTCTTTAGCAAACATTTTGGGAGCCATAGAGTGTAAATAAATGAAAAGTCAGTTAAAAATTTGCTGTAAAATGTACAGCTCGCGGGCCACACAAAAAAATCTTTTATCCTTTTTGTCGCTGTAGCCTCCTTAAAATTATAGAATATTTTCAAGGCCGTACTTTTGCAGTAACATTGTAGTAATGTTATATGTACCATGTAACATGTTACGCTTAAATGCCAAAATTACAGCTGTTTGCATTTTACTTGCGTCAGGTTACAATTAACAGTTCATATTATCCATTTTAAAGATGGATACAATTTATAGAAATGCTATTAATTCTTGCGTCTTGCCCAAAATTCTTTGAGGCCCTTCCCGCTACAACTTACTAAATTTCTACAAGAATGTGCTTACTAATTAATATTCATGTGTTTTCCTTTGAGTAACTTAACTAACTATCATTTCTACGTATGTATGTAATAATATGGTATATTTTTTTTTGTCTTTCAGGGAGAAAATCCAATTTACAAGCAGGCAACGTCGACATTCAAAAATCCAACATATGCCGGAAAATAAAAAAATAAAATATCATTTTAAATTATTTCACGCACTTTGAATGAGTGCAATATATTTTTCTGATATTATTTTTCCAATACCGTCGTCTTCCTTCAACTAATCCATCAATTATTTATATGTATTATTAACATTTCCTAAAAAAAAGTTATTAACTCTTATGTGTAAAGATGTCAACTGCTACATTTTTTTAAAGTTTGTAAACGTTTTTTTGACGTGTCAATTGTTTTGACCGAAACTCGTGAATTTTTCATGTACTTCTAGCGAGTGAAATATATTATCAAACATGATTATAATTCTGTATTTGGAAAGGCAAACGATACAGAATGTTAAATGATCGTACAACAAGCCTTGAGGAGTCATCCCGTCCAATTGTACCAAAAAGGAGCCTTTAAAAACAGTTTAATAAAAAATGACAATTTTCTGATACATGTCATTTTATAAACATGAATAAAATTGATCAAATAATGTAATCATAAGGTTTACTGTTAAACATTGTTTTATTACATTAATTGGAAGTCACAATATAACTAAAAATTTGATCTTTTAACACTTCATCTGCGGGCAAATTTGCAAAATTTTATAGTATTTCATTAAAATATTTATAGGGTTGACATTTAATGTCTTAATTCAATGAATCTTTTTATTTTTACTCGAATATGATCGAATAATTCAATTATACTAAGAATTGTACCAAAATCACCATAGTTTTTTTTTTTAAATAAATGTATACGTTAATTTATTGTGAATTGAACACTTGACTTTAGAAAAATCAGCTGATTTTGAAGAATCGGGGTATTTGTAAAAAAGGGGTGATGTAATCCTAAATTCACATATAAATAAAGATTCAATCAAAATTTCATAACAGCTAGTAGACTATTTTCATTCTAAAAATCAAATTTGGAATTCGATTCAACCCTGAATGATAATTTTTGGTTACAAAATGACCCAAAAACAAAAAATCAAACCAAAACTTTGCATCTCGCATAATAACCATAATGTTTTCAAATGACCCATAGTCATAAAAAAACAAAAGGGACTTTTACACTCGTCAGGTACATTGCCTGAATGCATAAGAAACGTCAAAAAAATATCAGCTTATATTAAGTCACTTTTTTACTGACAATTTGAATTTGAATTATCTGGTATGTATAATACTTATTTAGTTTTTTATTTGAAAATATTTGGACAGCGAATTTTATTTTGAAAAATGTTTTAAATCAAAGCGTTTTTTTTACCAAATTTAACTGAGCATGTTAGTATATGATCATTTAAAATAACTAATAAATACTGTTTTAAATATTTGCTTAGAATAAGCCTTCCATAAAAGATGACGTAGCTTCAATGTTTCGTTAGAAGTAAGGAATGATCCCTGCCAATAACGCACAGGCGATTAAAAACGAAATTTTCCGTATACCGCAGATAAAGTGTTAATGTGACCAATTTTCGTTTCAATTCTGGAAATGTGTTTTGTATATTTGCGTTATTTAAAAAAAAGTTTCTGAATCAAATACTCCAATTGTATGCAATTTTGTGTCAAACTCTACCTAAAAACTTCCAATATAATCATTTCGATATATTTCTTTTATTGGGATTAGGATTGTTTATTCTATATTTGTAGGTGACTGCCGTTGAAAGTAATGATAATTAAAAAATCTAATATATATATATATATTTTCATATACTTTAAAATAAAAAGCCAAAGATATCGATTGATTGGTCGTTTTTTATATTCTTTTTCTCAAACTCGCTTCACAGCTTTAATAAAATGACTACTGTTATTTATATGCTTTGAAATAAAATGCCTGTAATGAAAGTCATTCATACAAAAATGTCTACCAAGTTCTGAATAACTTCTACTTCTCTACATTTATAAGACATCATTATTATTTCGAAACATTAACAAAAATTGACACAGTTGCGACGTTTCCATTTGAATTGTATAATTGTCCACAACTTGCCATGGAATATTGTCTTGTGTCCTTATTAATTAAATAATACCCCCCCTTCAAAGACGATATGATTTAATGCATGTGAAATATTTAATATCGATAAATAACTCCTGAACTGAACGCTTACATTATTGAAAGTGCTGAATATATTATATTGATATATTGCTGTAAATGAATTTCACATCTTACATTTTACTTAAAGTAACTTTGTGACTTATTTTATTCATCTTGATAATATTATATATTAGTAAATAATACTATGTGTAGGTGTGTAGTTAGTTTTGTCTATGACGTGTAATGTAGAACGTGCCTTTTGGATAGCCTTTAATGTGCCATTTTAAATATTAATCTGTACTCGTCCGATTAAGACATTATACACTTAATTGCCTTTGTGTGTTCATAATGATGAGCCGTGTTTTTATATTTCCACTATTCGAACCTAAAGGGTTTTTAAAATCAGTAAACTACGTTTACTTTTAAGACAAAATAAAATATATATGCAAATAATTTTGTACATTTTTTGATAATTATGTCTATCTATTTTCATTGTCCGTTTCAAAATGATAGTTCAATTTACTAAATTTAGTACTTATTTAACTCACATCAGCTTTGTATAATTTAATGCATTTTTATTAAAACAAATACAAATTAAAACAATGAATTGAATGACTTTTTTTGTACCTGTAACTATTTACAAACACTAGGAAACTGAGTGTGCATGTGATTAACACATATCGTCGATGACTAGACCACAAATGCATTAAAAAATATACTGCAGGTTGACCGAGAGGCTTATGCAAAGGGATGCTACACCAGAGTAAATTTCACAGTCGATTATTAATCTCGGACGTTGATACTGATTACAGGTAAGCCAGTATAAAAAAATTAAATGAAACGTCTGGAAGTTGACCCAGTAATAACACTTCTTTGGCCAGTTCTGTTGATATCTACTTGATCAAGCATAAACACACCATACCTTGTAGTTTTTCCATAATTTATATTTCTAAACTAGGCTTCTGATAAAGCATCTAAACTGAAGTTGTGAGAACAGCCTTTTTTCAATACTACCTTTCGTTTGATAGATTAATGGTAGAAACACAGGGATAAGACTAGTAATCTGCTAATCGCCATATTCATTAAACGTGTGGGGCACCTTTGACACTTATATCCCTTAAAATACATTGATCGGCGGTCACTCGGAGGAAGACAAGGCTTCCGTGACGGATCTCCCAGATTCGGATTCACAGTACAAACAACGTTTTCTTTTTATCGATTTCTGTACGAAGGCATGGGTGTTTGTGATATCTAAAAATTTCTCCCACCCTTCCAATCCTAAAACACACGAGAAAAAACAAAAAGAATTAGTTTATCACTAGCCTATCCATATATTTTTCTATCCTACACTTAACTCTCTTCGAAAAAAAAGGCAGGTTGAGCAACTGAATAACAAGCAGTTCTTGTAAAATAAACTTCTATTGGGATACTTACATTAAGAAGCCACATGCTCCACATAGGGAACGGACATGGATTAGAAAAAGCTCGACAAGTGAGTTCCGGTACCTTTTTTTTCATTAACATAATATATTATATCTAAAAGATGAAAAAGCATAATACCTATATATGTATAACCTTTTTCAATAGATAAATAACCTCATTTAAAAACAGATAATAGACATTTATATTTCTAAAAGCGAAGCCAAATCGTCCGGTTTACTTATTTTGTTTGTTAGACTTATTTCTTACACCTTCAAATATGCTTTCAAAATGTTTGTCCACTGCTGCATTGAATGACTGTAAATTTTCATATTTGGTTGAAATTTGGAAAGCCTACAATGAAAGCTTAAGATTTTCAGCCTTTATAATTAGTCTATGGCTAACAAAAAACATCGAATCAAATTATTTCTCATTCATATTGTTAATTTATATATTATATGACTCAGATTTTACTTAAACGTATCTTCTAGATAAGATAGATAGACAAACCCCAACCCGCAGTCAAGCAAATTATTTAAATCTCTTCAATTTAAAAAAATATTATATTAACGTAAAAATAATCATTTAGCGCAAAATTTAAAAAAAAAACACCGACGAAGTTGGCAAAAAAGTTGTTCTGGAGTGGAGATATGAACATAAATTTCCAAAATAAGATGAATCTTTATGAATAAATAAATCAATTTTTATTATGTATGTATCTCTTTTTACATGTGTGGGCTGGAATTTCGTTAGTTGTAATTTCATGTCGCAACACTTTCCCAAGCTGTCAAATATTTGGCTACGCTATGACAGAAGGTCGTTGCTGTTGCCGTTCACTAATATTGGTGTGGCTACGGAATTAAACCATCCGACACACTATCGAAATTTATGCAAGCCATAAAGAAACAATTATGGACGGGCAAGTCTTTCTAATCGATTCTGGTTACCTCAATAATTTCATGGTGGCTATTCAAAACAATAGCTCCTCCGGCAAATACAACTCTGGTGGCATCGAAACGGCTTATCCTTGCGATTACATCGAGGAGTCCGCAAATTTGGCCGCTTATGAAAACACTGAAATAATAATTGAATCTCAAGAAGATTCAGAATCGTCTGCAATTGATGACATTAACAATGAGTCTAATATATTTGTTTCTTACGCGAATGAGGAAAAAGTCGAAGGAGAGCATAACGTCGGCGGGCTATCTCGCTTTGACTCTGACGGTATTGAAACGATTGAGTATACTAACAATTTATCATTTAATAACATAGATGCCATCGTCGATCAATATTCTTCTACACCTTTCAGGTTCGCGAACGCTTCTTTACCGAAAGCAAAATTTTTCGCATCTGACGCCTCCTGTTCGACTCCACTGCGAATTAAAAATAAAACCGTTTACAATTCATTAACTCGCAAACGATCCGAGAAAACAAATTATGCCGATGAACGCTATTCATTATATTCAGGTTCAAAGAATTGCCTGAGAAATCGTATGAAGAGCGATACTGTGATTATGATTCCGCCGAAAATATTTAAAAGACAATTGCTAGATTTTTCGGATACGGTCCGACCGGCATTGAGAATGCCGGCCACCAAAGAGGGAATGAATTATTTGGAATGGACCGTTCCCCGAGCATTCTCTCGTCCCGTCGCCCCGACGTGTGATCGGTTGACCGAAATATTCACAAAAAACTGCAACACTCGTCATGAACCAGACAGTCAAAACATTGACGACATAGGACTGATGCCGATAGGGTTTCAAAAGACGATAGACAAATCAAAAATCAGAAGAATCACCAGGCGACGAAAGAATCCTTCATCAAAAATGATAGTCATTCAAAAAATTCTTGAAAACTGCCAAAAGAAAACGTTACCTGCAAGAATTAATTCCTTATCAGATTACATCGTTTCCAACGGGACCGAGACAGACTGTTCACCGTCAGACATGAGATTGTCTGAAGGACGATTGCAAGTTTATGTGGATTCGCAACAGGAAGAATGTTTTTTATATTCCGCTGAATGCGAAAACGTCATTGATGATGAATCGCAGCAAATAATTCTGATTCACGACGAAGGAGTCACGCAGACTGCGGATGGAAATATCCGTGTCTTATTAGCTGCTGCTGCCCAACGGCAGGCCCCCTCTTCTGATTATTTCATCTGTCATGATTCATCTGAAAAGGAAATTATTGTGGAAACTGATGAGAATTGTTTGCCGCCACCTCATTCTGTGTTCTATGTCGATGATACCTATACTGAAGTATCTGATAATGCATAGATATAGCTTTTGTAATAAAGAATATTTTCAAAGCCTTGATATTTTATTACATTAAAAAACCTATAGAGTGCAGCTCTATAAACAGAACAGTATTTAACCCTTCTGGAACGTGATACCTGAAATAGATTTTGAATAAAGCCTCTTCTGCTATTCATATGTAATAAATATCGTGTAAATGAGCCGTGCCTCACATGAAAGAATAAATTTTAATAAAATGTTTTTTTTTTGTTTAAAACATTTTTGGAGACAATAAATAATTTTGACACCGGTGGTTCTTAAGTTTTTTTTATTTAAAGTTATTACTCTCAGACAGATGCTTTATCAGTGCGAAATGTTAAACGCTAAAGTGATCCTGTCCATCTCCATTTTTCAACCAAGTACAGTAAAACCCCCATTTACACTAAAATCGGGACAGTGTAATTCGGGGTAGTGTAATTGGGGGAGTGAATCTCGTACAAAATTAAGAATTTGTTTTTTTCCGAAAAAATTGCAAAACTAAGATTTACCTTCGTTTTGCAAAAAAAAAATATGGACGAAATATTTAGTTACTGAGGGATAAAATGCAAAGCGCGCCAAAATCCAACGCATAGACGGTCGCCCGGATATACGTGTATAGCCTGGCACGTGTAGAATACACATACGCTAGCCAACATTTGAAAGTATGCGTCGCACAGACAACCGTCTCATAGCAACGACAATGGAATGTGACAGTTCAATTGGGGGATTTGCGGCGAATATTTCAAGCCAGCGTGTAATTCGGGGTAGTGTAATTGGGGGTTCCACTTTATCTCTTTTTCAATGTTAAATTTGTAAAGTGCCACAATTTCTGTCTTGTATAAAAAAATTCATCATTATTATTAAATTAAATAAAAATACTTGAACAACAAAATGAAGGTATACTTGAGTACAAATAAAAAAAATATATTTACTGTTACATCGGTTGGGGTGCAGATTACCTGTCAGAGCGAGCTCGAAATTCAGACCAAATTTAGAGTGGCTCGCTTCATAACAGTGGCAATATAAATAGTTTGTGTATGTGGCAATTTTTTTTTGTTTCTATCGACAGTGGTAGTTTATGAATACGCTTTGATTCTAATCAAATTCACTGCAGCAGAACAAAAAAATAAATATTTTAACTTTATTAAAATACATATATTTTTTTTAGTTCTTAAAACGCTCAGAGTACCACTTGTGTAGTATACTCGATTATTTCAATACCGTCAGAGTCAAAGCAAGATAGCCCGTAGGCACCACTGCTTTAGATGTATTAATTAGATATTAAACTGCTCACATTTGATTTTTCCAAGAATATGTTATAATTTACTGCCTCAACCCTTTTAACGTCAGCACCAATTGATACAATACTAAAGCCCACAGGGGCAATCTAGCAACTCTTGTGAATATCAATTAAATTGTTATTTTATATTATTTTTATTTTGATTTTTAATTTTTCATATGATAAATCAAAGTTTCCATCGATAGAATGGTGCTTCGAGACTAAAAGAATGAAATAATTTTACTCACTTTAACATTGTGATTACTTTTAAAATAAACGATAATTATAATAGTAATTATAGTGAGTAATGATAAACATGTAAAAAAACAACACTCGCTATTCCCTGAAAAGAAATGTTATCGACTGCCATACTTTCTTGAGATTTTAACTTTTCATTAAACAAATCCCAATAAGAAGCGGACCATTTTAGAACTGGATATATTAACTCAATTTAAATTTGATTTCTATGAAGTTGCCACAGAAAATATATATTCACTTGTTTGAAAATGGCTAATTGACAAGATTTGGATCTTTTTCAATATGGTGTGGTAAAATTTACAATATTTTCACTACATACACATATTGACAAAATCACACCGTCACCTCTTGGTGGAGTGATTTTTATTATTGCAGTGGTTTACAGAACAATTCATAGGTATGTAGAGCAATAACACCAATACATTATGGACTACCAACAGTGGTTGATTGTTAAAAAAATAATATAGTACAATGTCATATAACATAAGAATTTATTTTTACAATGAATAAACAATTACCTTGGAAATGGAACATTCATTTTGTTTTGATCATTTTTGAGCTGTGGGCTTTCCACATTATGCCAGGGTTCTCCAAACTACGGCCTACATGCTAACATACCTTAGATAAAGTGATAAGCAACTTTATTTTGCAGCGGGCCAAAACAGAAAATTAAATAAGTTATACTGCCAACAACTCAAAAATAAGGGTTTCAACATTTAAAATCAAAAGCACCTGTCATCAATTCCTAGATCTTCCTTATGAGCCACACAGCTCCTCAGCAAGAGATGCATTTGCAATATAGAAATAATTCATCTGTGTCACTTTAAGTCGTGGCTGCCCAAACTGAGGTCCGGGACTCATTATGAGGTAATATCATTTTCACCCCATGTAAAGTATATTGAAGATATGATGTATTTCGGTAACAGATTTATCAAATTTGGTAATATTAAGGAAGATATTTTACTTTTTAGTCAACCTTACACTCTAAGCATTACAAATGTAAGATCCGATCTTCAGCTGGAGTTGCAAGATTTACAAACAGACCCTTTTTTTATATCGAATGTGAAACAGAAGAGTTTTTTATATCATAACCGGAGGAGGCACTTTGGTCTCAATGCTTGGAAGTACATGTCTTTGTGAATTTACCTTTTCAATCAAGAAGTTCATTAAATCAAAAAAAACAGATTTTCGTTGACAGATCAATCGCTACAAAATTTGCTGTGCTTGGCAACCATAAACATCGAAGTTGATATAGCTACTTTAGTAAAGAATACAGAGGGGCTGCAGAATTCTCTTTAAAGTAAATTAAATTCCAAACATTGTATGATGCTTTAATAAAAATAATTGAACTATTTTACTTTTACTTCTAGTATTTGTATAAGTACTTACTGAACTTAACCAATATTAGATGTTTAAAGTAATTTAATAAATGAACTGTATAATTTTTGGTGCAGCTCGCAGATATATATTTTGTTGAGATATGTCCCTCTGATTACCTGATGTTGAACAGTCCTGCTTTCAACAATAAAGGCATTTTAGTGAGCCATACAACTGCCGAAAATATATTTCTGAATTGTAGTTATTTAAATTTCAAAAATCATCATATTTATTTATCGAAACTTAATTTTTGAATATGTAATTCTTTAATTCAATTTGAATAGTTTGTATTGAAGTGTGCGCTAACCCCAGATGAGTGCGCAGGGGTTCTAAAACTGTTGTGATAAGACGGACCACTTTTAGGGTGTTCACTGTCAATACTTGGTGAACAGGCATTATATTAAAAAAAACACAATATTCCTATGTAATTGTATTAGTATTATTATCAATTGATAATGCTCGCCATAAGCGAAACCAGTCCTGATCTTGGTAAATTAAAGTGGAAATAAGTACAAAGGAATATTGTGTTTTTCTTAATTAGAGGGAACATACAGATACGTTGAAATTTTAACTTTTGATATTCTGTACATCATATTTCATAGGTCTTCATATGATGGAAAGTAAATTTGACTAAATGTCTGGTGATGATATCACTCAGATAAATATATTTTTTAGTTGTAAAATAAGTGATAGTCTTCATTTCCCTGTTTGTTTTTTACCTTTTCCTATGGGTCGCACTGAATAAAGATATTTACAGCACTCATGCTATATCCACTTGTCTCAAAAATGGAATAAGTTTCAGTGTTTTTGCTGGAGAAATACATATGATTGAGGGGATGGACAGTCAGACAGTCACAGGGCAGGTATGCAAATAAAAGAGTATTTTATTGTGGAATATATAATGATATTCTATTTCACCCCATCAGATAGTACTCGTATACCTGCACATGTCAGACTTAGAGTAATTGTTATGTACAAGTCAAGTTTCTTATCAAAACTAATTACAAAAAATGATCTTTCCGTGTGTACACTGATACATTGTACAATATTTTATCATAATGCTATTAAAATTTCCAATAACAAACACATAATATACAATAAAAATCTAACTCGTATAAACAAAAATGAAACGAAGGGCCGGCGGTCCTCCCGGAAAGGGGGCGAAGGCTCCGCCGACCGCTCTTATTGCATTCCTAAGTTTGGCACTGTGTCAATTATCATTCCAAGCGGCCGACGGTTGCGGCGGCTCCGTTTGCGCGACAGCGAAGACGCATTTTTAAAATAGGCCGAAAGAGGGCTTCCGAAATGAGAGGCCGTGTCTCCGAACGGACAAAGTTCGCCCCCGAGATAAAAATATACGGCAAGAAATCAAAAGACGGCCGAATCGTTCAGAGCGGGGAGATATATATCAGTCTTAAAAATTTGAATAATTTCAATTGCGGACGTCGCCCCGGATGACAGGCGGACCGCTGCAGATTTAAAATTAGTTTAATTCATTTTCATGATGGCGAGTGGGACCTCCAAACCGCAAGCGCGGCACCCGCATTTATAAATAATTAGAACATGATTATGCATAAATAAAAACATTTAAAAGCGACCAGTGTAAAGGCACAATTTTTCAATCATCGAAACCGTTCGCCTTCGGTCTTCTCCGAGACGATCGTTCCGCATTGCCGATCATCTAGCGGAAGACGGCTCGGACGCGACGGAACGACGCCGGCGAACGCGGTCTCGTCAGAGACGATACGGAGGTTCAACGCCCGGAGACCCGCAACATGACGCGCTGCCACTCCCGACGCGGGTTCGTTATATAACTAGTGGGATTTCTAGTAACGCATTCCTTCGCTGCCGAACGTTACTAAAAATTTATTACTGATTATACATAACAATTTATTAATGATTTTAAAAATACACGCATGCACATTTTCAGGATTTAATAAAAATAAATTATATCTCCTTCGAAATTGTTCTGTCATTCAATTCAAACACCTGTGTGGAAGCGGCAGTTTCGCTTCGTACCTTTGTTTTAACGGAGCGGGAATGCGGACCCGCCCCGGTCGCTTCGCGGAATTTAAATGCGGATCGGAAGTCTCGGACGAGAGTGCGATCGTCGGTAAACAAAATATATTCATACACCCCTATCTCTAAATTTAGTCTATATTGTAATTTTTAAAAATGACAGAAAATACGGGGAGCAGAACGGGAAGGGGAGAACGGGGCACGATCAACGGCGAGGTCCCCAGGCGGAAGCGGATGCAGCTCCGGCGTTCTCGGACATACCAAAGGCTGGGAAGTCTTGCGTCGACGCCGTATCTGGGGCGCGCTGCTGCTCCCAAGGAGCACCCGGCACCACAAAGCCTGCAGACTCTCCTTCGCCTTTCTTGCTTTTGCCTTTGGGTTCTCCTTTCTCAGGGGGAGAAGTAGGCTCATCATCGGCTACGCTCTGAGAAGCGTTAGCGTTTGAACGGTAGCTGTCTCTCTCTTCCGCATCTTGAATATCTTGCAGCTGAAAAAAGCAGTCGCGGTGAACAAAACACAATGATTCAATTACGTATCACAGCTCATGCGGTATCTGAAGTTCAAATGATGAAAAAAGAAATAGGCATCATTGATAAACATTTTTATTGTTAGATTGAATTAGGTTTTTGTGAATATTGATAGGAGACTCACGTATTCCTCTTGCATGTGCTCAAGTTCATTCTTAGCATCGTCTACATTTTTAGCATCAGTGCCGATGATGGTTACCAGATCAGGATTGCTGGCGCCGTTGCGGGGAAGGCGAATATCAACTTTGTATTCATTCATGAACTTTCGAATATTTCGACCGCCGGAACCGATCAGGCGCGAATAGACCCTCGAGTCGATTATTACTTCTTCCTTTATCTGACTATTCTGTAAAGCCAAAATATGTTTTTGTAAATAAATTGAGTATTCAGTGATTATCAAATTATTATTTATTAGGGTTTATTACTAACCAAACTGTCCACCACTTTCATGATGTCGGTTCGGGCCCCGAGCACGTCTTCTTTGAAACCTTGAATGATGAAGATGTTCTCTTCCGGATCTCCCTTTTTAGGAATGGTAATCTGGACATTACGGCCGCCCCTGATTTTGGTTATGACAGCTCCCTTTGTCCCGATGACTTTAGGATGGTGGTCGGGATCCACTTCCAATCTTTCCTCGTAGACCTTCAGACTTCTCTCTTCGATGACTATTCTCGCTTTCTCTACGTTTGCAGGTGCGCCAGTTATCTGTATCAAAATGCACATTCTTTAGACAGCAGCATGTTTTTAAGAATGAAAATATAACACACAGACAACACTGGTCGGCTAAAGATGATATTAAATTAATAATACAATAAACAAAAGAATTATGAAAAATGCCTTTTCAACAGCGACACAGAAAAAAACAATCTCTACGATCGAGAATTGTTTGTGAATCAGAAATTAAAAATGACTTCTTGATATTATAAATTTGAAGAGATTTATTTCAGGTTCTTCACTTATAAAATTTGTTGGTTTCTTGTTTACGGAAGTCATTTGTTTTGAACCTGAAGTAAATTGAATGCTTATTCAAATTAAAGCAAGTCATGTTTATTGAAATAAAATCAGTTACAAAAAAATATGACTCTCCTTTGTTTAAAGTAAGGTTTTTTGAGTTTAAGAAGTTATACGTAATTTAAATTATGTAAAAATTAAAAATTTCATACTCTGATGACGTCCATTTCTTCATCGGAGGCCGAAAGAATAATGTGAACATCATAGTTCTCCATAAAATCTCTGACATCCTGTCCTCTCGAGCCGACAATGAAGCGATGGCTAAATTGAGGTTTCACCACGTCAATTGAAACTGGAACCTAATGAAAAAAATAAAACACTTTAAATAAATGTAACTTACAGATTACCTGTCATTTAAGATGAATTGACTTAAGCCCCATATTCATTTGGGGACCATAATTCGACTGTGGAAAAGAAAAAGGACGTAACCCACACAGCAAATTTTACAGGAGTCGCAAACAATGTGTTTTGATGATTTTGGGCAAATTGTAAATTATGAAATATACACAACCTGGAAGTGCATGGAGACTTCTAAACTGGTGTTTAATTGACAAAATCTAATATTAATTAAAGAAATTGTCTAGGAAAAACCTTTTTTTCAGTCTTTCATCTTGGTTTCAATTTTCACAAGCTCATCTTTTTTCAAACATAAAAGCTAAACTTAGATACTAATCCGGCATTTATAGCTAACATCCTTTTGATAGAACGTGTATCAAGTTTGATACATTGTGATTATCGAAAAAAAACTGTTTTGAAAAAACTGTGTGTTACGTCCTTTTTCTTTCCACAGTCGATACGTTCCTTAAACATGACATGCAGCGTAGTCTTATGTGACAATGTAATTGGTGCGTAATTTTTACGTGAAGTGGGATATGTACATGTTGAGGCTCCGGTAGCGAGCACATTAGTCGTGCTTAAATAAGTACGCAACGCGTCGCTTAACATGATATTAGTATAAGGAAACGAGATCATTCTACAATCGGAAATATCTTTGAATGAAAAATCACTGTTTATTTTCATTTACGAATGGTGAACGTAAACTAAATAAATTATATTAACAATCAAATCTTTATTGTTACGATGCATCCCTGCATGATAAATTAAAAATAACCATGTAATTTACCTGATTTAAAAGTGCCTGCTTGGCAGCATTGCAATTTTCTAAGCGGCCATGTATCCGAATAATATCAGCGGGGTCAGGTTTTGTGGGATCTTTCTCGACTTCTGGTTGTTGGTAGCCGTTGACTTCGGTGCCCCCGTTGGGAAGTTGGCCACGAGCGCCAGCGAAGCGATCGGGGAATTTGATTTGAACATCGTGTTCAGCCGTAATGGTCTGCACTTTGAATCCCTTGGCCCCCATCACGCTGCGATGGTGCTTTTGAGAGATGACACATTCCACGGTCACCTGGATGGAAATTAATTTAATTTAACAAAAATTTAATGTTTTTTCTTAATACTCAACCATAGTTAAAGATAATCACTGTCATAAGTAATGGTATAATAACCTGAGAATCTAGATCGTTGACTACATCAGCGATTCGCTGGATAGCAAGAGTGATGCAATCCTTAGGCCCTTTGAGAATGACACGATCAGAAACAACTCCGTGACGTGGGAAAGAGATCTGTACTCCGCCGCACTCTTCCGAGATACGGTTTAAAACTTCACCTCTCCTCGCGACAAAGTGCCGGTGGTGTTTGGGATCAACTTCCGTCTCACCCTCGACAATCTTGTCAATGTCCCGGATGCTGGCCTCCAGCCGCACTCTCGCTTCCTCCACAGCCTCTTTGCTGCCTGAGAAAATTAATGATTGAATTAACTTATTAGTATCATTAAATTGTATTAATTAGTTAGAAACCGAAAACTAAGCTGAAATATATATCCAGATTAAAATAATAATTTCATACTTAGGTTTTGCAAGGAAAGTAACCTACCGATAACCGTGATGGCTTCTCTGTCGCCATCCTGCTCTGAAGGGAAGACTATACGAGCACCGGTCTGTTCTCGGAGCTTCTTGATATTAACACCGTTCTTTCCAATAAGGAACTTATGATGCTTGGGGTTGGCGCGGACCTCGCAGGAGAATGAATTTTGCTGGCGCTCCGAAGCCAGTTCAAGAAGCTGCTGCCGGGCTCGGGCGACTTCATCAGCGGGACCGCGAATCACCACGCGGTCACTGTTGCTTTCAGCGGTCGGGAATTTGACACTCACACCCCCGCACTCTTCCATGATAGCGTGGATGAGCTTTCCGCCAGCTCCGATGAGGGAGTTGTAGAATTTGGGGTGAATAGAGACCTCCTCGGTGACTACATTGGCCAGTTCCTCGTTGATTTTGCGGATCCTCTTGATTGCCTCTTCCACGTTCTCCCGCTTACCGGTGACGGTGATGGCTTCGCTGGTGTCGCCTTCCGCAGGCAGGTCGATCTTGGTCTGGGTCTCGTCGCGGATCTTGCGGATATTTGCACCACCCTTACCAATTACGAACTTGTGGAACTGTTTAAAGATTGGAACCTCGCGAACATGAGATGCTTCAGTCAGTTCTTTAACCACTTCCAGTAGATACTTGTGGCAGCGGTCCACGTCCTCCGTGGGCCCTCTGAGTTTAACAATGTCGCGTTTCTCGCTGTGACTGGGGACAAGAATCTGAACTCTGTTATCGAACTTGGCTTTGATTTCTTTGATGTTCTCTCCTTTGGTGCCAATCAGGCTGCGGAAATATCTGTGATCGATTATGACATCTCGTTCTTTTTCGTTTTCCATTTTGCTAATTTTATCAATCAATTCTTTCTTGACTGCAGCTACCCCCTCGTGACTACCCTCGATGCGGATGTTGTCTCCTATGTTGATGTTGACTCCGTGCTCTTCTTTTAAGCGGTTCACTAAAAAAACACAAAGAACAAAAAGCTTGTTTAAAACAATCTCATTAATGACATACAATCTGATGCATGACGAATAAAAAGTAAGTCTTACCATTGGCTCCAGCTTTTCCCACTATGTGTTTGAGATGTTTCATGTCGAGGCTGATTTCTGCAAAAGTGATCGTGTCTTGCAGGTTTTGAACGATGGTGAGAAGTTCCGCTTGCGCTTTGTCCACTTCTTCGGGAGGCCCTTCGATTTTTATTTTGTCTTCTCCATCGGGAAATTCTAGATGGACCTGGATTATTCAATTTTGATTTAAGTCGTTTATGCGTTGTATAAAAATATTGCAATAAAACGACCGTGCAATTTATAATATTCGATTTATGTTTTTACTGACCTTAGGGAAATCTTGGGTGAGTTGCTTGATCTTGGCACCCTTTTTGCCAATGATGTACTTGTAAATCCATGCGGGAGCCGGTACATAAGTGGCACATTGTGAGTTGGCCTTCTCGCAAACCTTCGAGAGGGCTGAAGGAAAAATATAATATATAAAACTCTATATACAACATAATTCTATACCGATAACAAAATGCATCGACGTAAAAAGTTAATAAAACCGTCATATTAACAGCTTTGTAAGATATTACTTACCCAAGCCTAGCTTCTCATGCGGTCCTCTGAGGTTGATTGTTCCGGTGGCAGAATCTGCAGGAGGCATCTCAACAGAGACGCCCGTCTCTTTGAGGATCTCTTGAATGGTGGCCCCGCGAGTTCCGATTACATATTTATGTTGGGACTTGGGTACCTCCACACTCACTATAGTACATTTCCTCTTCTAAAAACAAAAAGATTTTTGTTAAGTTTGCAAATTTCAGTAGTGAAAAGAGACGAGGCATGTTCTCTAATGCACCCTTTTATAACAAGAAGATTGACATGATGTATATTCAAATTTCGACAGAAAATATAATGCATAATTCAACTCAGCCTCTGAATTTATTTTAAAAAGTAATTCAGTCAGCTTTGGTATAAATATTTATACAGTGAAACCCCGATTCTACCCCGGTTCTTGTAAAAACAAGGGACCGTAATAAAACAACGAATAATGCAGGATCAAATAATACCTAAAATGTTTAATTTTCAACTAACATATTTATTTCACTTTTTTCATTAAAAATATATAAATTTATTCTTTAATTGCTTAATTAATTGTAATTTGGCACTTAAATTTTGACAGATCCCCTTCAAACTTGCGTACTTTACTAAGTTAACTTTTTTTGCTATGTTGACTCGTTTTTCTCCTAGATTTTTTTCAACGCATTGAATTGTTTTCAGTTTCTCAGCTAGGGTTCTAGTTATCTTTATTTGGGCGTTTTAGTTTTGAGTTTGAAACGAGAAAGAAACAAACTTCGAGCAACCAGATGCGATGTAAGACTATTTATGAGCGAAAAAAGAAATATTCAACAAAAACGGTCAATCGGGATAATAATTGGGACGGGATGATATTTAGATAAACCGTAGAAATCGGGAAATGATTTACGTGGAATTATTAAACATTGTTATTACGGGGTCTGAGAAGAGTAAAAAATAAATGATATTAAAAGTAGACCGGGGTTCCCGCTGAAAAAAACCCGAAATGAGAAGCGAGGCAAGAACATTCACAATAAATATTCAACGAAAACGGTCAATCGGTATAATATTTGTGACGGGACCAAATTATTTAAACGATAGATCGAGGAAAATGGTAAATCGGAGAACGATTAATGCGGGATTATTTTATATTGTTTTTATGGGTGTTTGGCCAGGACTATGAAGAATAAACATTCCGTGCGAGAACGGTAGATCGGGGTTCCACTGTACTTTAAGTATGTGTTTGTAATGATTTTCATATCATATGATAATTTTAATACATACAATACTCAATGACTTATGTCTACATGTTATGATTAAGCAAAGTCTAGATAAATTTACTTAAGCAACATACCATCTCTTTGTGGATCGCGTCGATCTTGGCTTTTGCTGCCAGAACACCTTCCTTTTCTCCGGCGATAACAATCTCATCTTTCATTACAGAGGGTGGTGGAATATTGATTCTTGCTCCGGTTTCACTAGTCATCGCGGTCAAGTTTTCGTTGTATGCGCCGAAAATGAATGGATGATAGATTTTAGGCACAGAAATGCGCTCTACTGCTTTTCTGGACTAAAAGGATAGGAAAAAAAAAACAAATTAGGCAATAAAACATATAGCAACAATAAGATTCACAAGTATTTGATTTTATCAGTTTCATTATGTCTTTGGATTGATTTGAGAACATAAAAAAAGTTAATTGATATGTTCTAACTGTTAGCCTAATCAACGTCCAATGATTACAAGAAGCTAACGTAATTATGAATAGACATTGAATAACTAATTATTTCTTTAATAATATTTTTTAATATGAGTTCATAGATGAACTAGCTGCATTAGGTATCTCTTTAAACAACTAAGCTAAGAGGTGAAATAATTTTCAATTAAATATTAAGAAAAAAAATTAAACAAGTGCAGTGTTTTTGACCATATTATAATAAAGTTCAACCATGTAAATGTCAATTAATGTTTCAATTTCTCACTTGTTCATCAGAGAGGACGACAATCTCATGTTCAGCGTTTTCGATTCCTTTCTTGGTACCAATAATGGTGATAATTTCACTTGGATCATCTATCCCCGGGACGACGATCTTAGTAGCGGTTTGCTGTTCCAAATCTTTCCTTCTCTGGCCCTGTTTACCCAAAATCATACCGTGATGTTCCTTAGGAATGGTGATCTGCTTGCTAGCCTGATGGTAAAAAATAAATATTATACAAATATACATTTTTGAATTTAAATCCAATCAACAGTTGCGACGGGATAGATCTCTCACCTGAGTTTGAAAACTTGTCCGAATGCGGCGGCAAGCGTCCAGAACGGTCGACTTCTTGCCGGTCACGACAAAAGTCAGACTCTGATCGCGGCTGCCTGAGATTTCGATGTGTGCGCCAGTTTCTTTCATGATACTCTGACAAATGCGGAGGGATTCCCCTTCTCCGAATTTATCGGAATGGTCTTGCTTGCGCTCCGATGACGGGACAACAAAGACCTACAAGAAATTAACAAAGTGTTTCATTTAAAGAGTTTTCTTTCACACTCCTAGTTTTTTAAGTTTAACGTATTCACTGCCATTTGAACTATGTGATCAAGATAAAAGACTACTGAATGTTTAAGGAACACGACACTGGGCTGTTTTGTGAGTGACACTCGTAATATGCAATATAACAGCTCAAGTGCGATATGAACACCCAGCATATCACACTCAGTCAAGTCTGTATTTGTTGTTTTGCAGGTTAGTTTGAAGTCGAAAGCTTTTCTTAATATAATGCCTTTCCATCAAGTATTGAAAGTGAACACCCTAAAAGTGAGCAATCTCTAAATATAATAAACGTATTATGCGAATTGATACTATCTTGATGTCAATAATAATTAAATGCCTCTGGCATTAAAAGCTTCTGTGAATTAATAAATACTCTTTGACTTTCTTTCGATTGGATATGATTTTTTTTTGTTAATATGTAAGATGTAACCTGACATTGACGTTGCGTGTTTCATAACAAAAAACAAAATCAATGTCATGTTCTACGCTGTGTACGTATTTTATTTGTAATGAATAAATTTCACTCAATCTGGTATTGAATAAAGATAGTTTTTTGTTTTTAAATATTTCTTACAGTATCTGAAACGTACAATATTTTCTTATCATAAAACATTTATAAATAAATGAGTTTACCTGATAAAAGATATAGTTATTAATAAATTTACACTGTAGTCACAGATTGTTATGTAATAAGGTGAACGCGGGGTCAAAAAAAGTTATCTAAATCAATCTGCGGCTGAGTAAATGCAAATGTGACTGCCGAGAAACTTCGACGTGTGGAAAATAATATAAATTTAATAATCAAAAGAAATCTTTGTCGATTTAAATTGCAGCGGTCGCCAACACGTCACTCGTGGAGCTACCGATATTGGTAGCAGGATTTAAATAGCTTATGTTAGATAACATTAATCATAAATAATTATCTGGGAATTCAAAGTAATTTAGATTTCAACGACGGCTCCCATTATTGTTTGGATAACAATCATGTTGTGCAGTCACAGTCAATTTATAGACATACTTCTTCAATCTACAACATGTTAACAAAGTAATGCGCATCTTATCAGGACATCGAAATCTATAATCTAAATAAATGGTGGATCAGCTGATATGCACGTTTGTTTTACAAGTAAAACAAATTTAATAATTTAGTCTCTATGATGATGTTATAGTAGGACTGACATTAGTTAGGGTGGAGGAATCCAGACGCATGGTGTCATTGATGTTGGCAATGGTCTGCGATGGGGCAGAGACAGGCAGGGCGGGAAAGAGATCCTCGTAGGTGTGGACCGGAGGTTCAGGTTGATAGGCATGGTCGTGAAGGACCGGTTCGGATTGCCCCATCTCTTCTCCTTCCGGAACGCCCTGCGCTTGCCATTCTTCTCCTGGCGCCTGCGCTTCTTCCGTCTGTTGCATCATGTTAGCGCTCGAGCGAGTGTCCTTGGTCGTGCTAAGTCGTTACAGTAACACTGGAAAAAAAAAAAAAAAAAAACACTAAGCTGATCAGTCTCATTTATGCATTATATTTTACACATACACTGTTGTCAAACTAACTCAATATTTACAATATTTTTTGAAGATCTATTAGTATAGTTCATTCAATACTCATTGTTTACTGGTAAAATGGCCTAACGTGGCCTATAACGGACTTAATTCATATGGACATTTTTATATGGTCAAAATAGCAAACGTATTCCAAGCAAATTTATTTTCATGTAATATAAAATTTATAAAGTAACAATAAGTCGCAAATCGAAAATTTAATAAATACTATCAAAGGTGAAATAATTAATCTTACAAACATTTACAAGCTATATAACAGTAAAAAAAACACACACCCGCAAAACAATTGCGACAATAATAAATATAGATATTTCTTTGGCTAAAGATGGAATGTATAATTTTATTTGTTTTGATATGTATCTGTCTATCTATCTGCAGAACACAGCAAAACACTTCACTTATGCATGTGTGTACATGAAGGCATTTAGCAAATTTTGACAGACGGGACTGTCATCTAGTGTAAATTGTAAATTCATAATGATACATGTATTCAAAATACTGCATTGTTTATGACCCCATTTTAATGTGTTGCCCATTAAGAATTGGTTTTTGAAAGGTGGTACTTATTTATTGGTTTTGTTAAAATGTATCTGTTTCTGAATCAGCGCTATGTGGAAATGCTATTATGAAATGGCAGTTAAAATGAATAATTAAAATAATTATCATCACCTGTAAATCGTTACTTTTGAGGTGATATATGCATGGGCTATTTTTATTAAAATGTACAAATTTCATAAATACGAGTTGATGATTTATAACTTTAAAAACAAATTTGAATCATTCAAATTATGTATATTCACACAGATTTTGTCACTAACGACCCGGGTTTCGCCTTTCGGCATCTTCAGGCGTTCAAGTGCACAGATCAACTTGAACTGACGCTTAGCAAATGAATGTTTCGTGTTTATATAAGAGATAAATGCATCACCGAGTGTAAAGCTATTGCTGGCAAAAAGGATAAGCCCATCGGAATGCCCGCAGATTTGAGTAGTGAGTAGTTTTAAGAATTATATTTATTTTGTTTGTCGGAAAACCAGCATTTCTTGAAGAAAACCTTCTGTTAAGATACCTCCATAAAGAGGCCATATATGCTCCACATTGGGAGCGGTGATGATTTTTTTATGTCTGCTCCCAATGTGGAGCATATGGCATCATAATTGAGGTGTCTCAACAGAAGTTTTTTTATGAGAACTGTTTGTAACTCAGTTGCTCAACAACTCTTTTCCAAAGAGAGTAGTAGGAACAGAAGGATAAGGCTAGGACAGGACTAGTGGTTAACTAATTGCTCTAGCTAGGCCTGGTTATTGAAGGATGAAGGAGTTAGCCGCTGCACCATAAGACCAGACATAAAAATATATATTTAACAGCTTAACGACCGCACGTTTTTTTTTATAAAATTTCACCTGGCGAAATAAAATTTTGCAAAAATTGTAATTTTACTAAATTCACTATAATCTGTAAACAAATTGAGATATCTTTACCAAATTTAATTTTCTTAGCTTCCAGATACTTCGCCTATACGCATATATGCGTTCGCCGGCCAGCAACCTTTGTTTTTCAAAGACTCAAATACGCGTCCGCGGTTGTTAAGCTGTTAAGATAAATCTAAGAAGCATTATACATTTTTTGTTTTTTATTTTAAATATTTGGACAGTCAGGGATTATTTTAAATGCTATAAATCGAAAATTTGAAATGTAGATTGCATTGTTGCTTAATTATGATAAAATGCTGATAATTAACATTTTACTGATGATAAAATTTTTCTGAACTACACATATTGCTTATTTTAAAGTGTCCAATCATATCATACCGATTGTTAATAATGTGGAGCATTGTGTGGTAATAACCACTAACATTAAGTTAAGACTATATGCATATATTGTTGTATGGTGTAGTTAAAACGTTGCAATCGATGAAATGCCAGCAATTGAAATCAAATGCTTTATAGGCAAATAAGGTATTAATATTTGGATTACATATTTCATTGTTAGTAAACTCCGATACACTTGCGTACATAAAATGAAAAGATATCCAATAACACTTGCATAAATATTAGCTGAGAAGTGAGTATTAAGCATTTATTATTTAACTTGGTTGGATTGGCAAATTTTTATTTGCACAAGAATTGATAATTCACAATTTTTAAAAATGCAAGCTTTGGCCAAATAAGCTATAATTATGTTTAAAAAAAGTGATACGGCAAAATCAGCAATAATTCCTCACACCCATGCTAATACGTAAAGAAAATTGTTATACAGATATTGGTTTGAGGGTTATTCACTTTTAAAGCACTGAGAACTAATTAGAATGTTGGACGCAATGTTTAAACGGAATATTTAAACATAAGTATTTGCGGCGCTTTTTTTAGAAAAAGAAAGGTGCCGGACTTAACTCTTGTCATGATTAATCCATGCCTGATCTTTATGTGGTGCATATGGGTTCCTATTGGAGGTATTTCAGAACATTTGTAAAAAGGTCCAAATTATGTTTCTTCAAAAACTTAAACTAGTGCAATTATATTTGTATTTGTAATATAAGGTTTACATTGACATTACAGTTCAAATCTTGCAGGTCTAAATTTAATTCTGACAGTTCTCGAAAAGTGTGACACGATTCGAATATCAAAAGTTTTCAAAGCAGAATAAAAATGTTTTTTTATTTTGCGAATATTGATTTGAAACATTAAAAAATGCAATGAAAAAGGTGCCGGAATTCTGCTCGACTGCAAAAAGAGCACCTTCAAGTCAAATAAAAATCGACATAGGGAATTATAAATGGAAGTAAATAATTTAAGTTATTCCCAATATTAATACTGAAAATTTAAGGTTCAGTGAAAACTTCAAAGCTATGGCAACAAGAGAATTACTATACGTACCTTGTTGAATTTTGCATCAAAATTTGTGGCAGTTATTTTGTATGTCAAGAGTGTGAATCAATATGAAGTTACTTTTTGACTGAAAGTGACATAGATCAATCAGCTATGACAAAACTTTCAAACTATATATTATAAAATAAGATAACACATTACAATATTGTTTCAATTTTATAGTCTTAGTCACGATAGAAGATAAACAATTGAAAAACAGAAAATTAAAATAAGTTTAGATTGAATACCATATGTTTCGGATGAATTAAAGTAAGCACGGCATGTTGAAAGAAATATATATATATTTCAATAATGTAACATCCTGCTAACTTCGACTATTCAAAAAAATATATAAAATTAATATCCGCGATAACACCAGACTGCTTGTTCAATATGCGATGATGACTGAAGAAGTTATATGTCATAATTATGCTGACAGATCAACCTGTACATTGTCTTAGAATAGATTAAATAGCTTTTGCAGAACTTTTTATTGCTCACTATTTTAATAATACTCAAAAAAGATCGTATGACATCAAAATCCACACAGCCTCATGTTGACAGAACACATCGAGAAGTTCAGTTATTGTTGATAACTACCTACCGAACGCAAAACATATGGAAAAGTATTTCATAATTCTTAACCGGTGTTTGAATAAAATTGAAAAGGAAACACTGTTAATTAATGCCAAACGATCGGTTTCGATATATTCCAAGATATCGAACAGGCTTTCGATCAGCACGCATTAGCCTACGTGTCACCTTTTCAGCAGACCGATTTGACGTGGAGTCCATTCACCTTCAATAAATACATAAAATCCACTTACTGTACTGTAATTAAGAAGATCAGGCTTATGTTGGTTGGCGTAATTGCTCCAGTTTTACGTTAAGTCTGAAAAACTCGAGAAAAATACGACTCCTTGATTTCAAAGAATACCACGCAGAGCAGTAAAAAACACGCCACACGACATCCAAATCTGAAATGGCTTAGACAACCATAGAATATTGTGCAGATAGATAAGTGTCAAAAAGTCTTTTTAGAAAAGAGTACCAAAAACAATAATGTATATTATTAGGAATACTTAGTTATTGTAAATCTAGATGGCTGGCTAGCAAACCGAGTAAATAAAAAAAATCATTTTTAATAAACTTATTACTATGTACGCGTTTGTGAAATTCATCTGAAAATTTTGCTTTTATTTTTGTGTTGAATTGTTAATTTTTAATGACTTATCTGCCCAAAACGGTAACATTTAATTTTCTTGCACCAGTTTGGCTTTTGTTATTTTGCAAGTCCTAAAATCGCTGATTGCTTGATGACTACTCCAAATCCATACGTCAATCAACCGTAGAATGAGGAAATTTGCATTTAACAACCACCAAATATAGGAAATAAAAAATTATTCACGGTACCCGTCAAATTAATAACATAGTACATTTAAAAATGCTTAAAGAAAAAATAAAACATAATGGTAAATTTTCGAAATATTTACATACGAGCATTGTTTTCGTTTTGCTTGGAAACAATGGTGCGAAAAGAAATTTTAGAAGAGAAAAGGGTCTGTGCTGTTGCGCATATTAGTAATATTTTTTTTATTATGGGTATGCTCAGAAGTGGGGTGCTAATATTTTGGGTTGGGTAAATTTCAGCCATAATTTCTTACACCATGGATAATGCAGATCCTGTGGCCCACGGGCCGCACGCGTCCTGTTGGTTTTTTTTGTGGCCATTGAAAAAATAAAATATGTGAATAAGTACAACGAATCCTCTTTTGCAAATTCGCGTTCGAACTAACACGACTAAATGTAATGGAAACAATCTTTCAACACATTAAAGTTTATTTTAGTCATCATTAAACATGACACATGTTTGATTGAAAGTTTGCTTCTTTACTCGTAATTATATTATTCACAATTCTCAAACTTCGTAAACATTGTATCAGATTTTTATTATTTTACATGAATTTTTTTGAGGTTTTTATGTTATCCGAAAAACAGGGCTTCCAAAAGGACTTTTTGCGCCTGGGGCCTCTCATGTGCTTTACCCAGTGGTTTCCAACTCTTATGTTACTGCGCCTCCCTTTGAAGAAAAAAATATCTTCGCGCCTTCCCATCCTTTATTTTATAAAGTAATAAAGACACGTTTTAAAAGGTAAATAAATACTTTGGACTGTTTGCGTCTCCCTTTGCAATAGTCCACGCCCCAAGGTTGTAAATCGCTGGTTTAACCCATCACTGCTTGGAGAATAAATCACAGAAGTCCATTTTTTTACTTTTGCGGTTAAAATGTAGAAATGTCTATTTAATTTTTATTAAGATTTCAAAATCGTATATGTGCCTTGACGGAAAGACAAATTGAAAAAATATTTTTCTCCTTAGTCGTCCACGTGCCCAAAACGATTTACGTAAAATTAAGCACGGTGAAGTACAAAAATATACAAATTATAAAACAATGACCTCGGCAATTTTATGATAGAATTCTACACAATTCTTCATCAACTGATATTCCACAGAGTGACAATGAATAATTCTTATTTAGTTAATTTCTTAAATACACTTATTTAAATTACTGTTACACAACACTTAGAGTAAACATAATAATACGTGTTAGACCATGAACCACAAAAGTCCATTAATTTATAAATTCGCATTGTATTAGAATTTTTATTTTTACTGTAGCAAAAATAAAATAATCAATGCCAAATTCCATTTACCGGCCTCCATTTCTATACTTGTTAATCAAGTAATGATTTTTTAAAAATTCAGCCTACCATAAAATCGGTTTTCTGAACAAAAGCCCAAGTGTGACTGCTTTGGTTTATCCTTTTACGCACAAATATATTTTCGTAGTTCCAAGAATTAGGCTATAATAAAACCAAAAGAAATATAAGAAACCTATTCTAAAAAAAAAGTGTGTACAAAATAATTACGGTAAAGGTCGTAAAATGAAAATGCTTGTTAAATATGATAATCGGTTCATAAACATATTACGCTGAACATCTGTTTACAATATAATATTCAAAAGCGATATTTTTAAATATTGTCGGACAGTAAAAAGTTAGGGTCTATTATTTTCGATGGATTCGGCGGTAACTTTGAGAAAGTTCATTTTAATATAAAATAACTTAAATTATTCCACGTATTGTGCTACAAACTGTGACACGTGTTTCGCTTCTTTCAGAGGCATCCTCAGACAGACTAACTTTCACAAATGCTTGCTTAAGTACGAATGATTTTAATTTTTTTATTCTATTACTATTCAGAATAGTAAAATTAAAATCATTTGTCCTGAAACAGGCATTTGTAAAAGTAAGTTAATTTATTAATATCCATGTATTAAAAAGTATGGTAGTAGGAAAAACTCACATTACCAACACCGTCATAAAAACACACACGTACGGGGAACGCTGTGCTCTCACAAATGTGGGGCATGGAATAGTTAGGCTCATTTTGAATTTATCCACCTATAAACAATAGAATAATTTTCATCTCTGTGGTCATTTTCACTCTTGCAACATACTTTCGATTATTCTTGAAAAGTACCTCGTCCAACCCGCGACTGACACCTTTAGGAGTCGTTTAGTTACTAGTATTTTGTAGTAATTGACTGAAATTGTTATCGTGTAGGCAATTGTAATATCGAAAATGTTGAAATTACGGAATATTTCAAGCCTACGCACTACGTTTCTTCTTTTCACTCTTGTAAGTTTCTTAAGAATTTAGCCATTCAATCAAATGTCACCAACATTGTATGCCACGACATTCCGGCTTCCCAGTATTGTTTAAATAAGCGTTAAAATCATGTTTTCGTTGAAAACTATTGCAGTCGTCGGAATTCATTACTGGAAATGATAAAAATACACATTTGATATGCATTATTATATGCGATAGCAATAAAATTGCATTATGTCAATTTTTGTCGCAAGCATTTCCTATTTACTATCGTACCCTCCTGTAGCTTATCGACGTATTGAGATTGTTTACAATTTGTAATGTGTTTCAGATATGTCATGTCTTTTACAACCCAACGGATAGTGGTGCCGTACAGTTGACTCAGAGTAATCTGGATATGACACTAGGTATGGTTTTTTTTTTTTTAAAAGCTTACAATCCTTTTTATTTTTACTATCGAACAAATTACCAATGTATTTCAAATTAAATATAGATTAAAAAAGAGTATATTTTTTCGCATGTAAGGTAACCGTAAGTATAATCAGAAAAATAAACACCCTATGTCCTGATAGCTGTGTAAAAGATTATTAAGTATGACTGGAACATAAACAGCACAATGCAATCTATACTCACGGTGTTTATCGCTGTAGTGCATTGAATTGATTTGAGATATGAAAATGCAATGTAATAAATATTGTGAAGAAAAAACACAATCAGCTTACTCATAATTTTGTAAAAATATTGTTTCCTGTGTTTTTCATACCATAACAGTTTGTAAGTTTGATGCTGTTTTGGTAAAGTATTGTTTAAAATATTTGAAAATTGTGAGTTTTCCAATTTAAGTTTCACAGCCATTAGAGGTGTAACAGAAGTGCATCTATGATTGAATGAAAATTGTCTATGCTCTCTTAGAGCTGACAAAAAGCATTTGTTTCTTCAGAATAATGTATTCCTTATAAATATATTTTGTCTATAAAAAACTTCAACTACAATTTTATAGTATGTATGATCTGAAAAATTTTCTCTGGATATTTATTACAGCAGCTATATTAACCACTCATTCGATCAGTGTTAGCAATCTATACTCGATTGTTAGTGAGACTGCTCTTCTTTTTCAAAATTTGAGATGATTTTTTATAACATTGCACTGCCATCTTAATATTGGTTCTTATCATCTGCTTTTCTGATCATTTCATGGTTTAAAAAATGAAAGTAGACAGGTATTTATTATTTCAGTATCCATAATTCAATTTCACAGTGGAAAATAGAAACATAATGAAATATTAATATGGCTTCTAGTTTTTTGCTTGTCTGTTCCTTCCTTTTCTAATCTCATCTCAGTATTTGGTGGGCTTTATCAATCAAGCTGTGAATTTGGATTCCTTTTGCCCAAATTAGAAGCATGGAACTTTTTCACGATCATTTAACTATAATGGCTGTTTTAACACTTGTATGTAAGAATCTTATCTTTGCTTTACTTTTGATTTATCAGGCTCCCTTGCCATAAGATTGTGACATTGCACAAAAAAAAATATCATATCTGTTTTATCATGTAAATTAATATCATGATCTTATCCTTCATCAATGAGTTAAAATACCTTTTGGATTGAACCTGATATTTAAGACTAATAGATCAGATAAAAAAAAATTGATGCTTATTCGTGGAGAATTTTGTCAATCGCTCAACCACTCTTTAGACAGTTTAAAGAAACGAGTAGTGGGAAGAATGAAAATATCACTGACATCCATTGCATTGAATAGAAATCCACGAATAAATATATAAATGTTAACATTATGGCACTAGAACCTGTGACCCGCAACCAAGTAGAATGTAGAGCATGCTGTTACGGGACTGTTTTATTTATTACTAATAAATTTTCAGTCACAAACTGTCACTTATATATATAACTTTAAGTTTCAAATTTATATTAAAACTGCAGAAGTGTTTACTTTTTTAAATAATTTGAAATAAAATCTGGTTTTGTAGAACTCTTTCAGTGGATTGACCACTTGAATACCAAGCGGACACCGGTGTCCGGAACACATGCAAGCGAACACGGATGTCCAAGACATTTAAAAAATCAAATACTTAGTATTCTAATAGAATAAAAGCAATATTTTGATGAATATGTGTAATGCTATCTATACTGAGTCAATATAGGTTTTTAAAATATCGAATTCGAGTGTATATTAGGCAAAAATATTTTTCTCAAAAACACGCAGTATCTCTGGGACATATTAATGATTAATTGCGCGGTACTCAAGCGGTTAATATTAATACAACAATTGACACATATTTCAGCATCCAATGAATTGGTGTTCATAAATTTCTATGCCGAGTGGTGCCGCTTCAGTAACATGTTGCAGCCGATATTTGACGATGCAGCCGATAAAGTGGTAGCAGAGTTTCCAGATGCCGGCAGAGTCGTCATGGGGAAAGTGGATTGCGATAAAGAAAACTCAATCGCAACACGCTTTCACATCTCTAAATATCCCACACTGAAGGTTATCCGGAACGGCCAGCCAACAAAGAGGGAATACCGAGGTACTATATGACTTGCAATAAATAATCATAAATATATAGGATTTATTTAAATTAATTTATTTGCAGCGCATTTATTATAAATAGTCGGATCAACTGAGTTTATTTAGATTTTTTTATTTAGCTGCATTTATAGTTCATTTTCATAAGTCCAAACAAGAGAAGACGTTGTAGAATAACAAAAATAAAATGTATTTTTAAATTTGAATCGTTCAAATTATGTACACTCCCACAGATTTTGTCATTAACGACCCGGGTTTCGCCTTTGGCATCTTCAGGCGTTCAAGTGCACGGATGAACTTGAACTGACGCTTAGTAAATGAATGTTTCGTGTTTATATAATAAATAAATGTATCACTGAGTCTAAAGCCATTGCTGGCGAAAAGGATAAGCTCATAGGAATGCCCAAAGATTTGAGTAGTGAGTGGTTTTAAGAATTATATTTATTTGTTTGTCGGAAAAGGTTTTATGACTATATTTATATAGGGTACAGAAGTGGCGACCCCGGCATATGCAATATTTCATTTAAAATCGGAAGGCGATGCAGCTGTGCTTTGTTTGTTTCCAAAATTTCCTGGCAAAAGAGCTTATGACCGTCCGTATTTGGGTGTAACATTTTTATCCCTTGTTCCTGATTGAACACGTGTCCTTCCGAAATTAAGTGATTAGCAAAAGTAGACGTGTCTTTTTTCAATCTAAAGGCTGCCATATGGTCTGATAACCTGGTGTTCCACCAAGCACCTTCAGTCGAAATCTTAAATTAAAAAATGTATTTTTGCAGGTCAGAGGTCCATCGAAGCATTCACGCAGTTTGTCAAAAAGCAATTAGAAGATCCGATCAAGGAATTTCATTCTTTGAAAGAATTAACTGACTTAGAGTCAAACAAACGGATGATGATAGGTTACTTTGATCGGAGAGATATGCCCGAATATAACATCTTTAGGAGAGTAGCTACGGCCCTGAAGGAAGACTGCCAGTTCCATGTTGGTTTTGGCGAAGTGTCAGCCCAAATGCATCCACCTGGTAACTATAATTTACATTTACTCTCTTACGACATAAAATATTACACTTGTACAAACAGTGTTTATGAAATATACTGAATTCTCAACTATGAGTTTGATACCTTTTGCAGGTGTTTATGATAATCATAAGTAATTTTGTTCACATTTAAGAGTGCTGTAATTTAAAGGTTATTACTTATTCATTTAAATGTGAATTTGTTTCTAATGATATAATCTTAGAATTCTGTAAAATAACACTGGCTGTGAATAATTTGTCATTTACACGATATGATTATTCTTTGAAAATTCGATACAGCATATTGAACTAATTTTTGTTTTCTCTAATGCTTAATAATGTTAGTTGATTCTATAAAACACAGATGTAATACTTATGCCACAGTTTTATAACATTATTGCCATCAGTTTTGCTCAGAAAATGACCATTTTCAACCGCTTAACCGCTTTCTATAAATAATTTATTTCAAGACAATATAACTTTAAAACGACTAAAGAATTTTTCTTAAAACTGAATGAATTAAAATAACAAGGTTTTGTATTTTTACTTGCTTTAATTGCTGTAATTGAGATTCACTTGGCTACAAAATCTCCGTAAATAAATCAACATCCTCAGCATTGGCATCATAATACGACTGGCACAGAATTGATAGGCATATTGCAAATTTACAGACAACCTTCGATAGAAGACAACATCCTACATATAAAGATCTGATAACTTAATTAACAGATACTTCTGTTTTATAAATCCATTGTAATATATTATTTATGTTAAATAATATTTATTTGTAAACATAATTAAATGATAACGGCTACTGCCAATGTGAGCGTAAAATCTTGAAAGTCAACCACTATAACTTGGTCATTTAGCGAGGGCGCTAGTGTTACAATAGGAATGTTGGCATACTACTTTACGTTGCCTCCATGGGAGCGGTTTTTGATGGAACAATCAATTCTTTTTAAATCTTTTCATTTTCAAAGCATTAGACATATTAAATAAATCATTTGCCATTCATATGTATATTCACTTGTATTACATATAAAAAAAACTTCCATGACACTTATGTTTGAACTTACGTTTGACAGCTCCTAGCTCTTTATTGACTATTTTAGTTCCGAATTCGGCCGTCGGCCTTGTTATAATGATACGTCTGTATGTCAACTTTTTTTTGCTAATAAAAAGTACTATTACTTACTAAATAGTGATGTTTTTGTTTCACAGGACACCCTATAATTGTTTTCCGTGCCGATAAAACTCGCTCCAACGAGGCCGATGAAACGTTTATGGGAAATCTAAACAATTTCGATGAAGCGCACATCTGGGTGCAAGAGAAGTGTGTGCCGCTAGTCAGGGAGATAACGTTTGAGAATGCCGAAGAATTGACCGAAGAGGGATTGCCATTCCTGATTCTGTTTCACACTCCGGGAGACACTGCAATTGTCAAGAAATATAATGATCTCGTCATGAATGAATTGTTGTCAGAAAAGCGTAAGTGTACAATGAAACTACTCTTTACTGAAAAGTTAGAATTTGAATCTTTATTATTTAGAAAAATGTGATTAATATAAGTAACATTTTATAAATAAAAACGTAACATTGCAAAATGTTACGTTTACCTTAAATATTGGAAAATACTCGCCATATATATCGAATGTGTAAGGGAAAAGGACGTAACCCACACATAGCAAATTTTACAGGAGGAACAAAAAACGTGTTTTAATGATTTTGGGCCATATGCAAATTATGAAATATACACAATCTTGAAGTGCGCGGAGACTTCTAAACTGGTGTTTAATTGATGTAATCTAATATTACTTTAAGAAATTGTCTAGGAAAAACCTTTTTCTTGGTTTCAATTTTCACAAGCTCATCTTTTTTCAAACTTAAAAGCTAAATTTGGATACTAATTCGGCATTTGCAGCTTACATCCTTTTGATAAAACGTGTATCAAGTTGGATACATTGCGATTATCGAAAAAAAGCTATTTTGAAAAAACTGTGAGTTACGTCCTTTTTCCTTTCCACAGTCGATATATTTATGTTTCTTCTGGAAGTAAACCATCCATGAGACTTTCATTATTTGATATTTGCCAATTTCTATGTATCGTCATTTAACGTTTGATTTTTGTTTTCAGAGAGCATAAACTTCTTAACAGCCGACGGAAAGAAGTTTGAACATCCTCTTCACCATCTCGGCAAAGGTTCGGCCGATTTACCTCTCATTGCTATCGACTCCTTCAGACACATGTATCTATTCCCTGATATTAAGGATATGGATAAACCTGGAAAGCTTAAAGAGTTCTTACAGGATCTTTACTCTGGTAAATTGCATAGGTGAGTTTCTAAGTTTTTTTTAAATGTTACATTATATTATTGCTGTGCACTTTTTGATAATTTAAAAATCTTTCACTGGTACTGTGTATTGGTGATGTTAACCCTTTTAATTTGAAAGATTTTACATTGCTGTATAAAGCTAAAACGCTCTCGACCATGTTTACACAGTTAAAAACTCAATATTCACATTTTCCTATTCAACAAAAAATCAGTATGATTAAAAATATCTGTGGTATTACAATTGTAAATGTTTAGCAGTTTATTTTCTGTCACAAGATGTCTTTCTACCAAGAGTGATAAATATTGTTATTATTTATTGAAACAGTATTTAAGACATATGCGTAGAATTCACCCGTGAATGAGGCTGTGCAGATATTGATAGTAAACTTCCGCAAGCGGCTGGTGCACTGACCCACAGATAACCTTTAGAGAAATGCCCGTATAAAGGTGTTATTATTAATTTATTCCATTGTTTTTATAATGAAAAGTAAACAATTTTCTTATCATTATTTTTGTGATATTGAATATAAGCCTTGTTTGCACATGCAATTTTTATCTTTCGTGCTTTGGTGGGACCTGCACCTGATTGTCGAGAACAGTGTGCAGTTTGCAAATAGAATTTAATTTAATAACACCTTTTGGGTTTTTGTAATTGACACTTGCTAAGATTTGTAACTAATTTTAATATCAAACATAAATATAACTCTTTTTGGTAGTATGGTGATTCTGATTATTATATTATTTCATTGATATTCTTAAATGAATTGATGTTGATGTCCAAACTATAGTTGTATCAATTCTTGTAATCTATAAAAAAAATGTGAATTTGCAACATTACAATAGAATACGTGAACATTATTTTTTTTTACCATTTTTCAGGGAATTCCACTACGGTCCGGAAGAGTCTGCCAACAATCTTATCGATTCGGGTGAGAAGAAGACCACCAAGCCCCCAGAGTCGACATTCAGAAAGTTAGCGCCTTCAAAAAATAGATACACTTTATTACGGGACGAATTATAAACATTAGTTTGTGAATGAAATAAAGCATAGCGCGCTTACTTAAACAGTTTTAACATTTATTAAACACTCCAGATCCTTTTGTGTATTTTAGATGTCTGTAGTAGTAGATGATTTCAGCTGTTTGGTTTGGTCTGATTGTAGAAAAATAGTCAAAATTGTCGATAATATTTGAATATGTGCTGAGGACGATAAAGGAACCATTATATTCGTAGAGCTGAAAACAAATCACGGTCGGTTGGGTGATTATGAAAAATAAAATGATTTTTGAATCTTAATTCAAAATAATTCACTTGAAACCTTTTTTACCACTACTTTCATTTGTTTCGAAATCTTTCATCTTCTAATGGTTGAAAGGTATTTTTTCTTTATATAATTCCATTCAAGGCAACGTGTTCCAGAAATCTAGTCTGCCCGAGCCATTCAATTAAATAACAAAATAAACCTTTGCTTATGTACTTAAAAACATACAGAAAGGGTATATCCATAAGTAGTTCTCAAACTCTTAATTCTTCAGTGTCCAACATTATTCTGCACACATATTCAATATTATTGCATACAGTGGTGCTTTAAAAAATTGAAAATACTACATTATGTTCAATAAGGTAATTTTTGTAGTGGTTTTCTCATGTGCTCGTATGAACCGATGACATTATTTAAAAAAAAAACTTATCATCGTCTCGCTTCCCTCTAAATTGTTTTTGGCAATGCCGTGCTATTATTTTTGGTAGTAAAGTATAACATCGATTTACAATTGTATCAGTTGAATGCGCAACATGATGGATAGAATAGTTATTGGAAACAAAATCACATTCCATTTCTTGTACAAAAAAACCATTGTTTAGTGCTGCTCCCAAAAATCTTGAACATATAATAATGTGTAGATGTCACCATGTCTGCTACTAGTTACGTTCTATCTAGGTGATTTTCTTTAATTATTAGACTACTCTGGTTTCTTCCATTATCTTCGAACAGTGACACTTACAATACTTTTGATTTTTATGAAGAAAATTATTTAATCTTTGTACATATGCACTTTAAGATTATAAAAATGTACATCACTGTCTTAAGAGGAATTGGAATTTTCGTATCGTTACATTTTCGTCCTGAATTATTTTCATAACCGATTGAAATCGTAAAATATCGAGTGCGATAGAATGTTTTGCGGAATTTATTACTCTATAAACATACAATCGATGGTTAGAAATTATCCATGATTTGTAAGTATTTGATTGCTTAATTCATATTGCCGCATTCATCGGTTTATTTTCACTCATCCTCTTACTGATCGATAATCAACTGCAGGTCCTTCAAATACTTTATGTAAATAGCATAGATAAGGTCTTTCTAAAATAAATTAAAGTCTACATAGTTAGGTCATTTTGAAAAACTTACAATAAAAAAATACCTTGTTGAGTAGGTTTTAGCCCTCCAGAGACGAGAGCTTTTTTCGATAAAAAAAATAATATTTTTCAAGCCATATTGAAATCACGGATAACTTATTCCTAACAAAAATTAAAAAAAAAAAAACGCCAAGTCGTATAGAAACCCCGCATGACTATATGGTCATGCTCATCTTTTTATTACCATGTAATATTGTGTATGAACAGTAGTAAAGACGAGCTTGACCGTATGGGCACGCAAACATTCGTAATTGAAATATAGCTAAACGTGAAATTTTTAAAAATATTTACAATTTGACCTCTTTAGGTCAACATAATTTCAATACAAATATATTAGCAAAAGAATTGTAAATAATTTGATATTTCGATAAAAAAATAACTAACAGTTTCAAAAAGTCTATTAAAAAAAACGGAAATTCAAAAAATCGCATGTGCTTTTGGTGGCCGTTTCTGTCCCCGCGGCTGATGACTAACTCAAGTCTGTACCCTTAACCAAATATGAGTGAAAGCAAAACGATATTCAGGTAGAAAAGGGATGAATAGTGGGATTAATAGACAACGGTGTTTACTGTGACGATATGGTCACGCTCGTCCTTGGAGGGTTAATAGAAAGAAAAAACCATTATTAATTAATTATTTTGATGAAAAATATGAAAGTGCATTGCAAAACAAATAATTTTTATTTATTTTCGTTTTAATCTTGCAATTTTCCTTTCGTTTTGTAAAAGCATTAGTGTATATATTTCTGATGTTCAAATCAGTTTGGTTGTATCTAGAGAATGTCGAGTGGTACACGAATATTAAATTGTTCTGTTATTTTATGCACAGTTATACATTCTAGGCGTGTGAAAATTTAATCCGAAATTTCATTTTCCGATCTATCTGAGGCACATGAATTATTGGAGATATTGAACAGAGATATTCATTAGCACTTAAGATAAATTTGATTAGTTATCTTTTGTAATTATATAGATTTAATCTTGATTGCGGACTGTGTCTAAAATTTATCTTTGTCTTTGAATTTAATGAAAGATAGAATTTCAATTTATAAAAATATAAAATGCCTAAAATTATCAGATATACCAGTGCTTACTTACTCCGATCATTACGGGCAATCTTTGGTGATAATATTGATGTTCATCGTTTTTATGATACATGGCATAAATTTCAATATGTTTAAATTATTATTGTGTATTTCAAATTGCCATCAAAATATTGTCAGTATGTTTCAGTAATATTCCAGTAAAATTTATCTAGTGAGAATTATTTATGATTTTCATAAAAATGACATTAGGAAATCGAGAAAATATCTTGTCGCTTTTATTTTGGCTATGTTGCAATGTTTTTTTGGACATTTTTGAGTAACATTTTATCTAAGTATTTTATATGATACATCACAAATCATCATTATGATTACGACTCATTTTCAAAATTGTCTTTTTTCCATGGTCGAAATACTGGATTTAATAAAATTACACTTTCAGTCAATCATAATAAAATACAATATTATAAATATATAATAATTGCCAATCAAAACGGATAGGTAAGTCAATCAAAATAACTTGACCGAGATCTCAAAATTTTATTGAAGAAATATAAATTTAATATTGCCCTTACTGGGATTTCAACCCAGACTGGGCAATGATCACAGCGAATGACATGTATACATTTCGACTGTCATATTTCTTGGTTTCAATTTGCATATTTATAAAGTTTTTTTTGTGCTTGAATTCATTCTAAGAGAGCAGTGTTGGCGGTTTGTAAGATGTGGTTCTGTTTGATTATTGTAATTTATTTTGTATATTAATTTACAAAATATTTCAAAAGCAGTAGAGTAGTAGGTAGAAATAAGTTATTCCTACTACCAAAGCCAATCTACCTGTAAATAGTTTCTATTGTAATGCCTTTTGTAATACTTTATATTGTGAAAAAAAAATAAGGTGATCGCTGTGGCAGGCTCTTCATCAAGTTAGCAGACCTTCTTCATAAAGTAGGTCTCGTGAACCAAATTGATATGTTTATATATTGTTAGCCGTAGTGGAAATAAACTGAATTGAAATGATTTTATAATAATATTCTTCCACTTTCCGATTTGAAGTGGTTTCAATACAATTATTCTGTAAAAAAAAAAGTATAATAAATAATAGAAATCATTGTAACTGTTTTATAACTGCACCGGTTGTAAATTATTCATCATAGATACTGTGAGCTCACTTTTCGTGTCTTATCAATAAAATCCTGATTTATGGAATTATTCCTTTTTCAAGCAGCTTTTAATAAGACTTACTCTATCATGTTGATATGTCAAATGGTTTCCGAATGTCATTTTGAGGAACAAATACGAGTTTATATTATTGAATGTGAACACTGAATGTATGAAAATTTAGGAATTTACTAAAATGTCTTCGAATATTCGCCTAATGACTGTGTCAAGTCTGTTTTAAACAATATAATTTCTCTATATCTTGCTTTATTTCAAACAAGTTTTCTTAATGCAGCTGCAAATGTGATGCTTGAATCTCCATGCAATGTTCATTACTTGTATGCTGGTCTTTTGCGGGGAAAATGTTAAATATTTCTTTATTGCATTGGTTTTGTCATCAATCAAAAGTCTTTTACTTATCAAATCATTTGTACGAGACAAAACAAATACTGAATATCTCGCATGGAATTTTATTTTTTTCTGTCAATTACTTCAGTAATTTGTTGATTATTCTTGTTAAATAAATAGGCACATATTATAATAAAATAATGGTCAATGAAGAACTTATTTTTTCTACTGAATAAATCAATGCTGCCTTTACCTAATAAAAACCACTTTTAATTAAGAAAAAACGAAATACAAGTTTAACCATCTTTATTAATAAATGGAGTTTTTTTTTGTGTATAGATGGATAAATAAATATACATAATTTGGCTTTCTATTGTGTTTGCTTTTCTGATCTGCCTATATAATAGCAATTTACCTTTTATTTATTATTTTATATGCATGTCATAATAAATTATGTTTCTAATTTTACAACATTATATTACCAATTCTTTTTATTATTTAATTGATTTTATTATATTTATGATAAAATAAAGAGACTTGAGAAAAATAATAACTACTGAATATCGTCAGCTAAGAACTTAAAGCTCGTTACAACGTAGATATCAACTTCACAAGGTAGCGTACAATATCCAAATATACATTTTTCATTTCGTATTTCACAGTAAAATTAGGCAGCTAGATTATTTGTTTTATGATTTTAGGTATCCAGAATTATTTTTTCAATTGTTTTATATCTACAGGTCTGTTGATAAAAAATATATTATTAGAGCTACCATATTCACACTCAAGGCGGAAAATATACTTTTTCAAATATTCTAAAAATATATTTATAAATGTGTTGTTTTATTTTGTTTGTCAAATTTTAACGGAAACAGGTTTTTTGGGTTTTTCGCAAGTCATCTAAGTCATGCGTATTTTTTCTATATTAAATTGGAAGTTGAAGAAAACTTTTTTGTAGCTAATGTTTCATTCTATTGAAAAAGAAATTAGTGGTAAGAGATATTCGTAAGGAGAAATAAAAAGTTTTCTTGTGTTTGGTCTACCTATCTTTATTTACTTTTTAATTATGGTAAATAAAAATGGAACTTCTAGAAAATTAAATTGCCAATTGGTTGTGGTTTTAATCAACGAAAGTATGTTACTGTAACATACAATTTAAAGTCTTGATGTCAAACAACACTAACTACAAAAGTGTAACTTTATAGAAGAGCCAAAAAACAGAGCGCGTAAAAACAAACTGATGCAATTTAAAACGTATTTTCTTTTTGTCAAAAAACTTTATCAGCCGCTTACGTTTTATTATTTGATTTTTTGTGTGACAAATACACATTCTCGATATCAAACAAGAGCACCTTTATATTGTTAATGTTAAATTTTACTGACAATTTAAGAAAGAACTAGGAAAGATGGAAAAATGTTGTTTAATTTTAAAACATTGTTTGATGGGAAAAAACACTTTTTAAGGCCATGAATCGCACATCTATGTCCATCCATAAAGAAACTTGCTATTATAAAATATAAAATTCTTTAAGACGTCTTTTACCCAAATAGTTCAAAAATAATTCACTAGTTATTTATTTCTCCATATTATATTCACTAGTTTGTGAAGAACTATTTGTAATTTACAAAAATATTGAGATGTATTTTCCTACATGCAAATCACTTTTTTTCGCATATTATCTCAATTGCATTTTTGATTTGATGTACAAGATTTATAAAATTACTTACTATGTTTAACGTATGTAATGAAGTTTGGTGTTAACTTAGATGTAAATAAACTATAATAACTTTGATACTGTTTATGATACATTTCTACGCATAGAATAATTATCGTTCGCTTCTTGAACTGCATACCTAATTATTTGGAAAATTTAATAAGTATGGATTTACCTTTTGATGGTTATTTCGAGTGTTGAAACTTATTTATGATTTGAACTGGCAAATGCACTTTTTAGTTATCAATAAAAATAATGAAAAAGTATTAGTAAGTGTTTTATTACCTGATTTTATTTGTGTTCATAATTTTGTCTATCGCTTGCAAGGTAGAATTAGTAAGTTCTGCGATAACGATTAAATAAATTTAAACTGTGTACTGGGCATCTAGAATTGGAGCGCCAACTATTGGATATAAGGTGGCTTGATGTGAAAAATTTGAAGATTAGAAAACAGGTCAGGCAGTTTTCTTTTACTTCATTGTCAGTGTTAGAACTGGTAGCGACATGTACCGGTGATTCCTTTGGAGAGCATCTACTAAAAGGTGTTAGCATGTCATTGGAGGATGCAAAGCAATTTATTTTTCAGGAGAGCTGGAAGTTTGTTGGACTATTTTTTAACAAAATTTTAATGCAAGTTAACTTTTCAATAGGTACAAAAAAAAAACAAAATTCAATATATCGACTGTGGAAAGGAAAAAGGACGTAACCCACAGTTTTTTCAATAATCACAATGTATCAAACTTGATACACGTTCTATTAAAAGAATGTAAGCTGCAAATGCTGAATTAGTATCTAAATTTAGCTTTTATGTTTGAAAAAAGATGAGCTTGTGAAAATTGAAACCATGATAAAAGACTGAAAAAGAGTTTTTCCTATACAATTTCTTTAATTAATATTAGATTATGTCAATTAAACACCAGTTTAGAAGTCTCCATGCACTTCAAGGTTGTGTATATTTCATAATTAGCATATGGCCCAAAATCATCAAAACACGTTTTTTGTTCCTACTGTAAAATTTGCTTTGTGTGCGTTACGTCATTTTTCCTTTCCACAGTCGATATGTTTCACTTTCAAAATCCTACTAGATACAAGTGTATGAAAATAAACTTTAAATAATTATTCTACTACTAAATGTCTAAGGTATCTTGTTATTATACCATATAAGATAAAAAAGGCAACATCCACAGGCAAAAAAATACTTGGCCGTGTTTGATACTGGATGCCTTACTTGATGCAATTAGAATACATTGGCATGACGGATGGTAGCACATATACATGGACTGAATTGTGTGGTGTAAGAAAAGAGAGACTTCAGGGTGAGCCCCTTGTTAATAAATAAGGAAAATCATTATTCTCAGATCAAATGCAATATTTGCTGATGGTTAAATTGTATTATATAACAAGACTTTTTTTGCCCCTTCAATGTTTTCATGAAAAACATTTATTTTGGTTGCATAATAAAAGAGACCTAGCCGTTCTTTGTCTATTGACCAAAAATGCTTAAAAACGCCAATGATTGTTATTAACATCTCATCCAACACACTTACATGTCGTTGGGTGTTGGCAGTATGTTTCTACCTTTATTTGTACTTATTTACATTTTTATATAAAATTTAATGCATGTTGTATTCATAATTCAATAGTTAATGTAAAAATCTTTGTCTGTAAATTTTTAACAAATTATTTAGAATTTCACTTAATATGTGTAGTATTAAGCTGCAAAATTAAAGAGAATTTTTTTATCAGTAATCTTATTTGTATAAACTGATTTATTTTGCTTCACCAGCAAAACGTAGCGGTGTTGTGCTAACTAAGAAAGTCTAGGAGCGCTGATTAATTATAATATTTTAATGCTCTCTAACCGCAGGCATCCATCAAAACGTTTTCCAATACATTATTACAAAAATCATTTCATCATATTTATGTAAATAAACATTTATCGCAAAATTTCCAAATCGTCTAGTAAAGGTGTGAGAGCGCTGACCCCACGCGCCCCCGCCTCATTCGCCACTGGCAGAAGGGTTGTTTTTTTATTGTGAAATGTTTAGCTATACCTGTTATCAGTGTCGAAGGAAGGGGTACTGCCACCCGGGGCGGTCCTTGAATTTGCCATCCCCAATATTTCCTCTATTTTTATTTTGAACCATTTTTCTATTTTTTAAGGAGTTTTTACCACAGGTGTCTTAATTTTTTTTCATGTATAAATATAGTTTCTTGAAATATACTTATTGTATTTATTTTTGAAAATGCCGCACCAAAAAATGTGCCGCCCTTGCCGCGCCCCCTTGCTACGCCACTGCCTGTTGCAGCGGTGGGTTGCCAATACAGTAACAAGAGGCTCTCTCAATCTAAAAGCAATTCTCGGTGTTCTGGGAAAGGAGTGATTTTTTCATCACTCCTATGCAATTGTATGCAATGCTGAAATAAACAATCGATTTTTACTTAATACACTTATAATATGTAACAATATGCAGTTCACCGTGAACTTTTCAATCCAAATGACTAAAAATGTACTACTGTGTATACTGAAGCTGTCGTAGATTATGTAAGAGTCAAAAATTGCAGTCATTTACTAATTTGATCTGAGAATATTGTTTTCTCTTTAATTAACAAGGGGCTCGCCGGCCTTCATAAAAAATAACAAGGGGCTCGCGCGAGCCCCTCCGAGCCCCCTCCAGCCCACCCCTGGCCTGTTGTATGTATAGCTCAAAAGTTAATGCGATCTTTGACTTTGTAAAATTTAAACTAATTCATAAGGCTTTGGCTAAAAATTGGTTTTATTAAACTGCAAAATCAGTAAATATATTTCTACGAATCGATTTATTTTGCATCGAAAACGTTAAAAGTCGACAAACGGCGTATTAAATCAAAAGATTTAAAAAAACATGTACGGTATTTAATTTTAAAATTAAACATTCGAGGGCCACAAAAAAATAAACGGCCCGTGAGGTTGTGCATCATTGTGCAACCCACCGCTGGTTGCCAAAATGTTTGGAAATAAGTCACTTGACAATTTTTCTTATTAAAAGGTGTCGCTGTAGGTAGACAATTTTATTCACCCTTGATAATCTACTGTGACACCATTAAATGATTGTAAATACCTGTTAAAAATTAGTTTGTTTACTTACAAACTAAAAGGTAAATGACTCGACCAGCGTAGGCTTGCTTGTACATGAATAAATACGAAGTTTTGTTTAGGTACGTTCAGTGGCGTAGCAATGGGGGTGCGGCCTGGGTGCCACATTTTTAGGGGCGGCATTTTCAAAAAGAAATACAATATTTTTTGAGAAATTATACTTATACGTGAAAAAATTAAGCCACCTGTTGCAAAAACTCCAAGTTCATAGTTAAAGAATAGTAGAAGTGGTTAAAAAAAAAAATAGAGGAACTATTGGGGGCGGCAGGACCCCTTCCCATGACACTGGATACGCGATAAGAAATGCGAATATTATGGCTTAAACCCCACGGTAATAAAATTATATTATTCACTAATGTTACCACACGATAAAATACTTCATATTTTCTTCAATAAGAGAAAAAGGTTTCTAAATTTAAAATTGGTAAAAATATTTTTCAAAAAATAAAAGCGTTCGAATATTTATTTTACCTAGGTGGGTAATCCGATTTAAAACTATTTTTTATGCGGAAAAATGATACGGTTATTATTGAATAGCGCAAAAGGATTTTGTGAACACTTGGATTGAAAAGCACAGTAAAAAATATGCAACTAGAGATTGCCAATGGCGCGAGGTAATGCAATACTCGTGATACTTCTTCAACAAAATCACACAAAGGAAGAAATCTGAAGATTGCGGGCACTTAAAAAGACAGGAAGTTAAGTAGAATCATCGATCTTTACTCGTGCGATTGTGATCTCAAAATGTAACATATAATTAGCCCAACTTCAGCGGATATGCAATGCGCATTGATAAAAAAAGAGAAGGTCGCCCGTGTTTTTATTGTTGACAAGCCAAATAAAATAATATGTATGTCCTATCTATGTAGTTCATGTTGATGTAGCCTTTCGCCGGAATATGATTGAAACGAAATCTACGAGTAAATACTTATTTCATATTCTTTATGTAGGGATTGGAACGGCGTCTCTCAGCCATATTTGTTTTTAAGAATAAATTATTTTTAAACGAATTGTGAATTATAATACGTTATTACCTTTTCCTTGGTGAACCAATATTTTTTAATATTTTTTATTAGCCTTTCCGTCAAATAAAACATGGTATGTTATATGAATGTCATCACATGTTGCAAATTTAGGGTTGCCAGATTTCTTGCAAGTCAAACCGAGAGACATTTGTCCGATTTGCTGACTTTCGAATCCAAAAACCCAGGAATTTGTCGATTTGCCCAAATTACCAGCGTGACTCGTTTTTTTAGCTCTTCCGAGACTTTCAAATCCAAAAAAAACAAATAATTAGCGTGAGTCGGAAACCGGGACATTTGGGCGTCCCGAGAGGTTTGTTTGGGACACCGAGATACTCAAAACCGGTGACAGTCCCGGTTAATGGGGATGCCTGGCAACCCTATGCATATTGTATATTATAAATAAATTATTTCAAAATATTAGTAATAAATGATTTATCTAAAATGTTTGTCTTAAGCTTTATTTTAATCTTTTCCTACATTAATCAATAATGAAAACAGACGTTTATAAAAGTGAATAAGATTTAATCTTCTAATAAACTAATATTTTTATATATAACTAGCTGGCCCGACGAACTTCGTACCGCCTCAGAATCAATAAATGTTGTGTTAATTTATTGGATGAGTTAAATTCAGTTTGAATGAATACTCAAAATGAATTAAGTTCAATAAATGTGCAAAATTAAAAATGAAAAGTATTTTAATTACATTGAAATGATGTTATTCACGTGGCACAGTCGATAGATTTAAAAGAATGCAGTGGACCAACGATTTGATTTTGAATTGTGAAGTTGAAATGATCCACATCTTTGTTATTTGCTGCAAGAATTGCTCGTTCACTCAACCAATTATGATGTTTGTGATTAGCAATGATATTCAGGAACACTTTGTTGATTGTCCTTCGATGAGACGAAATTTCAAAAATTCGGCAAAAACGAAATCAATCCATTCGATTCGTCGACAGGAACACGGCCGTTACAGATAGTCAGCAAATGCTTGGAGAAATCTGCGGCATATGGTCGTTTAGAAATGCAACTCGCATGTTTGTCGTTAGCTGAAGTTTCTTCACATAGCGCCACAGAGTCGATGTTTTAAGGCAAGCGTTTATTTCATCGGCAGCGGTCGATCTTGGAATGACTGGTAGTGTTTGGCGAAAATCGCCAGATAGTAGAATCATTGCGCCTCCAAAACATTTTGAGTCATTGCGCTGATCTTTCATAGTTCGGTTGAGTGCTTCCAATGCGGAGGAAAAATAAGCCACCATTTCCCTCATCAATTGCCTTCATTAAAGTATCGTACACTTTCTGTTGGGGGTTCAACAGTGGTACATTCGTTCGAAGTGATTGGTTCAATGCATCTCGATCATATTCACGTTTACGTTCCGATTCTCGATTGAAAGCGTCGTTCATTCCTCGATCTGGCGACGCATCATGCAGCGCATGAGGTAACACATATCTTCGATCAAAAGCAACGCCTGGTTATGTATCTCCTCATTCACCTCGAGATCGGGATTCCCTGAACTGACGCGAATTCGGTGTAAAGTGTCTTCGGACATGTCATCCTTGTACTTGTTCCACAGTTCACGTGGATTCGATGGGAAGCATGTCAAAAAATGATAGCAAATAATGTGCGTATCTGACTTGGAGACGCAGAAACAATTGCTTCAGCGATTGTCATGTCCCAATGAGTTTAGTTTTCAAGCAAATTGAGCTATTGACATGCGGCACGAAATGTTAGGCATACGACGCCATTGACAGTTCGAAATGATTCGAAATGTCGACCCGAAGGGAATTATTGGTTGTTTTTCAGATTTTTCATGTTCACAGAACTGAAAGACTCTTAGAAAACCATTCCGAGCACTCTTACTGATTGGTTTAGAAGTACTTGGCATAGCTAATACCTCTTTATTTCACTGTATTTTAAATAATAAAATTACATCTTCACAATGTTGACAAACGACTACTTTTGTTTGACAGTAACTGTCAAACAAAGACTGTTGCTAAGAAATGTGTTGGTCTAGGATAAATTTGTTCTCAATGCTTGTCACCAACATAATGACAGGGATCTTTTCAAAATTATTCAAATAATACTTTTTTATAATTTTACGAAAGTTCATTCTAAATTTTCATATTTTTTATATTACGAAATGACATAAATTCTCATTATAACAAAGAACGCAACATTTTCCAAATCTTCAATATTATATTTATGAGATTATCTTTCATTAGAAAAAAATATATATTTTTGTTTAATGTTCCACACATACAAACAGTTATACAGTCAATCCTGTTTTTATGCGGTAGATGTGTTCCACGAAATATCGCAAAAAAAAATCGCATAAAAAAAACTTGACTTCCATAGAAATAGTGGGGTGCGTTACTTAAATTTTAAAATCCGCATAACTTTGAAACAGCGAGTTAAAATATACACTAAATCGCAAAGTATAAGAAAATTAGGGGAAAACCACGGCGTAAAAATATTAAAAAATAGTCACTGTATGACAATTCTATGTGTGTTTTAAAGCATGTGGTTCTAAATCACTCTTTTTCAGAAGAAATAGTATGCGCATCAATTTCATAAAACTATGGTTTTATTTTATTTTATTTTTCGATAATTAATTGTTTATGCAGTTTGTTATACCCATATATATAATATATTCTAAAGTTATCGTTGAAACTTGAATGCGCGATCAGAATTTGAATCATTTAGAAAGAAATGATCTTCTAATTTACTGAAAAGTTGGATACCTTCTTCAATTATTTTCGCAGTGAAGGAACTGGAATTTCTTTCAGTTCGTCATTGTTTTCTGGTTTTTTGTCAATAATTAAATTTAAATTATGAACATCTTCGTCACTTATAGCTTTATCTGTAAGTAATTCGTCGATATAATTTTCGCTAAAGGTATCAAACCTTTCTTCGCCAAGTTCAGGTGCTAAAGTAATCATTTCAGCTGATATTACCGATGCTTCAATGGTTTCATCGACTGTAACACACCTAATTAGGTGGACTTAATTCAGCGATGGCAGATGCAACATGATTTAAACAGTCCGAAATCGTATTTTTTTTTCAAATGTCGGTTGTGTTTATGATTCTCTCTATTCTATCCAAAATACATATATGCTCTCGATGTAATATTTAACATTTTTATATATCGTAAAATATGGTACATTTAAAAAAATGCATTTCTAAAAAACCGCATTACTTCGAAATCGCATAAAAAACCGCATAAAAACAGGATTGACTGTATATAGGGATCAAAAATAAAATAATGATTTGATAGTATTCTATAACAATATAATATACATGAAAAGTATACTGATTTTTTTTTACATACCTTCTGATTTTATGTACTTTCATTCGTCTTTTCACATTTCAGAATTGTAAAAATGCAAAATATTGTTGTCAAAAATTTATCATACCTAATTATAAACATAACCTTACTTCAATATTATCCGATTTTCTTTCGTTTTCATTTCATATCATCGATTTCTTTTATTTTAATCCATATTCTAAATTTAAAATTTTTTATAAGTCAGTCGTACGCAAAAGAAGCAAAAACAAACAAATATAGAAAACAGTGCGATCTGGTGGATTTTTCTGAAACCAGCATACGACATTTTAGCATTTGAAGCTGTCTGTTCTCCATTTGAAAACTGTCACTGTATGACAATATTAATTTTCTTCATAATTTATTTTCCGTGATATTTTTCCGATGTTTTAATGCTTATTCTGCTATTCTAGGTAAATAAGAATTTTATAAATCAAATATCATTGAAACCCTTGCAGTAATTCTCGAGATATACGTGGTGTAAATAACCCCACTTTGTTTTATATATATAGATATTCGAAAATGAAATAATTACGATGTTGCAACAAAGAAGTAAAACTTTTTCCAGTATTATAGCTAGGTTTGTATTTGAAAAAATATTTTCTCTGGATATAATATAATATTTTAAGTAGGTGCTTCATTTTTGAACAGACAAATAAAATAACAATAAAAAGCTTTGCCGCTTGAAGCCGCCATTGTTTGGACGCGTCGCTCTGGCAAAGGCACACACAAAAAAAACATTGAATCCATAAAATCCACATAAAGAGTATTCACTCAAAATCGAAGCGTTGTTCCTTACAAATTGTGTACTTTATATTGCTTTATGCAACCTGCTACAATAACGTATTACCCTATTTGATAATATGCGTTTCCAAAGAATCTATTCTTTAGAAAAGGGCATCATGATTTTTTTGGTATGTAAGGATGCCCGAAGAATGTATGGTTTTGTAGAAATTAGCAAAACGTTTTATCGCCAATAAAATAGTATTCGAAATGTTTTGTTTGTTAAAATAATTTTCGTGTCATCAAATAAAATCGCAAAACAAACGAATGTCGATGAATTCGATTCTTTTTAAACACATTTGAATAATGCGATCGGTGACGGAAGCACATGAGAGGCCCCAGGCGCAATACAATTTGGTTTTATGATAAAATAAAAACGGCAGAAAATTCTATGTAAAATAGAGCACATATATAAACAAATCTGAACATTAAGTATATGGGTTATATTATGTAAGCTATTTTTGAGCCCCCTAAGATTCGGAGGCCCCAAGCGCGCGCCTCATTTGCTTATAGGATAAACCGCCACTGAATATCGACTGTGGAAAGGAAAAAGGACGTAACCCACACTATTTTCAAAACAGTTTTTTTCGATAATCACAATATATCAAATTTGATACACGTTCTATCAAAAGGATACAAGCAGAAAATGCCGAATTAGTATCTAAATTTAGCTTTTAAGTTTTGAAAAAGAAGGTCTTGTAAAAATTTAGCCTAAGAAAAAAGACTGAAATAAAGGTTATTCCGAAACAATTTCCTCAATTAATATTAGATTATGTCGATTAAACACCAGTTTAGATGTCTCCGTGCACTTCAAGGTTGTGTATAATTCATAATTTGGATGTGGCCCAAAATCATCAAAACGCATTTTTTACGCCTCCTGTAAAATTTGATATGTGTGGGTTACGTCCTTTCTCCTTTCCACAGTCGATATTTATTTGAACTTTTCTAATCAAATAGTTAACAAAATATTGTATCGTTGATTGTATCGAATGAATGATTGTATCGTTTTCATTTATTTTCATTGTTCTCAAAAGGAAGTATGCATTTCATAGGTATAAATGTTAAAACTATATTACTAAATATAAAAAATGGAGCTCTATCAAATAATTACTCATTCAATCAATTGATTTTTATAATTTGTAGGCTAATAATTTTCCCACATATTAAGAAGGTTAAAAACATACAAACAGCATCCATCAATGTTGTGAGCGAAAATCAAAATTTCCAAACTTGTCACATATCGTTTTACAGGGTGTTGGAAGATTGATGTCAAAAATTCTTTCGCGTGTTTACGGCATGTTTACATGAGAGTCAAATATGCCGACGAATGGGCTTTTGGATCGAAAAAACTTGCAAATGAACAAAAAATGACAATATTCATCAGATTTTCGCTTCAGTTGCACGATACAAATGATACAATGGCACGGTGTCGATGGATTTGGGATTCAGGTTGAAAAAAGCGACACTGGTCACTCGACGTGTCGCTTTGTCAAAATTTTTGCATCCCGCTGGTATACGACTTTGACAGTGATACCAACCAAAAAACCTCTGACAGACGAAAGTCCGCCATAAAAGCGTATTTCGAATCATACACAGGTTCCCTAACTGGAAATTTATCATTCCAGTATATTGCGAACAGAATATTTATTTTATTTCAAAATCCATCTATTCATTTTATAAATTAATTAAGACTAGACAATGTTTTGTAAAGAATTGTTGTAGCTGTATTAAGCTTGTCCCGTAGCTGATTTGTAGAGCTAGTTGGGATTTGTTCAACTCGGTTGCGTGGACACTGGTTCAAATTCCCGAATGGCTACATTAGTGTATAATTATTATTTCAGTCATTTTGAATACAAATTCTGTGATATTTTCATATCTTACCATCCAGCCTCTTTACCATTTTGGGATGTAGAGAGAAAGAGAGAGAGAGAGAGGGGGGGAAAGTGAGACTAGCTTACTAGTACTAGTTCTAAATCCAGTTCTCGTTTAAAATTCTGTTGATTCGAAGAGTCCATGTTAGTATACTTCTCATTGCATAGATACATTGCAGCTGACATAATAAAATAAAAATAAAACACTCTTAATAAATTATATAAAAATCATTTTTTTTTTGTATCTACGACAAAAAATATATAGTTGAAATAAATAACGATTTCCCGGTTAAGTCTTGTTTTATCAAATTTTATTATAAAATATTGCTTTTTTTACTTTGTCATATATTATACATTCAAGTTTATTGAAACTTCGAAAAATATCTTGGATTCAATTTGCACTACATTTAAAACTTCGCATATAGAAAGCAGTTATGAACATTACGTTGTTTGATACACAAATATTTTACATCAATATATTCCGATCTACTTACTATTGCTGACTTATCAGATTTTTTGTCAGCTGATGCCGATGCAATACTCTCTGCTAATATATAAGCAGGCACCTTACTGAAACTGTAGTTTTTTTTGGTTGCTTCCTTCATTTTAACTCAAAGTAAATTTGTAAAGAGACAAGATTTACGATCGGTTTCGTCAAAGCGTAGTGATCATCGCTCATTATGTTTAGTTATTATGTGACGCAGCGTGCTCCCGTCGATAAGTCTGTCGTTGCAGCAACGGACAATGCAAAATGCACTGACAAGAGAGTAGCGTACACATTCTACTATCAGCAGAGGGGGCAATTATTATATCACAAGTCGCTTGGAAGAATTTTCTATTACCGGTAGTTTTTTATAAACAAATTACTTATCATAGACATTATTGTAAATGTTTTTCGGCTTTCAGCAGTACGCATATTAACCTAAATATATTAAATTGATGAATTAAAAAAACAACAACGATTAGATGGTGTGTCACCAAACGTAATTCCGGGGTTCATCGATTGGTGTAGGAAGGTGGAAACCGGAAGAAAAGCGGATTGGAAAATACGTTAACAAGAGCCTCGCTTAATCTCAAAGCAATTCTCGGTGTTCTGGGAAAGGAGTTAATTTTTTATTACTCATATGCAACTACACGTAATACTTAAAAGAGCAAGGCTTGCCGGCCTCATTTCAATTAAGCAAGAGCAAGCAGCCCTCCAGCCCACCCCTGATTATACCTAGAAAAATAAATGTAATTTTGTCGAGTAAGCGAAAAGTTTCATTCAGATAGTTTTAATTATTCTAAAGCGCGCCACTGAAGCGTACAAAAAAAACATTCAATAGATTTTTTCAGTTCAACTTGCAGCAAAATTTACAGCCTTGTTTCACTTGCTGTGCATTATTCGTTGACAATGAGCGTAAATGGATTTCCCACGCATCCCTGATTTTGTGAGATGCGACTTACAATAAAGTGTGAAACAAAAAAATACACCGTGACAAATTTTCGGCTACTTATTTTTTTTACGCATTCCCCGATATTCATTGAATTAATTTGTCCAATTGGTCAAACTGTATATTATGTAACTTATTGTCAATACTACTACAGATTTGAAAAGTTCATATTATGATTCTTATTTTGTAAAAAAAAACAAAAGAATGTTAATACTTATTCCATAATTTTATAGACTAATTCAAATTATTGTATGATACTTTGTAAGTGTGGAACGCTTTTTAATGTTTCTGAAAAATACAAAAACTGTTTTCTGTCAAAATAATGATATGAATACAATCAAAATCCTTCATCAAAATCAATAATCATTAATGCTTCTATGTATGTTATAATATTGTAGGTAAATTGAAATTCATTTTAAGACTATATTTCTTTTCCTAAAACAAAATCTTGTGTTGGCTTTTAGGTAATCTCTACGCTTCTTTTTCATTTGATGTTAGAAAAAGAACAGGGAAACAATAATTTTTTTTTTTATAATGGTCATTCATTCGAAGACATACTTTTTTATGAAATAAATACAATATAATTCAACAAAAAATGATTAAAACGAAAATACCGACGCTTTTAAATTTTTAAACGAAGTAAATCATTTGGACCAGTTTTGTAATCTATATAACATTTAATTTTTTCTGCTATTTTTATTTTAGTTATTGTCACCGACAAAGATTTCATCGCTTAATTCGTGTATGTAATTAATTGATTTAATCCCATACGAGCCATAGCCATATAATAATTTGCAACCATCTGTAGTAGATATATGAACAAATAATATAGTTTTAAACACGTTCTCTTATACATTGGACTATTTGTGATCTCAGTCGATCGTAATTTATTCCTGGGTATTTTGTCTTGATGTCACAGATTATTTTTTAAAATAATCAAATTGACTATGTATTGACATAACATTTATTATTCAATTAAAGATGAAAATTAGTATAGCAAGTTTAATACGTCATTTTTGAAGTTGATATTTATTGTCATCGCTACGGTATTGATATAACTGTACGTTTTAATAATTTAGCTTCTTTTCGATTGCAGTTCTGAGAGATAAAACTAAATATACATTCAAATTATTTTATGCAGGCAAGTATGTTGATGAAAGTCCAGCCGGTTTCTAATAATGTAAATTGGCTGGCAAATATTTCGCATATGATATGTCACGTGTGTACTCTGGATGTAAGGGGCGAAATCTCTCCCATCTCTTTCGCTGTTACCTGTGCCACGTCAAAAATGTTTGGGGACCCGACCGAACCCAACCCCCGTGCGTTATGGGTCCCTTTCCCCGCGGGCACCCCGCCCCGCCTTCTCGCTCAAAGCCGGTCGTTAAGGAACCAAAGGCAGTTATTAAAAACGTCTTGGAGCGATAGGTGCGTCGTCTGTAATTAAATATGTGTTCGCGACTCGCCGTCCCTCGATAGTCGATACCTCAACTGCTCTGCGCCGGAAAATTCTCTGTGGAAATTTGAAATTGGAAGCGTTCCATTTGACGTGTCGCGCTTTTGTTTTTAATTCGTTTTATGGCTAATGAATTTGATTCGATTTATACATTTTTACGCATATTTGAATATTGTGGAATTTACTTTTCATAATCAACGAAGTGGTAAATAAAATTAAAACCGAGTGACTGAAGTTCTACCGAATATTTAGAAGAAAATTTTCGAGCACTTTTTAAAACTTTAAAACTTGAGTACGTCTAGTTAGCTGTTTTTTTACCTGTGCCGAATTGCTTAAGTTCTTGATAATGGATTGTCTGGGAATGACGCAGCACTGTTACAGCATGCAGTATGGGCAGCCTCAACCACAACAGGTGGGTGATCTTCTTTCATTGTTGTGGCGATAAGTGATATCATTACCGCGGGCCGTCCATTATTAATTTTTGTTCAATTTTACAATGTAATGATGCGGATTTATAGGCCAGTTATATTGATGTTTGATATTGACAAATCTTTAACTTAATTATATTATTGTCTTGGTAGACAATTCTAAGCACAACTTACCGCTAAGCGACAAATTTGAATTATTTTTATTAGTTTAACCGAATTTTGAGAAAAAAATTGTCTTATCACACTTTGATTTTTTGAAAAGTTGATTTTTCAAAAAATAAGTTAGCCTTGATTTTTTCTAAAATATCATTTGTTTTAACATTCAATTAATTTTATTATATTTTAAAGTTTCTTTCTTGCGCAAATCGTATATGTATGTATATTTTCAATACATAATTTATATTGTAAACATTTTTATCTTTAAATATTACTAAGTAAATTTAATTGATATGCAAATACGAAGTAGTTTGTATTTTCTCAATTTCATTGTAAAAACATATTTTATTTAAGTATTTTTACATTTTATAGTTTGTCAATGTTATTTAATATATTTATATATTTTTAATGATCGTTCCAACAGTTCGTTCTTTCAAACTTTTGATATTATTACAGAAATTAATAAAGATTTGGAATATTTTATTATATTATTTTTTGTTTGATAAATATTTAGGTAAAATCTGTTACGCTATTGTTTTTTTCGTCTACAATTTTTGTTTTGATTGCAATATTCTAACTGAAATGAAAATAGTTATTTGTAGTTAACTGGGAAAGTTGTTATAAAATCAGTAATTTTGAACTGATATATAATGCAAGCGTAGTTTCAATTAGTGTTTTGAATATTTATATATTTTTACTAGTTTTTCTTGCCGCAAATAATATTCACAAATCATCATGCTAAATTTATTGAAATGTTTTGCGCAGATGCCGTATATGGGTGGAATGGGTTACACCACAGTATGCGAACTGTCACCGGCTTCATCCGCGAGTCCTACAATGACCGGCTGGTCTCCGTGGGCGGCAGGTCCACCGCGTACACCTCAGATGCATTCCCACCAGTTTGCGCCCATAACTCCCGCCCTGACGACAGCGGCCCAAAGGCGCTGCGCTCGATGCAGGTGTCCAAACTGCCTCACCGAGGCGGCTGGTCTTACACCCGCGTACTCCAAAGACAAGTCGAAGAGAGAGCATTCTTGTCATATTCCAGGTTGCGGAAAAGTCTATGGAAAAACGTCTCATCTGAAAGCGCATCTACGTTGGCATACAGGTGAACGACCTTTCATTTGCAATTGGTTATTCTGCGGAAAACGTTTTACTAGATCCGATGAACTGCAGAGACACCTTCGAACACACACTGGAGAAAAACGCTTCGCTTGTCAGCTTTGCACTAAGCGATTTATGCGGTCCGATCATTTGGCGAAACATATAAAAACACACGCTAGCAGCACAAGGAAAAATCGTAAAGTCGCACCTGTGACAACAAAAGAAGCGAACTCCACAATCTCCAATGAAGAAGTCGCTCAAGAAATGACTGCCAGTGAAACAGACACCAGTAGTCCTGCACCAGATTTCAGCGCCCAAAAAGACTACACACATTACGAATATCCTAATACCTTCGCCAATGCAGTTCAGCCGCCTATTGAATATTCTGATCGATCAGGATTACGAGATTCTTCCTGTTATGCTAATAAGTCTCCAGCGTATTATCCTTGCAAAGACAGTTATCCTAGTTATTATCCATATTCGAATGCGATGGGATATCAGTGCGCGGCGAAAGAAAATTACAACGTGTTTCAACATCATTATGTAATGAGTCAACCGCTGGCTATGGGACAATGATAACTGTGAGATATTATATTAATTTGACTTAAATGTTACGAACAATTTTTAAATACATGTTTTTTTTTAGTTTTTAACTGTACATTCCAAGCTTTTATAGGTCTATCAGTAAATTGAAATATCTTTCTCGTTGTAGAGTCACATGTAAAACGCTGACCAGTTCATTATAATCACGCTAATTTTAATTGAAATACCATAAAGCATACAAAAAGTTAATTCAAAAAATACATATTTTCTCTCTTTTCTGTTCATGTTAAAATAATTTGTTATTAATTTATATTACAATACTATGTCAATATAAGAGATCTTTGTATCAAGTGATATAGCTTTATCAAGCCCTGATCCGTTTCGCGATCAGGCATTGAAATGAAAATTTGCATACTTTGATTTTGTTCACTAAATCAATTAATAAATTTGTACCTTTATGTATGTGATTCCTTAACCCCAAGTTCTCCTTTCAATCATCTTAAACGTAGTGCGGATAGAGAAAACGTGTTCACCCTCTCAACCTAATCTTTCGATCCTCAATCTCTCTGAAAAGAGAGGCTATCTATGATCCACACTATTTGTTTAAATAAAATACATGTTGACAGCAAACATTGTTAAAAATGCACAATATACTGTTGTATCAATTTAATGTAAATAATTTAGTGCAAGGGATATATAATGTGAATTGTCTTTTAAACTTCCATGAAGATTTTTTTGTAGATTTGTACTCTAAAAAAATATCAATTGTATAGTATAAATGTTATTTATATTGATGTAAAAAGTGCCTTGTTATATAATAAGATTTGTAAAAGATAAGCATTTTTGAGCTTTAATACGAAATATTAAAAAAAAATGTAGAAAATATTATTTGTTGTTTGATATCATAGCACTTATATTTCCCTATTTAGATTTTTACCCGTAGATTACTTAGTAACCATTAATTCTCCTTGAAAGTGTTCGATCTTTAATATTTTTACACAAATCGAATATTTTTTAGATTCTTTATATAAAAATAGATATTTATTTAGATAGCGTGAATCATCTTTTTTATGGTAATTATTTTTCATACTGCTTCGTTCTTTTAAGTTTTATTTATTATCTCAAAAAACGTTTGTTTTTAATTTTGCAGCTAAAAATATGTGAAGACAAACAAAGTTAATGAGAACATTTAGATGCATTATATTTTTTTAAATATTTATTATACTCGTCGTTCTCCCATAAAAACGGTAAATTATAAAAAGCTTTTCTGGAAATCATTGTTAAATAAATTAACAATAATTATTTATTGTTATTCAAATATTTCAAAAATAGTAATTGTTGAACAATGAATATATAATACGAATCTATAAATACAACCCAAACATAACAAGTCTTTTTAACTACACTGTAATGTGTTATATATGTATCTGCATATTTTTGACATTTGTTTTTTAATGAATTATTTAAGTGTTTTGTCAGAGTTTGTAGAAGGGGATATTTTGATATTAATTACTTGACGTATAAATTTCTCGAGTTTGTTGCTTAGTCGGAAACGATATTTGATAATAAGAACAGTTTACTTTGAAGATTAACTCAAGGAGAATTGACTTCACAAACACCCATGTCTTAGATATCAAATTTAAATTTTAAAAAATCAATTTGACATTGACCTTACTGGGAATCAAACCCAAACCCACATGATCGGTAGAGCAAGCTCTAACCAACTAGATAGACCACAGCGGGCGAAGATGAATGATTCGATCGGTATGAAGCAGAATCTGACGAATCTAAAAAAAGGTAGTGTGTCTCCGCTAAATTTATGAAATTTATTCATCGAATAAAACATCTATCGGTGCGTCGTCGAGGCTTCGCGGGCAGATGTAAAGCGGGCGGGTGACTCCGCTTGCCTCGGACGAGAGGGCTATTAAATGGGCGGGCTGCAGTCGCGCCGCCCAGCTCCACGGCCGCCCCCGCCTTCCGCGGCCCGCGATCCGCAAACCGCGATCCAGTCACCACCGGCGAACCATCGCCGAGACAAGTGCCACGCGACTCACGACGCGATTGCTACCTGCTACTGTGACGCCGGCTCCACGCGACCCCCGCGCGGAAAACGTCGCTTTTCTTAACCCCGTTTTCGGACCGCCGACCGTGGACCCGAAACCCGCGTTTCGGCCAGTGTCTCTCAGACCATGTGGCATTTACTAAACAGTGTGAAGATTCTAATTACGCATCTCAATAAGTACCGACTTAACTTGAATTTGATCTTCGGGTAGGTACACATTGAAACAATGTTTTTTTTGTAAATATTTCAATTCAACGAACAATAGATATATTTATTTCACGTGTAAAATTATCAGATGATTGTCAAGAATATTGATGGCATATGCTAACGAGCATACTAAGTAGACATAGGTGATGTTTTTGTGTCGTTCAATTTCAAATACACTTAACATGTCCTTGTTAAGGCTGTAAGTGACACATTCGCGAGGAAAGAAATAGGGGAGTTATCGGTGCCGATGATTGATTGGTTTTATAAAAAAAATACTATTATTGATATTGATATACGAAGCATTAACTGTTAAATAATGTTTTCGTAATGAAAACTATGACTTTTTGCATTAATTTAGTATGTAGCATAACTTTCCTTATTATTAACTTTAATAAATACCATAAATCATTAACCCAACAATTAAGCAATGAGATAATAATACTAAATATAATCATAAAATTTAATTATTAAATATAATGTTTTTTTTTTGTTTTTACTAATAATATAATTTGATAAAAATGACAGCACGTGATTTGGAATATTATTTATATTGATTACAAAAAAAATGATAATTTTCGAATGATATTACAATAAAAACACATTGAGTGCACAAGTTGAATCCAAAGGGAAGACTTACTTACACCTGCATGCGACGGCAACTTAAATATAAATACAATGCGTGTTGTAGTCTAAAATTTGTTTGAAGAATATTTCACGTAAAGCATTGATATAAAATTGAAAATATTTGCTAAGTTTATTTATGTATATACGTATTTGGAAAATTCGTCAAAAATATCACCTGTCAGATGAGAAAATACTCATAATGCCGTTACGCTACTTCACTTGTCATACCATATTTTAATACACACACCTTTTGTAATAATTAATACAAAACAAAATCATTATTACACACAGCTATACGTATTACGATTTTGTCGTTAATGCTGTTAGTTAAATTTATATATTATATTACATTCTTTCACTAGGCGTTGAAGCTAATATTAAAATAAATAAAAAAAACAAAAGTTCTTCATGTAGTAAATACTTGAAAAGATGTTGATAAACTCTAGTAATACAACTCAGAGGCCACCCCCTGGCTCTATAGAGTTGAAATAATGACTATTCAAACATAAACAGACGTATCTTTTGCAAAAAGAAGAGATTTTGACAATAAAAACATGGCATCAGTGTTTTAGTGACAACAGTGTTTAATAAGTGAAATACAGAAGTCCAATAATTGGCTGTTTTGAATGATAACTATTCACTTGTTACAAACATGAGCGGGAAAAACCACGGTTCACCCGATCTACTAATGAATGTAAGTACATATAATAATTATTTTACGTAGGTATATTTTTTGACAATGTGGAAGAAGAAAACTGTTTTTTTTTCGTTAATAAGAACCTAAGAAACTAACAGTCAGATTGTGTGAATTATATTAATATGACAATATGTCAATCGAAAATGATATTAATATATACAATTAAAATGTATGTGAAATCGAATGGCACATTCAATATAAAGTTATCTTTATTTAAAATGGGTTGAAGTGAGACATTAAAAAAAATAGATTAGATTCACAAATAATATATTACAAAAAATATTTGAACGACGATGGGTTTGCATTTTATTCTTAGCGAAATTGTTTTCCCGATTGATTCAGTGCCTTACTTAAAAAGTATTTTATTGTTAAAAAAAATACTTATTATGTTGTTATGATACAAGATTTTGTTTTGTTTTTGGGGAGATTTTTCGGTCGGCAATTATTTTTTATATGATGAATCGTCCACCAGATAAATATTTACGAAAAGGGTGCTAAATCAAGTCAACATTGTCTACACTCTACAAAAGATTAAATAAATACCGCAGAATCATTGTAAATATAACATGACATTTTGTCTTTTCAATATTATTCTATATTTATTTTTTTATAGTCATCTAAATAATTAAATTAAGCAGTTTTATTTCTACTAAGCCATGTCCATTCCCAATGTGTAGCATATTTATGGTCAGTTACACAACATCTTTTTTTTAGTAGAGTAGGGATAGAAAAAATAAGGCTAGGAGAGGACTAGTGGTTAGTTAATCGCTCTCGTTACGCCCCGTTATTTTAACAAATATCTTCGAAACAGGAATAGGTAAATCGATTGAAAAAAAATCTGTTCGTGGGATTTCAGCCCGTAAGATCCGCGTCGTAAGCCAGTGACGTTTATCACTGTAGCACAAACCCGACTTTTAAATATATATAAAAGTAAAGTTCGTATAATCTTTTAATCATCTATAATATATACAAAACCATCCTAAACAACTCATATATTTAAAATTTAATTCAATATAACAATGTTACAACTTGAAGCCAGTGTTGTAAATAATAATAAAAAATAACGGCATGCGTTTCATGGCACTTTTATTAATTGAAAATGATGATGACGTCTCGTAACATTTAGCCCTTTATAAAAGCTCTGAGTAGCTAGCTGGTAGCGGTCTCCTACTTCACACAAGGGCTCGCTCCAGCGACGGCTAGGCGCCAATGCATTTTACCAGCGGAACCTACTGATAAATTTATTGTCTATCCGAAAATTTCCTGGTAAATTAAATTTCATGCGGAACAGGAGTTGGCCTTTCTTTGTGGCCGGTCGATATTAATTACTTCGCGGTGGCTTTTACCATTTCAAATGACAGCTTGAAATGGTTATTAAGTATTATTGTTAATAACGTGGCCGATAAATTTTAATAGGAGCATGATGGATGTTATTTTGTTTTAATAAAAGTGTGATAGTTTTGGGAATTCACGCGTCATTGAAGCGGTTTTAAAACGGAATGAAGATAGTCAAATTTCATCAATGATTATTCAAAATAATATGTATACATTCTTCAAGATGTTATTCTGGAGAGCGTCATTCAAAAACATATTAAAACGGACATAACTTTATCATTTGAAAAGGCTCGTATTTTTCGGTCAGAATAAATAGTCATAATTTAAATGAAATAAAAAAACCTAACCTAACCTAACCAAAGTGGTATAAAATATTCTGACCGTATAATATTTTTATTCTGATCGTTCATATTTTTATTGTGACAAAAAAATGATTTAAATTCTGACCATTTAATTTGTTCCCATTTGAAAATGTTCGCGACGAGATTAACCGGTCTTAAACATTGTATAAATTTGTGAAATTAGAACAAAAAAGTGTGTTATTTTATATTGAATTAAATTGAGGTTAAATAATAAATAACAAAAAATTTGTATAAACGGTTACAAAGTTGTATAAACGCCGTGAAAATACAATTCAGTTTTTATCAAAGATCATTATTTCAATTAATTGTCAGAAAATGGCTAAAAATATATTTTTTACTACAATATAACCATCTCGTTCGTAAGTAGACTTTTATAATAAAAATATATATTTTTTTGTCAGTAATATAGTACATATGCCTACGTTAAGAATTAATCTTCATTAGAATATGAATACAACAAAAAAAATGGATGGGAAATGTTTTATTTCTACCATTAAATACCTGTGCTTTACCAAATAATTAAAACATAATCCAGATTTAATAATATTGCTAATAATATTTCAAAGAAACAATTGCAAAAAATATGGAATAAACAAATCGTAATAAACCTATAAACCAGTGGTTCTTTACCTTTTCGAAATCACGGTGTGCATTTGATAATAATAAAAAAAAAATGCGGACATGACTTTTATCAGAAATTAACCAGCATAACAGTTTAAGAAAAAATAAATAATGAAAAGATGTATCCATGTGAATAAAATTACCCTTAACAAAATGGAATTTATTTGATTTATTCTTATTAATACATTTACTTATATAAAAATATGGCAAACAAACTTAAATTGTTTAAAGGTTGATTTTGAAGTACAGATTTTGTAGAAAGAATGTTTGTAACAAAGGTTTAAATAAAAGAAAACATGTCCTTAATATAATTAATTATATTCGATCTTTTATAATAATTTATTAAAAACGAACACCTTTGTTAGGGCTAATAATAAAATGAAAAGACGTTAAGTACTAATTGACAGCTTCTGAGGGCTGAGTAAGTCAAGGCGTTAGGGGAGATCCCGCAGGCACTTGAATCCTTCATGCTCTCCTCTTTGTGTGTAGTTATGTATACAAATAAGCCAGGACCCTAATGGGTCTAATAGGGCAACAATGGGGCAAAAATGGTGCTCGGTGATGGTATTTGGCTTACTTTTCTTCATGCCTGCCTAATTTGTTACATATATTTTTGTGCCTACACAATGCAAGAGAATGTATACAAATTTCGAACTAAGTTATCTGGGACACTTCATAATATAAAAATGAGAATTGTTGGTACCAGTTAATAAGTAATACGCAGTGGCGGATTTTCCTTTAAGTACATGAGGCGCGCGCTTGGGGCCTCCGAATCTTAGGGGCCTCAAACATGTTTTTTTATTATATAACCCATATACTTACGAAAAGAGAATGGAATCCAATACATATTATATTATTTTTTCATTCTGCACACAGTAGAGCATGCAAACAAGTCTTGAAAAATTTCATCTCGGAAAGTTCCTGGCAAAGCTTTGAACACAAATAACGTTGTTACCAGTGGTGTAGTGGGGCCAGGTCGACGACCTGGCACCTGAAAATGAGCCAGAGCCTGCTACCTTTTTGACTTATATATATTCAAAATACTGTTCATAAAATTTAAAAGCATTATTTAAAAATTGATCTACCCGAAAAAAACAAATAGGGAAGAAATCAATGACCGGCCTGGTACCTACTTATTTACCACTTCACCACTGGTTGTTACGCTGCAAGAAGAGTGTGAAGCCGTAGCGAGTGGTGGTGGGTACAATGTTAAATACCTCATTGAATTAAAATAAAATACATATAATTTTTACTATTTTTCATTGAATTTTCTGACGTTTTTATACCGACCGAAAAACAGGGCCTCCAAATCTAATTGCGACTGAGGCCTCCTATGTGTTTAATTCGTCACTGCAAGTACTATTATTTTTTGTACCCATGTCTGTTCCCAATGTGAATCATATGGACTCGTATTATTAACTGCTATTTGTAGCTAAACCTTTAATTTTTTAAGAAAGTAAGGATAGAAAGATTGCGAAGGGAAAGTGGTAAGTTAGCTGCTCTCGTTTCATTCTATTTTATAGAGGGAATTTCAGACATTACAGACATCCATGTCAGAAATCCATAAATTAATTGAAATATTTACCGTACTGGAGTGAGAAGCCGTTAACTCTACGTCCGAAACTAACGATGTGAACCAACCGACAATGTTAACACTTAGGTCCTAGATTATACAAAAAAATTACGATGACCTTTAAGTAAGTGCAAAATGATTTCAGCGATCTTTTTGCAATGCACTTATAATGCGGTTTACTTGGATCAATTCACCCTCCGTTGAAACGTTGATGGATCAAGTGGCTTTGAGTCCCTGGAGGGTACTTAGTGAAAACAGTGAGGGTGAGTTGACTTGAATGAATCAGGAGATCGTTCTAAGCTCGTTTTCGATGGTCTCAAGGGATCATTTTGCAGTAATACTGTATGAATAACAAATCAAGCATAACAGATTTTCCACTTACATACATAGTATGTAATGATTTTTATGCGACTAGAATCATTTGATTTGAAGAGAGCCGTAAAGAAAAAATATGCAAATATTTAAATTAACGAATCAATTCGGAAGTACGGCGATGAATTTCTTACTGCATACTTCTATTTTGGGTATAGTTAATGCCGTACCTAATTACCCAACTAGTTACATAAAAAATGACATGTTTGATATTATGTTAAACATATTTTCGTAACCATAAAAAAATATACAACGTTGAACCTGATTATATAATTCCAGCAAGAGATGAAACATTTAACAACATTTTAAGTATAACAAAAGCGTTGGGACAAGGGTTGGAGAATTTAGAATTCAGTGATGAATTGTTTGTTGATCAAGAAATAGATGAAGAAGCATTTATTTATATGGTGTCAACCAACGAAAAAGAAAATGTTGAAAGTTGCAATGATAGTGATAATGACATTACTAATAAACCAAATAAATTTACGTCTAAAGACATTTCTGAAATTTTACAATTGGCCAATAACTTAGAAAATAAGGTTTTGGCTACTGATCCGGTTATTGAACGTGCTGTTAAGTTTCAGCGAGACCTTAAAAGCATGTGCGCGCAATACGGTGAAATTTACAAAGACAACACAAAAATTAGTTACGGACTATTTAATAAGTCGAGAAGAAGAGCCTGCTGTTGGATTTGAATCAGATGATAGTAGTGATTTCTAACCAACCAAAAAGAAAACATTGGTAGAATTAGAATATAGCAGTGAGGAAACGGAATAATAAAATTACAATTATATGATTATGCTTTTAATTATAATCATGTTATAAATTTATGTCGAGCTAATAAATCTCTTTCTTAATACATTTTTTTATGCAGATATATGTGTATACACAATGTACTCGTTTTACGCGGTTTTCTGGAACCTATCCCCCTACTTTGTATAAACTTCAAGTCTCGATTTACGCGGATGTTTATTTTCTGGAACTTATCTTCCGTTTTTATATGAGCTTGAAGTTTCTATTTACGCGGTTTCGATTTACGCGTTTACTCTCGGAACGTATCTACCGCGTAAATCGAGGGATGAGTGTATATTGAATATTTTAAATATGAGATAGGGTACTATAGAAAGGGAAAGAATGTTATGGACATATACAACAAGATGCTTGGGGAAAATTATATCAAAAAAATGGCTACACGGAAAAATTAGATATGTGAGATAAATTAATAATTTTGTTTGTTCTGTTTTATCCTTTCACCTTGCTGGACTACTGTGATAAATTTCTAATACAACATAAATATATTAAAGTGGTATTTCCAACGTAAAACAATACGATTTCCATTGAAATATAGTTAATAATAACATTATTCGTTTTAGTACACATATAAGATTTCGATGCTAATTGTATGCCACGTGTAAAACGTTCTTTCATTAAATAAGTAATTTATTCATACATTACCAAACGACTGTCAAGAGAATTGCCGCCCACAAAAATGAAATAACACACAAATTAAATTAGTTATATTAACATTTTTGTAATTTATTCCACGACAACTTGGAATACATATATATATATTTAGCAGAAAACACTTTTTATGAATATATTAACATTTAGTAATGGTGATACATTTTTATTAAAACTGACAGCACAGAAAATACAAAAAAAAGTTTTTTAATGAAGGAAATATGTAAGTATGCTTTCTTTGTTACGGAATTTTTGAGTATTGGCATTGAATCAATGCACCCCTTGTATATGCAGGGGTGGTTATATTTCACGAAATAATATTCAAAAATAACATGTGTACCATTTTTTTTAACCATGTCCGCTCCCAATGTGGAGCATATGTACTCGTAATGGAGTTTATCACAAGTGTTTCTACGAGAACTGCTTGTAACTCAATTGCTCAACCTCCCTTTATCCAAAGCGAGTAGGAATAGAAAGAAAGGGCTAGGACAGGACTATTGGTTAGCTAATCGCTCTCGATACGCCCCGTTCATTGGATAGGATGAGTGGGAGGGGGGAATTCTAGACATCACATACATCCATGCCTTTAAACATAAATTCATAAATCGATTGAAAAATCAATTTATAAAACTGTCCGCACCGGGATTTGAACCCGTGCCCTCCGTAACCGAAGCCATTAACGTTGACCACTCGGCCACACAGGCGGTTATACCATTCACTCATTTTAAATTCTTCATGTATTAATTGTCTAAAATAAAATAAAATGTTCTAAAATATTTATTATAGACAATAAAATACATGAAGAATTTAAAATGAGTGAATGGTATAAATGTTGTGCTTGAATATTATTTCATGAAATATTACCGCCCCTGCATATACAAGAGGTGCATTGATCCAATGCCACATTGACCGGCCGCCACTGGTTTTGAGCACATATTTACGTCATCTAGTCCTGTCCTAGTCATTTTTATTTATATCCCTACTCTTCGAAAAAAGAGAGGTTGAGCAATTGAGTAACAAGCAGTTTTCGTAGAAAAACTTTTGTGGAGATACTTTCATTAGGATCGGACATGGATTAAAAACAAATATATATTTGGTTGATCTATACCAGTGGAAGGAAACCTGCGGCCTCTTGGCTACTCTGATGCGGCCTTTTGACTTGATCAAAATATTCACTTAGATCAAAAAATTATGTGCAAGCGCTTGGGAAAAGAGCGTAATTAACCCATTATATGTTCGACAATCGAAAAAAAAGGTTGGGGGTGTCAACGTTTTCATTACTGCGGCCTTATGCTAAATCAGATAAATTAATTAGAAATGAAAAGGTTCCCCACCCCTGGGTTTATACTATACTTCAGCGATTTCCAACCTGGGAGGCGTGAACTATTGCAAAGGGAGGCGCGAACAGTCAATATTTATTTACCCTTTAATTAAAACGTGTCTTTATTACTGTATGAAATAAAAGATGGGGAGGTGCAAATAAATATTTTTCTTCAAAGAGAGGCGCAGTAACATAAAGGTTGGAAACCACTGCTATAATTTGATGTTTTTTTCTTATTTGGTATTTTTTTACCTTATTGCAATAAAGTACCAAGTAAATCCCAATTCAATCAATAAATAAAATTGTACACGGAAAACTAATACTTGTAACAAAATTTTAATTACGGATTACATAAAAAATATTAACTACTTTCATTATCTTAACAATCAGCAGTTATAATTATTTATATTTAATTTACAATATTTTAATTTTAAAAGGAAATTGATACTTATATATTTTTTGTAGAAAGTGTATCTTTTTTATTCACAAACAAATATATACGATAAAAGTAAAATATATGTAAGAAATATTTTGTGTTTTTTTTTTATTAATTTGAATAGTTCTATATTAGTCTTTTCTGTTCTGTCACTATTCTGTTAAATTTTATTGTGTTTTGTCATGGAAACATTTTTTTTACTTCAGAGATCATCACCATTGATATTTCAATTTGTATTTATAAACTACTCTATATATGAAGAGCAAACATAAAAAATGTGCTTTGTCACAAATTTTGAAAAATTACGTTTAACATCAGCTCTGATAGTCCATAATAAAATATATGAATGGGAATCACAACTGTTTAAAAAAGGTTTTTTCCTATAAAAAATAAATCATAAAGTTGACACATTCAAGCAAACTGTGATTTCTCCAACACTCAAATCATCATTTCCCAAGCTCTGTATTTGTGTAACAAATCACTTTTTGAATGTTTGCTTTTGAATATTTGTAAATTTTTACTTTCAATCTATTTAAGACTGGTTGTTTCAAAAATACAATAGTTTTGTGTTCGAAACCAGTTCTCCTCAAAGTGTGCATTCTGGATAAGGCATTCTAAGCGAGTCGAACTAATGCGCCGGCGTCTGTGTGGCTGATCTAATAATTAATAAAGGAAACGGAAGACCTCTGTTGATTAACGAGTTGAAAAGTCATTAGTTTCGGCCAACCGAAGCGGCCTTAAGGTCCTGAAGAAGGTCAGCAAAAAATCATCGAACAGATGAAATATACCTACGTCATATTTTTTGTAAAACTGTATTTATGTGTACGGGGCAGTGTTTCTTAAACATTTATTGCATATCTTATACCTCATAATATACAAATAATTATATAACATCCAATAATGAATAATTTATACGTGAATAAAATGATTTACGATGATAAGAATTTTTTATAATAAATAAAATGACAAAAGGCGACTAATCAAAAAACCTTGTTTTGAGATAGTCGTTATTTTCAATAGTCATGAAATTTTGACATATATTACTTATCGTTTTAAAAACTTCATAAAATTTGATGATGATGAACGAATTCGATTCCCATATTCAAAAGCTTTAAGTTATTTAAAGTTTTTTTTGTTGCCAAAATAACATTAATTGAAATTGTCTTGATGTAAAAATACACAAAATATGGTTAAATATACTTGAAAATAAAAGAATACTCAAACTTGTCCATTACACGAACACTCGTAGCACGATGAGCTCTGACTTTATAAATCGAAAGCGTATTGGCCTTGATAAATTTTAATTAATGAACTTTTTTCAGTTCGCTACATCGATCCTTTGCTTAATTTTAAATAAGTTACCTTTACTATGCAAATTTTGACTATTGGCAAAATTTAACATAGGGCTCGCACGAGCCCCTTGTTAAATTTTATTCGGATCAGCGAGCCCCTTGTTAAATAAAGAAAAATAATATTCTCAAATAAAATCAGTATTTAAATGCAATTTCTGTAGATGTTTTAAATGTATGTATAATATTACGAAACAAATGAAATGCATTTTGAAATTTGAATGTTAATGTACATTTTCTAACTTGCAAAGATATTATATACGATTTAAATGTTTTGATATTGATAACAAAATCAGCTCTTCCTCCAAAACACCGTGAATAGTTCTGAGATTAAGCGAGTCCCTTGCTAACGTATTGGGAACCCACCGCTACATAGCCCGATTGAATACCACGCAAATAAATCGTTAATATGTCCCAGAGATACTGCGTGTTTTTGGGAAAAATAATTTTGCCTAATATACACTCGAATTCGATATTTTAAAAACCTTTATTGACTCAGTCAGTGGCGGATTAACCCATAAGCGCAAGAGGCGCGCGCTTGGGGCCTCCAATCTGAGGAGTCCTAAAATAAAATATATTCTATAAAACACATATGACTATTTCAATTAAGTTTTAGTTATTCGAAAAAGAGGGCCTCCAAATTTAATTGCGCCTCGGGCCTCCAAACTGTTTAATCCGCCACTGGACTCAGTATAGATAGCACTGCACAAATTCATCAAAATATTGCTTATATTCAATTAAAATACAAAGTATTTGATTTTTTAAATGTCTTGGACATCCGTGTTCGCTTGCATATGTTTCGGACACTTGGTATTCAAGTGGTTAATGTATTGTTAATAGTAAAATATCTTTGGAGAGGTAAGAAATCTAATGAAAGTATGTTTATTTTGAACGTTTATTCCTGTTTTTGTTACGTGTCCAAGCAAGCCATGGAAATTCTGATATCGATTTTATATCGGAAGTTTCAAATCCAAGGTGATAAGTTTTGTTACATCGCGGTTAATAAATACATATTTTCTAATACAGATAATGTGAAACGTTTTTGTTAATGTAAATGGTTTTCGGTGGGAAGGTAGACGTAAAAAAACAAAGTTAATAATGATTTTGCGGCAAAACTAACAGAGTTTAGGCACGCTAGCCAGTAGAGAAGAGATACAAAACCTTTTGCCGACCGTTAACAATTTATATTACTGTATTTATGTATGATTCCAAATTAATGTGAGTTATTTAAAATTTCGAATTCATTAGCAATTTTGAAATCGATTTTCGTCTATATATTTTTATTTAATGCAGGAATTTAGTTTTTACCTCAGGATCACCATATTTTAATTGAAAACTTAAAAAAGATAACGTTTAAAATTTATGATTTGTTTGGATAGCAAAACTTATATGAAAATACCAATCAACAATCATCACTTAGAAATCTTTACACAAATAAAATAATTTAAACTCGACTTTTGGTGAATACGAACTATGATTATCGGCTACTAAAACATTACGTTTTTTAAATTTTATAAATGATAAATAAATGTGAAAAACTTAGTTTTATTCTATCATTTAGAATACATAATTTTAATCGCTTTATTTAATAACAATGTAAATGTTGAGTAAAAAAGCAATATGAAATTTAACTAAAATATGGTTCGTTTAATTAATTAATTTTCTCAGTAGATTTGGACTACTGCATCTATAAACTTTTATAGAAGAGCAATTTGTCAAAAATCAAATTTCTGTTTTATGATACAATACGCAAACTTTCTAAATAAAATGGTCTATTTCTGATACATTTGATTTCAAGAAGATCACTTGTAATACAATAAAAACATTAATTTCGTTGAAAAATTACGTTTGGTCCATTTTGATGGTAAGCTATTACGTTTGACATAATTTAGATTTTTTCTAAAATAATGTGTATTGGTTTATATGAATTTTAATTATGATCGAGTTTTATATTGTAAAATAATATATTTTTTTAAGTTGAAGATAAATAAATAAAAATAAAAACGGTGTACTATCATTCGTTTGCCAACATTTCTACACCCCTGAGATATTGGACGTGTGGAGCGTAAAACTAGATATGGGTCCATTTATGCTTTACACAGGCGGTCGGCAGATCTTCTCTGAGTAATTAACTGCTCTGGCAAGTCAGTTTCGGGACTTGAGACATGGCAAAGAATAAAAAAAAATGATTTCATTCTGTCTACATAAATTCGCAAAAACCATGTGGATATTCGGCAAATGAAGCGACAAAGAAATATGATGAATGCCAAAAGACCGCCGAGCAATGGACAACAACAACGATGGTTGCAATTCGAATTGTTTTAAGTTGTTCATTGTCAATTCTCGGTGGAACGCCATATTATCGAAAAAAATACTCTTTTGTATTGGTGCCGCATATTTTGTTAAATATTTGGATTGGTTTTTACTCACCGAACAGAAATTAAGTTTCATTAAAAAAATATCTTTTTAAGATTTCGACGAATGCGCTTGGTGAAATTTCAATATTAAATTTGAATTGTTCAAATTATGTACATTCACACAAGTTTTGTCACTAACGATCCGAGTTTCGCATTTAGACATCTTCATTCATTCAAGTGCACGGATGAACTTGAACTGACGCTTAGTAAATGAATGTATCGTGTTTATTTATATAAGAAATAAATGTATCACAAAGCTTAAAGCCGTTACTGGCGAAAAAGATTAGCCCATGGGAATGCCTACAGATTTGAATGGTGGGTAATTTTAATTAAGAATCATATTCATTTTTGATTGCCGGATTTTTTTTAGATATAGGGTGTGAGAGTGGGGAATTTGGAAGTGGAAATTTCTTTTAATATAAAAACGATACATTCATTTACTAAGCGTCAGTTGAAGTTCATCCGTGCACTTAAACGCCTGAAAATGCTGAAAGACGAAACCCAGGTTGTTAGTGACAAAGCTTGTGTGAATGTACATAATTTGAACGATTCAAATTTGAATAAATATTTCGTATACCAATTATTTGTCCCACTTTGTTATTTAAAAAAGATATCTTAGAAGTTGTCTACATGTGACACAAAAACATTTATTTTTCTTTATAATACACGTAATATTATTTTGCTTTATTTTAATATTGTAATAATAGTGTTTATCATAAATTTTTGTTATGTAACCATAAAAGAAATAAAAAATAAAAATTCCTTGCGGTACTTTGCAAGAGAACAGGAAGTATGTAAATTTGAAAAATTTATTCGTGGATGCTCCGGACAAGCTTCAATCGATTAGTTGGATGTAAATTTGAATATGAAATTACCTTCATGAAAGCAAAACAGCCACCTTTCACACTAATTTCAATATTATTTGGTTTTACAAGGGTGTAAGGCTAAGCATTATGCAATTTATTGACAACAGGCATTTTGGGTGTTTTATGAGAGGCTACTTATAAACATAATCACATATTGTTAATATTTAAACATAATTTGTTGTTGTTTTTGCAAAAAAATATAAGATACTCAAGATATTAAAGTAGTACTAACCATTATTATCAATTGAGATAAAACTTGGAAAGACAGTGGCGGATTAAAACCTAGTGAGGCCTCAGAAGCTAAGCTATTGAAGAGGCCCTGTTTTTTTGATAACTTGAAATCGTTTCAAAATTTCATTTAGAGTAAAAATAATGCAGAAACCAGAAGTATATGGATTATTTATAATATAATATGAGCTATTTTTGGACCCTAATATTCGGGATTTATTGGCTTATAAAGTAATCCGCTACTGCTCCTGCAAATTAAAAAATAAGTCTGCAGAAATTGTATAAAATAGCCCATCTTCCGTCTCCGAGATGACTGTAGTCTAGTATATGACATCAATATTAAAATTGGCTGTCTCTAGTTCTAGTGGGCACCTGTGTATGCTGTAAAATCTTCCCGCTGACCTTTCTACCATGCATCACAATTGACAGTGATGACATAGTCTCAATATACGATACAGATATTGAGTGTGTAGAGTTATAGATTCTTAGAATCTAACACTGTGATCTGCTTATCTGTGGCTTCGTACCCTCGATTTTACTAGGCTGAAACTACCCGAAGAGATCAGCATCAGAGTTTAGTTGGATTCTTCACCGTTGGATTTCTTTAACCGATCCTAGTGTTCGTAATAATACTATCAAATTCAAACTTTTGGATAGTCTTTTCTCTACGATACTTCATATCTCACACCAGTTATTCCTTCACTGTTCAAGTGTTTGTTGAAAGATCGCTTTTTATATCTGGCAGACGACTGCTGTCGTCTGTGTGGTGGGGTTGTTGTAAAAAATACGACTTTGATTTCGTTTAGAGAATGTGAAAAAATTGACAGAGGATATAACCATTAGAGGCCGGTGACAAGAATATTAAGGAGTGCAAATATGTCATATTTATTAAATAAATCAATTTTACAATTCTGGAATTAAGAAAACACGTTAGTGTTAGATATTGACGATACTAACAGCTTATTAACACTCAATTTACTTAGTAATGCTAAGTTGGCTACCGCTACGGAGGTCACGGGTTCAAATCCCAGTACGGGCAGTTTTATAAATTGATTTTTCAATCGATTTATGAATTTCTGTTCAAAGGTATGGATGTATGTGATGTCTTGAATTCCCCCCTCCCACCCATCCTATCCTATGAAAGGAGCATATCGAGAGCGATTAGCTAACCACTAGTCCTGTCCTAGCCCTTTCCTTCTATTCCTACTCTCTTCGGAAAAAGAGAGGTTGAGCAACTGAGTAACAAGCAGTTCTCGTAGAAACACTTCTGTTGAGATAAACTCCAATAGGAGTCCATATGCTCCACATTGGGAGCGGACATGGTAAAAAAAAAAAAAAATGCTTTGATATTTTTACCTTTTTTACAGTTTCATTCTTCCTTGAAAGTGCCAATTGAATGAACAAATTCACGATTCGATTTTTTAACTAGCTTAACGGTATTGATTTAATTAAAACTGTTCGCTGAGTTTTGACATAATTCAGATTACCTTAATATCCGTATGCTTTAAAACTTTCATATCGATTGGCTTAAGTTCGAATAGGTAAACTAATCAACATGTCGTTATACATAATAATTGCTACAAGAGCATGAATAAAAAACTACACCTTGAACTTTGGTTATTGCTTACTTTTATGGTAATTTGATAATAACCATCATTATTGCCGAACGAGGCATGTGTTAAAAATAAGGCCACGTACTTACTTGTTCACTCTGTAGATACGCTTTAAAAATATTATTATACGTAACATGGAGTTGTATTATAATCATATTGGATCGACTTGAATAACGATACGTAGCCACCTGCTGTAGAGAAAGATTCGGTTATAGGCAGTGCTTTTTTTGTAAAAAAAAAGCTACCGGAACTCACTTCTTGTCAAGCTTTTAACTTAAACTTTGTCCTAAATTTGAATCGTTCAAATTATGTACCTTCACATAGATTTTGTCACTAAATATTCGTGTTTCGCCTTTCGGCATCTTCAGGCGTTCAAGTGCACGGATGAGCTTGAACTGACGTCTTGCGCTCCGTTAGCCAGCATACTGCCATCGGGACGACCTCTAGTCTGATCGCATAGCCGGTTTACTGTCATTGGTAGTCGGTCTCTTTGGAGCTTAATTTTTGGTAGTTCCCGAAATATTTCCGGAGCTTAATTTTGCAATAGTGCACATAAGGGATTAAAATGTGCTATACAATCTTAAAATATGCAAATTACAGTAGAGAGCTGCCTTTAAAGTTCATCCGTACACTTGAACGCCTGAAGATGCCGTAAGGCGAAACCCGGGTCGTTAGTGACAAAATCTGTGTGAATGTACATAATTTGAACGATTCAAATTTAATATTGAAATTCCACCAAGCACCTTCAGTCGAAATCTTAAATTAAACTTTGCCCGTTCCCAATATGTAACATACGGCTTCCTAATGGAGGTATCACAAGATAAGTTAGTTAGTTGCTCAACCTCTCTTTTTCGAAGAAAGTAATGATAGAAAAATAGGGATAGCCAATTTTGCCTCTAAGCTGCGCGCGTTCGCGGCCGCGTAGTAGTTTAAAAACAACTGCGCACTCATTCCAGATTAGCGCACGCTCCAATACTGCTGTTCGTAAAATATTTATTTTAAATAGAAATAACCCCTATTTATCGAAATTAATTAAAGATTGAACATTTAGACAATTTAACTAGAATTATGTTCTTATCTATTATCAGAACAAAAAAATTATATAACTTTAGTGTATAATATCACGATTAGTTTTAATGAACGACGTAGAAAACTACATAATTTTTAATAAATTAATGAAACATGATAATAACTTAAAAAACGAATGATTATATGCATGATTTTATTCCTTGAAAAACGTTTTTTTAAATCCTGATTTATCATATTTATAAAATAATAAACGTCACCTTTTGAGCTATGGCACATAATATATATATTTAGACATAACGCTACCCCAAAGCAACAGTGGGATAAGTTAAAAATACTAGATTAGAGATAACTTATTTTTAAAGTTTGTGATGTAATTTTTAAATAGCATATTATGATTTTATTTAGTTTTTTTAACGGTTATGATAAAAGATAATAGTACAACTTTTTTGTATACTATCATCAGTACTAATCTCGCTGATGCTTTGAAGTTACCGGGAAATATCAATAATTATAAATGTAAGATTTTTCTTTTAAATACAAATATTTCAGTATTCAATCAGAAAGGTTTACTTTTCAGCAATCGATTGGTATACTTAACTTTAAATCATCTTTATTATATTGTTGCTTTATGGTAGCGAATTATGAAAGAGTCAACTGTCACTTGAAAATAGTACTTTTCTATGTACCTATTCTGGCTTATTCTTGAAGACTATCTATGCTTCCGGTACGCAATTTGTCATCAACCTTGACGCCAAGAAAATGAAGTAGCCACAAGTGGGTACATCGTGGGACACTTAATACGTCACCCAGTGGGAGAGAACCACACGCACTCCTCAGTCCACGTCGCGCTTATCTTTTTGTGCCCGGACTTTTCGCCAATCATCAGCACGCGATGCCATGAGATTTGCTCGTACTCAAACTGGTCCGCGGCGGCTGAGGTCACAATTATTACTCCAGGGAGGAGTTGTAACCAGGAATATTAAGAATGTTATCAAAGGCTTGAAGACGACGGTCAAACGCAGCGCCGTCAAGGTAGGAGAGGATTCTTCCGAAACAATAATAAACTTTTGAAAATACCAGGTATCATAATATTTTTATTGAATAAGACATATTTTATCCGCTGTGGTCTAGTTGGTTAATGCTTACTCTACCAATTAGGCGGGCCTGTGTTTGATTCCCGGTAATGTCAATCTCAAATTTAAATTTGAGACCTAAGACGTGGGTTTTTGTTATGTCAATTTTCGTCGAGTATTTTCGTATGATCTTTTATTTTTTAAATATTTGGCGCATTTCCATTGGCTGTAATAACAATTTTTTCACATGTATAATTATATATTATTTATCAAACAAAATCAGCTCAAAACTACTAGTGGTTACCTTATCGCTCTATAAATCTGTGAATTGATAAAAAAATAAATTTGTGAAAGTGTTCGTTCTGGAATCCGAACTGATTGGCACTGCATTGCAAGTAGGGTATCCAATCCTAGACCCATTTTGTAATTCCAGGATTTCGGGATAGAAAATTCACCATAAAATCGTGTAAAAAATCGGGATTGAGAAATTTTTGCTTGGCGATTTTGATGTCCTGAGAACTACTTACTAAGATAAAAAGTGTGAGACCTTTTTTTAGCCTTCGGGGGGAAATTTTTCAAAATCCAAAAATTTGTGAGCTTTTGGTCTGGTTGCCTATTTTAAATAACTTTTAAATTTTTTTGCACTTGTCCTCAATTCTGAAATCCCGAGATTAGTACTATCACAATTCCGGGATTTCAGTAACACAAAATTGGACGGGATCCCGGGATCCCAGGATTGGAGGCCCTAATTGAAAGCGAATAGGTTGAGCGTCCAAAAGCAATGACCCCGGTATAATAACAATATTGCTAATTATCATAAGTACTTATATATAAAACGCTTTATTATTAATTGTATTTAAAATAAATCTTAAAAAAATAAATTAAGATAAGTGCGTTGAAATGATCATCAGTTTTTGAGACATGCGATAATAAAAGAAGTTAAATTATCAAAAAACTTTTCTAGTCAACTACTTCTTGTATTATTTTATGAGCTTGTCTAATGATATCATTAATTTACTTACCGCAAGTCATATGTCATAATCATGATAGGAAACATTAAGATACAAAAAAATATGGTACGTGCCCATAGACAAAAAGGTGCCATAATGCTATTATAATTATTTAATCATTGTATGGTTATCACAGTGTTTTTTTATTGTTAAGTAAGAATTGTTGTTGAAAAATTATATTTGTAGCATTTGGGGTATTTACACTTGAACTTTTTAATTGGTGTGACAAAAAAGACACGTACAACTATTTTCGTCCATGATTTTTATTTTAATTAGCATTTTTATACCCGGCTCCGCATGGGATAGATTCAAACTCATTCTGTTACTACACATTTATTTCAATACTGTACTTGGCTGTATTCAGACTTTCGAATCCACGGTTGATCAGTATAGTTCAAAGCAGTGCTCCCCATGTAACGCGGTGAAACGGCGTTTCGGCACCTTTTTTCTCGACATTTTTAATGGTTTAAATACATATTCGCTACATTTTATTTTTATTTTCCTTAGATTTTTTTTTTAATCATGATATCCCGAAAAAGAAGCAACAGAAAAAAAAGAATTATAAGAACTAAGATTAGATCTACAAGATCGAATTCTATTCGAAGGCGTTTGTATTTTTGATATATTCCTCACACTCTTAAATCCTACAATTAACAGAACAACCACTAGTCCTGTACAAGCCCTATCTTTATATTCTTTTAAAAAAAAAATGTTGAGAAACTGAGTAATAAACAGTTCTCGTAGAAAATCTTCTGTTGTGGTACCTTCATTAGGAGGCCACATGTTCCACATTGAAAGCGGACATGGATTAAAATATATACACTATTGATCGCACTGTTCTGATGTGTTGACTTAAAAGCTCTTCTAATAAAACAAACAACACTTATATTTTGATGAGATTCTAATAGAGTTCAATCAATTTAATCAAAGGGTTAACACGTTGTTATTTAAATCGTTTTTTTTTAATTCAATTTATTTTAAAAATCTGCATATATATAACAACTGTGGAAAGGAAAAATAACGTAACCCACAGTTTTTTCAAAACAGCTTTTTTTCGATTATCACAATGTATCAAACTTAATACACGTTCTATCAAAAGGATGTTAGCTGAAAATACCGAATTAGTATCCAAATTTAATTTTAAAATTTGAATAAAGATGGGCTTGTGAAAATTGAATCCAAGAAAAAGACTGAAAAAAAGGTTTTTCCTAGTCAATTTCTTAAGTTTATATTAGACTATGCCAATTTAACACCAGTTTAAAAGTTTCCTTGCACTTAAAGGTGTGTTTATTTCATAATTTGCATACGGCTGAAAATCATGAAAACACCTTTTTTGTGTCTCCTGTAAAATTTGCTATGCATGGGTTACGTCCTTTTTGCTTTCCAAAGTCGATATAATATGTGAATATGTGAATAGAAACGACTCAATTCTTTGTTGCGGGTTTATGTTGATGAGCTTGGTAAAAGAATGCAAGTTTATTCTAGCGACTGTATTAGAAAAGGCATTCATCGGAGTGTCTTTGATCTTTATTAACAGTACTACCGATTAGTAAACGTGCAGCCAGGGTATGCAAATGTCTAATTCAGATGCAAATGGCATACACGAAGATCGATTTCCCGGTGCCGCTTAATCGGCAGTGGTTGAAACACACCGACGAAGATGAGGCCAGCCGTCATGGCGGGATTGGATTCTGTCATTTCCCACTCGGCGAGTCTGTTAATCAAAGAGCTGGTTGACATTTGCATCGGGGGTGCCTCATCAAAGGCAGTTTCCATTCCGTGCGGGCGACTGCACGGTGCTCGGCGGACGAGGCCTCTCGCTTATGCTAATATTGGTTTTCTCTGGCCGCTAAATACACCTATTAGCTTTTTATTTGCACGTCGTATATTTGCCCCGGGGTCCCAGGCCTGATTCATTAAGTTTATCTTGACGTATATAATGTGAAACAAGCGAATTATGCACGTGAATTATTATGCTTCTTTTACATTGTTTTGGATGCAACATTCATCTGCGTTAAAAGATCAGTTTGATAGTCATAAATACATAATTTATGACTGCATATTTTCACCAGCTAAATTCTTTTTAATAAACACAACGTTTGTATGGAGTTAAAAGTGTATTCCCGAAACGGTGTGAATTTTTTTACTAAAACGGAATATTAATAATGGCTACTTGCACCACGAATCAACAACTAATTATGAAATAGTAAATGTTAGCTTCTCCAGTAAAATAAATTACAGTCAAACTCGGTTATTACGATCACGAAAATCTCGGATGTAATAAGCAAACATTCTTTAGCATTTTAGTGTATGGTTTTCTCTATACATTTATTTACGTTTATAACAAGCTACTTCTCGGGCATATAGACCAAAAATATCGTCAAATTTTTTTACGATCTCCAGAGCTCATGATATATTGGACGAGCTAATCGAGTCACAGAGCACTGAGACCACTCTTTAATGAGTTGAGTGCTTAGAGGGGAAATTTAAGAAAAATGAGAGTGAAAAAAATGTCACAAGCATCAATTAAAAATTTTATAAGAAAAGTGGGTTGACAGAAAAATGTAATATGTGTGAAACAGGTTTATAAATAAATTCGAATTTTTGTGTTATGTGACCGCTCCAGATACTTCATGTCATGTGATGGGTACGTTTGTAAGCATTTAAAAATATATATTCTCTGATATAACGATTGATGTTTATAACGAGCAAATTCCTATCGGTCCCATCTTTCTCGTAATAACCAAGTTTGACTGTAGTATTACGTTTACACGTATGACTACTGAACGATACAGTGAAAAATATTCCATTATACTTCAACAGTCAGTTAAAATAAAGTAAATATAATTATATAATAATAAACATACTGACATTAATTACAACATTGACGTAAAAACAACAATTAATCTTTTAAACATAGACTATTGATACTAGCAAATTGTACTGCATTTTTACTTTGGATGACATGAATGTATACAGTGTTGATTTGTTTTATCGATTCGTTCCACAGTAAAACTCTCATTTACATTAAAGTCGGGACCGTGTAATTGAGGGTAGTGTAATTGGGGGAGTGAATCTCGTACAAAATTATGGATTTGGTTTTCTCCGCGAAAAATGCAAAACTAAGGGAAAAATACGACGAAATATTTAATTTTTGTAGTAGTAAATATCCCGCACACAGACAGACGCCCAGCTATGCGTGTATAGCCTGGCACGTGTTGAATACACAGACGCTAGCCAACATTTGACTGTATGCACGGCACAGACGACCGTCTCGTAGCAATGATAATGGAATTCGACAATGCAATTGGGGGATTTGTGGCGAATATTTCAAGCCAGTGCGTAATTCGGAGTAGTGCAATTGGAGGTTCCTCTGTATTTGGTTTTTTAGATACACAGAATAAATATTCCTTAATTAATTATTTAACCGACTGTAACTAAAAAAATATCAAGCAGAAACGATCTGAATCAATTTTTAATGTTTTAAAAAAATGTATTGTGCTTTATGTAAATTGATAAATGGTTATGAATAATTGATTGATAGTCAAAAATTTTAGTACTATAACAACGTGTCACTCAAAATGAAAAAAAAAATACGTATTTAACAAAATATTCGATTAAACTATGTATCAAACAAAGTGCTTTCGTTAGCCATTTAACCGATAAATGACGAATAAAGATGGAAGGATGAAAACACAACGAGTGATAATATCTTTCATCAAAATTAAAAGTAAATTAAAAACGCCGGCCCACCTCTTTGTAAACCGCTTACTATGTTTATTAAAAACAAATTAGCGGCCGTTCGATCAACAGCGTGGTTAAATAAATGTCAATTATATTTTAGTGGTAATGAAAAACTGTAAACAATAAATTTATTATGGAACAGCCATAAACAGTTGGTCGTAACTTGAAGTATCATGATTTTTTTTCATTTCAGCGTCAAGGCTCTTCCAGTCTCCTTCATCGATAAAGTTTTTGAAAAATTGTAAATTGCATCCCCTTACCATCGTTTGCAGACGGAAGGGTGTGATCACTACAGATATAAGAAGTTCACGGAAACTCCACACGCATTATTTTGCAAATCACATTCCATATGCTTCCTCCATACTATATCCGTACAATGATAATATTAATGTGCTCAGTAAACTATGGCTTTTGTACGGTCTTGTGTTTTGAATACACCAATGAAAATTGAAAGATAGATTTATGGTTTTTATACAAAGGTATGAATGTATAAATAAAACCACAATATTCATTTGTAATTTATTCCACTTTGTTTAAAAGGTCAGGACCAATGTTCCCTCTAAGCTGCGCGCGCGAATAATTCACCAGACAAGAAAAAAAACGAATATGATTTAAGGCGTTCTAGAATTGCTTTAAAAGTATTTCGATTTTGCCGAGAACAGACAATGTATAATAATTTGTATCGTATTTTAGCATGTTTTGAAACAGCAGCAATGTTTAAAAAAAACCACAGCGAATTTTGAAAGAGCGACATTGACGTGAAATAGTATTAACCTAAAATAATCCAGTTTTCTACCAAATTTTATGATTAAAATGTGTAGCAATAAATCGTAATCAAAAACGTATGGTATTTTAAAATTGAATATGTTACTCGAATCAGTGGCGGATTACTCCATAAGCGCAAGAGGCGCGCGCTTGGGGCCTCCAAATTTGAGGGGCCTCAAAAATAGCATAAATCATATAAATCCTTATATTTTAATTTCAGTTTTCAATATTCATTATTACTCTATGAAGAGTTTTGCAACACTTTTATTTTATTCGAAAAACAGGGCCTCCAACATTTATTGCGCCTAGGGCCTCCAAAGTGCTTAATCCGCCACTGACTCGAATCAACTCGAGAAGAAATAGCATTTCAAACTACTATGTCCAAGATTTTAAATGTTATTTTTGCATTCAAACGAAACCAAGCTAGCATTAAGCTCACTGCCTGATTCCGGCAGTACTTTATAAGGGTTTCTCATTCGTCACTCATGCAATAGACTTCAATTATTATAACTTAGTTATGTTTTTTAACAACTCATCTTGAAATGCTCCAGTAGAGGTCTATCTTATTTAACAATTTTTAAATCACGTCATCAATTAACTATATCGTTTAAAAGTGAAACAAATACAATGTGTCTAGGCGAAAATTAGGGCGTTATTTGCTAAGGGTCTTATTCAATCCAAAACCGATTTGACTGTCCAATTAATTTTGCAACCCAAACAGAAAGTGTATGAGGATTTCTTGATGATGTTAGTGGCGTAGTGCAAGTCTGACGTTGACATTGGTTTCTCAAACTATAATAATTTGATAATTTTTTCAACTGATTTACATTTTCTCTTATTAGAACTTATTTATAAAGTACGATTAATGCAATGAGGAATATATTATAAGCTAATTTATCAGTAAGGCTAAGGTATCCAATCTCAGACCCTTTATGTAATCCCAGGATTTCAGGACTTATTTTTTTTTCAATCCTGTGATTTTGGAATAAAACATTTACCATTGAATTGTGGAAAATTCAGGATTTTTAAAAAATTCGCAGTGGTCCAATTTTTAAATGTCAGGAATTAACGAAATTTCTAAAAAGAAAAAAAATGACTTTTTATAGCTCTCGCGCGGGTTTCAACAATTTTGTCTGCCTGCCGATTTCAAAAACCCAAAAATTAACGGATTTCCCAAAATGACAAAAAATATAACCTTTTGTAAGGTTTCGACAATTTTGCACTACTTATCCTCAATCCCGCAATATCGAGACTAGTACTATCATAATCCCGGAATGTCGGGATCACAAAATTGGACATGTGTCCCGGCATTGGAAACCCTAGTTATGACTCTCTAATCGTATGTTAAAAATAAGTTGAATGGAAAGATCATAAACATCCATACCTTCGGATTCACACTGAATGAATTGATTGAAAAGTGTCCATTCTTGGATTCGTGAAATTATATCGCGTTCCAAAAAACAAGCTTAATTATTAACTAACAATTATTGTACAACACTTTTTATCAATAGTTAAATATTCAAGTATTAGAAGGAATTTTACATTATCTGTGTTTTTTAAGTTAGGTTTTGTTTTCGGTTCATTGATTAAAAAAATACTCGCCACCATGTTTTAATCCTCAACAATGGTGATTTGATTTATTTATGGAAGAAAAAAAATAAAAAAAACAATTAAACATCGATAATTATTGTTAATGTATTCGGTACAAAAGAGATGGACTGACAGCCATGTTAATTTTTATTTTATTTAGCCAAATACAGTTCCGTTCCATGTCATATCGGTTCAAAAACAAAAAGCTAGTGTTTAATTGATTGAATAATATTTCAAGTTATTTTTATGTGATGCTTATTTGCATATGTCCGATATGTAAGAAATATTTGTTTCCGTTTTTACGTTGTACACATTAAATGTAAATTGAAAATACAGTTTGGAATTCTTAACCCTGTTTGTAGTAATTGCTCGTAATATTCTTTCCCGCTGCAAGTGGCCAGCAATTTGGTTTAATGGCGCTACCAAAGACCGGTTGGTCTGCAGTTTGCACGGAGACGACTGACGACGCCATTTGTGTCTCAAACATTGCTCTCTTAGTCAAAGGACACAAGTGTTATTAAAATTTATTGTATTTGCTTTGTCCCTTTGACGAGTGAATGATTGTAGGAAATTGTGAGTCGTACAATAATTGAGATAGTCTGAGACAGAGGCTGAACTTCACTGTTCCAAATTTAAAATTAGATTAGTTGATTGTTTATTGTTTTAACTATCAAGATTTACGTGAATTGTAAACGATTTGACAGCTCTTGATAAAACGTAGTTAATAATAAAAAAAGTTTTTACTATAGTTAATGCAGTGTCATTAAAAGTACTTGATATACTTTATATATTATAATAAAAACAGTATGGGATTAAAATATTGGAAATCAGGTAATACTTTGGAATCAAATAGGTTGTTTTAAGACCTATTGTCGATAATGACTTCTTATACATAAATGGGAACAAATTAAATGGTCAGAATTTAAATCAATTTTTGGTCAGAATAAAAATATTATACGGTCAGAATATTTTATACCCATTTTGGTTAGGTTAGGTTATGTTTTTTTTTTAAAATTTCATTTAAATTATGACTATGTATTATGACTATTTAATATAAATTCTTAACGGAAAAATACGAGCTTATATTAATTATATAATTGATTAAAAGAGTGTAAAAATTGAAATGTTAGTAAATATTAACTAACATGACAGTGATTTTAATTATAATCGATATCGAAAATATGTTGAAAATGTAGAAACAAAATGATCAATTTTAGAATATTTACGACGATATTGAATCATTATATTATACGTGGTATAGTAATGGATAATAAAAAATGATTTAAAAGAAAAACGGTATTTTTTTAAATGTAGATAATTATCATAAATAACTTTTTTAAATTTCAAACAGATACTTTTAGCAAGTAGATAATTGGCCTTGGTAAAGAAATTACTTGGTTCATTTAAATTATGTATTTATGTTATTACAATGTTGTTACAAGATTCGAGTATTGCATTCTGGAAATAATACAACCAAAGCGACATCTTGGCAACGAGTGGGTTGAGTATTTTTTACGAAGACAAGTTTAACAGAGAAATAATATTATTTATATCTCGGGGCGGATCGCGTGTCATTGGGAAAATAAATACAGTAAACGTTTCTCGCTAAAACTGACCTCCAAGCTGGTGAATTCTTCAAACTAAAGGAAGGTGCACAGTACACCTTGTATTATCTGTATTAAGTTCATTAACTTCATATACCCATGGTTAGTGGAGTCATACCGACTTGCGGCAGATAAAGATGCTTCTAAAAGAAAGAAAACACATCTCACAATGAGTAATAGAATCTTTATTTTTTTTTATACGAACATTGCAAAAGATTGACAAATTGTAGATTTATTAACATATACAACGAAGAAAAAAACAGAAAATAATTGAATATTCAAAAGCAGTATTTTTTATTATTTAAAATTAGCCGGTTTCCGGCAAGCGTTGCAATGCCACTCAAAGGAAGAAAGTGTTTGTGTTTTAATAGTGTTTATTGGAGTGCATGTTGGTTTTTTCTGTCTGATTGACGTTTGCTGCCGATGGTACGACACACGTGCAACCTACTGAAAGTTAATTTTACTATAACCTTCGCACAAATGCAAGCAAACGTTGTCAAAATGAACAGTATTGCAAACATACAAACATTGATTTTTATATATAAGATCTACTATAAACTAATTATACTATGTCTATAACCTTTCTGGAAGTGCAAGCAAAAAGTTTGTCAATGTTTCATTGCAATCGGATGAGCGGTGTGGCAACGCATAAACTACGAACGAACAAAAAAACATTACTTTTTATATATTAGATTGGTAAGGTAGTCAACTAAGTAAACTCTGACAAACTCTACTTTAATACATAAAACAATAGCTTTAGTCGAAACTCATCTACGTCGAGACCGAAGCAATATTGTTAAAAACTGTTAAAGCTCTCCTCAGTGGCATCGCCATTGGCAGACTGGTTTTCTAAAAAAATGATCAGGAACATTTAGTTTCACAATTTGAATATTTTTTTATTTTGTATAAAGCCTCTAGCCAGCGGTGGGCTGCCAATACATACTTCAACAAAGGGCTCGCTTAATCTTAAAGCAATTCTAGGTGTTCTCAAGAAAGAACGTTTTTTTTTATCACTTCTATGCAATTATATGCAATTCTTAAATAAGCAATCGATTGTTACTAAATACACTAATAATGTAAAACTATGCTAAAACTAAAAATGTACTACTATGTATACTGAAGCTATCATAGATAATACAGAGGTCAGAAATTGCAATTATATACAAATTAGATGTGAGAATATTGTTTTCTCTTAAATTAACAAGGAGCTCGTCTACTTTTAAAAAAGTAACAAGGGAATCGCACAAGCCCCTTCAAGCCTTCTACAGTCCACCCCTGCTCCTAGCATCGATATGTTATGTTACTTAGATAATTAAAATATCAAATTATAGATGCATTAAAGCTGATCTGATCCGACAAATAAGGGCTAAAAATTATAAAACAAGGACATTTCCTTAATCTAAATTGGCATTAATAATAAATGATTTTTTTGGCAAGCCGATATAATCAATGCATCAACTTATTTTTTAATATATATAATATGGAGCGTATGGACTCCTAATGAAGTTTATCTCAACGGATAATGTTTCTACGAGAACTGCTTGTTACTCAGTTGCTCAACCTCTCTTTTTCCAAAGATAGTAGGAATAGAAGGAAAGGGCTAGGACAGGACTAGTGGTTAGCTAATCGCTCTCGATACGTCCCGTTCATAGGATAGGATGGGTGGGAGGGGGGAATTCAAGACATCACATACATCCATGCCTTTGAACAGAAATTCATAAATCAATTGAAAAATCAATTTATAAAACTGCCCGTACTGGGATTCGAGCCCGTGCACTCCGAAGCGGTAGCCAACGAAGTTGACCACTCGACCACACAGGCGGAACTTATTATTATAGACCATTTTTTTTATCAAATAATCTTTTTTTGTTTGTTTTGTTAGTTATCAACTTCGAATTTGTGTTCTCTCAAAACGGTAGTTTTTGCATTTATGTAATACACGCACAATCGGTATTACAAGTAATGTTACCGAAAGAGGAAAGGTTTATAATTAACGGGCCAGTAACTGGCAATGAAATAATTGACGAGATATAGAAGTCAGCGGTGGGCTGCCAATATCTTAACAAGGGGCTCTGTAAATGTTATCCATTTTTTGTCCGCTCCCAATGTCAAGCATATAGCCTCCTAATGAAGGTATAAGGTATTTCACCAAAAGTTATTTTTCTACGAGAACTGCTTGTTACTTAGTTGCTTAAACTCTCTTTTCCAAAGAGAGTAGTAGGGATAGAACGATAAGAATAAGACAGGAATAGTGATTAGCTAATAGTAGCACCCAGTTGAATTGAAGGATCGTAAGAGTGGGAGACAATTTTAAGACATTGCAAACACCCATACCTTCGAACAGAAGAAAGATAAATTGATCAAAAAAATGCTGTTTCGTACTGGGATTCGAACTCGTGAGGTCCAACACGGAAACCTACAACGCTGAATGAAAAAATGAATGGACAAATTATTTTCAAATTTAACCATCTACAGAAATTGCAGTTATGTAATTATTTGATCTAAGACGAATGATTTTCTTATCTTAACAAGGGGCTCGCCGGCCTCGCCGAAATTTAACAAAGGGCTCGTGCGAGCCCCCCCGAGCCCCCTCCAGCCCATCCCTGATAGAAGTGCCAATAAAAAAATTAGCTGTCAAGTGACCGGCAGTCCGTCATCGAGATCGGTCGATGGACAAGTCACACGTTTCAATAATAATTATACCAACAATCTCAATTTATGCAACGTCTCGCCGGGAGGCGACTTTTAAGCTGCTGCAGCAATTATCATCATGGCATCATGACGAAGTTTCCTCGTCTTCCGGCGCTTTGGCTGGAGGGTACGTCGTTTTATCTGATGTCATCGCTTCACCTGAATGTAACGTATTTTTAAATACAAAATTTTTGGAAATGTCCTAGATTGCAGATAAATAAAATGTAACTACAATACATATTATATTTAAAAAGGAGATTGCATTGACACCTTTCAGCAGTCGACTAAGACGTTTGATGCGAAAAATGCATGTTAAGTGAAAGATTGTGTGTTAAAATCTCACTGGTCAACGTTGTTGGCTTTGGTTACGGAGGGCACGGGTTCAAATCCCGGTACGGACAGTTTTATAAATTGATTTTTCAATCGATTTATGAATTTCTGTTCGAAGGCATGGATGTATGTGATGTCTTGAATTCTCCCCTCCCACTCATCCTATCCTATGAACGGGGCGTATCGGAAGCGATTAGCTTACCACTAGTCCTGTCCTAGCTCTATCCTTCTAGCCCTATTCTCTTTGTTGTAGGTTGAGCAACTGAGTAACAAGCAGTTCTCGTAGGAACACTTGAGATTTTACTCCATTAGGAGTCCATATGCTTCACATTGGGAGCGGACATGGTTTTAAAAAAATATATAAAAAAAAAATTCTTACTAAATATGAATCGTTCAAATTATGTACATTTAGACAAATTTTGTCACAATCGACCTGGGTTTCGCCTTTCGCCATCTTCAGCCGTTCAATTGTATGGATGAACTTTAACTGACGCTTAGTAAATGAATGTATCGTGTTTATATAACAAATAAATGTATCATTAAGTTAAAAGCCTTGTTTTGCGAAAAGGATTAACCCATGGGAATGCTCACATATTTTAATACGTTAGTGACAAAATTTGTGTGAATGTATGTACATAATTTGAACGATTCAAATTTAATATTGAAATTCCACCAAACAGTTTCAACCGAAATCTTAAATTTTCAAATATGTAATGTCGTTTCATTTACACTAGTGTTTGTATTTGTATAAATAATTTATATATTGTAATTAACTAATTAAACTATAATGCATAATTAGTAAAAACACAATATTCCTTTGTACTTCATTCCACTTTATTTAATATGTCAGGACCGGTTTCGCTCATTACGAGCATCGTCAACTGATAAGAAATATAATTTAACAGTGCTATTTATACAAAAATGAACAGTTATAAACAACAATTGGCATTGAAAAGAAAATACCAATTACATTAAAAGTGATTCTAAAATAGCACAAAATTAAAATGTTTAACACATCTAACATATAATTAAAAAGTCATCTCAGATTAATAAATTTAGAATGGGAATTAAAAGTAATTACAAACATAATTAAATTAATCTGAGATGACTTTTTAATTATATGTTAGATGTGTTAAACATTTTAATTTTGTGCTATTTTAGAATCACTTTTAATGTAATTGGTATTTTCTTTTCAATGCCAATTGTTGTTTATAACTGTTCATTTTTTGTATAAATAGCACTGTTAAATTATATTTCTTATCAGTTGACGATGCTCGTAATGAGCGAAACCGGTCCTGACATATTAAATAAAGTGGAATGAAGTACAAAGGAATATTGTGTTTTTACTAATATAATGCCTTTCCACCAAGTATTGACAGTGAACACCCTAGAAGTGATATAATGCATAATTTAAAACATGTACTATATATAGCTGACTTAAGATAAGCATTGACATGCATTGCATTTAATACGATGACATAATGTAATCAATGAAATGAACGATATCGTACCTGTTTCAATTTTGAACATGAATAAAAACTAAAATACATACGGTAAAGATTTATCAATTATCTCATTACTATGTCATAATTCTAGATCATTTTTTAGCATCTTTTGTCGTGAGCAAAAAAAATATACACGGGCTACCCAAACCTTGATCCATCTCTTTGCAGAACGACTTTGATTGACAGGTTGAAGAGAGATCATGCCAATTATGATGTCCATCACACCTCTGCGGGTGCTTTTCTTTTCTTCTTCTTTTTCTTACATCCCGCTGTATCGTTTATATAAACTTAAGTAAGAAATGTATTGTGTATAATATAATACCAAAATTTTATTAAAAATATTTCGGATGTTAATAATTTTAGAACTGTTAACTAGAGATGAAACTTTACACGTTATAGAAAAATCATGCCTACCAGTGTAATTTAAAGGATCGGTGTCACTCAGCTGGTGTGCATTTTTTGGTGAAATGATTAGCTGGTTAGCTAAAAGAAGTCTGTCATTTTTTTTAAAAACTATGGAATATGAGCTATTAATAATTGCTTTAATTATACAGTATAATATCTTTGCGTCAATAATTAACAGAGTTTAGAATGTCAAAATTCATGAAATAATCGTCCAAATATTATGGACATATCCGCTGCTTAAGTGAAGCGTATGGCCAACATGCGACACTTGAATAATATCTTTCATCCGTTAATAACATTACTTCTTTGTATGTCATACCAGCATCTTTTGGCTTTGCAGACGATCGTCCAGGACGCCAGAGTCCCATATTTAATCTGCTGGTTACAAATAAAGGATAACAATGATTGTGTTAATAATAAATTCTCCTAGCTTTATATTTGTATTACATGATAACTACGACATAAGGAAGTTTAGTGTTTCATCGTCATAACGGCAAAAAAATATGAAGTATCTGTTAAAATGTTATACGTGGAATCGGATATGTTGATAATGCCCTAGCGAATGTTAACAACGAGCCACTTTAAAATAATTAACAATGTATTTACTTTGTAAAATGTATGTTTTTTCTCGTAAAACTCTTGTTTTGGCATGTTTGCAGTAACATGCAAGTTGCCGTGCCGTGTGTGATACAATTCACTTTATTTATTGCATTTTTCACAAAAATGGACCAGTTATTCAGTAGCTCTCAATATTTTACATTAATATCAGAACAAACGAGTATTTTGATAAAAAATGAATGCAAACATTTACTGGTTTTACGTAAAATTACACACAAATATTAGTCTTTATTTTGAAAAATATAGTAAGACAATCGAAATATTTATTTTGATAGTTAATCGAGATAGTAACTCGAGGAGAAAAACATCACCAATTCCCGCACCCAAAGTCTCCAAATTTGATATTGATCTTGTAGACACTTCTGATCAGGGGTGGGTTGAAGGGGGCTCGGGGGAGCTCGCGCGATCCCTTTGTTAAGATAAGAAAATTATTCGTCTCAGATCAAATTAGCACATAAATGCAATCTCTGTAGATGGTTAAATTTTATTAAGAAACAAGACTTAGTAGCCAATTCATTTTTTCATTTAGCGCTGTGGGCTTCCGTGCCGGACCTTATGGGTTCGAGTTAATCATTAGTCCTGTCTTAGCCTTATCATTCGATCCCTACTATTCTCTTCGGAAAAGAAAGGTTGAGCGACTAATTAACAAACAGTTCTCGTAGAAAAAAAATATTTGTTGAGATACCTTCATTAGGAGGCCATATGCTCTACATTGGGAGCGAAAATGGATACAAATAAATGGATAAAATTTCCCGAGCCCCTTGTTAAGATATTGGCAGCCCACCGCTGCTTCTGACATAATGAATTCGATTGCCAGGCTACAACTCTTACGTTATCAAGTTGTGTTTAGTCAATTACGTTTTATTGAAAATCGTATATATAATATTGTTAAAACCATGCGTATTTCAAAAATGCAAATTGAGTTTCTTGTCTGCTCCCAATACGAAACATATTGACTCCCAACAGCGGTGGGCTGCCAACATCTTAACAAGGGGCTCGGTAAATCTTATACATTTATTTGTATCCATTTTCGCTCCCAATGTAGAGCATATGGCTTCCTAATGAAGGTATCTCAACAAAAGTTTTTTTTACGAGAACTGTTTGTTACTTAGTCGCTCAACCTTTTTTTTCCAAAAAGAGTAGTAGAGATAGAATGATAAGGCTAAGACAGGACTAGTGATAAACTCGAACCCATGAGGTCCGGCACGGAAGTCCACCACGGTGAATGAAAAAATGAAGGGGGTACTAAGTCTTGTTTCATAATAAATTTTAACCATTTACAGAAATTGCAGTTAGGTGCTGATTTGATCTAAGACGAATGATTTTCTTATCTTAACAAAGGGCTCGCCGGCCGTGCTGAAATTTAACAAGGGGCTCGCGCGAGCCCCCTCCAGCCCACCCCTGACTCCCAATGTATTAATAGAGTTTATTTAAACATAAGCTTTTCTAATATAACTGCTTGTTACTTAGTTCTACAAACTTTCTTTACTGAAGAGAGTAGGGATAAAAAGATAGTGGTACGAAATGACTGATGATTAGGTAATTGCTCTCACTATGCCCCATTTTTGGGATCGAGTGGAAGAAGTGAATTTTAAACATCACAGTTTAAATATTGTCGAACAAAAAAATTATTGAAAAATCAATTAATTAAACTGTCCGGACTGGGATTTGAGCCCGTGAGAATCACAATTAAAACCATTGTCGTTGCCACTCGACTGTGGATCCGTGTTTGTTTATTTAACAGCTGTTGCACGTTAGTCAGTCGATCATGAATCTTAGCAGATATCCGATGTTTAGATACTGCAAAGTTACAAAATATATATAAATATATGTATTGTTCATTATATTAATAGTAAAATGAATGATTTTTATTAATCTGTCACACTTTACTAGCCCTGCAAATATCCGACCAAATCTCAAAAACAACAACAAATATCGATACGGATAAGAAGTTATTAATAATTTGTTATTTTTTAATCTCCTTTCCCCTAGTATCATAAAATCATTTATCCTCTTCTCCGTAATATGAAAACACAGTCTGTATTTGCATGAATTTTTCTTGTGCTATAAATCAGTGCTTCCCAACCGGGGGTCCACAGGTTTTTCGCAGGGGTCTACGAACATTTTCATTCTTTGTGATAATATATGGTGTAGGGTAAAAATATCTAATTACTAATTACTAATTCAAATTCTAATTCTAATCAATATAGTAATTAGAATTTGAATAAGTATGTTAGAGTGAATAATATGATGCATTGTGTATTTCTCAATAGCTGAGCAAATTTACGTTTAAAGCATAGTTCTGACGATGGCGAAAGCCGAAATAGCTATCAACGTATAACATATATATAAAAAACTGTAGAACTGAAATACCTTGATATTTTTACCCTATTGAAATGGAGTTCTACCAAGTAAATGCCAAATCAATAAATAATATATGATGTTGTGAAATAAAAAAAAATCGGGGGTCCGCAGATTATTGTTTTGAGATTTAGGGGTCCGTGGCATGAAAAAGGTTGGAAAGCACCGTTATAATTCGTCACCTAAAATTACCTTAATATTCAGTGAGAGACACGAGAGAAAGAAATACATATCTTCTGTATCTGTACTTACACTAGCAATGAATTACACAGTATATTTTGTGATTTTCTACACCCTTTTCGTCACAAATCATCATTATATATATGAGATCCAATCTGGTGACACTATGTATGGATGTCGTTCAAATGGACGTAAGCAGCACTACCTTGTGTCTTTTTAAATTAACTGGAACACAGTTTAGGAATTCATTGAGACACCATTTGGTAAACGTGTTGTCTCACCGCGCACCACAATGGTGTGTTGCGGAAAATAATGAGTATTGCAAGCGCTTCAAAGCACAACAATAGATCGCGATATTTTCGAGTCGATTTTTGACAGCTCGTGACGTCGGTTTCGTTCTGGACATCACGTTATCATTATTGTTATTTGCAGAAAGAAATATTCCGGAATTTAGACCAGTCAGTTTGACAGGTGACGATTCTGTCAATGGTACAAGTGTATGGTACACTATTCAGCTTCAGGATACATTAGCAGATGTCGTTTATTGTATGTACAATTATATTAACGTCAAAATAATTTAAATTTGGAACATATGGACTACTAATGTTTTGAATTTATTACTCAAGCCATCACTGTAAACAATTATAATAAGGCGTTCGCCAGGAAGGTTTGATACTTTTAGTGCTGGATTAAGCACATGAGAAGCTCCAGGCGCAATCAAATTTGGAGGTCCTGTTTTTCGGATACTATTATATAAAAACGTCAGAAAAATCCAAAATAGTAAAAATATATAAAAATTTAAACAAAAAATGTATGGGTTATATTATATAATTTATTTTTGAAGACCCCGAGATTTAGAGGCCTAATATCAGTGCTTCCTAACCTGGAGTCCGCAAAAATTTTCATTCTTTCAATATTATTTGTGATGAAATATGAAAAAAAAATCGGGACTCCGCAGATTATTATTTTTAGATTTAGGGGTCCGTGGCATGAAAGAGGTTGGGAAGCACTGGCTTATATGATAGTTCGTCACTGAATCTCAGTAATTTGATCGTAGCATTGGCTGTATGTGAAGTTGCATCGTTTTGTTGGAACCGCATGTTAATTAATAACAAAGCATATAATTCTGGTGTCAAAAAATTATCACTTGTGTTAAGATAACGTTATCCATTACCAGTTACAGTAACCCCACGTTCATCTTCACAAAAGTAAGAATCGATGATTCCTCTAGTTTATAGCACATAACGCATCATAATGTCAATTTAATGGATGCAAAGATGACTGAATCAACGAATCCATTTAAATAAAAATATGAGATTCTTTCATCAAAATAAAGGTTATCGTGAACAAGCTGTAGCATCTTGCTGGTATATGTGGAAAAAGCTCTTGTGTAAATTGAGTTTTAAATAGAAACAAACAAGTGCAAACCTTTATACATCATTTTCCACGAAGTTGTTGCCGTAAGTCTAATTTCTTGAGCACATTGTCGAGATGAGGTTACTATGGATTGCTTTGAACACTTTCTTAGAAAGCAGTAATGATTTAAGCTGATCCTCTTCTAAGTTGTTGCTAAGACTCTGTTTATCTGTTACGGAGATCGTTCACTAAATCGTTCACTAAATGATATATATATGGCATATTATTTATACACAAAATATCACGTACTTTTTTAATCGCCACAATAATTGATGATTGAATGTAATAAAATGTTTTTTACGATCAAACCACGTTGGTTGATCAAATATTTTTCTATAATAAATTCGATTTGTATGTTTCACGAATGTAAAATATGAACTGTCAAAATTCATGCTTACCAATATGGCGACCGAACAAAGTAGTTAACTTTCCAGATAATCAGATGAATACTATTATACAAAGCAATCAACAATTTAAAATAAATAAACATTGTCTATAAAACTGCAATAGAGTGATATATTTATTAATAACGAAGATTAAACGTATCGAATACAATATTTTTATTTCATTCACACGTAAATGACAATCCGGTGAGAAACAAAATGGAGAATTAGATCTTGAAGTGTTGGAGGCGGTTCTAGTCACATCTGATAATTTATTTATCGAAAAGATCAAAGGATTCTATTCATATTTAGTTCACGCATTGCAGGCAGCCATTCAAATACACGGGCTTATAAGATTATAATATTAAATAGTAAGTGTATCTCAAAATCTAGTCCACCTAATCATTTAATAAGTATTATTATGTGTGCACCACTCAATTTTTTTCAATAACCAACAAATTAAAATAACATAAAATCATTGCCGATTTTATCTACAAAATAGTTAGCTTTAAAAAAATATATATAATATATTTAATTAAATTACTCCATAAGATTTATGTTATAATTTAATATCAGTTTTTTTGTTGCTAAGAAACTAATTTAAATTAAATTTAAAACCGGCTATTTTTTAATTTGACAGAAGTATTTCGGAAAAAAATCTTTGCAATTATTTATAATTTAATATAGGTTTTCACATTTTTTAAGAGGCCGTAAAAACTAATAAAAAACGTTATAAATCGTTATTTAATTCGATCACACCCCGAATTCAGAGACACAAACAAAATAGAAAAAAAAAACATGCGTCTTACAATTGTAGGGTTATAATGCAATATTTCCAAAACTCGAACATTTTGGTAGAGTCAAATACTATATCGAATAACACAAACAAAATAACATTTGCATAAAAATGTGATTTCCAATTTGAAAACGACAGTCTTTTAGACATTTTATATTAAAACTAATAAGACCAGTCGATTCCTTAGGCTTAAATTATCCTATCTGCATACCTAACTCAATATCGCTCATTTTGGAAATAGTACGTTTTGCATTATAACCCCACAATTGGGGAAATACGGTATTTGCTTTGACTTGAGGAATCAAAACAGTATTCAATTTTTTTAAACCATGTCCGCTCCCAATGTGGAGCATATGAACTCTTAATGGAGTTTATCTCAACAGAAGTGTTGCTACGAGAACTGCTTGTTACTCAGTTGCTCAACCTCCCTTTATCCAAAGAGAGTACGAATATAAGGAAAGGTCTAAGACAAGACTAGTGGTTAGCTAATCGCTCTCGATACGCCCCGTTCATAGGATAGGATGGGCGGGAGGGGGGAATTCAAGACATCACATACATCCATGCCTTTAAACAGAAATTCATAAATCGATTGAAAAATCAATTTATAAAACTGCCCGTACTGGGATTCGAGCCCGTGACCTCCGTAGCGGTAGCCAACGACGTTGACCACTCGTCCACACAGGCTGCAAATCCAAAGAGAGTGGGAATCTATTCCTAAATCTTTCTAAAGAATAGATTTTCTAGCCCTTTCTTTCTATTCAATTTAGCATACTTCAAAAAAATCTTGATTTATCTAGAAACACTAATGTACTAAAAATTGTTCTGAATTGTAAACTATTACTTTCTTGCAATTGATAATCTGGTTATAATTTTATTATTTATGCACTAAGCAACATTCAAAACGCTATTGCTCAGTTGATTACGCCAAGTTGATCGAAAATCCGTCACAGGTAATTCATCTGAAATATGGACCGTATACCTACATTCAAAACATGGTTCGGCCTTGGCTTGACCTCTATATGCCGAGTTTTTTAGATACCGATTATTATACTTGGATATCACGAACTTGTGAACGAGGTGCATGCACAAACCTTATCATATTCGTGAATTATTATAGTCATTACGGAAATATTTAGATTCGATAAACGGTTTTCAAAATGCTCTCATCATAATAATAATGTAAATAATACAAAAAATATACAACGAATTATGAGAAGGGAATCAATTGTTTGAATACAAGTCAAAATTTAATCTAATATAAAAAAATTGAATGTTTGTTTGTTCGTACATTATGCTTTACCACACTGCTCATCCGATTGCAATAAAACTTTTTGCTTGAACTTCCGGGAAGGTTATAGGCATTGGTAAAATTAACTTACAGTAGATCTTATATATAAAAATCAATGTTTGTATGTCTGCCATACAGCTCATTTTGACAATGTATGCTTGCGCTTGCGCGAAGGTTATAGTACAATTAACTTACAGTAGGTGGCGCGTGTGTCGTACCATAGACAATCGGCAGCAAACGTCAAAGTCAAACAGACAGAAAAAGAAAACATGCACTTCAATAAACACAACTTTCTTTCATTAAGTGGCATTGCAACGCTTGCCGGGAACCAGCTAGTGATTAATATATATTTTTTTGTTGTTGTTTACATATGTATGTTAATTTCCAGAATTTGAAAAATACAATTCTCGATTTTATAAGAACATATACACTAATTAAGGGGGCCTTAAAAATGCTACATGATTTTTGTATTTGGTTTTTACGGTTGGTCTCACTTAAATATCGACTGTGGAAAGGAAAAAGGATGTAACCCACACATATAAATAATATTTTAATATAATAATAATATTTTACAGTAGGCGCGAAAAACGTGTTTTGATGATTTTGGACCATATGCAAATTATGAATTATACACAGCGTTTAAGTGCACAGAAACATCAAAACTGGTGTTTAATTGACATAATCTAATTGTAACATTAAAGAAATTGTCATGGGAAAACCATTATTTTAGTCTTTTTTCATGGTTTTAATTTTTTACAATGTCATTTTTTTCAAACTTAAATGCTTAACTTAGATACTAATTCGGCATTTTCAGCTTGCATCCTTTTGATAGAACGTGTATCAAGTTTGATACATTGTGATTATCGAAAAATGCCTGTTTTGAAAAAAACTGTGGGTTACGTCCTTTTTCATTTCCATAGTCGATATGGTAATTGTGGGTATGTTTACTGTTGTTATAGATGATTTTTTCAACAAATAAAAATATTGCGTTAGAAAGAAGTTTTTTTTGAAATAGGATAAACAAGCAAAGCTCGTAAAGCATACATACTTATATCGTTACAAACATTATTAAACGTAAAGTGAGTGGACATAATTACTCATAAACAGTGGTGGATAAGCACACGAGAGGCCCCGAGCGCAATAAAATTTGGAGACCTTGTTTTTCGGATAATATAAAAACATCAGAAAAGTTCATGTAAAATAAAAAAAAGAAATTAAAATTTGAACAAAAAGTATATGGGTTATATAAAATAGGCTATTTTTAAGGCCCCTTAGATTTGGATTATTCCATTATAGGTTAATCCGCTACTAATCATATATATTTAAAAAAAAAACTTCCAAGAATAAAACAAAGTCCTGTTTATAGTCGACCGTAGAAACCTTTACTATAAAAACACTGAAAATAGCTCAAATTATAACATTTTAGTTGCACTAACCGTAAAAACCAAATACAACAGTAATGTCAAGTATAATATATACCACTTTATTAGTGTCTTGATCCCAATAAGTCTGAGAATAGCCCCATCTCGCTGTGGTTTTTTTTTAAAAACTACATGGTTCTTTATGTAAAGCTTTGCGAAGTGTTTCATTGCAGAAAAAGTTTGAGAAACCCTGATAGACAATATAACAAAAACCGATTTATCGACGACCACGGTGTGAAAGCTAATTTGATATTGTGTATAAAATCATAGATCAGCAAATCGTTCATCTTTTATGACACCGATGCAAACAATACGCCATAAATGGCAGCGATTATCTCTTTTGTAGAGAGGCAGGCGAGTAATGTAAGCGAAAGCACACCACATTAGCTGTTAACCTGCCCGCACTCCATTTACAACTGCTGCAACGCGAATTTCCCCTGGCTGATGCAGTCGCGTATGAATCTGATGCAGTTATGATGTTAATCTTAAGACTACATCAACTAGACGACTGACGAGATAGAATATTCACATGATATGCAAGTATCCACTGAGCTTTTAAAACTTTTAACCACACAAATTAACTCTTAGTTAAAAGTTCTAAAGCGATGATAACATCAAAATATAATTACATACCTGAATAGGAATAATCCACTAAATTCACGATATTAATTTAAATCAGTGATAATTGAGTAATTTTAATGCTTAATTAATTTGTTTATTTTAATGCCACTGCTCGTAACGTAATCTTTTCCTTGTTTAGGCCGGAAACCGTGTTATATTATTTATTTATTTACACTGTTTCAATGCGTTAATCATTAGTGTTTGAAAAAAATCGATGCATTTTCCTACAAAAGAAAAGTCTGTAAAAAAGGTGATCTCATATATAAAAGCACAATTTTCGACTGTGAACTCACTTATTCTATTTTTAATTTATGTTTCTAAATGTATATTTGCTGTATAAATACTGCCGTTGTAGAATCGGAAAATGAGTGACAATTAAATACTGTATTTAAATATTTCAATTCATAACATTAAATGTTAAAATATTCGGAAGCTTTCATATAAGCTTTATTCCAGGAACCGAAGCTCAGTTCGCGCAAGAAGTACGTATGTGAGATGAAAATACAATTGTAAAGAAGGGGTAGGCATGCAGGTACATATCACTGGCAGGTCGTGCGCGAGTAATAATAATAATGGATGTAATTTTTTAAACATCTGAAGTGGAGGTGAGGTTGTTTATCGCCGTACGCCAATGGTTTCCAAGCTTTATGTTACTACGCCTCCCTTATAAAAAAATATCGTCTACCTGGATCCCCAGTCCTGGCGAAAAAAGTGTTGAATTGACAGATTTCAGAATTAATCTCAACTCGAAGACTCTTTTTTTAGCTACATCCTTTAAAAATACCGGGTCCTATGACGCGGCGGTTGGCGTTGTTGGCTTCCGTGCCGGATCTCATTTTTCGATCGATTTCTGTTAAAAGGCATGGGTGTTTGTGATTTATAAAAATTCCCACCCACATCCTTTAAGAACTCGGTGTAGCGAGAGCGATTAGTTAACCATTAGTCCTGTTCTAGCCTTATCCTTCTATCCCTACTACTCTCGTTGGAAAAGAGAGGTTGAGTGACTGAGTAACAAACATTCTTGTGGATTGACTTGGTATTCATTTGGTAGAACTCCATTATAATAGGGTAAAATTAGTATTCAGTTCTACAGTTTTTGTTTGTCGATAGCTATTTGGGCTTTCGCCATCGTCAGAACTATGATTAAACTTACATTTTCTCTGCTATATATACTGGCTCCGAAGAAATACACAATGCATCATGTTATTCACTCTAACATCCTAATTCAAATTACCATTATAATATTACACTTATTGACTATGACTCTAGTGTTTCGAAGAACAATAAGCAATCTGGTGTTTTTTAAACGTAAATTTTGATAAATTAAACTGATTATTATTATTAATTACATTGCATTAAATTTATTAACTATGACTTTAGTGTTTCGAAGAACAATAACCAATATGGGATTTTTCAAAGTAAATTAGTATAAATTACAAACATTCTTCGTAAAAAAACTTCTGTTGAACATGCTCCAAATTCGGACTGGGCATGAAGAAAAAATTACGTCTGTCAGTGACTAAGTGTTCCTATTTTCACCTCCCTTGCTAATTCCACGCCTCACAGTTTGGAAATCGCTGCCATACGCAATGCGCATTCAGAGACGTACTTAAACTTGATAATTGTAAAAAAAATACAAATAAAGATTAATTTATAATTCATAAAAAATGAACGGTTAAAGTCATAATGGTGTTTGTCACATTTTCATTATTTTGGAAAACAACGAGATTTAATGGAAAAGTTGAAATAAAAGACAAAGCTTTGATATGTTTTCAATAGAATCGCGATTGCTTTGTTTAGTTAAATTTCTCTGGATTATTTGAACACCATAAACCAAAATGTGTTGGTTATTTAATAAGAACAAACATAGGTATTCTTATTGATCATTTTTTAACGAAGAGTTCGACGAGCTCCCCTTTATTTGATGACTTGTGGTTTGCACCGCCACTGCTATAATACTGCGGCCAAATTTGTGTGTATAACATATTCAAAATAATGCAATGTGTGCGTAATTTACTGATATGAACGAATTGGTCTAGTTTTATCACAGTTTAACTATAATATATTATTAATAATCAATTAATTTAGTTTTCATTAAATCAACCAATACGATCAAATGTTAAAAGCTATAGTTTGGATTTTTTCAATATAACATTATTTGTGATCCTTGGCATGGGTGTATGTGGTGTCTTTTCTCCTCGCATTGACCGCCAGTGGACTTTTGAAAATAAGCAACAAGATTAATTTAAAAAAAAATAGCTGACACCTTCCTTAGCTTGTGTTAACTGTGATGCATAATATATTTTTTCTCATTATTTATTAATGTTTAAATTTAAAAAAAATACTGTTATAACTTATTGGCTGTTGAAAAGAATGCTTTATATAAAAATGTGTCACTATGTTTAAGGCCATTGTTGGCGAAATGGATTAATCATTAATATTAAAAACAACTTATGACCATCAGTGTATTGGGTGTTATTTTTTTGTTTTTCCAGGAAATTTTAGAAATAAATAGGGCACAGTTAAATATTCTATTGATTGCCGCCTGTGTGGTTGAGTGGTCAACGTTGTTGGCTTCGGCTACGGAGGGCCCTGGGTTCAAATCCCGGTACGGACAGTTTTATAAATTGATTTTTCAATTGATTTATGAATTTCTGTTCAAAGACATGGATGTATGTGATGTCTTGAATTCTCCCCTCTCACCCATCCTATCCTATGAACGGGGCGTATCGAGAGCGATTAGCTTACCACTAATCCTGTCCTAGCCCTATCCGTCTATCCATACTCTCTTTCGAAAAAGGGAAGTTGAGCAACTGAGTAACAAGCAGTTCTCGTAGAAACACTTCTGTTGAGATAAACTTCATTCGGAGTCCATATGCTCTACATTGGGAGCGGAGATGGTTTTAAAAAAAATAGTCTACCAATTTTGAATGAGCAGGTAAATCTTCCGAATTCCCCACTATTTTTTCCTATATGTGAGTCAATATAATCATATTTTTTTCCAGCAAACAGGGTAAACATAATTCTTGGAATTAGTCACCATTCAAATTTGTGGGCATTTTCATGGGTTAATCCATTTCGCCAGCAATAGCCTTAAACTTAGTTTTTTTACTGAACGTCAGTTCAAATTCATCCGTGTACGTGAACGCCTGAAGATGCCGAAAGGCGAAACCCGAAACGATTCGAAGGTGTATTAATATTTATCTCAAAGGCCGCTTGTAAGTGCATATGTATAGCCATTTGGCCGCATAGATAAACAAAGACGGTCACGTTAAAAATAAAACGGCATTGAAAAGTTTTAATTTATTAACTCGGCAGACTAATCAATTTTAAGAGCGTGTGATTTTATAATGGCTCCGAGATGAAAAAATCTTTTTCAATATTACCTTACCTTATTGGAAGGCAGTACACGCGCTCGCCCGATAGATTGTTCAATTTTAAATCCAATTAATTTACTCATTAAACTTGAGATTATAATACGAGATAAAAATACTTTTATGGCATTTCGGATGTTTCAGTTTGGAGGAATTATGTGTTATTAAAATAAAATAGCTTATCCGATGTGAAAATATCCCGCTGCCCCGCGCCCCATCACTCCCGGTCCGCTGCTAAGCGCGGCTCGGACAAAACCGGTGGAGATAATAATTCGTGAACACCAGATTATCGATAGATAAGTTTGGGATGCCATTAAAACTGCTTTTATGCCAGGATTACACATGCCAGTGGTTCGGCCTATTAAATATGGGTATACAAGTACACCTGTCAGTTATGCAATGTTTCTGATATAATTATCATACTTACAATCTTATTGGCATTGAATATTTTTTGTAACAGATATAAACACGAATAAATTCATGGTAAATAAACATGAAGTTGTTTATAATTTGAATTGCCAATAGTGATAAGAAATATTTTTAAGTTGTTATCATTTAAAGCGGGGTTTCCCAACCCGCGACACGCGAAAAAAAAACAGTAATGGCGGTAAGTCATGTTGTAATTTTGTGTTTTTCTTAAAACCATTTATCAGTAATATAAGTATAACGAAATAGTTAATACATTTATTAAACTTTAAAACATATTATAAAAATATAGATCCATTGCGTCAATCATATCTTCACATTTCTTAACATGGAAAATATATATATATATACCAAAAAATCATGAAATACAATCATTTTTATATTGTGGTGCACTTTAGCGTAATTTACTAACAAGTGGTACGCTAGCCAAAAAAAGGCTGGGAAACCCTGTTTTAGAGCATCGATAGCAGTTTGAATTAATTTATTTTCAGTGGGTTCGGTGGTAAATGTGTTGAAGTTCATTTTAAATATAAAATAAAAACACAACACATGGAATAACAAAGTTATCAAATGTAATTTTATATTATTAATTTTCACTGCGTTTGCCAATAGTTAAAAAATGTAGTTTTCAGGTGTCTAGCTACAAAAAATCGATTGTTGTTAATTATTGAAACTGAGAAAATATCATTTGGCGTTTACAATATTTCATCCTCACTATTTTATCAGTAAAATGATGATTTTTTCTATTATAATAAGCGACTGAAACCATTTAATTTACTATTGAGTTATTGATTGCTAGAAAGATTTTATGCCAAGCGTAAAAAAAATCCTGAATGTAAGCTATGGTAAAAACCATTTTTTATCACATAAATACATTGTACAACAGTGTCTGATATTCTTGAAGTTGTTAAATCTTAGTACCAGTTTGAAATGTAGGAAATGTATTGATTTTGATTGTAAAGCATTTACGTGTGTTCTTGCTTGCCATTTAAATATTTATTTTTATTTCACTTGAATAAGCTAGTTCAGGGGTGGGGAACCTTTTCATCTTTAAAGGCCGCATTAATTTTTTTGTTTCGGCATGAAGGCCGCAGTAAATATGGACTGGGGAATTTTTGGCCGGAAACAATTTTATGCCATTTTTTAAGTCCCAGAAATTTGCGGATTTCTTTTTTGGGACCTTTCGTTTTAGGTCTTTGAAGAATTTTGACATCGAAAATTCCAAGAATTTACGAAATGACAAAAATTAACAGAATCAAAGAATTGGCCAGAAGGCCGCAGATTCCCCACGCCTGGGTTAGGTAAATACGTTTGTTGTTAACTCCATCCAAAATGCACACGTCTCTGTGCATTGTGAATATTATGGATTATCGTTTTCAAGAATGTTAGAATTTTATAAATTAGAAGAGCAAGTGGGTGTTATTTCTGATTCCCCGAATAAGTAAATTAAATACTTATATCAATGTAGAATTATGTTTCTTATATTATTTAAGATTTCCACTGAAGGTGCTTGGTGGAATTTCAATGTAAAATTTAAATCGTTCAAATTATGTACATCCACACAAGTTTTGTCACTAACTACGGATTCGCCTTTCAGCATCTTCATGCGTTCAAGTGCACGAATGAATTTGAGCTGACGTGTAGTAAATAAATGTATCGTGTTTATATAAGAAATAAATGTATCACTAAGTTTCAAGCTATTGCTGGCAAAATGGATTAACCCATGGGAATGTCTACAGATTTGAATGGTGAGTAATTTCAAGAATTATATTTTTTTTATTTTTACTGGAAAATTTATAATTATATTTACTTCTACAAATTCTACAAGAGTGTAGAATTTGTTGTTTTCGTGATTAGAATTTGAACTTTTAACACACAATAGTTTAATTAAAAAAATAATATTTAGTACACTGAGAAAAGCAATCCAAAGCTCCAAAATAGAAAAAAATATAAAAAAACCGTAAAAGCAATCACAGTCGCGCTACGTCATCGTCAAAATAATGCTACGAGCGTTCACCCTCGTAGCGGTCGTAGAACGAGTTTGGTGTGGCGTAGAATTCACAAGCGATCTACTTTAAAATCCGCTGATTTCGCCCAAAAAGCGACATTTTACGATTATTTGACTCTCTGGCTCATTGCGCTCGAGTTCAGCCAAGTAATGGGTAGCTCGTGGTGTGTTTATTAAACTTAAATCTACTTGAATCAAGTTAAGCGTACAAGTACGGATCAGATTTTTGACAATGTTATTAAATAAATATGAACACTGGTTAAGATGCTCGGAAAAAATAGTGGTTCATCCTTATAATTGACCAATAGGTGATGCCGATTATATAACATTACAGATCTAATTCAGTATTGATTATTTTTCGTTCAAAAACTGAAAAAAAACAGAGGTTTATTCTTTTTCTGTTGCGAGTGCTTGTGGTATTTCTGTTTAAAATGCACGACGCGTGTATTTATGGTGTCTAAATTTTAATATAAACGATATATTCATAATGTAAGTTAAACATAACTCAGTATTGTATTCAAATTGTATTCCCTTGATGGCTAAATGTGCGGTCGCAGCGTTACTTTGTTTCGGAATCCTTTACTCAGTGGTGGGCTGCCAATACGTTAACAAGGGGTTCGATTAATCTCAAAGCAATTCTCGGTGTTTTGTGGAGGAGTGAATTTTTTTATCACTCCTATGCAATTATATGTAATAAGCAATCGATTGTTACTTAATAAATTTGTAATAGGTAACAATATGCAATTTTGCGTCAACTTATCAATCTAAATGGCTAAAAATGTACTACTGTGTTTACTAAAGCTGTCTTAAATAATATATAAGTCAGAAATTGTAGTTATATACTTATTTGATCAGAGAATATTGTTATCTTTTAAATTAACAAGGGGCTCGCCGGTCTTAGTAAATTTTAACAAGGGGCTCGCGCGAGCTCCTCCGAGCCCCCTCCAGCCCATCCCTGCCTTTACTTAAAACAAACACTAAATAATATTTCTGTAGTTTAGTTTAGTTTTGGTGAGTCGTTTTTTTTTTAGCTCACCAACGAATTTGAAATTCTCAAATCCTCAATCCCGAAATCGGACGAGATACCGGGATTGGAGACCCTGGTGGCAATATTCTTTATGGTTTCACAGTGTGCAGTTGAGCGAATGTGCCAATACCACTAAAATGTTTTTAAATGTTATTATTAAAAAGAAGAATCTTTATGTTTTCATTGATAATTTAATCTATCTGATTGTTTAAATATTGTTCTATTGTAATTGCTGTATGTTTTTAAAAAATACCGCGCAAAACAAAATTAAGCCGTTATAAAGGTATGTTTGCGCGCGTCGAAAATATCAGTATCTTACGTAAAACGCACTTTTATTCACTTATTCAGCGTGGACTTAATAAAGAGGCGTTAATCACGCCGTTGATGATACCTTCCGCTTAAATAAAACCAACTTAATAACATAGAATTTGCCTTTCAAAATGTTTTAAATGTCATGCGACGCTATTATAGGAAGGCCAAAGCTCGCATGCGTGTGTTGGTTCACAGGACCAGCGATAGGAGATTATCAGCCGTATTCGAAATTCAAACACGAGAAAAAAACTTGTATTTCTTATTCAAATAAAATCGAGAAATTATTTCTTTGTAATAAAATAATTCGGGGATTATTTTCTTTCTTCTTACGAAAATAAAACTCATTAAATATTTACATACATTTTTTAAGGCTCGTATTTTTCTGGTCAGAATTTGAATAACACTGGTCAGAATTTTTATTAAATGGTCAGAATATATCGGTCAGAATAAATGCCCATAATTTAAATGAAATTAAAAAAACATCCTAACTTAACCTAACCTAACCTACTAACCAAAATTGTTATTAAATATTCTGACCGTTTAATATTTTTATTCTGACCGTTCATATTTTTTTTCTGATCAAAAATTGATTTAAATTCTGACCATTTACTTTGTTTCCATTTTTTATTACGGTAATGATAAATAATTTAATACAATCATACTTAATTTAATACAATCATACGTATAGCTGTAAGAACTATGTGTTATAGAAATCTATATTCATAAAATAAATAAAATTAGTGTAAAAAAAAGCCAAGACATACAAATTTTAATCATTAATATTTGACAGGGCTTATTCATTTTCTTAAATCAAAGTCCGCTCCGTTTCCAATTAGAAGCAATGACCTTTAATAGAAGTATCTCAACAGAAGTTTTTTCTACGAGAAATGTTTGATTGATTTGTAATATTTGAATGCTTTTTAATTTAAGTGATCCAATTTTCGCACCTACAAGTTTCTATAAAAATATTCTTCCAGTTCATTATTACAAAATTATTTTTATTACATTGACGTAAAAATAAACATTCATCGCAAAATTTTCTAAAAATTGTCTAAAAAAGTGTGTGAACGCCGACCCCACACGTCCTCGCCCCACTACACTACTGGGTATTAGTCGTAATGCGTAATATTTTTTGAAATAAACTTTCAAAAATATATTTTGTTGTTTTTATTATGGACGGTATTGCAATTCTTTCGTCATATCGTCCAGCTCTGTTCGCTGAGACAAGATAAGTTTGATCCGGCTTGGTATAATGGCTGCAGTTGTCGCCCGCGGGTCCGTACAGCCGACACGCGGTCCCCGGTTCGATCCCGACGAGGATAATGCAATGCCGACCGCACAATATTACCCATTCCAGGCGACGACCATTAAAAGACCATCAGTTTTTCCGCGTATCCTCAGCTTTTACACACGAGTTATGGTGTTCGACTACTGACTGCAGGTGAATGAATGATGAAAAGATATAATAAATTATATCCTATGCAAAATGTATCTCGTCATGTTACGATAAAAGCTGAAAAGTGGTAAATGTATAGATACTTTTGGTGAATTGTTTCAATTGAATTTATTTGAGATATATCTTTTTCTATTATTCGGTTCTAATTCCGGACCCTTTGTAAGACTCCAGAACTGATTTGCTATAACTTCATATATTATTTTTTTATATATCCCTAATTTTAATTCAAATTATAACTGGCATCAGATAACAGCCAAAGCGAATGTTTTTTTTTTCATTTTTAAACACAGTTGCTTGAATCTTCTTCTTCTTTGGCCATGTTCGCTACCTATGTGGAGCATATGGCCGCCACGCGGCACCTCCATGTTTCCCTATCTCCCGCCAATCGCTTTGCTTCCTCCCATGACATGCCAGCATCCCTCAGTTCCGCCGAGTACATCCTATGGATAGTACCCGACGGACGTCCGGGACGCCGGAATCCCACCGGTCGATAGAAGAGGCAGGCAGGATTGAGGCTTCCCGGAGGCATCCGCAGCACGTGACCCAGCCAGTTCCAACGTCTCTTCATAGCCACTAGCGTGACGGGACGCTGTCTTGTACGCTCCCTTATCTCTGAATTCCTCACAAAATCAAACCACCTCACCCCCATTATCCGACGCAAGCATCTGTTCTCGAAGCTCAGTATACGGTTTTTCTGAGTCTTCGTCAGGTGCCATGATTCGCAACCGTAAAGCAGTACCAGCAGAATGCAGGCGTTGCTTGAATATTAAATATAAAATAACTTAGATTATTCCACGCATTGTGCTACAAACTGTGACACGTGTTTCTCCTCTTTCAGAGGCATACTCAGACAATCCTTACTTTCACAAATGGTTGTTTTAGTACGAATGATTTTAATTTTACTATTATGATATTTTATAAAAATAAATTAAATAAAAACGGGAGATAAGGAGAGGATGGTAGAAAAACAAACAAACAATAATGGTACTAATACAAATGACATTTGCGTTAAGAAATGATTGACTAATGGGTTGCATCAATTAGGAAGGGGTTAAACCATTAGAAAATAAATTTAGCAGTGGCGAACAAGCCGTCTTATTTATGATATTATTTAACAATAATTCATTATTGTCAATACTTTTATTTATTTCTTAAAATTCTTGAAAACAGTTGCTTGAGATCAATTTGAGGGGAAAAGATAACACCCAGATATCTGCATCCAATAATAGCTGAAATTATCAATATGATTATTGTCTATATCCTGATAAATTTGCAAATATCCCTGCAGTTTATCTTAGCAAATTTTATTGGTTTACTTGATTATAAATCAATAATGATAAATTTTCCACAGTGGGAACGAGAAAAGTTAAATGAAAGCGACCGAAACACAAATAAGCAGGATTTAAAATTAAATGCGCAGACAAGGCATTTCCTCCTTGTACATAATATTCGATGTTTACTAATTTTGAGAACGTTTCATTGTTAGCTAAATGTGTTCACCTCTCTTTAAAAGTCCACCTATTGGTGCTTTTTTAATCTACTTCGTTTGCAAGAAACAGGATAGTTGGTCGTATTTTGACGAAATAAGCTTAAGCGTTTATTGAGATGAAACTTTGCGAGAATTAATAAGAAAAAATAACAGTTAAAATTCATCAGGTGATTATTTATCGGATCTTTGAAATTGATATTTTAATAGATATTAGAAACAAAACGTTAAGTAGGGTCAGCACCGATTTAGACCGCATAGATTGATGGAATATAATGAAAAATGATATTATTTTAATGTAATTTTTAAAGTATAGTCTGCATGGATAAAAGTTAACATTGTTTAATTTTATTATCATAAGTATCATTATGAACTATATAAAATATATATAAATAATATATATATTTTTTTTATAATGTATTTTACCAATAGAAAAATGTATAAAAATTTGAAAACCTCAAAAGTGCTGCACGAAACCTTCAATAGGGCATGCCTGATTTAGTGTCTCCTGAACAATTATGTTTTTGTCACATGGGAGTTTTTTGCCCGTAGACGACGATATGTTTCATTACGTGTCCAAATGTTTGACATTGGTAGTGGAGATATTGCAATTCTCGCGATAGTATACCAACGAGATGCCTAAGCCTGACTTAGACGTGCGCAGCTTTTAATTCTGCCGTCATAATAATGCGAGGCTACAAATCATTTTCTTGCTTCCTTCAGTTGGTCTTGTTGGTTCGATGTCTCGGCAATTATGTTTAATAGCGCTTAATTGGTCAAGCGACGATGACTAAAAAATGTGAACGAAGAAAAAAAACATTATAGATGGTCCACCGCTCTAAAATATCGTTTTATAAAACGTATTTTTTGTACGTGGATCGAGTGGCGAAAAAAATAAATCGATTTATGTTGCGTCATTCGACGTAACGGAGATTCCAACTTTTGACCAATTTGCCAAGACGACCTTTGGCTTAAATGTCGTTAATTTGATTAGTTTTTTCTTGTCTGTTATACAACGTATATTTTTTTAATATTCTGGCTGCAGTATATCTATTAATTTCAGTATAATAATATAGTAAGTAGTAACGAATTTAAAACAAGATATGAAATTCATGTGAACGATATCCTGCATTCAAATCTGTATTATAGCCGTAGAAAACGAACATATATTTTTTCTTTGAAACACACTTCAATAGGGAAGACTAAGAAATAAAACACCTCAATGAAAAATTAATTTCAGTTTTTTTGTTTTATTAATATTTTGCGAACGTGCCATGTGAGAATTAACATAAGTTTCAAAAAATCCATACCGATCATAAGCTAAACGTCGTCAAATTATCACGATACGATATTCAATATATATATATATATATATCAACGTTGGAAAGGAAAAAGGACGTAACCCACACATATCAAATTTTACAGGAGGCGCAAAAAACGTGTTTTGATGATTTTGACCCATATGCAAATCATGAATTATACACAACGTTGAAGTGCACGGAGACTTCTAAACCGGTGTTTAATTGACATAATCTAATATTATTTAAATAAATTGTCTACGAAAAAACCCTTATTTCAGTCTTTTTTTATTGGTTTTAAATTTTTACAAGATCTAAGATAAGCTCTTTTTCCAGGAAATTTTAGAAATTAATAGGGCACAGTTACATAGTCTTCCGATTTTGAACGAGATATTAAACCTTCCTGGCTCTCCACTTCTATACCCTATATAAATAATATCATAAAACCTTTGCCGACAAACAAATAAATATAATTCTAAAAACCACTCACTACTCAAATCTTTGGGAATTCCCATGAGCTTACCCTTTTCGCCAGCGATGGCTTTAGACTCAGTGATACATTTATTTAATATATAAACACGAAACATCCATTTACTAAGCGTCAGTTCAAGTTCATCCGTGCGCTTGAACGCCTGAAGATGCCGAAAGGCGAAACCCGGGTCGTTAGTGACAAAATCTGTGGGAGTGTACATAATTTGAATGATTCAAATTTTTACAAGATCTTTTTCAAACTTAAAAGCTAAATTTAGATATTAATTCGGCATTTGCAGCTACATTCTTTTGATAGAACGTGTATCAAGTTTGATACATTGTGATTATCGAAAAAAAACTGTTTTTAATAAACTGTGGGTTACGTCCTTTTTCCTTTCCACAGTCGATATATATAGTCTTTCTGAATTTATTTCAGATTTCATTTCCCATCACGCATAATCATTCAGGCCAATAAATGTTAGATATTTTAGGTATGAAGCCTACAATAATCAATATAAAATCAACCACACACTATGAAAATAAGCAGAGTAAAACATACGTATAGTCGCTAATAATGTTATTAATTAATATAGATAGCATACAATCAAGTTAGGTCAATTTCTTGTTCTGATAATAGATACGAATTTAATTCCAGTTAAATTATCTTAATGTTCAATTTATAATTTATTTCGGTAAATTAGGATTATTCCAATTTCAAAAAAAATATGATTTGAATATTATGTATTAAAGTGCACGCCAATTCGGAATGATTGCGTGGGGTCTTCAGACTGCTGCGCGGTCTTGCGCGCGCGCAGCTCAGAGGGAATATTTATCGTAAATATCATATAATAAATTTGAACATGCGTTTGTATGTTTAAACATGTAGTACGTGAATATTTATTTCTTGATTTTGACTTACCGTACCTTTGAACAATAAGGCAACGTTCTTCTTCGGTAATGGCTGACCAGCGTGGCTTCGTCTGCAAAGCGCTGACTCATATTTTTAAATCCACACGCCGTCTTGTTTACTCCACGCGCGTACAAATAAATTGGATAATTTTCCACAGACAATAATCACAAATGTTTCATTCGATTTAAGTGGCAGTTACCTACTCTTCGAGAACGAACCAATTCGGACATTTTTGTAGCATTGTGTATTCAATGTTTATGTTTTTTTTCGTTAAATTAAGTAATGGTACGAGTTATTCCACAATTGAAAACATCCCTTCAAATATATGTCACGTAATTATGAACCTCATATTAACATCTCATTTACGGCACATCGATCAAATATGAAATATGTTCACTATCAGTTCTTGGTGGAAAGGCATTATATTAAAAATGTAACTATGTATTTCTTGTTCTAATTGCACATTTTAAATTAAGATTAATACAGATTTTGTTTATTACGAACAACACCATCTGATCTCTATTAAAACATGAAAAATTTGTACAAAATTGTGTTTCGTTTTTTAATAATATAATAATTCATTAGTGTTTAGTTTTTCACGTTTTCTATGCTATTATTGCATCGATTTACTATATGCCGTAGTTCGAAAGATGGCGATAATTATTTCCTATAATTAGACTATTTGAAATAAGAAGAGAACTACATTTTAATAAGAAAACAAAAGGGTAAGATTTAAAATTTTACATGTGTACTGTAAAACTTGTACCTCAAATATTACTTGAACTTTAATGTATATGTCGAGACTAAGAAATTAAGATTTATTTGCTTACATCTTGTATCATTCAATTTTTATCACACTAGATTACTAAAAGTGTCACAATATGGTTGGGCAATGTAAATTATTCCTAAATTATTTTCAATGAAAGTTTTTTTAACGCTGAATAAATTCTCGTGCAATTTTTGCAATGTAGCCATTCTACGTGTCAATATTTAAATTTCTGCCGATGTTTGATAATAAAAAGCTAAAATTCAAATTATGTACATTTTCACATATTTTGTCACTAACGACCCGGGTTTCGCATTTCGGCATCTTCAGGCGTTCAAGTGCACGGATGAACTTGAACTGACTCTCATCTCTTCATTCGTGCACTTGAACGCCTGAAGATGCCGAAAGACGAAACCCGGGTCGTTAGTGACAAAATCTGTGAACATGTACATAATTTGAACGATTCAAATTTAATATTGAAATTTCACCAAGCACCTTCAGTCGAAATTTTAAACTAAAATTTAAGCTCAAAAAAATCCTTACAAAACAGTTGATTTATAAATTTATTAGACAGTGATAATTGTAACTGTCAGTTAATTATCTTCGTTTCAAAGAATAGTAACTGGAATAACAGAAAACATATAATATAACGAAATCATGACGTATTGAAATGTTTTTAATATCGTTAAAACTTTGATGGTGCAATCAATAAAGTTTACTTAACTCGGTTCCGGGTATTCCCGCTAGTCCACAGCCTTACCCCACCCGCACCCCAAACCCCTAAGCCTGCGCAATTATCGTGTCACATTTGAATAAAAGTAACATATTTCGAGGGTTATGCATGGAGATGTATGGAGATGCGGCCAAGGCGGAGTGGACTGACCACACCGATCATGATTTATTCGGCGATAAGCGACCGGGCCGGCCCAGTGGGGCCTCGTTCCGAGATACCGAATAATAAAAAAATCTAATATAATTTTTAATATCATCTGTCTTTGCGAATCAAACCGTTTTGTCTTGATGACAATTGTGGAGCTATAATAAAAAACGTACTTTTTCCAAAATGAGCGTTTTTGAGTTAGGTATGCAGATAGGATAAGCCTAAGCCTAAGGAATCTACATATCCTATTCGTTTTAATATAAAATGTCTAAGAGACTGTCGTTTTCAAATTGGAAATTATATTTTTATTCAAATGTAATTTTGTTTGTGTTATTCGTTATAGTATTTGACTCCAATAAAAAGTACTAGTACGTTTTGAATTATAATTAAATTTAAAGTTTTTTGGGCGAGCAAATGATGAATTACCATTAATCTTCAAAAGTTTTTTTATAATTAATTGATTGTGTAGGAAATTTAAATGATACATAAGCAATTAAAAAAAACTACACATTGATCGCTTGTAATTAATTAATATTTAATATTATCTAATAGTAGCTTTTAAATATAGTGCGCGAAGAATTCATTCAATTTGTAAACAATTAAATTGTCAAATACAATTTCAAAATCATCCTTTCTATATTCAGTGGAACTACTGAAACAAATTGTTTCGAAATGTACAGAAAATAGGAATTCAGAAGTGTGTATATTTGAAAATATCGACGTCGGACTTGTGCATTTTGTTAACATTACACGTCAAAATAAAAAAAACTAAAATTTAAGTAAAGTATTTTGGCAATTAAAATTATTTTTGGATCCAAATAATTTTTTATAAAAATAGTTATAGAAAAAACATCACTTACACTTGCTTTTAAGCTTCGTTCGAGTTTGGAGAAGTCTTCATCTATGTAGCTTAAAATATATAGCGACAGCTTATGAAAATGTTGTTATATGTAAATATTATGTATTCACATTAAATAATAGTGTTTATTTTTATTGTAAAAAGCATAAAAAACAATATAAATACAATCTTACCAGGCTTCTGTAAAAAAGTGCTAGTCACTAATAAAGTTATGTAGTGACGAAATAAAATATTCACAAAATCAATCAAACAGATTTTCACACAAAACTTTGTCCCGATAATTACAACCTTAAAAAATAATTACAATGATTTAGGTGCACCCCCTTGCATTAGCGGGTGGAGCGCTGGCCCGCGGGCACCGCAGCCTGTTATTATCGCCCCCCCTGCCCCTCCGATGATTTAAACTGACGTAGATTTGGTCGTCCAGCATGTTCCATGTTCCACACACACTCGTCCCTAATTGGAGATTTATGTACGAATTTTAATCGAGCGGCGGTCGGTACGAACTCACCGGCGCAATATGTCAGAAGATCGCGTCGTTTGCGCGTCACGGTTGTGCGTAGCGTGTATTTTGCCTGTCGCATGGATCAACCCACGTAAACAACCATAATCATAATCAGCTAATACCCAAATGCGAAGGTCGTTGTTATTTTTATTGATATTATTCGGCCCTTTATCTCTCGCGGCTCGGAGACTAGAAAAATACTTCTCTGCCGATGGGGGTCGTTTAGGGACCCCAGTGGTTTCCTCATTATTGGCCTTATTCTTATGAATTTCAAAAAATAAAAATATGTCTAAGGGCTTTAAAATATCTCTCTGCATCATTCCTCATACATTTTTTTTTATAAAAATCCGTGCATATTTTAAGTTGCGCGTAAAAAAGACGTCATTCCAGTACAAATATGAATTTGCAACTGACGCGTTCAGCGCAGTTATCTTACGAACGATTGCTGATAAGCGGGCGCTTATCTCGTTATCGCATACTCGCGTTATCGCGTATTTATATTATTTATATAAACTACAAAGTAAATAATACAAATTTGATATGAAAGTTCCATCAAGCCCTTTCAGTCTAAGGTCTAAATTATATTAATTTATGTTTTTTTTTGTTCATGTTTGCTTCTAACGTGGAGCATATGGCCTCCTAATGGAGGTATCTCAACAGAAGTTGTTCAACGAGAACCGTTTTTTACTCAGTCGCTTAATTAACCTCTCTTTTTCAAAAATAGTAGTAGGTATAGAACAGTGGTTCCTACGGACCCCCAGGTGTCCCTGAGACCGCTCAGGGTTCCGTGGCCGGTCAAATTTAATTTGGGGGTATTATTTCCCTTGGGAGTTATTTCACTTGGGGGTCGGTGGTCAAACTTTTTTCCATGAAGAGGTCCGTGAGCATAATAAGTTTGGGAATCACTGGTATAGAAAGATAAAGCTAGGACAGAACTAGTGGTTAACTAATCGCTCTCGCTACGCCCAGTTGTTATAAACGCATATGTTACGCATTCTAAAAAAATCTTTTTGTTTATTAATTTCTAATTATGTATGTACTCTAAAAAAGTGATTTCCACAAAATCTTATAAAAATAATGTAATTCAAATTCAATTAGAATCGTTCAAACTATGTACATTCACACAGATTTTGTCACTAACGAACCGGGTTTCCACTTTCGGCATCTTCAGACGTTCAAGTGCACGGACGAACTTCGAATGAAGTTCTGTCACAAGCACGGATGAACTTAAACTGAAGATGCCGAAAGGCGAAACCAGGTCGTTAGTGACAAAATCTGTGTGAATGTACACAATTTGAACGATTCAAATTTAATATTGAAATTCCACCAAGCACCTTCAGTCGAAATCTTAAATTAATTCAAATTCTCTTTTAAGATAAAAGCAACACTGTATTGAAGGAATGAAAGAGTTGAAAGCAAATCGTCCTAGTTCTTAACGAGTTCAGAATAAGTTAAGTAAGAAATATTTCGGCGAATTTTGTTAATCTTTGTTGTTAATTAATAATATTGTATTTTGTTATTAATAAACGAAATATATACATATTAATAAATATGTATGTACTTATTATACCAGGAATCAAGTGTTAATTTCCTTATATATTTTTTATTACAACATTAATTAATTTAATTATTATTTTAGTAACAATCAAAAATTTGTTCGTGTCGCGGTTGATTTATAAACCAAACCGCCTTCGATATAAATTTGCCCGAGAAGCAATCAATATATTAATTTATTAAGTAATTGATAATTTCTTTCGGTTATTGGATGTATTCCTTTAATTCTCACGGTTAGCCTGCAGAGTGGGGTTACCCGTGGAAGGAGTAATTAACGAGTCGGGCGGGGTCTTTTGTTTTAGGTTCCTAATGCTTTTGGGATATAGGAGGATACTTCTTTGAAATGACCGTATTTTACAAAAACAAAACAAAAAAATAATGTTTTTTTCCACACTTTTAATTAAATAGATATTAAGCCTGCTTCGATAAAAAAAATGCTATAAAATTATAAAACTATATTATACAATATCTTTATAATTTTGTCACATGACTTTTTGTATTTTTTGAAAATACGTTTAGAGTGAAGAAGCTTTTTCAAAAAAAAAATTTTTCACTAAAATGTCAACTCACAAGCTGAAGAATTTTTAGCTCTATGATTCTGCATTCATAAATTGAAAAAGATTTTTTATTCTTTGATTCTGACCCCAATTCTGATTTTGGTCATTATGATAAAATAATATGAAATAGCCATTTGATTTTTTTAATAGTCTGTTACAAGGATAACATCGAATAATCACGACAACATCCATTGTTGGTGTTTTGTATCACGTATTTATATTGTGCTTTTTTATCGATACACTGAAAGCCACCAGTCAATTGGTATGGATCAATTTAGATCATCATTTGTTACCTGGATTAGTAACTCTGATTTGACGAAGTGACAACTTTCAGTAATATTAAAAAAATATTCAATAAAGAGTTCTTTAAAATTTTGTGTTTAAGTTTTCATCTCATTTAAATGAGGTGTAAAATTAGAAATTAAAAATATTAGAACGGTAATTTCTTAACAAAACAATAAGTCATAGTAAACATAAAACTTCAGTGATGAAAAATCAATAATAGATTTCAAACGTTAGACTCAAGATTATTCTGATTTCTGACGGACAAAATTGTCTTATTCTTTGGAGAAAACTATTAAAATTCTTCCTTTTCATGTTTCAACAAATGAATCCATCGTCAGCAGCCTTCTACAACGACGGAATCCATCTAAAAGGATGATGATCACTGTTAAAGATAATCTGGAGCACAATCCACAGCCAGGACTGCCTTTTAATTTTTGATCTCATAAATAATGGTATACTAATGACAATAGTGTTATATTGTTAAGAGTTTATTATTTTAAACATGTTATTAAAAAAACAGTAAAGTACATTCCTGTGTACACACCCAAGACAAATATTGTTGTTGATAATTATTCTCTTGGGACAGATTAAAACAGATCCTTGTATTCTCGTTTCGATTCGCCAAAGTTCTTCTATGCAAATATTCCGTACGTGGGTTGTAATAACGACTAGAATATTTTCTGAAGCTAATACGCCTTCTCGGCATATAGAAATCGAATCTTAAAGTCAGCATTGATCGAGCTTGTTTCGGAATGCTGAGATGCGATTGTTGAGTTGATATGTATTCACTCGGGGCGATGCTACAACAGCTATTTAAGATTTAATTCAACATAAAATTGAAATAATTTAAGATTTCGACTGAAGGTGCTTGGTGGAATTTCAATATTAAATTTGAATCATTCAAATTATGTACACTCCCACAGATTTAAGTTCAAGTTCATCCGTGCGCTTGAACGCCTGAAGATGCCGAAAGGCGAAACCCGGGTCGTTAGTGACAAAATCTGTGGGAGTGTACATAATTTGAATGATTCAAATTTAATAAAATTGAAAATTAAAATTATAATGACCGATAATCATTGGCTTATTATTTGCGTTAGTAAACTCGCACTGCGAATCGGATACGTAATTAATGACATATACTATAATCTAGTGGTTTATCACAATGTCTTTATTTAGATTGGAAAGCAAAAACAAGTAATATTAAGGCAAACATTTCACTCGTTGAACCACTTGGAATATCCGTTTTAATTAACTAAGAAAATAATGGTGATGGATCGTAAGGTGTCATATAATGTTGTTTCGATCACCCTATTTCAGGCTTTTCACAGTTTTATGTAATTACTAGCTGGTTCCCGGCAAGCGGTGCAATTCAAAGAAATAAGTGATTGTGTTTTAATTGTGTTTATTGAACTGCATGTTTTCTTTTTCTGTCTATTTGACGATTGAAGTTTGCTGTCGATTGTCTATGGTACGACACACGCGCTACATACTGTAAGGTAATTGTACTACAACCTTTGCGCAAGTGCAAGCATACGTTGTTAAAATGAACTGTATGGCAGACATAACATTATTTTTTTATATATAAGACCTATTGTAAATTAATTTTACTATGCCTATAACCTTCCCGAAAGTGCAAGCAAAAATTTTCAAGAAAATGGCTAAAAATGTATTATTGTGTATACTGAATCGGACGTAGATAATTTACAAGACAAAAATTGCAGATATATACTTATTTGATCTGAGAATATTATTTTCTCTTAAATTGAAAACGGGCTCGCACAAGAAGTCAGCAATATTTATATCTAACTCGCAAATCGCTACTGATATTAAGTGTATTTTATGGTCGACTTGCTAGTCAATATTTTTTATTTAATAAATTAAGTCTGCAAATACTAGTCTCAACATGTTTGATGTGTGATATATTTCACATTTAACGAAAAATGAGTTCATCCAACAAAAATATATATATATATTATTTGCAGTAACGGCAAACACAGCCCTGCCCTGGTCATGAGCCAACTTTACTTTTACAGTGGTAAAATATTGAATGAAAAACGAAAATGTGGAAAGTAATTCAGTATTCACATAAATAAAATGTTACATGATTCAAAGAGATAAATAATAAATAACATAAATGTTAGTAATTAAAAAATGTTTTCTTATCTAAAGCATAAATTTGTAGAATTTTTTTATACAGCGTAATATTATATTATAGTGTACTGTCACGAGATTCCGCCATAAAAGCAGGGCGTCCTGACAGTGAATCACCCCATAAGACTGACCATGAATATCATTTAACACATTCGGTGCGTAAACGCGTAAAAGGTATGTGAATATTGTGGTACTTCGCATGGAACGAAGTTAAAAAAAATCATCCATCAACGTGTTTATTTAAGTTATTTGGTTTTGTATACTAAGCGATTTGTCGATAAAAAAAAATATAACTGTATTTTTTAAATGCATGCCCACTCCTAGTGTAGAGCATATGGCCTTCTAATAAAGGTATCTCAACAGAATTTTTCTTCAGAACGGTCAACCTCTCTTTTTAAAAGAGGATAGTAAGGATAAGGCTAAGACATAACTAGTGGTTAGCTAATCGCTCTCGCTACGCCTGACTACTAATTTGATCTGACAATATTGTTTTCTTTGAAATTAACAAGGGCTCGCTGGCCTTATAAAAAAATAACAAAGGCCTCGCTAGAATCCCACCAAGCCCCCTACGGCCCACCCCTGAATCAACCAAGATTCACTACATGAAAGAACAGCAAAATTAAAAAAAGGTCAAGGCTCAAAATGATATAGATAATTAACTAGTTAACCAAATTTACTATTGTATAAATAAAACACAATATTAGGTGGAATTGAAGTGTTAAGAAGGTATACGATAACTCACGACCGCCTGCTCTGCCCTCCGAGTCAAAACAATAAAATATTTCATAGACACTCCTGCAGAAAGGTTTCATCCAATGGATAAAATTGAAAATGTACATATTATACCTATTTCTATGAACCCATTGCTGTATTTTAATTAATTGGAATTTTTCCACAGATATATTTTTATATATGTTATACTTTTGAGTCAAACCTAGTCAATGATATATTTTTCGATGCAAGGCGCTAGGAAACGATAAGCAATGACAATTATTATCTAATAATAATTTTGGTTGGTTTTCATTGTATAAATGGTAGAAAAAAAATATCTAATAAATGTGCGTGTTTTAAAGGAAATTATGCATAGTCAAATATTGTATAAGCGGTAATCATAAATATATGATATCTGGTTCTACTTAATTCAAACAATAATAAATAATATGGTAAATTTATATAAACGTTTGGATGACATTTAAAGTAAAGAGTTATGAATAAATATAATGCAATATATGTTTTCATATTAAATAGTTTAAATTATGTAAAAAATGATTTTGCTATTTTAGGCGGCATTATAACATTGAGTTGATTTAGTGATAAACGATCTGCTTTATACAATATATATGATTAGTTGCATAAAAGTGAAAAAACATGAATGTAATTTTTTACACAATATTTATTTATTTATAAATATGGTTGGCTTTGACATAATGCCTATTTTTTAATGTTGTTTGATTTTATAATGAAAATAAAAAATACATGCTGAAAGTTTATTTACCCAGAGCATTGAAAAAACTATATTATAAGGTACAATTATATTCATATAAAATAAAATTTGATAACTTTGTTGTTTCATATGCGTGATTAAAAGTAAATGGCTGATGATGACATCGGTTTCAATAATAGCACGGTTCATTCACATCAGAGAGTCATTGTTTTGTATTACCGTGCTTTATACAAAATTTCAAGATATAAAACATAGGAGGCCTCGGCCGGGGCATAGGCGGCGGTGAGTGCGGGCAAGGGCGGCAAGATTTATGTCCCCAGCCCCGCCCACAAGCGCCTCTCTCCGCTGGTATATCCTTCCTTGCCCCTTCTTTGCCCTACGCCCCTGCGTTTGGTAACTGATGATGCCTATCATCAGATATATTCATCGAGCGATCTGATAACGCGATTAAAACTTGAAATATTTTGTAACAGACATATATTTTTCTTGGAATTATATTTCGGTCTCCAATGAAACACTCGCGCAAAGCGATAACTCTCCATTGTTTCTAGTAACCGAATTTTTGACCCGAGTGGTACTGCACAGTTCTATTTGCTCATTACCACTGTCTTTTACTCTGACGTTTTAAATTAAGTTACATCATCGATTATTTAACCTTAATTTTTACATATCGACTTTGGAAAGAAAAAAGGACGCAACCCACAGTTTTTTCAAAACATCTTTTTTTCGATAATCACAATTAGGGCATCCAATCCCAGGATTCGGGATCCCGTTCAATTTTCCGATCCCGAAATCCCGGGATTGACATGGTCGCGATCTCGGGATTTCAGGATTAAGAAATTTTGAGTAAATCCCGAAAAGTGAGACGAAATAGGCAAATTGTGGATTTCAAATTCCTCGGCGAGCTATAAAAAAAAAAGGTTTGCAGATAATGTGAGGAAAAAGTATAGGGAATTGAGGATTTCAAATTCCTCGGTGAACTAATCCCAATCCCGGGATTGAAAATTTATCAATCCCGAAATCCCGGGTTGGAAAAAGGCTCCGGGATTGGATACCCTAATCACAATGTATCCAACTTGATACACGTTATATTGAAAGGATGTAAACTGAAAATTACAAATTAGTATCTAAATTTATTTTTTAAGTTTGGAAAAAGATGGGCTTGTGAAAATTAAAATCAAGAAAATAGACTGAAAAAAAGGTTTTTTATAGACAATTTCTTAAACTAATAATAAACTATATCAATTAAACACCAGTATAGAAGTCTGCGTACACTTCAAGGTTGTGTTTATTTCATAATTTGCATATGGTCGAAAATCGTCAAAACACGTTTTTTGTGCCTCCTGTAAAATTTTATATGTGTGGGTTACGTCTTTTTCCTTTCCAGAGTCGATATATTTAAAACAGATCCCAACAGTTTCAGTCCCTTTAAAAGTGTACTTGGAAATCATGCAACGTATACATTTGAAGAATGTGTAACCGCTATTTATTATACTAAAAGAAAATAAATGAATTGTCAACAAATATAGAATGCGCAATACTGTACATATACCTTAGTAAAATTGACGTTATTCAAATAGTTATATTAATAAGATTAAGCAAATACCTTGAATACCACTGAGATAACAGGCATGTAACTATTCGTAGCGGTTTAGACACCGTAGGCCTACGCCGCCGTAGACCACTTCACACAGAGTTAACTACTATCGGTTGTCTACGCTGGAACGTTAAGTTGTGTGTGCTAGTAATATATCACAAAGGGTCACTGTATCTGGTACTCCACTCAGTATTTATAATGTGTAGGCCTAGGATGGGGAAGATGTATATCAATACATCGAAACTAAATTGTATTTATGGACTAAGCTTACAAACTTGGATAAGAAAGTATTCAATAATATACTAAACGTGAAGTAGTATTAAATCAAAGATTGGAAGAGTCTTCTTTACGTTGTATTGCATTTTGGTAAATTAAAATTAATACAAATGACAGAAGTTTTCCGTTGTCTTCAAACATTGCCAGTTTGTACGTTCTGTTGGAATTGATCCAATTCCAACTGCATCTACATATAATATAGCATTGAGTGTAGTAAAAACAAATATTTATATAAAACTTGAAGACACCACTGATGCGCTTGTATCCATCACTAGATATTTATCGATTTTTCAGTCTAGAGTTATCGAGACAGGACGTGGGAATTATATACATATACACACTATTTAATTTGAATCGATCAAAATTGTACATTGTCATAAGTTTTACCGAGCACTAACGATCCGGGTTTCGTCTTTCACACCAAGTTCATCCGTGCACTTGAATATGCCAAAAGGCGAAACCCGGGGCGTTAGTGACAAAATTCGTGTCAATGTACAAAGTTTTAACGATTCAAGTTTAATATTGAAATTCCACCAAGCAATTTTAGTTGAAATCTTAAATATGTATGACATATTTTGTGAACTTACAAACATTATACTTATCCTCTTTTTTGACAGTCAGCCCAAGAAAATGCACTGTTTCTTTCAGATAATATTCGGTTTAAATACAATTGTAATTTAATATCTATTAGAACAAAAATAATGTATTATAAACAGTCAAAAATAAAATGTATAAGAACTATTTAAAAAAAAATAATTCTATACAGCCTAACTAACCCTCTGTCAAATTTTTGATATTTATGGTTATATAAACATCTTTGACTTTTGAATATTTCATTACAAATAGTGAATATGAGTCATCTGGTATCAAATGCAGAACTATCCCATATATGTCGAAATTAAGCTCATGCTGTCACATTATTCTGTTGGTTTTAGTGTATGGCTAGAAATAAAAAAATAAATAAAAATCAAATAAATGTGAAGGAAATGATGCTTGGTATCAAAAGCAGAATTATACACGACGTTGGAAACAAAAGTAGAACAGTTTGGTAAATCAAGATTTCGACCAATTACAGAGTTACTTTAAGTGATGTCTCATACAAATTTTAAGTTGCATTCATTGATGAGCTATGTTTAAAAACTCAAAAAGCCAACAATACGTTTTTCTTGTTTTTCTCGCAACTTTGAAAAATGGATAGTTCTACTTTTGATACTATACGACTCATATATAGCAAACAAGCAAACTTATTACGAAAATTGATTGTGTTTTACAATAAAATTATAAATTTAATGGCATAGAAATGAGAAATGATTGTATAATTATAACAAATTTAGGCCTGTATCACCAGTGAATGTCCACTTATTATGGTGACGAATGCATGCTTATTGTAGTTAATTTTGACAATTGTTAAACAATTCAAAATTATTTTGAAGGTACCAAAGGTATCAGAGTCATAAAAAAATTGTTACATTCATGTATCTTAATATTCAAGCCCTACTTAATCCATAATTCGTCCACTTTCATTATTTATTGTTAAAATATTATTGTAGCTAATTATACAATGCTTTAAAAATCAATTTTATTTAATCGAATATCAGTAGGTATAAATATTTCAGATTCATCTAATACATACGGAACATATAAATTTTCTTTAAATTTAAAAGAAGTTCGTTGAAGATTTATAACGCTAATAAAATTTTAATAACTCTTGAATTATGTAAAAAAAAAAATACATGCCAATGACCTTTGTCTATCATTTTTTAACTGAATTTAAAAACATTTATTTTTATTAAACAGGCATCTGTCTTTTCATTATTCGTTTCGAATAAATAAAATTAGCTTTTGTATACAAGAAGTAATAGGTTATTAAAATAATTTATAGATTTTGTCAGTTGGTATTGAAAATCGAATTAATTTTAACACTTAATTATATGGTTATCAATGACATGAAAAAATAACGAGATGCTGTCTGCTGTTTATTTAAATATTTATGTCTACGAATGACAAAATATCTTTTCAGTATTGTGTAATTTAATATTGTATAAAATTTCGATATGAACCACGCCTAATTGAATATTGTAAGAATATTAGCAGCAATAAATATCAATGGTTTTTGACTATTTGTCATTATAAGATAAAACCAAAAGATACTTCATATTTTAATAATAGGTAACATAAACAACCGAATGAACATTAATAAATTATTAACAATCTGATTGCTTAAAACAATCATTACTTTTAACCAAAATACAAATCTTAGTTAAATAAACAAAACATAAAATCATGAAATAATAACCGTAGTAAATAGTAACCATTTTCATGATAACTCACTAGAGCTGTTTTGATTATTAATTACAATACTTTACAGCCACTGTAGCTTAAAAATAATATGTTCGAATAACAATCAGAAGGTTCTAGGATAAAGTTTCCTGGTAATATTATTGCTATATACTTTATTTTTCGGCTTGAAGTAATCTATGATTGTCTGATATTTAAACAATAATACAGATAGTTTAAAAAAAATGCATTTTTAAGTTGAATTAATAAAAATATTTTCAGACACAGTTGACCCTCTATTTTGTTTCAGTGACGTTTTAAAATATCTTATGTTTATCTCCAAGTCATGAAACTATTGCGTTCTTGTATAATGTCCTTCCTAAAATACAAAATACACATTCGTAATAATTCTAAATCCATTGATTCAATACGGTTTTCTTTGTTATATTATATTATATTTATGAAACTAAATGAATAACAACATTTTACCAGTGGTGGACTGCCTATACGTTAACAAGAGACTCGCTCAATCTTAAAAGAATTCTCGGTGTTCTCGGGATGGAGTCAATTTTTTTATCACTCCTATGCAACCATATGCAATACTTAAATAAGCAATCGATTGTTACTTAATTCACTTATAATCAATGTTCCCGCTAAGGTGTGCGGGTGTGTGTGCGTGCGCACACCTCCCAAAATGTGGCCGCACATATTTTTCCATTCCCGCACAGGCCGCACACAGAAATATTGTAAAAATAAGTTTTTTTCACCTAATTTTATGTTTGCCTAAATACTTATACTAAACTCATCAAATCTTCCACAACTAAGTACAAAACTACATATTTGCGCACACTTTTTATTTTTATGAATATGTACTGCTCACAGAAGTTGTTGGTCGGCACACAGAATATACAAATTAGAGGGAATGTTGCTTATAATATGAATGTTGCTTATATATTATATGCAATTAACCGTAAACTTATCAATGTAAATGGCCAAAAATGTACTACTGTATATACTGACGCTGTCATAGATAATATATAAGTCATAAATTGAAATTATATACCAATTTGATCTGAAAATATTGTTTTTTTCTTAAATTAACAAGGAGGTTGCCGGCCTTAGTATGATTTAACAAAAATTGCATTGTATTATGTGATACAAATTTAAATATTTATTTTTATTTTAATTCGATAAATTCACCCTTGAATTTGGTTAGAAATACGAGAAACACACATTAAAGCTCTTTTTTTTTTCGAAAATCGGGAATTTGGATGTTTCCATTCTTCAAAATGTCATGTCATTTCCTCCGTGGCATTCGTCTCTTTATACAGAGGCAATATATTAGGGGAATAAGGACGCGCCGAGTGCATAAAATATTTACTCACTTGATGTCAATGTCCCTTCCGGATGGCGAGTTGTATTTATGATCGCTTGTTTTCTACCAAAGGGGAATCGGAGTTGTGATATGGGCCATTTTGAAAGATTGAATGAAATATGGCAACACCATTTTGATGGCTCTCATGCTATTGTCTATGACATAGAACGATATTTTTTAAATTATTCTTGCTATCAATATTATAATTGAACTCTATGGAAACAACCATAACTTAATTTCTTTGGATTATGCGAGTCCTTGAGAGGTGAAGTGAGACAACTGTCAAATTGGTAAAACCTTTTCTTGGACTATTAAAATATTCACGTATTTACTTGGTGTTTTGGTGGATTGCATATTTTTATTTTACGGAGATAACACAGGGGTGGGCTGGAGGGGGCGGGGGGGGGCTCGCGCGAGCCCCTTGTTAAATTTCAGCGCGGCCGGCGAGCCCCTTGTTAAGATAAGAAAACCATTCGTTTTAGATCAAATCAGCACCTAACTAATTTCTGTATATGGTTAAATTTTATCATGAAACAAGACTTAGAAGCCCCTTCATTTTTTCATTCAGCGTTGTGGGCTTCCGTGTCGGACCTCATGGGTTCGAGATAATCACTAGTCCTGTCTTAGTCTTATCATTCTATTCCTAATACTCTCTTTGGAAAAGAGAGGTTGAGCGACTAAGTAACAAACAGTTCTCGTAGAAAAAAAACTTTTTTTGAGATACTTTCATTAGGAGGTCATATGCACCACATTGGGAGCAAAAATGGATACAAATGAATGGATGAGATTTACCGAGCCCCTTGTTAAGATATTGGCAGCCCACCGCTGAGATAACACAATACTTTAATAAGACGTGTAGAATATTACAAACGCATCTAACTTAATACTTTCGATGGATTCGGCGGTAGTTTTGTGGAAGTTCATTTTAATATAAAATAACTTAGATTATTCAACGTATTGTGCTACAAACGTGTTTCGTTAGTTTGTCCGAGGATGAAACACGTGTCACAGTTTGTAGCACAATTAGGGTATCCAATCCCGGAGCCTTTTTCCAATCCCGGGATTGAGATAAATTTACCGAGGAATTTGAAATCTCCGATTTGGTATACTTTTTCCCCGTATTCTCACGAAACCTCGTTTTTTTTTTTTTTAGCTCACCGAGGAATTTGAAATCCTCAATTTGGTATACTTTTTCCCCGAATTCTCACAAAACCTCGTTTTTTTTTTTTTTTAGCTCACCGAGGAATTTGAAATCCTCAATTTGGTATACTTTTTCCCCTAATTCCCACAAAACCTCGTTTTTTTATTTTTTTTAGCTCACCGAGGAATTTGAATCGACAATTTGCCAATTTCATCTCACTTTTCGAGATTTACTCCCAATTTCTCAATCCCGAAATCCCGGGATCGCGACCATGTCAATCCCGGGATTTCGGGATCAGAAAATTGAACGGGATCCCGGGATTACGGGATCCCGGATCCCGGGATTGGATGCCCTAAGCACAATACGTGGAATAATCTAAGTTATTTTATATTTTATATTATGCATCTAACTTATTTTATTTTTAAAATACCACTTGGCTTACTTTAATTATAATGGGCTAAAATGTAAAGCTAAAATGAGCTTATTTACAACACTAAAGAATCTTTCAATTATCTATCATTAAATATGGGTTAAATATGTATATTAAAAAAAATATACGTTTACAAGTGTGGATGAATTTTCTTTGTCCGATTTGTAAGGTGGGTGAACTTTCGTCTAAGTTGGTTGCAAAATGATTTCAAGAATATTTTTTTACTTCAGAAATTATATACTAAATACTTCGTGAATTGTTATTATTTTAAATTAACCTTATTCGATCCATAAAACGAGTCGTAGAGCAAACAACGATTTAATTCCTAGTACTTTCATTAAGTCCATCTATTTTTATCCTATTCTAAAAAAAGAGATTGAAATATTGGCATAATACCAGTACTATTGAAATAACTTTGATGAAATTCACCACCAAGAAAGAGTCCAGAATTTATACATTATAATTAATAAAATATTGATAATTTTATATATGTGTGATACTAAATTTATATTGGAATACTTGAAATATAAAATGCTTACTTTATACAAGAAAATGATTCATGTACTGTAATCCAGTGATAGGTGTACAATAAACACTTTTGTCATAATAGGAAATGAAATTTGCGTACATTTAATTCTCTATTGAAAAAGATGACGTGCATATATCAACACAGGTATAACAAATGAATTGCACTATTTCAATTTCTTTGAAAAAAGAATGCTCAAAAGTGTGACCACTGTCATCTTTGTATTATGTAGATATTTTTTATACCTACCCGGAGGTGTTCAGTATATATATATTTTTAATTTTGCAAAATATTTGTGGCGTAAAGATTATTATTTATCGTCGATTAATTCAGGTCGTAATAATATGTTGTAGCGTGGTGATTTATGAATTAAAAGATTGTGTCGATGATTTATTGCTTTGTATTTGTTTTATGGAACTCCAAACAAAATAATATTTTTTTGTAAAAAGAACGTCTCGGGCTAAGCGTCTCGGATTATTTTTGTGATCGCAATCAAATACGCCGGCCTAAAATAGTAAAATAAGTTACATACGTCAATGGACCCATATGTATTATATAAAGTATTCAGATAAGAACTCAAAAGCAATAAACATGAATGATTGAACAATTTTCGACATAAAATACATTCCAATTGCGCAGAACGCTATCATTTACAATAACACATGATAAATAAAAATATATCAGTTCCGTTAAGTAAGTATAGTTATACGTTCAGACAATTGTTGTTTATTTTTATTTTTAAATGTTTTAAAAATAAATAATTATTTGTGCTACGATAGATATGTTAAATAGTCATTTAAAAGCAACAAGATAATTACATTCATTTAATATAACACTAATTACTAAAACAAATAATCAACATTGTAGTAACTGGTAATGATGCAGTAAAATATCTCCGATAATTTATATCTTTTTCCAAGTCGGTAATACCGACGTCGAAAGTATATCATTTAGACACAGGCATAAACCAAGTATTTTTTTTTTTTAATTAATCTAATTTTTATTATGTCTAATGCAATAATTTATACAACTGTTCTTTATTCTGTTTGATCACTATGTAATTTTTACATTGATATGTCGCGACCCGAATACTACAAGGTTCTATTTGAAAAAAATTGATGAAACAGAAGTAACAATGCGGCAGTCTTCCAAGTACCATTATTGGTATACATTGATTATTTTTGTTTTGTCAATTTTTTTCACACATAACCTTGTACTCGGGTTGCGATGTGTTGATTGAGTATTAATGATATTATTCCACTAATAAATTTTATATTTGGCTATTTGTAAAAAGAACTTGAAGTTAAGTCACCGATTGAGATACATATATTAAAGTAATGGCAACATTATGAAGAATCTTAAAAAGGGAAACAAGAACATTACAAGATATTGTGACTAAGATTCGATTCAATAATAGTTAAAATGCGTGTTGTTAAAATGTTTTCTAAAAATGAATATCCGCATTAATATAAATATGATTTACGAGCAGAAATTTTCCAACAACTAACGTTTGTTTACATTATGGTATAAGTTATATTTTCATTTCATTTCAATTATTTTATTATCTACTACATACTGCACAATTCTCTGAAGACATTTTCTTTAAATTTATTCGTTCAAATAACCATATTTCAATTCAAATTAAACTGTAGCCAGCTGTATTCATAATTTACCATTTAATGTGATTAAGATTTTAACTTTATTTATTCTAAGTCTTAGAAAACAGCTTTCTGAATATTCATATCGATTAAAAAGCGATGCCACGAATTAAAAAGGAAACGCTGGGCCGTTTATCAAATGATTTTGAACGATGTGGTCCCTCCTCCGTGTCTTTTGAAACCCCAAAAATGTTGTTTTTTCATATTATTTATTTTGTTTTGATAGAGAGAGCTGGTCATACGGTTCAGCCCCTTAATAATTAAGTACCGAATGAGTGCGTTACGATATTAATGATAAGGGCTGGATAAAATGATATAAATACTTCAATGCTGTCTTATTCAATTAATTGTATTTATGATGTTTAACTTCGTTCGGTTTCATAACTATCAAAACTGAAGTTCACACATATATTTATTTTACGTTCCTTTATAATATATACAGGTTAGATAGATATATATTTTTCCTATGTAGCAAAAACGGGAAACAAATGGGACCATGACGGCCAAAGAAATAACGTCATCATTTTTATTTTATTTGGCAGACTTAGAGATAGCTCTATATTTGATTTTTTAAAACACAAAACGACAGTTATGCGTAGTTAAACGTATGAGTTGGTCATGGTGTCAATCGTGGACGTTTTGTATTTTTGCATAGCTTGCTATTTTTCATTTCGTCTTCATGTGCAAGCAAGTGCAGCAAGGAATTAACGATATATAATTTGTAATATATTACATTTCTTAAAATTCAAAAAGAGGAAATTAGCGCTACATATCTGTATTTAAAATAATATTAACATTCTTACAGATGAAACCACAATAAATAAGTGTGTTAGTTCTTTACTTACGGAGAAAAAACAAATAATGTCCTTAAGCATTTATCACAATATCAAATAATAGCAGAACTCTCAATTTGAAATCATCTAAGACAAACTAAATATTCAGATAACTCATTCAAATAGTCATTGAGTAGAACAAACGTTTTTATAAATATTTTATTTGTTCTTTTATTATTATCAGACGCATAATATATATTATATTTAAACAAAAAACAAATCAAATCATGATTGAATTAATGAAAAAGCTGTCTTCTCATTCAAGCTAAATTCAATTGGTACGCATTCGCTATTTCCAAACAAAAAATAGCCGATTACTGAGTGTCATTTGTTCTGGAATTGAGACACTTTAAAACACTCCCTTTTTAAATGAATTAAAGACACGTTTCTCTTGTGCTTTGTTCTATTTTTATTGCATAGATAAAATAATGAGCCACAGAGACTTGTTTCACTTAATTTATTTGACAATTAATTGTGTTGCTATTAAACATTTTCTGAAAACCGTTCGAAAAATGATAGTTTATTTGAAATGGAAAGTAATGTCTATGGTTATATGAAACAAAACATCGGAATAACAATTGATAGATAGATTGGAATGTTACGTTATCATGACTATATAAAAAAATGACAGTTTTTTATGTACTTTTTTCAAAAAGATAACTAATTTTAATGATCCTTTTTTTTGTATAAAATCACCTTGTATTTCAAGGTATTCTTCAAATCGTTAAATCTTTCAGTATATAATTGATTATTTTGGATTATCTTTGAAACTTATTTCAACTCATAAGATCAATTTGTACATCAAAAGTTTCATAGTCAAAGTTTGAAAGATAATTAAAAAAAAAAAAAAAATGTCTTGGCCGGTCGATTTTTTCTGGATAAACTTGAAGGACCTTGCGATTATGTAAAAACAAAGTTTATTTGTTATTATTTTTCTATGATACTATGTATATGCAAGTAATGACGTTCTGCTATTGATTTAAAATTAATCCAGATGATTTTCGCATACGTCACTTTTAGGGTGTTCACTATCAATACTTGGTGGAAAAGCATTATACATATATATATATTAAGGAAAACATAATTTTCCTTTGTATTTATTTCCATGTTTATTTACCAAGATCAGGACCAGTTTTGCTGATGGCGAGCATTATCAACTGTTATCAATTTATTTGTTTATTTGTTAAAAAATTAAAATCACAGTACATAACATAACAGCTGACGCCAATTCGCCATGCACTTGAAAAATATAATAAGACAATATATAAAATAAAAATACACAGTACATCAAATTCAACATAAAAAATCAAGAAATATAATAGAAAAATTTATCAAACATTTCACAAATACCATCACTAAAAATGTCCACTTCTCTAAGCAATGCGTTGATTAATCGAACAGCCCTTGGAACTGGTGAGTCATACCTCCTAAGCGAGGTATAAGTTTTTAGAAATACAAATTTTTGCTCATAGTTTCGCCCACGTAAGAATAAATTGGGAGCATGTAAATTAATAGTTTTGAGAATTTCAGGATTATTTACTCGGCCCCAAAGAAGAAGAGAAAAATGCTTAAAGCTTGAAAAAGATCTTCGAGCTTCAAGAGAGTGAAACGATAACATCAATTTATAATCAGTTGATAATGCTCGTGAGTGAAACCGGTCTTAATCTTGGTAAATAAAAGTGGAAATAACTACAAAAGAATTATGTGTTTTTCTTTATAAAACGTAGAAATTTTCAAAACATTTGATTGAATACGAATATGATAAATATTATAATGTCTTAATATATTTACTAAGAATGATTATTTATGATTTTATGGTTATTAGTAACTAGAATATCGATAGGGCATGTCTAAACCACAGTCGTTTAAATTAAATAACAATATTAGACAATTAATACTATTGTGTATGTAATATAAATAAATCTTTCCACCATGGGAAAAGTTTACAACGCCATATCAATTAAAAGAAGTAAAAAACCGGAGATGTTTGTATTTTATACCTCTCTCTGCCTACATACACAATAATAAATCTTCGCACAAAGAACATGTTTTGTTTATTCGAAAAAAAAGAAAAGTATTCCCTTCTCGCTTCTCTCATACGAAATGCGTTATCTTCGTCATTGTCTCGCTGAGTTTTTTGGGGTGACCGGAGGTTTATAGAGGGTCGCGAGATAAGATATCGTGGTTGTATTATGAGCATTGGATTGGTTCTGCCACGCCCACAGCCAGCTGGCGACCAACCGTCGATCGACTGTTCTAAAGCGTTCCGAATTTAAAAAATTCAATAAAACTTAATTCATCTTTTGTTGTCATTCTTCCTTCCTCACAATGCAACTGCCTTCTGCTATATAGATAAAAAAATATTATTTCAAAAAACAAGCTGTATTGAAAATCATCTGTACAATTTTCCTTCTCGAGTAAAAACATTTTGTACTCTGCATAGTATTTCTATAAAATAAAGTAAATAATAAAGTAAATCGTGTTTATTCACATTTAAAGCAGACATAACAAAAAGTATTGGAAGATAACCTGATTTTCAAATAATTTATTTGAAAAATAAATTCATTGAATTTTTTAAAAATTATTAGTAGTAATGACTTCATTAATAAGATAGCACTTTATAATAATCAGGAAAAAATGACTTTGTATTAATTTTTTAAAAAAAGTCATCATGCCACTTTGTGAAATAAGTACAAAATAATGTTTTATTATTTTTTAATCATCATATTACCGTTAAGAAAATCTGACGTTGTTTTTTTTAAATTTTATCTAATGAAGATCTCAACAAGAAATGTCAAGTTTTTACGTATTGAAAGCAAATAAAAAAAAATGCAATTACGTTTTTTTTTTTTACATAAAATTACTATGTAAGTTAAAAATGAAGAATTTCAAAACAAATATAATCCAATTATTGAATGCAGTGAGTGAGTGGGCAAGCTTTGCAAAATCTGAATGATTAAAATATGTGACAATGATGATGACTTTCGATTAACGTTTAAAATTCACTAATGTTTAAATTATAAATTGAGTCTGGTTGGAATCTGTAAATAATTCATTAAAATGTAACTGCAAAGAAAGAATCAAGACAGGTGAAGTTTGTAAAATTATGTGGGAAATTTTAAATTTTAAATGTTCTAATTTTGTTTCTGTATGGCAGATTAGTAAAAATCCTGTAAGTATTAAACCTGCTGAATTTCAACAAATCAAATTTTAATGTTGTTTATTTTTAATTGTGCATGTTTTATAAAAAGAAGGTTTGCTAGGAATTTTAAATTTTACTTCGGTTTGTCAGATTTGGAAAGTTATGACTATTTTTGAGGTTATTAATGATGATTTGAAGATTCTTATTTTGGTCATAAAATAATTCTGAAAATTCTTTTAATCAAAAAACACCTGCAAATTAGTAATCTTCATTCGTGAGAGTTGTAATCCGGAATTTTATATTCTTTTGAAAATCTAATAAATTTGTTGTAAATGCAATACAATTTAAAGAAAAAAAATAGATCACTTGGTGTCTAACGCCGGTAACTTAATTAAGCCTAATGATAATGTGTCAAATGATCATGGCATCACTTATTTCTACCGCAAATCGCAGCCGTGAGTGGGTTCGTGTTGCAATGGTGCCATTTCGACATTTTTATTAACACATTTGACGTAGTACTTAGTTTCCTCGATAATTCAAAACCAGGTGAAGCGACACAGTAGGATGATCACCGACACTCAAACATTTTCACATAAAATATAATTTGAAACATGTATTAATGATATTTATATCATCTCATATAAAAAGCACATTTTTAAACAAAAAGTACACAAAGCATGCGTTAATAACACAGTAGAAAAATCTATTTTTGGATTACTCTCAATTTTCTGTATTTTTTAAATGCATCATGTACACTTCTAGTGTGGAGCATATGGCTTCCAAATGGAGGTGTCTCAACAGAAGTTTTCTACAAGAACTGCTTGTTACTCAGTCGCTCAACCTCTCTTTTTAACAAAGAGAGTAGTAGGGAAAGAGGGATAAGGCTAGGACAGAACTGTGGTTAGCTAATCTCTTTCGCTACGCCCAGTTATTAAAGGATCTGAAAGGTGGGAGTGGAGGACATTTTAGACATCGCAAACACCCATGTCTTCGAACAAAAATTGATAAATCAACCAAAGAAATGCTATACTATACTATAGTATTCTGTGCTAATCAATATTTAGCAGCAAAAGATGACACAGTGATCAAAAATGGAGTTATTTCCGTATTTGTTGCCCCAAAAATGTGTTAGTTTTGAAAAGCTCTGAGTTGCAGGTAAAGCCAACACCTGTACGTCAATTAGTCTGACGGCACACGTGAACAGAGCATTATTGCGGTCACTCATTATATCGCCATACACGCGTGCACTTTTTTACGGACCTCACTGTTTGTTTTCATACATAATATATATGATATGGTAAAGCATAATATTAAAAACAAAGATGAGTGCATCATGTAATTTTACATCACTCAATATAATCTCTAAGAGAATTAACACCCTTTCCATGCCCAACCACAAAAAGTTTTATTATATGTTTGAATAACTTTCTCGGTTCTAAGGTCAAGAAATGCGACCCCAATACCCACATTTTCTTAAATATCTATTTTAATATGGGTGATACAATGTTTATAATTAAGGTATTCTTATATCATAGTTTTTTGGACCTTTTGTAGTTTAAATAAATACGCGATAACGCGATGCGATAACGAGATAAGCGCCCGCTTATCAGCAATCGTTCGTAAGATAACTAGGCTGAACGCGTCAGTTTCAAATACATATTTGTACTGGAATGACGTCTTTTTTACGCGCAACTTAAAATATGATTATTTATTAAAAAAAACGGATTTTTATAAAAAAAATGTATGAGGAATGATGCAGAGAGATATTTTAAAGCCCTTAGACTATTTTTTTTTTGAAATTCATAAGAATAAGGCCAATAATGAGGAGTCCCTAAACGACCCCCATCGGCAGAGAGGTATTTTTCTAGTCTCCGAGCCGCGAGAGATAAAGTAAAGTAGTTTTTCTTAATCAATTTTTCAACTAGCAACTCTTGGTACCAGTATAAAAATTCAGCGAATTTCGTATAAATGTATTCAATATGTAATGTGATTTAAAATAATGCGTTGATGGGATGTGGTTACGCGTGCGTAAGACCATCAACCAGTACTCGACATTGTAGAGTCACGAGATCATCGCAGACTACCACAAGAGGAAATTCAAGGGTATATTAATCCTTTTTTTTAAATCCATGTCCACTCCCAATGTTGAGAATATGACTTTTTAATGGAGGCATCTCAACATATGTTTTTCTTTGATAGCTCAGTTGCTCAATCTCTCTTTATCGGAAAGAGAAAGGATATAAGGATGGTGCTAGAGTAGGACTGGTTTACTTATCGCTCTCGCTACTCCCCGTTATTTTAGGAATAGAATAATGAGAAAGGAATATTAAAAATCAAAATTGCTGTTCGTTCTGGGTCTCGAGCTCGTGAAGACCCGATCAATACTTCTAAATAAATCAATCAAGCAAATAAGTCACGCCCTTGGGGCCTTCAAATTTTGAGGGCCTCAAAAATAGCTTATATCAGCCATACTCAACCGTTTTTCCCCCCGGGTCCAATTTTTGCTTCTCTACGTGGGCCGCAACATATTTACAGTACATAAACTGTATACATACTATACTGCATACATATGTATGTATTATGATGTCAAAATAAAACTATTTTATTTTATGTAAATATAAGTAAAAAGTAACAATGAACAAGAAATAAAGTAAACAAAAATATCAATGTATCCAAAATCTTAAATCGTTTACTTAAAAATTAATTTAAATTTTGATACTGTGTCAAACTTTTAACTATCTTCGTCATTTAATATTCGGTGACTATAATTATTTTGGGCCGCACATAAGAGCTGATTGGGCCGCAGGTTGAGTATGGCTGGCTTATATGGCTTATATATATTTATACACATTTTTACTATTTTAGACGTTTTCATGTTATCCGTAAAACAGAGCCTCCAGATTTTACTGTGTCTGAGGCCTCCCTCGTGTTTAATCTGTCACTTTATCTAGATATCATTAAATACAAGTTTTTACCATGTATGGCGAAGGATTGTTGCCCCGAGCTCTGGGTATTGTGAGACATTCATTTGTCTTTGGATTAGACGTGTCTCTGTCCGTGACACTCTCCATTATTATGATTTTTACATTTAGTGCTGTTAAATGCAAAATTAGTAAGCTGCATCATTCATTGCCTTCGGTAGTCTGACATTTGTGTTTAATTACAATTAAATACTGCATTCACGCGAGCTTTCTAAAGTTTTTTTTTTATAAAAAGTTAATAAAGCCTTTTTATGAAAAATGCCTACTTCAATTTTAATGAAGCATCATTCATGTGATAAAAAAAAACAGTATAACTGGTACTGCTAACGCTGTTAAACATTATTATATCATCTTAAGTTTAAAAATCAAGGCATAAATACTAAAAGTGTCTAATTTAAGATTTAGATTGAAGGTGCTTGTTGGAATTTCATTATTAAATTTGAATCGTTCAAATTTTGTACATTCATACAAATTTTGTCACTAACGACCCGGGTATCGCCTTTCGGCATCTTCAGTCGTTCGAGTGCACGGATGAACTTGAACTGAAGTTCACGGAAGAACTCAGTGTCTCAAGAAAAGTGTCTATGTCAGATTTTGGCAATTTGGAGTTAAGAATCAGAAAGTATGTTAAAATACTCTTTCTTTTTGTCATTCTGTCTACGAGTCAAGGGCCGGACCAAATTATTTAACATAAAAAAGTAATATTAAATTAAATAAAACACGTTGCTATTTCTTATATCGTGGTGAAAATGAACTAGTAGAGTGGATCTACTGCAAGCGCCCCCAAACTATATATTATAGATACCGCAAACAAAACAAAAAAAATCCTCTACTGGACATTTGATATATTTAACATAGACACTTCTAGCATTAAGCCCTAGAAATAATGAATGTGTACATTGTTTTTTTTTTAAAATTATTTCTTCTTTGTGTATTTTCACCAGCGATTGCAGTAAATAATTATTTGTTAAATATATCAAAGTATTATAATAAATAATTATTTATATAATATGAATTTCATTTACAAATCTTTACTTGATGATAACCTCAATGGTAGGGATTGAAATACTGGTAAATTTTCTGCTACAGGCAGAATCAAATGATGATTTATTTTAAATTTCAAATCAAAATTTCTATTTACCAATCTAAATAACATCCACCGTTTCTCCTGTTTTTTTAGCTATCACTATACAGATATTGCAGATTATTTTTACGAACGTATGGTAACATACGTTCGTATAAATTAATGAATACTTTCTTAATAGATGATGAATAATAATATAAACTAGAAACTGACGCGTCTTCATTAATAACTCAATATGTAATGACCACCTTGGTCTATTTTTAAAAGCTGAGTGTCACATACACATACCAAATAAATTGCCAATTTTCTAACTTATACTCGTACCGTATATGTTAAGTAAATTCTTGAACATTTTGTATGATTTAAATTAAACAGCTCATACCAATAAAAGAATATTAAAAAAGTAAATAAAATTTACTTCTCAGTTTTTATCTGGATTGATTATTTTATTTTATAGTCATTCGATTGTAAACAGTATTTTAGCGCTCAATAAAAAAATAATACCCCCTGTATGAGTTGACGAATGAGTATCCAAATTATTTAGGGGGCTGTAAGTGTCTATAAATAAATAATAATGTAATTTAATAATCTAATAATATGGCTATTTTATTGTTGGAAAGAAAATACGTTTAAAACTGAATTTCATTACAACGTTCAATTTCAAAATTGATTTCATTTTCTTTTATTTCTACCGTTAGCTATATACTGATGTTTAAATAAATGTTATTTGATTAGAAAATAATTTCAAATGTAATAAGCGAGCCTCACTCGAGGTAATAAAAATGAATATGTTGATTTTAATTACAACGAACTGTGCATTGCAAAAAAGTAGTACGCTGCTATTATTTGACTTAAGTAATTTGATTAAATAAAATCTAGAGAAGTCATTTTAAGGGTGTTCACTGTCAATACTTGGTGGAAAGGCATTATATTAAGAAAAACACAATATTCCTTTGTACTTATTTAGCACTGGTCAATTCTATTTCTCATCAGTTGACAATGCTCGCCATAAGCGAAATCGGTCCAGATCTTAATAAATAAAAGTATAAATAATTACAAAGGAATATTGTGTTTTTATTAATATAATTATAAATATAAAGAAATTGGCTAGTTATCAGTTGACGAATATTTTAAAATTACTTGCTTAGTTTTACATATTTAAAGTATAATTTAAGATTTCAACTGAAGGTGCTTGGTGGAATTTCAATATTAAATTTAAATCGTTCAAATTATGTACATTCACACAAGTTTTGTCACTAACGACCCGGGTTTCGCCTTTCGGCATCTTCAGGCGTTCAAGTGCACGGATGAACTTTAACTGACTGAAAGTATATTTAGATAATAAACATAATACATACTGGCTGGAGTTTTTTTTTTTTTAATTTGATTTATGTCACGTTGAAATTATTTAAATGATATTTTACGCAAGGTCTTTTTATATTAAAAAAATAGTTGTATTGGGTTTATTAAAAAATAGTTTTCCGTTGAGACTTTGTGGGAAATAATTTATGAGATATCACAATTGATATTGTCACTTTTTCACGTATGTTTCCTCATACGTACATCTAAAAAAAAAACGTAAAAGTAAGACATCTTTTATATTGAAGGAAATTTACCGATAATTCGGACTTCGGCCACTTTGAAGATATGTTTCGGCGCAGAAATAGACAGAGCACGTACAAAATAAATAAATCGACGCCGAAGACCGACGCCGCTCGAGTGAATGATCGTTCCATTGATAGGCGTCGCGACGCGCCACGCCCCTCCGCCGGATCTACCGCGTATCTCGAGATGCTGCGAAATCCGGGCGCGCCAACATATCTCCTTTAGTGACGGTTTTCTATGTTGTGAGTATTACCGGTCACCTTTGCTGCTGCCCTGTGATTTATAAGTGTAAACTTCAGTATGGGATCAGACATTAAACATTTTTTTACCATGTCCGTTCCCAATGTGGAGCATATGAACTTTAATGGAGTTTATCTCAACAGAAGTGTTTCTTCGAGAATTGCTTATTACTCAGTTGCTCAAGCTCTCTTTTTCCAATGAGAGTGGGAAAAGAAGGATAGGGCTAGGACAGGACTAGTGGTAAGCTAATCGATCTTGATACGCCCCGTTCATATGATATGGTGGGTGGGAGGGGGGAGTTCAAGACATTACATACATCCATGCCTTCGAACAGAAATTTATAAATCGATTAAAAAATCAATTTATAAAACTGTCCGTACTGGGATTTGAACAGAGCATAGTGATAAACGAATGACATGTGTAATTACAGCTTCTAATACAAAAGTACCTGCTACCTTTTGTAAGTTAACCACTTGAATACCAAGCGGACACAAGTGTACGGAACATATGCAAGCGTACACGGATGTCCAAGACATTTAAAAAAATCAAATAATTGGTATTCTAATAGAATATAAGCAATATTTTGATGACTATGTGTAGTGCTATCTATACTGAGTTAATATAGGTTTTTAAAGTATCGAATTTGAGTGTATATTAGGCAACAATATTTTTCTCTAAAACACGCAGTATCTCTGGGACATATTAATGATTTATTTGCGCGGTATTCAAACGGTTAAAGCTTCCCTATTTCGATCGAAAATTTGGTCATATTCCCAATGCAGCCCTGGCCAATAAAATATGTCGGTGACCAGGCGTCGAGCCGCGGTTTTGAAGTGACAGGTGAACTGTCAATGTCGACCACAGACACGCCTACTCTGTGATAATGTTTGTGAGAATATATACAACTAAATACACACAATACTGTAACATTATGTTGAGTGTGTGTTGCATGTCAATGAAGCTTGTATGACTTTGTTAGTTTTGGAAGAATGTCCAATTGAATTTTTGCGTTTTAGCGTGTTCACTGTTAAATTCTTTTTAATTTATAAATTTACTGAAATACTTTATGATGTTATGTTTGTTTATATAATACTAAAATTAGTTTTATTTTGATTCTTAAAGATTATATTTAGTAAGTACCAATTCTTATCTAATATATAAAAATGAATGTTTGTTTGTTCGTACTTTATGCATTGCCACACCGCTCATCCGATTGCAATAACACTTTGACAAACGTTTTGCTTGCACTTCCGGGAAGGTTATTAAAAATAAACTTACAGTAAGTCTTATATATAAAAATCAATATTTGTATGTCTGCCATACAGCTCATTTTGACAACGTATGCTTGCATTTGCACGAAGGTTATAGTACAATTAACTTAAATATACAAATCGCTTATTGTGTACGCTGAAAACTCAGATCACATAAATTTTATCATATGTAAAAATTCTTTAGTGTTTTCTTTATTGAAAAGTTAAAGATTTGTAAATTTGCAACGCCGAAATTTAACAAGAGGCTCGCGCGATCCCCTCCGAGCCCCCTCCAGCCCATCCCTGTACCTAGCGTAGTTTATTGTTTAAAATTTGCAGCTTTATATTTACTACATGATTGACAAAACATATCTCTTAAAAGTAACATTGTGGGTATTTGATCAACTAATTACAGTGAGTCGTTTTCAATTTACGAACACGATGCCATCGTGCTATTTTCGTAACGAATCAAGTTTCATTTCACACCAGCATTTAAATTTGTAGGAGTATGTATTATTCGAAAGCACAGCGTACACAATTTCACCGCTGTATTTCATGCTGGCAAAATAAGCTCGCAGTTTGCTCAGTTTGTTGTAATAAACATTGCACTTAAAGATAAATTACCCGCTGCAAAGTTCATTGGAATTAATCTGACGATCGTAGTATAGCCGGTTACTCACTAACTCACTTCGTAGAGAAATCGGGATCCCACTGACCCCGAGGGTAAAGTAAGATACAAGCTTCCAACCGGTGCACAAAATACGTCGTCGTGAAAATATTGTTATCGATATCGCTTGACGAAGAAACGGCCCAGTGAAGTTACTAAGCTATATTATAATATTCAAAAACGTTTACTGTATAATAAATACTTAGTGAGAACGGTGTAAAAATAAGAATAACATATTTTTTATTGCAAAGATTGTATTTGTTTTATAAACCAAAACAATTCAATACTATTATTATGCAATTTCCAATATTACAAAGCACGTAAACTCAGTGATGGGCTACCAATACGCTTACAAAGGACTCGCTTAATCTCGAAGCAATTCTCAATGTTCTGAGAACGGAGTGAATTTTTTAAATGCTCATATGCAATTATATGTAATACTTAAATAAGCAATCGATTGTTTTTTAATACTTTTATAATATGTAGCAGTATGAAATTTACCGTAAAATTATCAATGTAAATAAATAAAAATGTACTATTGTGTATACTGAAGCTGTCGTAGATAATATATAAATTAGAAATTGCAGTTTTTTACTAATCTGATCTAAGAATATTGTTTTCTCTTAACTTATTAAGACAATTAAATTAGCAACAGTTAAACAAAATTTTTAGCGCTCAAAAAAAAAAACAGTCTAATCGTGTTTGGGTAGCTTCTTTAAATATCGATACAAATGAATATTATGTGCGATCTGTTTTCTAGTAGTATACCAACGATATATTTCACGAACAATTATAATACAAAGAGTTAAAAAATGTATTGACAACATCTCTCTATATCAAAATAAAATCAATGTAGCTTATTTATTTACTTGCTGCACTGATCCTGATCACTGATAATTCGTGTAATTTCCTCAAAAGACTTCCGTATTTAGGAAGCTTTCTACCGGCAGTGATTGGGGCACTTACCTTGACAAGAGAGTCTGCCGTCTGGAGAGATCGACCCAACCAACATCTGATAGACAAATAAATTACTGTTATCAACCTCCCCAGTGAATCTCGCTTCTCCGCTGCAAATAAAATAAGTCAGCGAACTTCATTGATGTAAACATCGAGGCTTTGCATTTAAATAAACAATGTAATACACCGTCGAATTATATTGGACTGATTTTGCGCGGTTGTATTTTACGACTTTCACTTCTTGGTAACTTCTTTGTCATACACCATATTCTTTTCACACGGCGGGGGGCTGCCAATACGTGAACAAGGGACTCGCTTAATTTCAAAGTAATTCTCGGTGTTCTGGTAAAGGAGTGGATTTTTTTATCACTTCTATGCAATTATATGCAATTCTTAAATAGGCAATCGATTGTCACGTAATACAATTATGCAATTTACCGTAAACTAATCAATGTAAATGGCTAAAAATGTACTACTATGTATACTGAAGCTGTCGTAGATAATATATAAGTCAGAAATTGCAGTTATGTACTAATTTTATCTGAGAATATTGTTTTCTCTTAAATTCTCTCGCTCGGGAGAGGGGCTCTCTTAATTTCTCTTAAATGGGCTCGCCGGCCTTAGTACAATTTAACAAGAGGCTCACGCGAGCCCTTCCGCCCCCTCTACCCCGTCTACATATATGAAGCATACTGTCTTTCAGCATAGAAAACCGTGTTAGCGACAGAAAATAAATCGCGCGGGAGTGAAAAAAATGTTGATGTTTATGAGTGAATTTAAATTGGTTTTAAAAGTTGCCCAGCAACCTACAGGCTAGAAGAAGAGTTAAGCAGGATTGTGGTTATATCCAAAATTGTTGCCGCAACAAGGCGGTGCCTAGTCTTTTCCTGTTTGACAATAACTCGTTTATTAGAGAGAAAAATCTAGCAGTTTCCTATAATTCAAGGTGTAGGACATCGTATGATTGAAAAAAGAGAAGATTTTTTATAAATTATTTTCCAATAATAATGAGGAGCAAACATTTAAAAAGTGATTTGTCACAAATTGTAAAAAATGCCGTTTAATATCAGTTCTGATATTTCTGAATGGAAATTACAATTAGTGTACAAAAAAGGTTTTTTGCTAAAACAATTAAATCATAAAGTTGACAAATTCAAGCAAACCATGATTTCTCCAAGTATCCAACACTCAAATCATCATTTCCCAAGCTTTGTATTTGTGTGACAAATCAATTTTTCAATGTTTATTCCTCAATTTAATATTTTTTTGCTTGTTCCCCCACATGTTGTTGACATGAAAGAATTAAGCTAAGATTGGGAATAGTCAACATGTTACCAATAATATTTAAAGTAAACGTTAATTTTAATCTTTTATATCAAGATATGTGATAGACAAGAAGTTTAAACATATTTTATATTATTATGTTCTGCGAAAGAAGTTCATTTGCCAGTCTTTTAAATAATGTGAATAGTCCTTGATATTTAGTTTTAAAAATATTGTATTCAAATCTGGATAATACACGGTAAAAATAATATAATTCTTTTGTTCCAACTGGATTTTAAATCCATATATGAAGCACTTTGTTTAAAGTGTGCATTGAATATCGAAATTTGTAGTCGCAAAGTTTTACGACGTTCACACATTCGAGATAATTTTACGATGCTGTGTTCAATCTGCTTAACAATGTTGATATCGCGCTTTCAACGACTTTGCACAATCATAATATTACTGTTATCCTTCGGACATTATTGGTTCTTCGATACAGCGAAATCTCTGTTCAAGATAATACAAGTAAATAATATTGTTATGATATTCAGACAATGAACGCTTTAACGCAAACAGTTCGTCTCTAAGCTTTCATTAAAAGATGTTTTATTTGACATTATAAATGGCTTGTATTTTTCTGGTCAGAATTTATATTTAATGGTCATAATAAATAGGTTATAATAAATAGTCATAATTTAAATGAAATTAAAAAAAACCTAACCTACTAACCAAAATTGTTATAAAATATTCTGACCGTATAATATTTTTATTTTGACAAAAAATTGATTTCAATTCTGACCATTTAATTTTTTCTTATTATAAATATATTCTATTGATAATACAGCTGCGTTGAATGTAAAAAAATCGGTATAATATAATGTTAAATCGCATTTCGTACTAACTTCCTATGTAATATGGATTATAAGAACTACTAAACTTTCGGCCCCGGCCTAAATCAAGTAAAATTGTCTCGTGTGCCCGACGTATTTTTGCAGAATTGCATTTTTTCTTAATGACTTACTAAAAAGGCTATAACTGTGAATCCACATGATCAAATCCAATGAAACCTTTTGAGGTTGTTTGAAAGACTATTACTATTCAATTATATACGTTATTATTCATAGAATTTTCTGCTATAGAAAGCCATATTACAATGTTTGCACATGTACCGAGTCTTACTCCATTTTTTGCTTGGCGCCCACCTTGCAGGTTCAATTGGGTTTATTTATTTTTTCTTGCTGCTATTAGTAAAAAAATATTTTTTGAAATGTTTTTTGACATTCTTTTTTTATAGAATATTTAAAGCTCAAATTGAAAATGAACTCAGTGACTTTACCATCACGTAATCTTCAGAAGGACAAATGGACGCATCAAATGCGTTATGATACACTTAAATTTTGGTTGGTAAAATCACTTACTATTTTTAATAGAAGTAATAATTAAAAGACTGATTTAGAATAATTTGAGTATCGGTTATAATGATTATACTGAGTATTCTATACAAAATGTTGCTTGCTACCACAATGATGGCTCTATTTTAAAGCATAGCCCATCACGTGAAAACACACACGGCTATGGGATCCATCGTGTTAAGTAACAATCGATTGCTCATTTAAGTATTGCATGTAATTGCATAGGAGTGATAAAAAAATCACTACTTCCCCAGAACACCGAGAATTGCTTTGAGATTAAGCGAGCCTCTTGTTAGCGTATTGGCAGCCCACCGCTGTGTAGGACCGAGTGTGTCACACATTTATTAATTTCTCACATCTAACCAAAGAACCTGTACTTACACATCTGAACATTCTTGCTTTCAATATTATTCGAAAATTTTAGTGGATTTAAATGATTTTTGTTTTCTTAAGTCGGTGAAAGTATTTGACGTATTTTCATCTTAGATATAGGTTGACCAGTGTGTCTTGAATGTGAATTTTGAGCATACCAGTGATGAATTGTGTGTGTTCGACTGTGAGGTGTGCCGTTGGGCAAGTCGTGATAATTACAGTTATTTGCGAAGGAAACGGATCATCTGGCGGCTTCTCCAGCTACTTGCCCCGATTACTGCTCGCCTGATACTTTATTTCGCAAACAGTGTGCACGTGCAACAAACAGCCAACAAGCAACACGGAAAACATAATTTTAGTTATGGGCTGCCAATACGTTAGCAAGGGACTCGCTTAATCTCAAAGCAATTCTCTGTGTTCTGCGGAAGGAGTGAATTTTTTTATCACTCCTATGAAACTATATGCAATACTAAAATAAACAATCGATTGTTACTTTATACACTTATAATATGTAACATTATGCAATTTACCGTAAACCTATCAAGGTAAATGGCTAAAAATGTAATACTGTGTATACTGAAACTGTATAGATTAGTCTAGATAATATAGAATACGAAAATTGCAGTTATGTATTAATTTGATCTGAGAATATTGTTTTCTCTTAAATTAACAAGGGGCTCGCCGGCCTTAGAAAAAATCAACAAAGTGTTCGCACGAGCCCCTCTGAGCCCCCTCCAGCCCACCCCTGACTAAGACTAATAAATTTTAAAAATCAATAAAATAACTTGTCTTTTTTATCCATGTCCACTCACAATGTAACGCATATGGCCTCCTAATGGAGGTATCTCAACAGAAGTTTTTCTACAATAACCGTATTTTACTCAGTCGCAGTAGGGATAGAAAGGTAAGGCTAAGACTGGACTAGTGATTAACTAATCGCTCTCGTGACGGCCAGTTATTTAAGGATTGAATGAGTGGGAGGGAATTTTTAGGCATCACTTACACCCATGCCTTCGAACAGAATTACATCGTCTTAATAGTGTTACCTCATATTATCGTCACCTTACTATTAAGACCTCTTAATTTAGTTTGAGAAGAATGTCCAAAACATAATAAAAAAACAGACAATTTATAGTCAATGAAAACTATATTAACATTGGTTGTGACATACGAGGCTTTGATTTCATGTTAGCAAATAAACATCAATCTTTCAATGCATTAAAAAAATATACATTATGGCTGAAAAATTCGAAAAAAGAGAGGTTGAGAAACTAAGTAACAAGCAGTTCTCGTAAAAAAACTTATTTTATAATAATTCCAATAGTAATCCATACGCTACACATTGGGAACAAAAAAATCTTTAGTAAAATGCTTGACAAGAAGTGAGTTGCGGCATTAATGATTTAAAAAAAAAACACTGATATAAGTATTAATAGTCATAGCAATTGACTAATTCTCGTTGGAAGCATAGATAATACGCATAAATAGCTTCTGTTATTTCGTTTAAATAACCGTATTAATGAGATAGTTAGTTTATTTGGCCCGGTTTAGTCTCGATTTAACGGGCGTGCAATTTGGCGACCGTTCAGCCTCGAATTAAACGCAGGCTGTCAAACGTACGCTAGTTCGATCAGCTGATATTCTGATGGACTGCCAAATAAACGCATGCGGGGTGCATAATAACAATAATCAAACATCTCGCGACGCCTTTGCTCCTCTTAATAGACAACTTTTGCCTGACAGCGCGGGAAATTCGAAAAATGCAGTGGTGGACTAAGTTAGTACTTCTTAACACTTTATATGCGGGCGTTTTTTAGTGATTAGCGCAAAAATATATTACATTCTTAAAATCAACACAACTTCTAAGCCAAATAATATTTTCGGCTGAAATTTTCAAAGGAATCATATGTAACATTTAATCATTAAAAATAAAAAAAAAACATTTTGAATGCGTCATAATTTCACTACTTTTCTAAGCTGAATATAAAAACCTGTTATTAATTTAGTAGATAGCACTCCACCTGTTATCAATATGAAATATTCAAAATATTCTGTATAAAAAATAACATGAATCCATACCATACAATTATATAAATAATTATAATATAAAATCCTCATTCCTACAAAGTTATAATCACTGGAATTGTGAAATCTAATGCCCTAAATATTCGAGAAACATGTGTCGCCTTTGAAAAAAAATACTATGTGTGAACGAACATTCAGGGCATAATAAATTATGAGGTTTATTGCTTATTGTCAAAAAGGGTCACTTGCCGCGGCAGTTATTTTGAAAAAACCATTAAATTATGTGTCAATATACCAACAAAACTGGCAGTACACGATAAACGTATTTTTACGTTTCCTGCTTATAATGTGTTAACATGGTGTGTTTTGACGAAGTGCTGAAAATGATTAATTCTGCCATTATTTTTTAAAATAATAGATAACCTAATTCAGTGTTTCCCAAGCAGAGTAAACAATTGTGTTAATCTGATTAGTTCTAAAATATGCCACTAACTCAATTGGTTGTAAAATATTGATTCAGTAAAATGAAATTATATACAATGTTGCCTGAAATAGCTGAAAAGTATATTTTTTCTTTTTAATCTACTAGCAACGAGGGTATTATTTGCAAACACGGCTCATTCCAAAATGGTTAAAATTGAAACATGAATTTCATTTTTAAAAACAATGTACATTTTTTAGTTTTACATTACTTTGTAATGATATTTTGTATGTTATCAAGCCATCTTTGAGACTGGTTTCTAAAAATATATTTGTGTCTACTAAATTACATTCATGGTTAATGTTTCAACAATTTTGGAATGAGCCGGGATTGCAAATAATTGCCTTAAATATGGGTCTTCATTTTGAATTGTATTAAAGGTGTAATAAACGATTACTACAAAAAGGTAGCTCGGCAAAATACGGCTGTAAATAATGAAAATGGTATATTTTAGGTTAATAAAGACAGTCAAAAATAATACTTAAATACGCATAAAAGTTTGTTATATTAGGATGCAGCGTTTTATTTTGTTTAGTCAATTTAATCAATTTGTAGAAATGTGTTTAAATGATCGAAAAATGTCTAAATTCCTTCACATTCATCCATTCCTAAAAACACGACCATTTATCGTGTACTGACTACGATATCGGACCAGGGGTGGGCCGGAGGGGGCTTGGAGGGGCTCGCGCGAGCACCTTGTTAGATTTTACCACGGCCGGCGAGCCCCCTGTTAAATTAATAGAAAACAATATTCTCAAATAAAATTAGTACATAATTGCAATTTCTGACATATACTATCTACGACAGCTTCCAGTATACACAGTAGTACATTTTTAGCCATTTACATTGATTAGTTTATGGTAAACTGCATATTGTTGCATATTTCAAGTGTATTAAGTAACAATCGTTTGCTAATTTAAAAGTATTTATATAAAAGCAGATGACTGATAAATTACTTTAATATTAAGCGAGCCCCTTGTTAACTATCGGCAGCCCACCGCTGTATCGGACCCTCTTTGGAATCCCTAGATTTCGCAATTTACATTTTTTCAATCCCAGAATCCCGTATTGAAAATTCACCATTAAATTGTGCACGAATTCGGGATTCCCTAAATTTTTGTTGTCGATTTTCAAATGAGAATTAATGGATCAAAATTGATTGTCACTGCCCAATTCCAAAAGGACAAAAATTAACGAAATTACAAAAAACGGGATACCGGGATTGGAGGCCTAATACTGACTTACTGAATACTTTGTCGCCTCCAGTGGCCTAGTTGGTTAGCGCTTGCTCTACCGATCACGCAGGTCTGGGTTCGATTTCCGGTCAAATCACAGTGAATTTGAGAATTATTTAATTCAAAGTCGTGATCAAAGACTTGGTGTTTGTGATGTCAATTCACATCATTTCCTCTCCTCCCATCCTTTTGATCCTTTAATAACTGGGTGTAGCAATAGCGATTATCCAACCACTAGTCCTGTTCTAGCCTTATCTTTCTTTCCCTTATTCTCACTTTGAAAAAAGTGAGGTTGAGATACCTCCATTAGGAGGCCATATGCTCCACATTGGGAGCGGACACGGATAAAAAAAAAATACTAACATCCTAAATCAGGAGTTCGACTTGGGAGTGTATATGGTTAAAAATGAAAACATACATTATTTTTTTGATTTTGCTGGCAATTCCGTGGCGATATTATATCCACGTACAGCTCTGTTGTGAACGCTATCGAAATCGTTAGATGTTTGGTTAGGCATGCGAGATGCGAGTTACGAATCATATGTGATTGATTTATACCAGGTTGGATATAATTATAGGCCGCATGTGAATCGATTCTGTTTGAGTAACAGCTGAATTACCTACTAAAATTACTAAAGAGTAAAAATAATAATCGGTGATTGATGAGCTGGTTGTTGGGCCCAGTGAGTTATGATCTCCAATTTGAGGAACACGATTTATGATCGATCGCAAGTTAATTTGAATCGCTTTGAAGTATTCAAAAACGTTATTTGATTTATCGCTGTTTTATCGCAAAAATTTAACCACCGCTATACAACCTGACCCCCCCTCCCAAAAGCAGAAATGCGGTAAAATTGTGATGTGTTTTTTATTATGTTCTTTGGATTTGATAAACGAAAAAGAATGCATATACCGTAATCTTGAGTTGAATTTCAAATAAACAGTAAAAGAATAATGTAGGTACATATTTTTTTATCTACTAGATAACTTTTTAGGACTAAAAATCCCTTTTACATATCGAATGTGGAAAGGAAAAAGGACGTACCCACAATTTTTAAAAATAGCTTTTTTTCGATAATCACAATGTATCAAACTTGATACACGTTCTATCAAAAGGATGCAAGCTGCAAACGCCGAATTAGTATCTAAATTTAGTTTTTAAGTTTGTAAAAGATAATCTTGTAAAAAATTAAAGCCAAGAAAAAAGACTGAAATAAAGATTTTTCCTAGAAAACTTATTATTTAATGGTAACTGGAAAAAACGTAGCGTTATTGTTTTGCCATAATATTAAAATTGATACGCAAGATTATTATTTTTTAACTTGTTCTAAATTGTGATAGTTTATTCTCTTTTTCTGTTCATGGAACTATATTTTATAATACTTCGTTTCATTACAATATTCTATTGGCGAAATAACATGAAAGAACACGACAGAACTAGAAACTATCACGTTTATATTAGCAATATTTGTATTTTTTTATGAGGTGAAGCTGTACTCTACTGATATGATGAATTTATATATTTTGTTTTTCAAATGAATATAAATAAATATTTCTGCATTCAAAATTTTTAATTAAAATCATGATAAAATTATAATAATGCAAATAAAACATCTCTTCCCATGCATGCTTATTAAATCCTCTACGATTAAAATCAATCTTCAAAATATATCATAAATTTGAGAAAACAAATTTTGGCTATGTTTTTTGGACTTCATAAAAATGCACACTACATGACTTTGACACGTCATTATAATATATCGATCAATAATCAGAAACGATCTTAAGCGAAAAATTGATGTAAATTTTAAATCAATAACTGTTCAATATTGCCTAAGGCCGTTAGTGACACAAATTTTAAAACATTATCTCATTCGCTTGATATTTTTTTAAGGCCTGTGTATTTTAGAATTTTGAGTTGTTATCGTTTGTTCCTCGTGGACCCCGGTTGAAAAACGCTGATCTAAACAACTGAAAGTAGCTAGTATAATATCAGGATAGGCATTGACCACATATTACCGTTTAATAACCCTATTTATAGAATTCCTTTATCGAATTTAGTACTTGAGTAATTTAAAATAAAACCTTCTCCTGTAAAAATTATAAATTTTCGGTAACAATTGTCTGCCTTTATATTTTAAGATAAAACTAATCTCAGTACTAATTATCTGTAAAGAGTAAAATTTTGAAATAAAAAAAACATTGGTCCCTTTTTTAGTTATCGCAGATTTTCATGTTTGTATACAATCATACGAATATTGTGTATTAAATTATATATAAAAAAATACTAGATATGATATATTACATTCAGCCAAGGTGTAATTCATAAGAGCCGTTATTTTTCATCCCCAAAAACGAGCCCGGTCGACACGCGACACCCGACACCCCAGCGCTAAACATTTTCCGGTCCTTTGTCATGCCGTACTTTTATTTCCTGTTCTTACATTGTCTGCGGACCGGGGTGATGCTTTCGAAACATGGGATACAAACTGGAATGAAATATGTCTTTTGATTCCCTTCGTGTAAGGCAACATTAAAAATATCTGTTTTTTATTGATAGGGTATCTTTGAAACACTTTTTTTTTTACGATCAAAGATATTATATTATATAGATTTAAGAATACAAAAACCCACATAAAAGTAAATCCTTATTTTTTACGTCGTTTTCATTTGTTAGGTGTAACAAATAATATTTTAACGTCACGTGTTACCACTAGAACCGGTTGGTAGTCGTTTGATCAAATTATCACATATTGGATAGCAGTAAGCTATTTAATAATATTATATTAATATGTGAGAATTTTGAAAGGTTTGAGAGAGTTTTTATTAATATGGATGGTTTATAAAATATATTTAGAGTTGGAGAAATTCTTTGATCTCAAATAATTTTCTTGAATAACTTAGTTGGTGCCATTGATTATACTAGTTTGACAAAAAAATATTCATTTCAATAAGCAATTATTACTAATGCTAGTTTAAAAGCAGGAATTTGTCTCTATATGTGTATATCAATTTTAGACTCTTCTAATTTTTATCAGATTGGTATTAATGCTTCTATATTTTGATATAATAATTATCTTTGTATCACAAAACACTGATACTAGAAGTTTTGTTCTAAAAGCTGAAATTGTTCATTTGTTGTTTACTCAGAACATGATACTTACCAAATTCTGCCAGAGTAGTAAAGATATATAGATTATACAACTGAATAAGTGATCACAATTAAAAAAAAAAATAAACATTTACACAATAAGAAACGGATACAAGTAAAAAATAATTAATATTAAATATCTAAAAAGTAGAAAAATATCAGGTCATATATTTGACGTTCTACATTTTTATTAAATCAATCGTATAATTAATTATAAGTTATGAGAAACGGTTTTTTTTTAATGTTAAATTATGTTTAAATTGTAGCCATTTTAAATATGTAATTTCAGTAACCTGTTCTCGCTGAAATAAGAATTAAACGTTTGATTAAAATATTGCTAAGCTTTATAATAAGCAATTTAATAAAATGTTACTCACCGAAATAACTGTTGTTCATACGAAATTAATAACACGAGGTAAGCAGGAAAAGACAAATTATGCCAGTGCAAGTATTAATACGATTATTTTAATTTGAGCACGATTATTATTGCTATTATGGTCCGAAATATCATTTAAATTTTAATGACAGCACTTATCAGGATTAAAAGTGATATCCAAAGTTTCACTCGATTCAATTTTGGTATTTTTTCAAAGATAACTGATTTATTAATATTTTTTTTTTGAATGTATTCACTAGGCCAGCACGGCATTAACAAATGGTCCAACTACGATTTCAAAAGATGCAAAATTGTATTTACAAACTGTGGAATATTTTTTTTTGTATGAATGTCCGTTTATAATGTGGATTAACCTGCTAATGGAGATATCTCAACAGATTTTTTTACGAGAGCTGTTTGTTACTGAGTCGCTCAACCATTATTTTTCTAAGTATATGAATGTAAAAAATAATTTGATTACTCAATTTATGCTAGGCGATTGCTTATTTTGCCTGTATGTTGGCGCCGGCCCTGGACGTACGATACGTACAGTGAGAGCGTCTTTAGAGAACTACTGTGTTTGTACCAATTTTCCCTATAATTTTCCAATGGTTATGTGCGCAAAAGACATTGACTGTGCAGCTTTAAAAGGAAATTAAAAAAAATGTGCGCCACATAACGGTATTTAGGCCTACTAAACGTAACGGTAAATTTTTAATAATGACAATAATTAAAAACACTATGTAATATCAATTAATTTATTCTGATGTTGGTATGTATAACTGGTGTAACTTTTGTGCTCTATGTTGTAATGTATGTGCGCGCGCTCACACGCGCACAGCTTAGAGGGAGCACTGGTTCGTACCATTTACGGGCTAAGCAGTCAACGTGTTAAAAAAAAACTTGAGACTGCAAGTAAATTCAATAATTAGCCATATTACATTACAATTAATTATTGTACACGGAAATTAGACAGGCGTAAATACGATACGCTCGCAAACGAACCAGCCAACCAAACAAAATATAAACAGCTTTTAATTAATTAACGAAACTAACTTGAGTATAATTGACTCTAAATTCCCATTTCCCATACAGGAGAGGGGCAGGCTATAAATATGACAGGCATGAAAATATTCCTGCGTCGCGGTTAAGCTTCCACGCCCATTTTCTCGTCTATTTTCTGGTGACTAATGAACTAAATACGACCAGGGGAGCAGAAAAGCGAGCGTGTATTGGGAGTAATGCGTGTTTTGCTCATTACATACACATCTATAATGGGTAACAAATCGTTATTTATATCCGATGCCCCGCTACAAATACATTTTAGAGAGCGTGTAATAAAATCAAACATCGTATAATTCTCAGATAGATTTTTTTACAATTTCTGTTTATCAATTCGATCGCTTCAGATGTTTATTTAAGAACGATCACGCTCAATATATAAAGACATATTAATATTGTGTTTTGTAAATCGAACAGATGTTTCTCCGAGAATTCATTTCGTTTAAAATAGTAAAGAAAACTAATAATTCTAAGTTATTATTTGCTATTGGTTTAAGTATTTTTTTACTAATTCTATACTAAATATTTAAATAAGACCAGGGCTGGCTGTAATCTTAGCTCATTTGATAATGATAACAATAAGTGAAACCAGTATTGATTTTTTTTATATATAATATAATGTGGAATTAGTAAAAAAGACTATTATGATGAAATGATAAAGCACAAAGTTCAAGTTGAAAAAATCAAAAGTATTCGAAAATAAAAATGGTTACTTTTTGAGGACGTCACTGAATACAGCGCAAGATTAGTGGAATAGCATTATAAGCAAAGCCATAATTTAACAAGAACCATAATTCAATATTATAGTCACTAGACTTAAACAATTATTAAAAGTTTCGCAATTGTTTTCTCATTAATAGATGATATCAATGCCACAAAAACTTCAATATTTTACTTAAATTAAAAGACTCTTTATTTACTTTTAGACATTAATTTGGAATGATAATTTGGATGTTATCAAGTCGTTGAGACTGATTTTTAAAAATACTTTCAAAAATATTTTTATCTACTAAATTACATCCATGGTTCATGTTTCAACAACATTGAAATAAGCCGGGTTAGCAAGTAATACCCTCACATATCCCTGATGTATATGTGAAGATGAATAAACATAAATGATACACGGGAAAAGTTTAGCGCAGTGGAAAATTCGTGTATAATGTAAAAACACTATTAAATAAGCGAGGGAAATAAAAAATCCACTTACCTTCCGCTCGAGTGAGATCACATTACGAATACAAAAAAGGACACCTTAAAAGTTTTCCAATAAAGAAAAGCGAGTTCGGTTTGTGCTTGGTGGGGTTCCAGTATGATGAGGAAGGGCCCCGTCACCATGGGAACGCCGCCCTTCGCAATGGGCGTGTCCGAGGCCGCCTTCTCCCTCTGAACCCTCGCCCTTGGTATCTACAATCCGCCTACAGCACGTGCCAAAGATCGTATGTATATTATACCGAGAATGCTGAAGCCTTGCTTCGTTTCATCTGCTGGAATTGTCTGAAATTATCGATTGTGCTGTAGTAAAATGTTTCGAAACGGAATAATTTTGATCGATATACACCACACTGTCATTTTGAACTGAAGGTACGTTCCAGGCACCGCAGTTTATGATAAGTATAAGTGTTATTTGAATATGAGAGATAGGTTCAGCGGTAGGCTGCCGATGCGTTAACAAGGAGCTCGCTTAATCTCAAAGCTATTCTCGGTGGTCTGGGAATCAATTTTTTTATTACTCCTATGTCACTACATATATGCAATACTTAATTAAATAAGCAATCGATTGTTACTTAATACACTTATAGTGTGTAAAAATATGCAATGCCCCGTAAACTAATCAAATGGATAAAAATGTACTACTGTGTATACTGAAGCTGTCGTAGATAATTTATAAGTCAGAAATTGCAGTTATATTAGTATATAGAACAGATAAGTATTTGATCTGAGAATATTATTTTTTCTTAAATTAACGAAGGGTTCGCCAGCTTTAGTAAAATTTAACAAGAGGCTCGCGTGAGCTTCTCCAAACCCCCTCCAGTCTACATCTGGAAAGGTTCATTTGGTAAAAACAACTCAATTACATTTTATAAGAATTTACATACATATTTTTGATTAAATGTACTATTTTAAAATAGCTTTCAACGTATACGATAATATAAATTAAATTTATTTATTTCTAATAACAACAATTGCCCATAAAATTCGCGCAAGTGCAAGCAAAAAGTTTGTCAAAGTTTTACTGCAATCGGATGAGCGGTGTGGCAACGCATTTAATATGAAAAAACAATCACACTTTATGCACGGAACACATTTGAACGGAATGTCAAAATGTAGACCACACGATTTGATAGATTTTAAATATTCCATTTTTAAATTTTTAATATAAACAATCGAACGTCAATTTTGAATTGTTTGAATGCTGTTTGATCGTCAGTCGACGGTTGACAGTTTAATTGCGTGAACGGTAGACATACAAACATTGATTTTTATAAATAAGACCTATGGTAAGTTAATTTTAATATATATACGGAAGTGCAAGCAAAAAGTTTGAGCGGTGTGGCAACGCATAAAGTACGAACAAACAAACATTCATTTTTGTATATTAGATTATTATAGTGTGTCCGAAGGTTGTGAATGAATAATTCGTTCAGAATATAATATAATATCAAGTCCATTTCTTTTTCGAGCAATCAAGCTTCCTATTTAGCAGCTGTCACGGAGTGGAGACAGTAATATCATTAAAATCGCTTATTGAAATATTCTTTATCATTTATTATTACCGAGTCGCCGCCCACATTACGTCTGTCTTAATAATGAACTGAGCAATATTTTTCATCGAGGGTGACAGGCGAGGGCGGCGACGTGTCACACTCACACCGAGCCGGCTGTCTATTCCAATGTGTCAAAACACGTGGCTTAAAATCATATTTAGAATTTTATATCGTTTCTTTTTGTCGGCTACTTATCATTTGCGAAATATAGGCCACGAAAATATATATACAATAATAATCTTTCTCAAATGAAGTCTTGGTTTTGTGAACTAGTGGAAAAGTGCCAAGTAAAAGGGAAAACAGGATGTTATAGCAGCGTGTAAAACAGTTCAAAAGTATTTTTAGGTCGGAAAAATAACTTTATATTGCAAATATTTGTCACTCAGCTTTATGCGAAGAAACTTGGTATATGGGAAAAATTACAACCATGAAATGCTGTATTATTAGCTGTAAACAACATGTAAGTATCCTTAATCCTCCAAGGACGAGTGTGACCATATGGTCACAGTAAACACCGTTGTCTATTGATCCCACTATTCATCCTTTTTCTACTTGAATATCGTTGCTTTCACTCATATTTGGTTAAGAAGGGTAAAGATTTCAGTTAGTCATCAGCCGCGGGGACAAAAACGGCCACCAAAAGCACACGCGATTTTTTGAATTTCAGTTTTTTTAATGGACTTTTTTAAACTATTTTTTTTATCAAAACATCAAATTATTTACAGTTCTTTTGCTAATATATTTGTATTGAAATTATGTTGATCTAAAGAGGTCAAATTGTAAATATTTAAAAAAAATTCACGTTTAGCTATATTTAAACCCCGAATGTTTGCGTGCCCATACGGTCACGCTCGTCGTTACTACTGTCCGTACAAAATATATCACGGTAAAAAAAGGATGAGCATCACCATATAGTCATGCGGGGTTTCTATACAATGAATTTGCGTTTTTTTTTTAAATTTCGTTAGGAGTAAAAGTTATCCTTGATTTTAGTATGGCTTGAAAAATATTTTTTTATCAAAAAAGCTTTCGTTTCTGTTGGGATAATAACGCAGCAAATAAATCAATATATATTTTTAATACAAAATAATTTGAATTATTGCAAATTTTATATATGAACTGTTAACCGGAAGCAAAGAATGTATAAATATATCATAAAAAGTTTGCGTGGTCTCCCTATGAGATACTTAACCACTTTGCAATGAAGATTCTCCGACAGTCTGTAATAATTCACAATAGATTGTAAGACGACTGTTTACAATTTCCTCGGAATAATAGACGACGCGTGACCGGCATCGAAGAACGGATGTCTGATCATCCATCTTCAGTTGACGGCCAAACACCTCCGTCCCGACTCTTGACTCTTCAAGCATCCAACGTTGGAAGGTGCCTATTTTACGTGGGTCGTTATTTGTCATCAATTACTTTATGATAAATGAACGAAAATAAACAATAACTTAAAATCTTAATTCGACTGAGGAAAGGAAAAAGACACACTTAACAAATTTTACAACAAATACAAAAATGATTTTGGGCCAAAGACAAATTATGAAATATACACAACCTTGAAGGGCGTGGAGACTGAAAATATGGTTTTTAATTTACTTTATCTTAATTTATTTAAAAAAAAATCAAAAACACCCATTTTTAACACCCATCATGGCGATCTTAATCGTGTAGATCGATTGAAATCGACTAGTAAGCATTTTTGTCCATTTCCGCTCCCAATGTGGAGCATTTGAACTCCTAATGTAGTTTATCTCAACAGAAGTGTTTCTACGAGAACTGTTTGTTACTCAGTTGCTCAACTTCTTTTTTCATATACACTTCGTTTTTGTCATATTTTTTTAAATTAAGTTATTACTTATATAATGTTATTTCACATTTTGTATCAATTTTAAGTTTGATGCAAATATCTCACAATAAGTCGTATTAGATAATCTCTTAATTTATAAAATACCTCTAATATTATATATTTTTGTATATTTTTTATAGGAGCAGTTTTACGTTTTATTTCTCTTATACGTTATAAAGATATAAGGTACAAAGATAGGCAAATTTAAACGGAAATTTCTTGCCTCGACAAGTTATTTTGTTTCTTAGAAAAAACGTAAGAAAAAAGTTGCATACGTGTTTGCCGCTTCTCGGAAACATTTAATTTGAAAAAAAAATCAAATAAGAAAATTGCCATCACGACTATTTCCAAAATTATATGGAAACAAATATTGATGGCTTATTATATGATTGTTAGATCGGTGTACTACAGTAGATACCAATCTATAGATGACGCATTAATAAACTGGAAAATTATAATTCTTGGTAAATTTTCATATAATTCAATACTGTACAGTCTGGTTCGTAATCGTATTCTATTGGGCGACACTTTTTTTTAAATTCAATTAATTAAAGCAGAAAAATCATTAATGTTTTAAAAAAATGCAAAAACATTAAGAAAAAATACAATATTCTTTTGTACTTAATTTACACTTTAATTTATCAAGAACAACACCGGTTTCGCTCATGGCGAGTATTTTCAACCGATAACAAATACAATTTAACAGTCCTATTTATACAAAAATAAATTTAAATGAAAAGGTGTAATAAACAATTGACATTGAAAAGAGTTTACAAATTACAGTAGAAATTATCGATAAGTGACTCTAAAATCACACAAATTAAATTATTTAACACCTCTAACGTGTAATTTAAAAACATATTCAAAGAGTAATAAAGTTAAATTGGTGACTAATGGTAATTACAAACATAATTATAATATCGGACATTTAGCATGTTGCTTTAATCGGAATTAAAGCCGCGGTTTTTTATATAAAAAAAATGGTTTTATTATTCTATGACAGTAAAAAGAATAATTCTTTGTTTTACTTAAATTTGAAATATTTTGCAATAAATAATATTGGTTGGTTAAGATACACTTTGTAGGTTCGTAGCGCAGTGGTCAACGTTATTGGTTACCGTGACGGTTCTCGCGGAATTGATTCCAAAATACAAACAGCATTTTTTTTTATCGATTTATCAATTTATGTTCAAAGGCATAGGTATTTGTAATGTTTTAAAATTTCCTCCTACCTTTACAATCCTAAAAAAAATCGAGGCGTAGCGAGAGCGATTAGTTAACCACTATTCTTGTCCTATCCTTATCCTTCTATCTATGACGTGTGCAGCCTGGATGTGAAATGGTTTAGAAGCTAGGATTCGAATATCGAACATTTATTATAATATCATTTTATTGTAGATGATTTAATGTGTTTATTTAAGCATAAAATACAAAAAAAAAATGAAAAGGAAAATGACACCTAGTATATATTACTAAGCATTTTAAAATAGGTTGCAATACTGACAATTGAAAACTAAGACTGAGTTGACAGCATGGTGTTTAACATGATTCTTTATCACGGTTTGTTGCGGGTTAAGTAACTGAGTAACAAACTGTTTTCGAATAAAAACTTCTTTTGCAATATCTCCATTAGAAGGCCGTATGCTTCATATTGGGAGCGGACATGTATAAAAAAAAACATACAAAAATTCAGGTAACAACATATTGTTATATTACATTATCGATTTAATCGACACAACCTTAACCTTCTAGCGGGCCGCATATAACAAACTATCGTGGGTTCGGACCGCAAAGAAAAAAATGATTTAAAGTACGCTTAGTCCTTTTTTACAAGGAGCATATGTACGTTCCATGTAAAACAGCTTTACAAAAAAACTGTGTAAAAAAGATTAAGTGAATTTAGATAAATGATTGATAGATTTCATTACATTATTTTGGCCGTGTTATTTCAAAAACGTGAAAATAAATAAGCCATGAAAAAAAAGTAAAATGAGTACATGCTTATTAAAAATCGTTTCATTGTGAAATATTTATGTTTCATTTATATGTATTTCAAAAGTTAATGCGATCTTGGTCTTCGTTAATTTTTAACTATTTTCTTTTAATGTGACATAATATTTGAGGGCCTGTTTCTATGAACTGATTTATTCTCCTTCATTGAAGAAAAAGCTTGCTTACATTTATTTAATAAATGTTTTACGTGAAAAAAAATTGTAGAGAAAAAGATTGATGGGCCGCCACAAAATTCAAAAAGGGCTACATGCGTGTTTGTGCATCACTGATTTAAATTCCCTAGCATTATTAAACGCACATACAAAAACATTCATAGCTCTAGGCTCTTTAAAATATCGTTTGATAACAAGTTTAATTTAAGGTTCTACCATTATTTAATATTTACACTCGTTTACGAGACCGTTAAGGTTTATGTCGTTTTAATTTATATTTTAAAATGGTTCACGTGCTTATTATGTCGGTATCTTAAATTATGATATAGCTAAAGCAAAGTAGCGTGTCGAAAGAGTGACAGTTAGTAAACAAAGCTTTTACCTTACATTGATACTGCCTGACAGGTGACACTTGAGAAGTCATACAAAAAGCTTTGAAATTGAAATACTAAGCATATTTTTGCTGAATATAATATTTAGAAGTGAAGAGAGCGAATTAGCAAAATAGCCAATCTTTTCTGTTGAAAATTTGAGAAAATCACGTTTTTATTTAGTATTTTTGTGGATTGCATATCGACTGTGGAAAGGAAAAAGTACGTAACCCACACATACCAAATTTTACAGGATTCAAGAAAAACGTTTTTGGGTGATCTTCGGCTAAAGACAATTTATGAAATACATACAACCTTGAAGTACATGGAGACTAATAAACTGGTTTTTAATTGATTTTATCCGATATTTATTGAATATTTTTATTTTATTGAAAGTCTTTTTTCCCGATCACAATTTCAACACAACCTTCTTTTTTCAAACTTAAAAGCTAAATTTAGAAACTAATTATACATTTTCAGCTTACGTCTTTTTGATAGAACATATATCAAGTTGTCTACATTGTGATTATCGAAAAAAAGCAGTTTTGAAAAAACTGTGGGTTACGTCCTTTTTCCTTTCCACAGACGATTTTTATTTTTAAAAGAAAACACTAGAGTAGTGAGTATTAACTAAGTTTTCTTTACTTTACTTGTACGATACTTTAAATCAGGGTTTATCAAACCTATTCTGGGATGGAACACTTTGCAAGTCCGGAATTTTTAACGGAACACTTAGTTAAATTTTTGAAATGGGTAATTCATATAAAATAAAAATATACGAATAAAACCATTCCAATTATTTTTCATAACACCTACTTTGGCTCCGCGGAACACTGGTGTTTCGTGGAACATATTTTGGGAAACCCTGCTTTAAATCATGTAAAATATTACTACGCATTGAATTAGATGTTCGCTAAAATACCGCTTGACTCGCTTCACTTTTCAGGGAATCATATTACTGTAAATTAAATATAAATTTCTAAATATTATTATTGTTTTATACAATCTTGAAAATCTTATTGTCGCCCGCTGTGGTCTAGTTGGTTAGAGCTTTCTCTTCCGACTAGGCAGGTCTGGGCTCGATTCCCAATAAGGTTAATGTCAAATTTAGATTTAAGACCGAAGACATGGGTGTTTGTGATGTCAATATACTTCAAGTTGATCTCAATATTTACTTATAACAATTTTTCATCGAGTTTTACTCGTATGATCTTTCACCTCAAAAATATTTGGCGCATTGGCAAAATATTTTTTTAGTATAAGACATCTTAAATAAGTTTCCATTGTAAAATCGATAAAAATTTGTTTCGTTCTTATTATTTTTTGTAATTTGTGCAAAAACTCTCATGGTGTATCGAAAGATGTTTTTAGTAAAAACACTTTTTATTTAATTTTGAAAAGTATTCCATCATGTAACGTATTTTTTTTTTTGTTTCAGCCGGTAAGTTCAATAACCCTATGAAGACTTACGACAAACAAGAAATAATTGAAAATTGGTAAGTCTGTACATAAAAAACTGAAACAATGATCATCAGATATAAGATTTATTATATTCAGATAGAATACAAAAGAATATATTTTAAATCAAAAGTATGTCTCTGTAATATAAGTGAAGTACGTTGGCGATATTATAAAAAAATTACTGTGATGAAGCATATATATATATGTATGTTTTGTTATGAAATATGAATTTCTAGTTAATACTCCGCCATTTAAATGGCATGAAGGGAAGGCATTGGCTATATGAAATTTCATGAATTTTAATAGGATCTAATTAAGGGATGTGAGATGCACACAGCAGTTATATAAATGACTTACACAGCCACCGGTTGAGTAACATATCGATACGTTAGTGCAAAGATATTGTGTGTCCAGTTTTTGTCAATATATTTTTTGTTTTTATTACAAACCTTGCGCTGTAAAATTATTATACGTTCAAAAAAAGTATTTGAGAAAATATTATATACCTAAGTACTTATTATGTCCGTCCAATTCAACAATATTTATTATACAAAAAAGGTTTTCTAATTCAAACTTCTCAAAACATGCTAGGTGTTTTAAACCAAAATTATCATACGATATATAAATTTTGTATTGCAATTAACAAACATGGCTATGTTGTATGCATCGGAATCACTTTTTACGGATCTCTACTACCAATATTGAATACAATTTTCATTATTATATTTTAATATAATATTTAGCATGTATAATAATTATCCAGTTGAATTTAACGATCTTTAAAGTATGATTAATTACAGCAGCAACAGCCTACATAACATTATTAAACTATAATAAAAAAATTCACTAACAACATCGAATTGAAAGAAAATTGCTCTGGCTGATCCCATAATATAATAATACGAACTTATTTAAAACAATACCGGTTTAGAAAACTCCGTTTTCGTGGCTAGTGTATATAATTCATTCAGCGTCAAGGAGATACGCACCTATTTATTTATGCTCGGGTTAATTGGAGTATTAAAACATAACTACGTAGTTATATTCCACAATTTCGGACGTGGGAACTTCCATTATACTTTTTTATGTCGAGGAGATAGTTAAAAGTTCAGTTAGCGCGAGTCGATTAATTTGACGATCAAAATAGGAACCGCTTTTAGAAAAACGATTAAAACAGAAGACACCAACCCGAAGATTTTTATGTTTTTCTATAATGAGTAAAGTTACTTAAAAAAAAATTATCCGTTGATTGTAAAATTAAAATCAACTATCTTAAAAGATAACCCATACAAAACAACTTTAGTACTTTAGAACTTTAATACTGCCTTGCCAGTAAGGCTTCCAGTCTCGGAATCCCGGAATTGTGATAGTACTAATCCCAGGATTTTGGATGTGAAATTAAGATTAATGAAAAATTCTTAAGAAGTTTATGGCTTTTTTTTAAAAAATCGGGCAGTGACAGTGAAATCTGCGAAAAAGCTAAAAAAAAGGTCCCACTTTTAAAATAAAATAAAAAATCGGCGATAATTTTTTTTAAATCTTCCAGCGACCTACAATCCTTTATCTACGACACGGTTTTATCTTGAGTGATCGATCCCGGAATTTAGGAATTGGAAAAATTGTGAATTCCAAAATCCAGGGATTACAAAAAAGTCCGAGATTGAATGCCCTAATTGCGAGTCATGTCTAGCGATTGCAATACCGGACGAATATATCAATAGTATTAATATTAAATACCGATATATCAAATATCAATACAGGTATTAAAAAAAAGTTAAGCAAAAATGGCCAATTGGGATCGCAAAACCAGGCGAGTAAATAGAAGTTGAAATTGATATTTTATCATGTCAGATTCGAAACTGCAGTATTTAATAGTACTTAAAAAGTAGTCTTCTTACAATTGTTTGTCTGGCGATTATTTCACAAACTCTTTTAATATCATAATAAATAAACAATAAAAGTCTAAATAAAATCAATTTTTATAAGGAATGTAAAAAACTACACTACACTGTATCACATATATTATATATAGATAATTTTTCATTGTTTACCTTCCCTGGATAACAAGACTCTCCAGACTGCATTAAAATGTCTCGAAGAATCGATTTCATACTTTTTTTGTTATAAAATATTGATTACTACAAGTTCCTGTTATGGGTATAGGCATTAGAATCAAATATGAACATTTTTAACCGCAATTAGGTGGACGTTCAAAAACGTATATTTTTAGACAGGTGGACAAAATATCTTTCTTGAAAATACAAAAACAGGTTTTTTTATAGCTCCACTTCTAAAATATGTGAGTTACCGCGGAGGCATTGAGATTTTTTTGTACACATTACATTATTGTAGATAATATTGAACAATTCTCGCAAAAAAAGTTTTGTTTTTGCCAGAGTAAAAATATCTTCTATTTATTTATAATTGGATATTGTTTAAAATCGTTTATGCACTCGATATAATATGTGTTATTTGGTACTGGTGTAATAATACGCTAGCACCAGAAGAAGGATGATTCAATTTAAATGTTTAAATAAATACTATGCAATGAATAATGAAAAAGTATTTGAAAACAAATATTCAACAAAGAAAGCATTTAAGATTTCGACTGAAGGTGCTTGGTGGAATTTCAATATTAAATTTGAATCGTTCAAATTATGTACACTCCCACAGATTTTGTCTCTAACGACCCGGGTTTCGCCTTTCGGCATCTTCAGGCGTTCAAGTGCACGGATGAACTTGAATTGAAGATTATCTTTTAGCTAAATTTTTTTAGCTCACCGAAGAATTTGAAATCCTCGATTTGTTATACTTTTTCCGCAGATTATCTCCAAAACTCCTTTTTTTTAGCTTATTGAGGAATTTTAAATCCTCGATTTGCTACCGTATAGGCATTATTTAAAATTGACATTTTTATGGTGTCTTCCACCGCGGCACACCTGAGACTTCTTGTGGCACACAGTTTGGCAGACACTGGTCTAACGAGAGTGTAAAGCTGAAATACATATATTTGTTTTATATTTATGGTAGAAATAAAATAAATTAATATTTTTCCACTTCATTATTTATATTTTAAATTTAAAACTTAATATTTGCCATTACAGTTAATGCCAATGCGCCTTATATTTGAAAGTTAAAAAATCATACGAGAGAAACTTGATAACACTCTAGTTAATACAATTTAAATTGAAAAAATCTGAATTTGACACTGACCGTACTGGGAATCAAATCCAGACCCGACCGATTGTTAGAGCAAGCTATAAAAACAACTAAACATTTCAGACGAGTTCTACTAAGTTAATGTCAATTAAATCATGGTATTACTAACGTTTGTCATTTGTGAAAAACTTTGCAGTTTTTGTAAGAAATAAAGAAAAGTTTCATGCGCATTTCAATATTGCAGTGAAAATATTTAAAACATTGTGTGCCACGCAAAAATTGTTAAAAGCATATCTCTGGTATTATATTTTTTACAGATTTAAAAAAATATTCTGATGAATATGATTTTTCAGTGTGCTACGTTTTTTTTTTTTTTGAGCGAATCTTAATTCCGGGCAACACCGAGCTATAACGCTAGTAATAACTTAAAAACAAACTCAAGTAATGCTTCAATTAACATTAAAATATTACAACATTATAAATCAACAATTAAATGTAACGATTATTAGCAAATAAATAAAAAAAGAATTATAACTGTATCATAAATTTGATAAATGAATATGTTAACGACAGCTGCTGACGCGTTTAGTAAAATATATCATACAAATTCAAAATAGGCGTCATATTTTATACTACCATTTTGTGTTCATTTTACATCTTAATATCATGCAAATAAATTCTCATGAGTCGTAAATTATTTGTTATTAAAAAAGGTGAGCTTTTCTCTGCGTATGTAAATAATGACAGAGCTTTGAATATAAACGATCGACAGGTGAATATCGGAACAGATGCTTCCGAATGCTAAATTTGAATTAGGTTACATCATTTTTATTAAATGACTTACACTCAGATACAGACATGCAATATAATTGTTAACCTTAAAAATGTCTTTGATATATAATGACAGTCTATAATATCGTCAATATACTGGCAGAAAATGAATTGTTACAAACGCTTTTGAGTTTTATGAAAACATAACTGTTTGGATAAATTTTCAATTAAATCTAACATAATTCTAACAGCCTTTTTTATTTTCATTGAGAAAAACTTATTACCGTTATTTGAATTTCTATGAGTAATCAATGTAATTTTCTGTAATAAAGTTGTAATTAAAATTGTTATTTTGGATTTTGACTACGTAAATATATATCGACTGTGGAAAGGAAAAAGGACGTAACCCTCAATTTTCCAAAACAGCTTTTTTTCGATAATCATAATGTATACAACTTGACACATTCTATCAAAAGGATAGAAACCAGGGATGGGCTGGAGGGGGCTCGGAAAGTTAAGATAAGAAAATCATTCGTCTTATATCAAATCATCACATAACTGCAATTTCTGTAGATAGATAAATTTGAAAATTAGTTGTCGTTTCATTTTTTCATTCAGCGTTGTGGGCGTCCGTGAGTCCTAGTACGAAAAAACATTTTTTCGATCGATTTATCTATTTTCTGTTCGAAGGAATGGGTGTTTGTGATGTCTTAAGATTGCCTCCCACTCTTCCGATGCTTCAATTCAACTGGGCGCTACTATTAGTTAATCACTAGTCCTGTCTTATGCTTATCATTTTATCCCTACTACTCTCTTTGGAAAAGAGAGATAGATCGACTAAGTAACAAGCAGTTTTCGTAGAAAAATAACCTTCGTTGAGATACCTTCATAAGGAGGCCATATACTCGACATAGTGAGCGGACATGGATAACATTTACCGAGCCCCTTGTTGAGATATTGGTAGCCCACCGCTGATGGAAGCTGAAAATGCTAAATAAGTATCTAAATTTAGCTTTTAAGTTTGAAAAAGATGACCTTGTAAAAATTTAAAACCAAGAAAAAACACTGAAATAAAGGTTTTTATGAGACAATTTCTTTAATTAATATTAGGTTATGTCAATTAAACACCAGTTTATAAGTATCCGTACATTTCAAGGTTGTGTATAAATTATAATTTGCATATGTCACAAAATCATCAAAACACGTTTTAGCGTGTGGGTTACGTCCTTTTTCCTTTCCACAGTCGATATAGTTTACACAAGTGTTTCATATGTAAGATAGTAGAGAAATTGAAAAAAAAATAATTCAAAGTAAAACAAGAATATTGTTGGTTTGTATAATAGCTAGAGAGTATTGAAGAAAAACACTTTTTAAATATAATATCAACTCTTTTTTTACGCTATACTCGTTTCACAAAAAACCGTGTTACTTAAAGAAAGAACAACATTTTGATGTAGACAATCGCTTAAAAAGTTAATAATGAAAACTCAATGAGTGAATACAACAAAATTTTATTCGTAATATGTAATTTAATTATGAATAAATAATATTCATTGCTACTTGATTAAACACTGATACTTTAATAAAGAACCTGACACAAATAGCTTTCATTGTTAGAAATGTATAACCAGGGGCGGCGCCACCATACAGGCAACCAGCTTAGGGCGCAAACCATGAAGGGGCGCATAAATAGAGTATTCATAATTATTTGTATGTACTTAATTTAATGATTATAAATAACAGTACATTTTATTTTATTTTGATGTTTGTATTAATTGTTCGTTGTAATTATGTATAGTATTCTATATGATTCGAAAAAGAGAGGTTGAGCGACTGAGTAACAAACTGTTCGCGTAGAAAAGATTCTGTTGAGATACTTCCATTATAAGGCCATATGCTCCACATTGGGAGCGGACATGGATATATGAAAAAAATATATTTCTAATAATCCAAAATTGTTTTTTTCATTATTTCGAAAAAAATTGAACGATTTGTTAAAAAAGAGGCGCACCAATAACCATTGCCTAGGGCGCTAAATAACCTCGCGCCGGCACTGTGTATAACACGTCTAATATGTTAAGATCTAACGAAACCTTTTGTTTATTATATCTGTTGTGTTGTTGATATTTATTGTTATTAAGAAACCAGTTATTCGCTTCTGTGTTTTTTGTTACCGGGAATCGTATTAGGACAAATAACTTGTGAAAAAATAAAGTATTCGTTCTTTTAAATAGACCATGTTATTTCAATTGTCTTATAGATGCATACAGTATAAGCCGAGAAAATGTGTGCAAAAATGTTGCCATAATACATTAAAAATAGTTGAAGAGTTTCGACTTTTTCAGCGACTAAATATAACAAATAGATAGTGTTCAATCAGTCATATTTTTTAATATCTCTAACATGACATTCTGTGTTGCAACGTATTTACCATTGCATAGTAACACACTTTTGAGTGTTAGAACTGGCACAAGACATTGCAGACGAGGTGCATCTATATTATTAATTGCATGTAATTTAGCAGTGGAAAATTGCTCTTATTTGCAACGTTAATTACGAGGCGGCGTCGGCTTGCGAACCGTTCTGTGACGATCGCTGAACAAACATTATTCATCTCGCATCCATATGAAAAGTATTATTCAAATTCAAACACCACATGTCGAAAATAATCATTCAAGTTTGTCGAGTTTATTTGGTAGTATGGTATATATTTTTTATTCTAGCTTAAAATTTAACAACCTATTAATTTATTACAAAGTATCGTAGCTTTTCGTTCATGCTCTTCCAGATAAGTAAGTTAATTTTAAAAAAAAAGCGATGGAATACGTGTGGGATGAGCTATTTGACACAGACTGGCAAACCCCTAGTTCAATTAAGAAAAAAAACAATATTCTTAGATCAAATCAGTACCTGCCTTTCAATTTCTGTCATATTATGTACGATGGTTTAACGATACAGTAGTAAATTTTTAGTTTTCTATATATTGCCGATTGTTACATAACTTTAGACGTATATTAAGTAGAATAACTATAGTTTACCTAAAAAATACTTAATAAATAATTGTATATATGAGTGATAAAAAAATCAGCCCCTTCCCTAGAACTGGGCTTCCCAAACAATGTTCCGTGGGACCTGAATAGGTGTTCCGCAAAAATTTGGAATGGTAATGTAAACTGCAACACATTTAAGCATCATCTACTTTATATTCAAAATCAAGTGATGATAAATCTTAACTGATGTTTAAGACGTCATATTTTGAATCACTAAGAACTTTATTTACGCATTTTTTTATGTAACATGTTTTAAAAGTTATTATTAATAAATAATAAGTGATTAAATAACGCATATATTTTTAAATAGTTTTACTATAACATTTCCAGATTTGCGAAGTGTTCCATTGCACAATATGTTTGAGAAACCCTGCTCTAGAACAGCGTTCGTCAAATTTTTGCACGTCATCATTTTTAACCCCGCGAACTACCATTAAGCTTTTTTAAACTGTTAAATGTATTTATTAAAAAAGTTATATAAAATTGTCTTATATGTATATTGAGATGATTCCATACATATCGTATCGTTTATTTGTGTAAGTCATTCATTCGATTAATACATGTAAAACATTTCCACATTTCTTTGCCTACCACTGCAATATAAGACTACAAATAGCTTTGAGAATTAGCGAGACAGTTATTACGTTAGCAGTGACAGACCACCGATGAGTATGTGTTAATTTTTATGAAGTCTTACAGGATAATAATAATGTTCTCTGGAAATGAATGACCATATATGAATTACACTCCACAGATAATTAGAATTGTTGCAAAAACAATGTTTTCACAAATAATGTAAAGTAAAATGCATTTCGTTATTTTCCTAGAAAATTTTATTGCAAAGCTATCAAAACTTTGATAATTGCTTTTGTAACGATGCTGATAATAATTCATAGTGTTAAGGGATGCAATTCCTAGTAGATGTTGGCGTGTACATTTTTGTGTACTCTGGCGACATATACATATCGACTGTTGAAAGGAAAAAGAACGCAACCCACACATAGCAAATTTTACAGTAGGCACAAAAAGCGTGTTTTGATGATTTTGGGCCATATGTAAATTATAAAATAAACACAACCTTGAAGTGCTCAGAGACTTCTAAACTGGTGTTTAATTGACACACTAATATTAATTAAAGAAATTGTTTAAGAAAAACCTTTTTTTTTAGTCTTTTTTCTAGGTTTCAATTTTCACAAGCTCATCTTTTTTCAAACTTGAAAGCTAAATTTGATACTAATTTGGCATTTTCAGCTTGTTAGAATGTGTATCAAGTTTGATACATTGTAATTATTGAAAAAAAGCTTTTTTGAAAAAAACTGTGGGTTACTTCCTTTTTCCTTTCCACAGACGATATGTATTATATACATAAAGAAAAGACTGTGTTATTTTATTTTACATCTAGGTTAGCATGTTCGTTTTCAATTACCAATGATTAGAAATAATAGCACCCAATCGTCCCAATCGATAATATTACATAAATGAGCCCAAAAGTTTTAAAATGTCAGAAAGTGTCTTCTTTCGCACATTAACACCCATCTTCAATCTTGCCGCAAAATTTGAATCGCATTCCAATTACCTTTGAAATGATTTAATATTACGGAGTTAATATACTGAGATTAAAAGTTTGTCTTGAAAAAATAACATTAAATTTTATCGAGCATATCATACATACTATTATATGCTAATCGTGTTCTAAAATACCACGTGTTGCTGCGAACAGCGAGAATAAGTATTTTTTAATTTGTAATTATAAACTTCGTTAGGGCAGACGATAATTATGATAATTTTAAAACTATTTTTATCACTTCTCCTTTAAATTATTTTTAGACAATTTTAAACATCAATTTTTAAAGATATGGTAAATTTTCTTTAGTTAATATAGCATGTTATTTCCTAAGCAGGCATGAGGAGTTACTAACCAATCAGTTCTTTCAATGATCACTTTTAGGGTGTTCACTGTCAATACTTGGTGGAAAGGCACTATATTAGTAAAAACACAATATTCCTTTGTACTTCATTCCACTTTATTTAATATGTTAGGACCGGTTTCGCTCATTATGAGCTCGTTCAGTTGACGATGCTCGTAATGAGCGAAACCGGTCGTGACATATTAAATAAAGTGGAATGAAGTACAAAGGACTATTATGTTTTTACTAGTTCATTCTATATTAAAAATTACACCTTCATTGATTTAATCTTAATTATAACAAAGTAGAAAAAATTATACTATCCACTGGTGCCAAAAAGTCCATCCGTGCACTCGAACGCTTAGAAATGCTGGACGGTGAAACCCAGGTCGTTAGTGACAAAACTCGTGTACACAATTAAATTGTTGAATTAAAGAACACTTTATTTTTTTTTGTCTTTAACCACCTTTTTTAAATGCTGCCGATTTATTTTGATTTTTTATTATATAACGATGTTAAGCATATCCTCGACTCCAGTTCAAACTCATCAGTGCATTAAGGCTTAAAATGCAAAAAAAAAACAAATCCCAGGCTGGTAAATAAATACGAAAATGAAACATTATTTAATATAAGAATGAAAAGAAAATAATTTTCTATTAAAATTGAATGGGCCCAAATTAATTAAAATATATATTTTTATGTACTTCATGTCATCTTAAGTTTTATCGAAACCGTTGGCTTAAAAAAATATTTATTAAAATACCGCATATTTTATTGATTTCTTTTTTTTTAAATTTAAGCTTTTGACCCTTTTACTCGTTAATTAGCACTGTTATTCAATTATTTAATAATGTTCAATATTATAGATATTTGCTTTTTAAATCACTGCGCCATTTTTTATAAGTGACATGTTTTTGTAAACATTCGTTTGGAAAACTAAAATTAGTTACTTTAATCGAATTTAGGATGTAAGATTCTTGTCAAAATACTAAATGTATTTTTTATAAACTTGTAGTGTTTTTTTTGCGTGAGAGCGAAACTTCTTTTGAATATCACGTGCCACGATTGATATCGCTATTCACAGCGAAAAAATCATCAAAGTTTGGCAATCACGTCATGTTGTTTGGAGCAGTAGCTTGCAAATGCATTTAAACAAAACATCTTTATCTAAAAAAATAGCAGATAATGTTATATTATTTGAGTTTCTTTCTAACTTCAGTTAATATTATTCTACCCAGTAAACAGCAAGCCCGCTATTTGGGACAAGTATTGCTTTCGATTTAATTTCAGTAAATAAATGCTTTTTATTTAACTAACGTATTCAACTTTTTCTTTTTTACAGAACTGGCGTTATTTGGTTAAAAAAACTATGTCGGAAACTTCTTCTAAAGAAAAGATTTAAATAATACATATCGACACTTCTTACGTAAATATTGTAAAGATTGGTTTAAAGAGACAAAGCATTCATTAAGTCAAGCTTTTCATCAATTTGCACCAAATTTCGAATGTTCACTGTCAAATTATAAATAAAGGTTTGTGTAACTTGACTTACACCAAGCTTCTGTTTCTTTAAAGTTTCTATTTCTGTGTGTCGAATGCACGTCCGTACATCAATGACAATGGAATGTGTCCGCGCAATTGGAATAAAAAACAACCGTGAATCTTTATGGAATTCGCGCAATTCGAATTCACGTAATTGCGAAAATCCCTGTATATAGGAATGTGTAGAATTGTTGAGAACGATAAAGGTTATGCAATTCCAGGGGTAGGCTGGAAGGGGCTCACGCGATCCCCTTGTTAAATTTTACTAAGGTCGGCGAGCCCCTTGTTAATTTACGAGAAAACAATATTCTCAGATCAAATGATTATATAACTGCAATTTTAGCTCATATATTATCTAAAAAAAACTTCAATATAAACAGTAGTACATTTTTAGCCATTTACATTGATAAGTATACAGTAAATTGCACATTTTTACATAATATAAGTGTATAAAGTAACAATTGATTGCTTATTTAATTATTGCATATAATTGCAAAGAAGTGATAAAATAAATCAAGCCTCCCCCAGAATACCAAGAATTGATTTTAGATTAAGCGAGCCCCTTGTTAACGTATTGGCAGCCCACCGCTGTGCAATCCCCATTATAAACCACTGTAAGTTGTTCAATCAAATCACTGCCTAATGTCACTGATATGTAATTGCTTATGATACTTATAATGAAATCTTTCGAGTGACTTTTACAATGTTCAAAACGAAGCTGCGCTACTGACAATTTTGTATATAGTAATAAATACCGGACGAGCAATGGCTGTTTCACATTTCCATCGATACGTCATATCCGGAAAGTGGGTACATAATAACCGCCAGGGTAATTAAGACATTAAAACGCTATTAATATTAATTTTATTAGTCGGCTGTGGGTACATTCTACACCCAGCGATGCGTGGCTTTGCATTTTTACGGCATCAATGCGTAAATGATTTACATCGTGCCTGCAACAGCGAATGATGCCCGCTGTCAGCAAAATAATATGACCTGTTAATCTAAGTATAGTTATTGTTTTAGTGCTGTTTACAGAGTTTAATTTGCAATGGAATATCAAGAAACGCGAGAGTATAATAGAGAAATGAGACTGCAGCGAAAAATATAAACCAGCAGTGCAAGTAGTAAGTTCATAAATACGTTAATGTTAAGAGTTCTGACATGGTTAGTTGACGCAAATACTAAACATTAACTTTGGGTTGCGTTTTTATCGTTTATGAAATCAGTGGTGGGCTGGCAACACGTTAACAAGAGACTCGCTTAATGGCCGCCAAAGCTCTAGCTTGCTCTGTTCAAATGAAGATTATAATAGTTTCGCACGTGTAGACAAGACATTTATTAACACAATATGAAGAAGAAATATGTATTTTATCACTGGGTATAAGAACAAAAGTAAAATCGATTCCAATTTCAAGAAAAAGCCAAAACAAAAGTTTATACTTTTCGCAGTCATCTATGCATTTAAGGGTTAAAGCTATTCTCAGTGTTCGGACGGAAGAGTGGGTTTTTTTTTATCACTTTTATACAATTATTCACAATAATTATTAAAGTGTCGAGTATTACATACTATACATACTTATAATATCTAACAATACAGAATGCATCGTGATTCAATTAAATGCAATAGCTTAAAACAATATTTACTTACATTGGATCCAAGGGTGAAATGGCTTATATTATTTTAGCTCAAATTACATGTGTAAAACGCTAACCTTAAACAGATGTAGATTATAAATATGTCAGAAATATCACTGCATTATTTGATTTAATTATAATGCATATCTACACATTATATAACGCATCAGAATATTGTTTTTTTAATTAAACAAAGGGCTCACCGGCCCAAGTCAGATTTATTATGAGACTCACGCGAGCCCTTTCCAATCTACCCCTGGATGACATCATTTTGTTTTACCATTATGAAATATTAAAAAAAAACATTTTTTTTTGATATTGAAAACGAACTTATTGTAATTTATAAGAAAGACACTTATCGAGATCGAAAGAACTGGAAATTAAGCAGTTGAATTGATTCATAAATATTGTTATTTATTTTGCAGTCGGATAGTAGTATATTCAAATCAAATTTGTATGTACGTATTTAACTCGTATTTTACTAAATACACTGGCCTTCTCTTTAAATACCTACTATTCTCTTTGAAAAAGAGAGGTTGAGTAACTAAGTAACACAGAATTCTCGCAGAAAAACTTCTGCTGAGATACCTCCATTATGGAGCGGAGATCGATAAAAAAATGCACACTCGGTAAGTTACTTAAAAAAATAGTTCGTAACATTTTCTGTCATTAAAATATCATACACGGTTAGTATTTTTGGTTTGTTCAGGTAAGGTTAAAAATTTCTTTAAATAAACGCCAGATTGCTGTATTGAAAGCCATATTATTATTGACAGTCAAAAAACTTAAATTATGTTTATATAAAATACGGATCTCACTGAGTTAAATAAAAAATATTATTATAATATTGCCCACGTAACCTATAAACGCCTGTTTTATTATGTAAACATTTATTAATTGACAGGTGCATTAATATAAAATTTACACCACTCTTAAATTAGTCAAGATGTCATTTGTTAATTAAGCAAACCAGAAATCATGCTGTAAATTATTGCAGAGTATTGTCATGCGCTCACTACCCAGTACAGGTGAGTAAGTGGACTGGTTTGTTTCCTTGACAGGTAGTAATTAGCGATTCAAAGGTTAAAAAAACGTACGCCAGAAAGTGAAAAAGCGAATGGTAACATTTGTAAAAAAGCTAAAGTGGATCAGAGCGGAGTTGACAAGTGATATTGTTCGACTGACAACCATTGTAAATTTTAATATAAATATATACCCTTAATTGAAACACACATTGTTCTATTACGTAAAATATATTAACAATAGAATATTATAATGTTGTAATTTATATAATAAAAACATGATGCAATATTTTCCGGTACTGTAAATAAGGCAAAATCTTTGTATCTTATACCCATTCAGATGTAATGATTATGGATTCGAGTCACGGCTCCAACACTTTTGTAAATCAATTTTTCGCTAACGTATTCCTGTTAAATTGTTATTCGAAATCATCTTTTGAATTGTCTATGTTTGATAATATATATCAAATCTTTACTTAATTATTTTATACGAACGGAATTAAAGTTAACTATAGCAAGTTTTATCAATCTATAAATATAACAAATTTCCTAATAACAATTAATTCAACAACACAATACTGTAAAAACAAACAAAATTTTTCATAAGACTAGCACGTGTCAAGACATTACTAGTGAAGAAAGTGATTCCAGTCCCTCATAAAAGTTCCCGTATGTAATCAATTAGCGATGAAGAGTATTATTTTTTCTCAACAGCAATAATGTTTTGTGTAATTTATTTATTAACTTTTTACACAATTTTCTATATGAAATTTGGATTTTTTTCAAATATCATAGTTTTTTAAATGCAGCAAACAAATCTTAAATTATTATATCAATTCAATCACCTTTTTTACACTCGAGTTGAGTGTACTCAATATAACAAATTGCGTGGGAGGGGGGACTTGTGTGACATTTGTACGAGGGCCTTAAAATTCTAGCTACGCCACTGGCTACCACGCATTTCAAAGAATAAATTTACTATATAAAAAAAAACGTAATATGTTCCTCCGTTCTATTTCTTATATCTGCCGTGTTTTAGTAAAAAAAACTTATCTAAGAATTTGCAAGTTGATCTACTTCCCAACACATTGCCTTGTATTATTTGACGTAAAATAATGCAGAAAAATGGTAATATACTTCGAGCAGTGGACAGGCGTCACAAGTCACAAGTCACTTATTACTTCTAGCTGATAGCGCCAATAAACAGTTTAATGTATGCTTCTATACGCACCGATGAGTGAGAACAAGATTTATGCGTATTTAATATAATTGTAAAAATCCTGCGCCGTCTTACACATTGCAGGTTAATTAGTGTTATTAAACGTAGAATATTTATTAGACAGTGAGTGGTTATCTGTTTCCGCGCATTACAACTTTACTTACAAGTTGTGTGTGTTTGTAACACGTGAGAAATGTAAATGTCAGTCATAATGCTCACTACAAAAGTTCATGTTGAATTTTGCTCAAACTGTCAGCAGTCATATAGCTTATTTAACACCTCCATCCCTATGATGCAATCGTAAATAGTTGAGCCATTATGTCATTCAATATTTCTCTTAATATTGTCAATAAGTATTTATCATTTTAGGTATTCTAGCTTATATACATTTTCAACATTATTTTTTAGCTGCTAACTTAGGTTTAAATACTGTCAATAAACAGTGAAACTGAGATGCCATCATAGCAGGGAACGTGATTTTTTTAGGATGGCATGTTACGGGTTAATAGATAATTATGACAGCTCATATTGTCTTTGGTAAATGTTAAACCGCTAAGTTGCCGATATGTGATATGAAGACTGAATTATGAATGTTTTTTTTTTGTTGTTTAATTAATGAATACGTATCCATAGCAACGTTTGTTTGTAGTTGTGCTGATGTACAAATTTCGTAAAGGAATATTGAAAAAATCATATTGAAAATTATCAAAACTTAATATGCAATAAACCAAAGATTTCCAATTCACACTTGATAACTATTGAATTAAAGATTGTATCGATATTATACTACTCAATATTTGTAAATGTAATGTGTTACGATTGAAACATTATTTCTCAAAATAAATTTTAAAAATTGATTCGATAGACTTTTTTGAGCATAACAGCAATATTTAAAAATAAAATAAAGCTTTTGTTTATAAAAAATCTTACATTTTTGTTACAGAGTTGTTTGTAAAGGATTGTAAAAGGTTAACAAGCGGCCAAAATATACTCTTGTTTTTAGAACGTTAAAATCTTGTTAATCAATAATTAAGTGAGCGTTTTTTTGGTTAATTCAATCTGAAGATGCATTTAAAAAAAACGAAACCCATTTCCCTTTTTATACAAGTTACAATAAGTGAACGAATAAAGTTATCAGTATATAAAAGAGATGTATCAAATCACTTTCAGTAGTTTTGCAAGAAAGAGAAATTCAAGTTTTTTTATCCGCTGTCAACTTGAAAAATATAGCTTAGTGACAGAAGTTTTTCAACGAGAACTGCATGTAACTCAGTTGCCTCCCTAGAATAAGACTAGTGGATAAATTGAAAAAATACTTTTTGTAATGATACTTGATCCCGTGAGGTCCGTCATGGAAGCCAACGACGCTAACCACTGCATCACGGACCCAACATAATTCAAACTGATCGACTAAGAATTAATATCTTTGACATCCTTAATTAAAAGATTTTTTAGTAGATAACGTTGTGTCAATCTTGTTAATAAATTGTTGTGTTAAAATACGATTTTTAAATTAAAAAGTGAGAAAGCATTAATAAATATTTCAATATGTGGATTGTCGTATAACCTCTTCAAAATAAGTAAGAAGACACGTCCTGTTAAAGAAATACAAGCATGCTTTTAAGACACGTATCAAAATTATTGTGATATACTGTAAGGACTTTCACAAAAAAAGATGATGATCCCAAAATAAATTACCAAGACATAGTTCCGATCCCATGAAGGATAATCGTGAGAAGAATTTCAGCCGTTATTATAATGCATAATGATGTTTATATATTATAAGAAGGATAATTTCGGGGTGTTTTTGTGTTAGCTAGACCCTCGGGCTGTCTTCAACAATTTTATTTTGACGGAACAATGTTGTATCGTTGTAGAATTCGGCCATTTTATGAATCATTACCGATCAGCGCGAGAATATATTTTTTTATTAATTTATTGAAGATGCGATATGGCAAATGATTCACCTTGAAATCAGTTTGAATATTTCAAAATGTAGGAATTCAAAGAATCAATATTATTGAAAACATTTTAATAAACGACTCTACATTTTTTTTTCAATATTTAAATATTCAAGAGCAGAAATAATATGGGCTCAACAGAGGTGAAGTGAGTCAAGTGGTATTTTAGAACAAAAAAAAGTTACAATCGTTGTAATATTCTACACGTCTTGAAGTATCTTAAAAATGAAGTGACCTCAGTTAATACACATTGCAATGGTGTTATCTCCGTAAAATAAAAATACGCAATCCATCAAATAATGTCGTGATTGTCCAAGAAAAAAAGCTTTACCATTTTACTAGTTGGCTTACTTTAACATTAGAGAACCCATATTTTTAGTCAACAAATAATTGCTCAAAAGAAAATATTAAATATTCATGGTTTTATTCAAATTATTTTACTAATTTGTTCGTAAAAGTATGTACATACATATGTTATATAAAATAAATTCAGTTTAAAAATGAATTATTTGCTACCCGTATGATCCTATGAATATTTAGCACAATAGCGTTCGTTGAATGTAATGCCAAATAATTTTCTTAAAAAAAATCAAAAGTCGTAAATGCGTTTTTTTGCTGTCATAATAGGCATCGAATTACATTCTCCAAAACTCTAAAATAGGAAGATGTTTATTTTTATGTTTTAGTTTATGTAAATGAGAAAAGTACAAAATAAACATGACACAGTATAATATAAAAACGGTTAAAAATAATTGCACCTGTGGATTGGATGGTTTTCACTGGTACAATTGAACTTGTTCTGCGATTTTGTTGAAAATATAACAAAATACACATATATTTTAAATTTTTTATCACAACCATCCGTGCATATTTTATTTTATTTCTTAGAATTAAAGTTCTATGGGGAGCTACACTGTAAGTGCAAATCATCATACCGAAAATTCATTTAATTCTTAGCCATATAAAAATATCCTAAAATGTGAACACTTATTTAGATTTATAATATATATAAACAATGCGATATCTCTCGACTGAAACGGTTATATAGAGATATTAAATTATTAATCACCTTGTGGTGTAAAAAAGCATCAACGAATCTGACCTTATTTTACGAGGGCTCGACAATTTGCCATGATAGCTTTTTGTCGTGTCTACCGTCTGATGGATCGCTCGATATTAATCTTTTATACCTGCAACAAATGATGTCGTATTACAGGTAGTTTTGGTACTGACATATTATGTTTTAAGCGATGTGCATTCTTATCTTACGTACATATTGAATAGCTTTTGTAAAGCAAACAAAAAAAAAATATATCAAAAGGCCAATTTTGTTTCATTAAACTTTGATGAACAATTTTTATGGCGGTTGTGGATTTAATATTGAAACTTACTATTCAGATTCCGATCGAAATCAAAAAATGTTGCGTATTCTATAAACCACTAACCGGTTCCCGGCAATTGCTGCTATGCCACTCAAAAAAAGAAAACGTTTGTGTTTTAATTCTGTTTATTGAAGATCATTTTTCTTTTTCTGTTTGTTTGACGTTTGCTGCCGATTGTCTATGGAACGACACACGCTCCATCTACTGTAAGTTAATCGTACTATAACCTTCGCGCTAGTGCAAGTATACGTTATCAAAACGAGCTGTATGGCAGACATACAAACATTGATTTTTATATATAAGACCTACTGTAAGTTAATTTTTACTATGCTTATAACCAGGGCTGTGGATTCGCGTGAAAAAAAGACGACTCCGATTCCAGCTTAAAAATAATTGACGACTCCGACTCCGACTCTAGCTTTAAAATAATTAACGACTCCGACTTAGAGAAAAATTTTCAATAATTTCATTTTAACTTGTATATATGTATACCATTAGATCATCTTTAGTCAGCCAAGCATGAAATGTTAACACTTTTGACTATTTTGTTTCATTTTCACACATCATTAAATATATTTAAAAAAAAAATCGAGCTGCTCATTTTTCACGACTCCGACTCCAACTCCGACTCCACAACCCTGCTTATAACTTTCCCGGAAGTGCAGGCAAAACTTTTGTAAAGGTTTTATTGCAATCAGATGAGCGGTGTGGCAACGCATAAAATACGGACAAACAAACATTCATTTTTATATATTAGATTTGATTTTGAATTTGCGTCTTTTGGGAAGAGAATGGAATCCACCACATATAAGATTTTATTTTTAGGTTGACTTCATTACTTTATTTATCAGTCAGCACACTGTACTGCATGCAACCAAGTCTTGACGAATTTCTTCTCGAGTCATGACTGACAAAACTTTGTACACGAATAACATTAATATTTTTTACGTAATTACATTGGAGTTCTATCAAGTAAATGCCAAATGAATCAACGAATAACGTTGTTACGTTATGGAATACACTATGTAAGAATAGTGTAAAGCCGTAGCGGATGATTGTGGATATAACGTTGAGTACCTTGGGGAATGAAAAAAATCATTTGATAGTTCTTAAGAATGTTTTATATTGTAATTCAGACGGGAATCGGCAGTGATAGTTAAATGAACTTAATTGGTATTGAGGAGCAAAAATTCAAAAACTGATTTGTCACACAAATACAAAGCTTGGGAAACTGTGATTTTAGTGTAATGTTTAGATTTTAGTAAAATCACGTCTTGCTTGAATGCGTCAATTTTATGATTTAATTTTTATATGAAAAAAAAACAATTTTGAACGATTACTTTGATTTACATTCATAGATTTTATTAAGGACTGGACTTATTATGGATCAGAACTGATATTAAAAGTTATTTTTAAAAAATTGTGACAAATCACTTTTTGAATGTTTGCTCCTAATATGTGTTCTTCGTCACAAAAGATAAAAGCTTTGATCTATAATCGATACATATTTTAAAAAAAGCGAAATAGGTCTGCAGTAAAAATTACTTGGTTGCACTTTGGTTTTAACACTTTGAAAGCAACGAGATTTTACTACATGGTTAATAAAAAATTAAATTGATTTCAGATATATAATTTACTCTTGTCAAGTTGTTTTGATTTTTATTGGAAAAAAAATCTTATAAAGTAATTACTGTATTTTTATCTTGACATTAAAACCATACAATACTTGAATTGAATGAATTTAATTTGAAACAACTGTCTCTATAATAAAAACAAACGTCGCTAAGCGTGTACGTAATATCCTACCAAGTCAGCCTTATCACATTAGGGGTGAATTATTGCCAAAAATTCAGTCGCGAACCCCAAAGCAATTCGCTCATGATTTCCGTTCGACGGGTTTTGAAGACCACCCTAATTGAACGAACTGGATAATTGGTTTGTGCCTGCGGCCAAAATCAAAACTTTTCATCGGGTTCACCCGCACCCCTTTGTGATGCCCACGGTCTGTAGTCTGTACCCTTCGCGAAGACGACTTGCACCCTCTATAAAACCATTGCCTTTAATGCAAACAATAAATATCGCTACCGATTTAGCGAATAGTTGATTGCAAAATAAGTCAATGTTTTTATTTGATTTAAATAACATTTATATTTATGCAAGTGCTTAAGACAAAACAAGATTATGTATAATGTTTATTAAGATACAATCTAAGACTTATTTTCAATGTTCAGTATCTATAAATGGTCTTATATTTTTGTTTAATTTGATAGTTGATTAAACAATATTTCCATTATTTAAATTTACTACTTAACTATGTACAAGAATCCTTTTTCTTAAATATTGAGTGGATAGATGCAACCGAATGAAATTAATTGTACATTTGTTACAAAATTTTTGTTTTCAAACAAATTCCAAATTTTATACTGATCATGCTTAGTTTTATTCATTAATAGAATTATCATCTAATGACAAATAAATATAATTTTCATATAATACCTCACAATTAAAACCATGCTTAACATAAATCCGCTTAAAGCCGAGCCAAACGTTATTGAAAAAATAAAACATTTTTTGTATCAATTTAACATTAATTATTAAAAAATAAGGGACCGCTTTCGTTCATAACGAGCATTATCAAATGATGAAACTATACATTTATACAGGTTTAATTATAAAAAATCAAGTAAGACTAATAAAGTGTAAAAAATATTTATATGAGAAATATGATGTTACCCGGAATCTATATTTATGAAATCCATATACTAGCAATATTATCGATAAAATACCATCCCTAAAAAAATAATTTATCCAGCTATTCTTCCATAGATTCGATAAAAAATATTTACGATAAGATAAAAGATATATTTTGAAAAAAATGCATTTAGTCATTTTTGTAATCGTGAATTAAACTATTCAAAATAGGGAGTACTTTTATACATGCGCTGTGATCAAATACAAGGAAATCAAACGATCATTTGATAAATGCACTTGGAGCCAGATTAATGCAGCTTTATTCAATTACTGGGAACATATCAGAGGCAGAGGCGGTGGTCCATGGTGGGTGGCAGGCGACTTGGGTCTCGAGGGTAGCAGAATCTCCGCCAGGGAGTCAACTGTGTCGAGGCTATGTTTTGGCAATGTTGTCACCCCTGTTGACTCTATAAGGGTCTTCCAAGATAGTTTGGTGCGAGGGTGCGTGATACAGTTATGGAAAATAAACAAAGTAAATATAAATACGTGACCATTTTTAAGCTATTTTATAGAAACTAAAAGCACGCATATAAATACAGTTTTAATGACATTCTTCGTATTGATAGTTAAAAATAATTAAACTTTTATTATTATAATAAGAACAAAAATGATTGCTAATAAGCTGATAAATATTTTAACGTCAATTGAAAGAGTCGTCTTAAATAGTCAAATAATTCGTTTTTTTTACAATATTTCATTATTTTTAAAAATGATTTGAATTAATATAAGCCTTTTTTACATTTACGGTTATATTAAACTGTTTTAACACGAATTTAAATTATTAGCATATTTGTTATTTATAATTAAATCGGTTTTGGTATTTTGACATGTGATACAAAGATTAAGAAAGTCATGTGTTTATCAAATCTCTTGCTTTATTATTGTGGCTTCTTCATCATCATGAGATCAATTTATTTGAGAATCGATTGCCTCTTAAAATACGAAGAAATGGACTCCAAAGCAATAAGAGAGCGCTAATTGGAAAATAGTCAACCGATTTCATTTTAAACTAAGCATGGATGGAAAAAGATGGGGCAATCTTTTAAGGTTTTAACTGTCAATACTCGATAGAGAGGCATAATATTAAATTAATCAATTATAATATTTCCACATTTTTGCTGATGACAAACGTTATCAACTAATGATAATGTTCGACATCGATACAGTAGTTGGAAATTCTCGTTATGGCCGAAACCGGTCCTGTTCAATATTATTTTTGGTGAGAGGTCATATATATAAAATACGAATTCATATTTCAAGTAAATGTTATATGTTATAATGCCGCCTGTGTGGTCGAGTGGTCAACGTCGTTGGCTTCGGTTACGGAGGTCCCGGGCTCGAATCCCGGTACGGACAGTTTTATAAATTGATTTTTCAATCGATTGAACCACTAGTCCTGTCCTAGCCCTATCCTTCTATTCCTACTCTCTTTGGAAAAAGAGAGTTTGAGCAACTGAGTAACAAGCAGTTCTCGTAGAAACACATCTGTTGAGATAAACTCCATTAGGAGTTCATATGCTCCACATTGGGAGCGGACATGGTTTAAAAAAAAATGTTATATCCAAAATATTGATGGTACAGTACAGAATCTTTTTATCGTAAAAAATCAGTTTAAGTGCTTGTTCAATTATTTATATTTACAAAACCGAATGGATACACTTAATAATATTATGAGATTAAATTTAAATATAATATATGTTCGGTTTTGGAATGGTATAGCCACGTGCTTGGTAAAAAAAGAATGGACATAGAATATACTAAACAGAAGCAGAGCGAGGGAAAGAAATTGGGGAGGAAAATCGTGGGAGACCTCTCCAGTCATACGGGCAATGAATTATTATTTTATGGCTGAAAGATGAATAAATATATTCCCATCCCTCTACCCGTGACCTCCGTCCATGCGAAACAAATGGTAGAACTTTTTTGCAAAATATACCTCGAGGGGATGATTTATTTCAAGTGTAATATTTTGATTCAACTAAAATTTGGCCAGCTTGATTTTAGTATTAAGCCACCGAAAATTTTGTCAACATTATACTTAAAAAGTGTTTAATTATTGCTATTGTTGTGAAAAAAAAACAATAACAAATTCACTAATAATTGAATTATAACGTTTACGTTGATTAGATTGCTCTACAAAAATACTATTGAAAATAAAATAGTAAGTTCTCTACTTTTAATTATAGTTAGCAGAGTAGTGGAGTCGTGGAGTCAGGTGTGGGACTCTGACCCATTTTTTGAAATTTCCATATTGATTGGTGAAATGATGACTACGTAGTAGGTTTGAGTCGATCTTTTTCAAAATTCACACTGTCCATTTTCATTTTTTTGATCATACCTACAAAACAACGTGTCAGAAACCCATTATATTGAAATAATAACCATATTTTGTTTTATCCAATTGAAGAATATATTATCTATTTCAATTTCATTCACAAAATTATTGTTATTTTTAAATGTAGATGGTTTCCTACACTTTTTTTGTGAGTGTTTCCAAAATAATGAAAACTAGGTGAATTTTGGGATTGGGCGACTGAATTATTCTTGTACCTAAATTGATCTGATAGTATAAACTCTACTGGTTTATATGTTACTTAAGCGGACATGATTAGAAAATCGTGAAAAATTGTGAAAGTAAGTCTGTCTGAGAATGCCTCTGAAAGAAGCGAAACACGTGTCACAGTTTGTATCACAATACGTGGAAAAATTCAAGTTATTTTATAAAAGGTATATACCATATATGGGAAACCACCCGCCCGCCTAGCTATTTTGTCCGGTCCTGATTCATCTCGGCGAAGTAATAGAGAGAAAAATTAATAGTTCCAGGGTGGGATTAAATAATAAAGATGACACGGGGCTTGCAGTGGCTCCACTCTACTAGTTCATGATCACCACCATATAAGAAATAGCAACGTATTTTATTTATTTTAATATCACTTTATTATGTTTAATAATTTGGTGCGGCCCTTGACTCGGAGACAGAATGATAATTTGACCCCAGACATAGGAAAGGTTGCCCATGCCTGGTCTATACTATACTATTCTTGACTTGCTATTGGCGTTGCTCGGAAAATCAATTACATGTAATTATTACGATGTTGTTCGTAGCCAAAAATAAAGCACTGTATTTGTAAAAAGTGGGTAGTTTTTTTTAAATTAAAACAACTTATGGCTTGGTTATTAAGCCATGACGCTATATTTATTAAATATGTTATGTAAATAAACAACTGTTTCACAGCAATTATAACTAATATTTCAAACACACGCTCCGCTGAATAAATCCATATTAAATTGTATTAGAGGTATCGAATTATTGTTTTGTTTCATGTCTTGTATCCTTTAGACATAAGTGCGGCGTTTGTGTGATGTAAAATTAATATTGAATAGTAAGTGCCTAGTTTTAAAATGGAAACTATTTATAGTTGCGCAATTCAAAGGAACCGCCCAGCATTGTGATAGCTAATAAAATCTAAATACAATGACAGCTAATATGCATTCGTCCTATTATCGCATAGCAACATACTGAAGTCTGTGTTGCTTTGTACCTAATGGGTATAATGCGCGGCATCGATTGTCCGTTACGTTAATTTAGCGAAGATTCAAACCTACTCTTACTTTATCCTGACGTGGTTGTTCAACAATTCGTGCACTGGATTATTAGATAATAATTTATACGTGGAATGATTTATAGAAAACTGACAGTGGACAATCAGTTGCTTACGTCGACTACTGTCCACGTTAAATACATACAAAAATCAACGTAATTTTCTTTCTGAGTTGTGAAGAAACGACGTTTTATCTATACATATTTTTTTTATTAATATGTTCTTCATTTTAAGTCACGGGAATCAACGACAGCTGGTTTTGTGTTAAAAAAATTAGGATACCAAGCGAAATAAAATGCTTACCATCAGTGGCGTATTACTCCATAAGCGCAAGAGGCGCTTGCTTGGGGCCTCCGTATCTTAGGGGCCTCAAAAATAGCATAAATTATATAAAATCTTGTGCAGGGCCTCCAAAATTTTATGCGCCTGGGGCTTTCAAAGTTTTTAATCCGCTACTGCTTATCATGCGGGAATCATAGTTATATTGTTGTGAATATCAACACGTAATAAGCAGAAAATCATAACCGACAATTTATCAATTTTACAGAATAAGGTTTTTTGAAAAATATTATCGTAGTAAACTTGATAAAGATTTTTTTTAATGCGGTTAGTAAACAGTAATATATTGTCAATGCCTATTCTGACATTATACTGACTAATTTTCTCAACCGAGTCTACATAGAACAAACGGTAACAAGTCAAAACACTAAAATGCACAGGCCCTAATACAGATCTGGCGAATGAGATAACGTTCGTAATTGGGTCGCTTAAGCTCCTTTGTCTATTATGTGTCGATATGTTCATTCAGGGATTCGAATCCTTTTTACCTTAACAGAGCATGACGAAATACAAAGACCTGTAACAACTATGCTAAAAGTTAAGCATGTTGGTATATTATAAATTTCAAAGTTAATATTTGTATGTTATGTTCATATTTTGTCTTGTATTGTACCGTCATTAATTGTAAAAATATACCAAACGTCAAAAAAAATATTATGTAACACAAACTGTATTATCAACAATTATTAGATATTTGATTGACACATTGTTTTAAGCCTTTAAATAAAACCAAGCAGTAAAGTTTGAAAAAAAGTATTGATTGTTAAATTATAGTTTTTGTTTGATTGCTCAGATTTTCCCGAATTTCGTGATCTGTTATTTTACTTTACGACAGTATTATAGCCAGCGGTGGGCTTCCAATACGTTAACAAGGGGCTCGCTTAATCTCAAAGCAATTCAGTGTTTTATAGAAGGAGTATATTTTTTATCACTCCTGTGCATTTATAACCAAAACTTAAATCAGCAATTTATTGTTACTTAATACACTTATAATATGTAACAATATACAATTTACCGTAAAATTATCAATCTAAATAGCCAAAAATGTACTAATGTGTATACTGAAGCTGCCGAATATAATATATAAGTCGGAAATTGCAGTTACATATATACTAATTTGATCAAAGAATATTGTTTTCTCTATAATTAACAAGGAGCTCTCCGGCTTTTTTATAATTTAACAAGGGGCTCGCGCAAGCCTCTTCGAGCCCTCTCCAGCCCACTTCTGACTATAGCTAACCTCCACTAAAATAGCAGTTATTATAAATATACAATTATGTACAAGATTTAGATTTCTGTGCAGAGTTTCAGTCGATGATGAACTGGTTGGTTATTTATGTTTTTATATAAGTGCGAGATGTGACTAATAACATGCCGGCGAGTTAAAAGGCTGTGGCCCATTCATTACCCGGGAAAAGTCACTTTCCATCCAAAAGGTGGAGGAATCATATGATGTTGTAAACTTGTCTGTTACGAGAAACTAAACGTATATCTACGTAGCACGTATGAGAGACTTAGTAACATAAATCATAATTTAGAAAAAAATAGTTTTGAGAAAATTGCAACAAAGCTACAAGGACACATTTTTTTATAAAGATCACTATTGGTCTTTAAATGAATAATTTGACACTATTAAAAATAATTAATCGGCGATCAGTATTTTTTATGGTGTAATAGTACATTTTGCATCAGGAAAATAACTATGATTGATTGAAATAACAACATTATATTTTTCAATTCAGCTAGCCCGAAGACCAGGGATGGGCTGGAGGGGGCTCGGAGGGGCTCTCGCGAGCCCCTTGTTAGTTTAAGAGAAAACAATATTTAAGAAAAAATTAGTATATAACTGCAATTTCTGGCAAATATATTATTATCTACAACAGCTTCAGTATACACAGTAGTACATTTTTAGCCATTTAGATTGATTAGTTTACGATGAATTTCATATTTATACATATTATAAGTAACAATCAATTGTTTATTTAAGTATTGCATAAGAGTGATAAAAAAAAAACACTCCTCCAGAACAACGAAAATTTCTTCGAGATTAACCGAGCCCCTTGTTAACGTATTGGCAGCCCACCGCTGCCGAAGACGCTATTCATAGAAATAAAAAACTTAACTAGTATATTTGTTGTGTTCGAAGATTAATTTGCCGCATTTAATTTTAAAAGAGGAACTTACTTATATCACTGTATAAGTAAGTTTCTTTATACTCGTGGGTCTTAGTAGTTTATTGAGCTTGCATCGTACTCAGTAACAAAATCGAAGATTCCTAGTCCTGGAGTAAACTGTGATTTTTAATGGATTGATTACTGAAGAAACCAATCAGTTACATTATTCTAGCTTTTCTCTCTTTTGAAACGATATATTGAAACAAATATATGCTCTAAACTGGGAATACAATTCTATCATTCCGCTCTGCAAAAACACGCCATGGCTAAGATAACAAAACTGTAGTTATCAATTTACGAATCAGCAGATGCTATTTTTATTTTAATTTACCGTTGTTTTGAGTGTTTTATTTGTTATTTTAATTAAAACTATAATTAAAATGATTTACAATTTATAAATCTCCCGCAGAAACTTGTGAAATGTCATCATCTTAAAAATTCTCTGTATACAACCAACATAAGTTGGCTGTATGTTTTCAACGCAAACAAACCACGTCTTCAAAAATAATCACGCATGTAAATGTAATAGCCAACAGGTGTTGTGGCAAGAGATGTAATAATATGCGCGTCGTAGAAATTTCTTCAAAAGCTCTCGGCCTCTGTGCTTTACTTAGCGGAGCTTTTGCAAGTATAATCAGGGTAAGGGCGCGCCCGTTAGGCCGCCCCCGTAAAGCCTCCATTATCTTCATGTGCGCCTTACCACCTGGCCGTTATTTGCAAGCCACGATTATTATGAGTATAGTCTTCATACGTGCTTTCTAAGCTATGCGTACATGTTATTAGTGAACGCTGTTTTAAGCAAAAGTAAGTAGGTGGCAATACCAATATAAATAATGAGTATGTTTGCTTAATTTATGTAACATTTTCAAACAAATTGTAAATAAGATACAATAATATAAGAGCAACATATTTTTTTTTGAAAGATTAGATTATTGTTTTATTAATTTAAATTTATCAAAATTATATTTTTATGGGCCCACGAAAGGTGAAGTGAGCCTACTAGTAAAAACTTTTTTCTTGGACTTTTATGCACAGTCACGTTTTTATTTGTTGTTTCGGTGGATTGCGTATTTTTATTTTACGGAGATAACACTATTGCAATTTGTATTATTTACTGAAGTTACTCCAGTTTTACGATATTTTAAGACGTGTAGAATATTACAACGCATCTAACTCATTTTCTTATGAAATACCACTTGGCTCACTTCACCTCTAATTTACGTATAAATATTGAAAAACAATGTAGTCATCTATTGAAATGAGGTTACTTCACTTTAACGATACCTTAAGACGTGTAGAATATTACAACGCGTCTATTTTTTTTCTAAAATATCCCTTAGCTCAATTCACCTCTAATGTGCCCATATGTCTTTGTCAAGAAGAATAATTTTAGTAAACCATTTACATCAAATTCATTTCGAAGTTAAAACTTTAAAAGTGCTCTTACTAAAAAAATCAAATTTTTCAATTTTCAAAATGCTTGTTATTACTTAATATACAAACCATCATAATAAGTAGCTTTTTCCAAATATATTGATGTCCTTGATATACAAATATTCAATTTTATTATTCTGCAGTAACATTCTGAGGTCTGGTTAACATGACTCTTGTCCAAACGATCAAGATCGGTCTGGGCTCCCAGTTCCAGTAAAGTAAATATCATGATTAGATTTGACACCTTGAACATCTTGATTCTCATCGAGATTTAGTTGGCTGGTGGTTGCATCTTGTTACATAATATATATCTAGTAAAATTACTAGATTGAATAGCTTTGACACAAGTATGTTCCTTGTTCAGTGACGTTTTTAGGGTACGTACCGCCCTAGGCAGAGTTTAAAATATCACCCTAACTATTTTTCGATCACCCATGCTTTTTCTCTTATAATCCAGGCCATTTGTTTTGGCTTTATTAATTTACGCCAAGGCTACACTTAAAGTGCCGCCATTGGTAAATGAAATATTTAATGAAGATTTTTGCGGTAATGTTAAGTACTGTATATCCATCTGTCATTATTACTATTGGAAATGTATGTTATTACTATTGGAAATGTATTTTTCGGCATTTTTTATCAAAGACATTGAGGTATCATATTTATTTTTAACCAAATTGCCGCTCCTTAGGACTTGCCACTTCCAAGCAACTTAATGCCTACTTGCCTATGCCCACGGGACGTACCTGCCCTTGTTAATGGAATGGTAGCCTACCATCTATTTTTATCTCGTGTGACTTTAAATTAAAAAATAATTTACTCATTAGCAGAAGCTTAAATGTAATTTTATATTTTAAATTTAAACAAACTTCCACAAAGTTACTGCCAAATCCATCGAAAGTAGAAAAAATATAAGATGCGTTTTTTTTAATTGCTTACGTTATTTTCTGAAAGAGAAAATAACTAAGACAAACCGAAACGATGCATAAACATAAAACGTTTGAGCGGATTGAAATATTACTCTAAACGTTTTAAATGATCTTCATTTTTCTTAGTCGTAAAAAAATGCTGAAAATATCTTCGTTAATTTTCAGAAACTTGACTTACCCTTTGAAACTGTGAAACGAAAGCGGCGCGAGCGTTCTAAAAAAGCCTTCACGCATTTCAGCGCAAGACAGCCGACGATTAATCATCGCGTCTTTTCTTTCACGAACAAACCTTGACGAAAAAAATAATTTAAACCCACAACCCCAATTTTCCGCGCTTTATTTAACCCTTGAAATATCATCCCTTACAGTATGTTCAGATTGAGCGAGGCACGGCTACTTAGCGCCCCACAAATTTATAATAATCCGCTACGCTTATCACCCACAGCAAGGGTTGAAACGGAACCAATCTATTGTTTTCCTTACCACTTATTTTTGATAGTAAGAATGGATAATTTTATGCTGACAAACACTCTAGATCTATCCAAGAGATATAATTATATAAATATGTATAAAATGTAATTGATTAAAAACTTATATTAATTGTTCAAATATATTTATTATATTTTACTGTAGATTCTTGTTAATTAAGAATTAGAATTTTTAATACTTGTCATTACCAATGTCGATGTGTAGGTATATAATTTGTAATATAAAGTACTTTTAAAAAGGTTTATGCATATGGTAATTTTTTTGTGTTCCCATTCATTTAATTTCTTATTTTATCCAATTAAATTGATTTACTGATAAAAATATATCTATCAATTTTAATTAAATTGACACATTTCTTATGTTATATTATTCAATAGATACAACATATTTACAAACTAAAATTCATACTTAGAACTAGGGCTTCCAATTAACCGGACATTTAAACTAACCGGTTTTCGGTTTTTTTCAAATAAATAAACCGGGTAACCGGTTTAAACCGGATTTATTTTCAAAAAACCAATTTTAGTACCACACTAACCAATGTTTCAAAAAAAAGTATTTTGATTACTTAAAAAACAGTCAATAAGTGCATAAAATTAGAAAGTAGATACAAATATCGCTGTTTTCATTTGAGAAGGTCGCGGGTTCAAAACCCGGCACAAACAATTTTATATATATTTTTTAAATGTATCAATCGATTTATGATTTTCTGTTTGAGGCCAGGATGTTTGTGAAGTTTGTGATGTTTTGAATTCTTGCACGAAGCATAACGAGAGCGATTAGCTAGTCACTTGTCCTACTCTAGCCTTACCCTTCGATTTTTACTATCTTTAGAAAAAAGAGATGTTGAGCAGCTGAGTAACAAACAGTTATCGTGAAAACACTTGAGATAAATTCCACCAGGAGTCCATATGCTCCACATTGGGAGTGGGCATGGTTAAAAAATATATTTGTATTTAAAGAAGATATTTATTTAAAAAAAATGTTATTTAAGTGTCATCAAATAATGATTTTTCTGGTGTTTAGCTTTTTTTAAATAATAAAACGCTCCTTTATACTAATTTCACATTTATCATTTTAGAAATCAGTTGAGAATACTCGTCATGAGTGAAATATAACTAAAATAAAAAAAAACATTTTTATGGAATAACTATGTAGTACATATTGTATATTAATATACTTTATTATACAGGCTTAGAATTAAATGAACTTTCGGTTAGATCATTTTTACTTATGTAGCTTCCCATAGAACTTAGTTTGGCTGCAATATTTTATTTTTGAACTAAAATAAAATATAATATGCACAGATGGTTGTGATAGCATATTTGAAATATATTAAATAAGTATTTTGTGATATTTTCAACAAAATCAAAAATAAAGTTAATTTTGTACCAGTGAAAACCATCCAATCCACAAGCGCAATTATTTTACAACCCTATAATATATGTATATATCCTATTATAAATATTAGTAATTTTGTCAGTAACTACTAATTTTCACTATACGCAAACATGCATTCGTGTCCTTACGATTGTATGCCTAACATTGTCACATTTTTAAATAATTGTTTAAAAGAAATGTAACGCATATTCAGCTAGTGTTCAATTGTATAACACTTCGAATACCTTTTTGCTCGTCTTTATTATTATTATTGTTTGCACATGTGCATATTGGAAAGACACCGAGCCCTTAAAGTAGCCGATGATTTATGGCACCGATTGTTAGAAAATAAAAATAAAACGTTTTAAAATTGAATTGTTTTATAACTTGAAAGATATAATAAAACATGGGCTTGGTCACTTAACCTTTTTATGTATGAATGAATGCTGCAAAAAAAGTGGATACAAATTGACATCTTTTTAAGTTCAGGTACCTACTACTTTCTTGGAATAATAGCAATCGTATATATTATACAACATTCAAGTTCCATATCCAATATTATATTGTTAATAATTATAAATAATCCGACTTATAAAGATCAAATGAATACGTGAAAAAAATTAGATTATATATTTTGTTTACTAATATTTAAATTGCTTTGTAACAGTACAAGTTTCGGCTCGGATATTTTTTTCATTTAAAAGATATAAAGATGAACGTATTTTTGGTTCAATAAGGTTCAATTGATATTTTAAGAATCCTTTCGTATTACAGATATTTAATTGGAAGCCGTATAGTTGTCCATGATTTCGACTACATACTTGTTATTAATATGTCACAGAAATTAGACAATTGAACAGTAAAATACTTTATTATATTGTACTACTTATAATACTATTATTATATACAACATTTTTAAATATTTATACTCTACATATGAATAGTTAAATAAAAGCTCGTGGTGTTCAAAGCAGATTTTTTTTTCAATTAACCCGGTTAACCGCCCAAAATAAACCGGTTTTCGGTTTCTTTTAAAACACCCGAAAAACCGGTTAACCGGTTTCGGTTTAAACCGGTTTGGAAGCCCTACTTAGAACTGATTAAGAATGATCAGGAAACAAGCATTTATTAATTTTCTTTAGTTTATAAATGAGCTCATGATAAAATTTAAAATTCTAAATAATCATTCATAAGTAGGTATAATTTTTGGCTCGCTGCTTAATATGTCATATGATACATAAATACATTTTCTTAAAGTACGAAAAATGTACTTTAAAAAGCTATCTTCAATTATATGTGTATGTATTCAATCTAAATATGTTGATTTAAGAGATATTTTAAATTAAAAATATATTAAAACGATGTAGGTATTTTTCATTATAAAATTTGTATTTAAAAGTATGGAACTGAAAAAGAAAATATTAAAATATTGAAGTTTCTAATAATTATTATGTTTTTGTTAAACACAGTCTTGTAACAATCAAACATATAAGAAAATTTAAGTCTGTGATAAAACAATATTGACTGTAAAAAATAGGATAAAGATTCAATGTTCATTTATTTTTTAATTTACCAACAAATTCTGAATAAAATTAAGGAACTTGTAATGCCGAGATGTGATTATTATGGAAGTATTCAGTTGAATTGACGGAATGGTTATGCTTTTAATTAAATTTAATAATTGTAATTTAAGAGCGTTAGTTGTAAAAATTAACGAGACTCGCAGTGTGAGAATGCGAAGACAGACACACTTAGTCAATTTGTATATCAAAAAAGTTCAACTGGCTTCTTCCTTCATAACTAAAATGCATAGTCAGAAGCCATCAACTATGAATGTCGACAGAGTAGAGTAAACGGTATCAATTTTATTTTGCGTACGGCGTTGAGATTATATCCAATAAGTTTCTTTTCATTTATCTAAATATTATTTCGGCAATAACATTATAGAATTAATTTTTAATATAAAGTTAAATATGATAAATTCGTTACTTTTTCGTTCGATTTTTAAGAAACATCAACAGAGAGAGCGAATAAATAACGTTTATAAGCAAACATAGTGATCTATTGTCTGATAATGCTTGTCAAAGAGGCAAAATACGTGTCACAGTGTGTAACATAACAAGTGGAGTAATGTTGATAAACTTATATTTAACACTTTGTAAAAAGACAGCATTAATTTAATATTCTTCAAATGAATTTTCTTGAGGAGTGTGTGTGGTAAGCAAGAAGATAATATAGAAATGGCAGTCCTCTTAGGTTTGAAGATTATAATATGAACAAAACTAATTATATTCATAATAAGATTTATTAGAATTGATTATATTTAAAAATAAATGGCTGTTCTGAATTGTAGAAATTTTTTAAACGAAACCCGGTAAAAATTCAGTTAGTCAAGTTGTCTTATTTTGATGAGTGTAAAAATTTAAGGGGACGACTAGGACTGAGGACGTCTAATCAGTTAAGTTCTCTTGCTTTTTTCTCTATCTTAGGATTGGACGAAAAGTAGTGAATTGTAGTCATGAATATTTTGTTCTTCCAAGGTAAATATATTCTGGAAGATATTCTATAAGATGGAACTGGAGAGAGTTTTAAAAGTAATAAACAAAATTGCCTCGGGTGTCGACATATTCTATGTGAACGTGAGTGAGTTTAGACGAATATTACTTTTTATGTATTAAATTGTTATTTGTCGGAACTTACTCAGTTGACTTTCTTGCCAATTTCTTTTACAATAATATGAATTATTTAACATCCCTTTTTTACTGTAAAATTTGTATATTGATTATTTATAACTCCTTTTTAATAAAAATTCATAAATCGACTAAAAATCTATTTACAAGAGTGTCCGTAATTAGATTCGAGCCCGTGTACACGTGGAGTTGTTTTTAATCTAGCCCGTATATTGAAAAATTATAATAATTATTATTATTTGTCTGATTATAAATTGAGTGACTCTTTCCGTAGCTAGTTTCATAGCGATATTTGAAGTTACAGGACCACTGAGATAGTCAAAATAATAAATTTGAATATAATAGTGAAGTTAGGCACATGTAGTCTTTTTCGTAATTTTTAATTAAAACTGTGAGCTAATAGCCCCCCGTGCTCAGCGAACCACCGTCAATGGCCGTGCACAGAAATAATTTTGATTAATTTGAATATTTTGAAGTATTTAAATGCAATTAAGATAAAAAAGGCAACGCAATTCCGAACAAGTTATTTGAAATAAAAAAACACAAATTTTTATATCTGATATAAAATCTAAGCATCGTGTTGTGTTTTTTTATTAGTTATGCGATATTTTATGCATGGTTTTTTTTTGATTTAAGCTTTTTTTCAACTGGAAACGTTCTTCAAGTAAGCAAGCTTTAAATTTATTGGTTTTCAAATAATAAAAAAAAACAGCGAAGAAATTAAACGTACTTACTAGGGCTTTTAAATCCAGGGATTCCGACAAATTTTGCAATCCCGGAATCCCGGAAAACTCGAAATTCGCAAAAAACATTTTAAGCACCGGATTTACTGGCAATCGTAACTTTTTGAAACGATGGAGTTAAAAAAAAGTGTTAAATTTTTCAATATTGGTATCGGGATACCAGGAACGGAAAAATTGTGAATCCCGAAATTGCTCCTCAATTTCCTGTTTACTCAGAACTATCAATCTGTTACTTGTCAACTTCTGCCAGAATAGTGACGACATTTTAATACATAGATCCATTTCTATTATTTTGTGCGCATGTGTTTTTACGTGTACTCGTACAGCATTGTCCTTGTGCGACTTTGTCTTGTTTGCGTCCATGTTGTTGCTTTCGCTGTATTTTATGACATAAGCTTTATGTATCAAATCACTATAACAAAGATACACGGAATAGGCTTTTTAAAACATTCTACATCCATAAAAACCTTGCGCACAATCAGTGACGTACCTAGTCTATGTGCCGCCCCTAGGCAGAGCTCTAAAAATGCGTCCTTTTTTTTCATTATTTCCTATTATTCTAAGAATAAATATACAAATATAGAAATTCGAATCCTTTACTCACCTACGTACCCAAAAAAATGTTTTGTCACTTGTTCCGTTTTGCTTTCAGGTGATTCATAATAAATGTGTACCTTATAGACAAAGATTCAAATAAATAAATATGATCCAAAAGCCCATATTATTGTTCAATAATTATGAAAAAATAATGATTACCTTCACTACACATCATAAAATATAATTTAAATTTAAAATACACTAACATAACGGGTCATATAGCGTAGCGGTTAGTGCTGTTGGCTTTCGTGCCGGATCTCATGGGTTCGAGTCCCAGTACGAACAGCATTTTTTTTTTACTTCTGTTCGAAGGGATGGGTTCGTGTGATGTCTAAAAATTTCCTCACACCTTTCCAATCCTTTAATAAATGGGTGTAGTGAGAGCGATTAGTTAACTACTAGTTCTGTCCTAGCCTTATCCTTCCTACTATCTTTGAAAAAAGAGAGGTAGAGCGACTGAGTAACATACAGTTATCGTAGAAAAACATCTGATAAGATACCTCCGTTAGGAGGCCATATGCTCCATATTGGAAACGGACATAGATTTATATATATATATATATATATTGACTTTTCAATGGTGACATTGTCGACAAGCTTGTAATAATACTATTTTCAAATGATAACACAATCAATTGAAAAGAATCATTTCATATATTGCTACATTAGTTTTACTGTCTCGATTTATATTTTTAAAGCTTTCATTATCAAACTATCAATATAAAAATATAAGTCTCAATTCTTCATTTGGTTTTCTGTTTATTAACGACATTGAGGCATCACATTTATTCTAAACCAAATTCGTGTCAAAAATATTTTAAAAAAATCTGTAATCATTTGCCGCTCCTTAGGATTTGCCGCCTCAGGGACGTTCCTAAGCTATGTGCCGCCCCTAAGCTGAGCTCTAAAATAACACCCATTTTTTTTGATTATTTTAAATTATTCTATGAATGCATATACAAATATTGAAATTCGAATCCTCTACTCACCTACGTACTCAAACAAATATTTTGTCACTTATTGCTTTCAGGTGATTCATAATATTTAGATACCTTATTGATAAAGATCCTCACAGATTGTTCAATTATTATGAAAAAATAGCTTCTACCTTGACTACACATTATAAAAAAAGTTTGAATTTAAAATGCACTTACATTATATAAGTATCGATTCTTGATCTGATATTTTGTTTATTAACTTTTCCGGTTCAAGCTCAAGAAATGCGACCCCAATACCTACATTTTCTTAAATATATATTTTAATATAGGTGATACAATATTTATAATTAAGGTTTTCTTATATCATAGTTTTTTGGACCTTTTTTTAGTTTATATAAATACGTGATAACGCGATAACACGATAAGCGATCGTTCGTAAGATAGCTGGGCTAAACTCGTCAGTTGCAATTTCATATGTGTGCTGGGATGACGTCTTTTTTACGCGCAACTTAAAATATGATTATTTATTAAAAAAAACACGGATTTTTATAAAAAAAATGTATGAGGAATGATGCAGAAAGATATTTTAAACCCCTTAGACTATTTTTTTTTTGAAATTCATAAGAATAAGGCCATTAATGAGGAAACCACTGGGGTCCCTAAACGACCCCCATCGGATGAAAAGTATTTTTCTAGTCTCCGAGCCGCGAGAGTTAAAGACATTGAGGCATCATATTTATTCTAAACCAAATTCGTGTCAAAAATAGTTAGTCATTTCAAAAACAAATCTGTGAAAATTTGCCGCTCTCTAAGACTTGCCGCCCCTAGGCAATTGCCCACTCGCCTATGCCCTCGGGACGTCCCTGCACAGAATTCGCATTCGATGTTCATATTAAAGATACTTAAATAATATTGCGCAATCACTGAACAATCACTTTTTAGCGTTTGTAAGTAGGCAATATCGTTGGCGCGTTGAAATATGGTGTGGTGATTGAGCCCAGTGATTGCCAGCCGACCCCGCCTTCTTGTAAACGGTTCAGAAACATCATGAACCGTGAAGATATGAAACAAAATCACACCTTCAGCTCGAATCGTGATACATCTTTGCCAGACGATTTGGAATGGGGTTATTGCAATAATTTTTATAATTCGTTTCAACTATCGTAATCGGGGAATTGCCTCATTGAATGATCGATTAACAACTCAATGCATTTCAGCTTAACTGCTATTCGTTATATGTATTCGGTTAAAATGTATATTTAACTGAATGGCTGCCAAAGATGAGTATCTCGTCAAATTTTTCGTAATCGACACGCCAGAGACACGTTACCTCGTCAATTACTAATTAAAAATTGCAAATTATACCCGGCGTGCTAGGTATAGATATACGTTTCTCTACGGCAGCCAAAAGGTTAAAATATAAAAGTTGAGCCCATCTAATAAATTAAACAGCGAAGAAATTAAACGTACTTACTAGGGCTTTTCCACCCAGGGATTCCGACCGATTTTGCAATCCCGAAATCCCGGCAAACTCGAAATTCGCAAAAAACATTTTAAGCACCGGATTCATTGGCAATCGTAACTCTTTGAAACGATGGAGTTAAAAAAAAGTGTTAAATTTTTCAATATCTGTGGAAACTATCATTTCGGTATCGTAATACCAGGATCGGAAAAATTGTGAATCACGAAATTGCTCCTCAATTTCCTGTTTACTCAGAACTATCAATCTGTTACTAGTCAACTTCTGCCAGAATAGTGACGAAATTTTAATACATAGATACATTTCTATTATTTTGAGCGCATATTTTTTTACGTGTAATCGCACAGCATTGTCCTTGTGCGACTTTGTCTTGTTTGCGTCCATGTTGTTGCTTTCACTGTATTTTATGACATAAGCTTTATGTATCAAATCACTATAACAAAGATACACGGAATAGGCTTTTTAAAACATTCTACATCCGTAAAAGCCTAATTTTTATTTGTTTAACGTCTAAAGAAATATCGATGTTTTCTTCCATTTTAATGCATCTATGTTAAGGTTAAACATGTTGTGAAACTATTCTAGAATATGCAAAATGAATTATTTATATTGCCAAATGTTTAAAAATCACACTATAAATATAAAATTGGTGATAAAAAATCAGTTAGATGCATGTCTAACTGCTTTCCGTATGGCACCATGAAATCATTAAATATTATCCGATACAATCCAATTTCCAATATTGTTTATTTCAGCACACTTCAGTATAAGATAACTGCGTCTACAACACTACTGGCAACCATTTAAGTCGTTTAACTCTGCTGTGTAACGTGATAGGTCTGGAATGAGATGTAAATCCATAGGAAGTTGTAGTTAGTACAAAGTTGTGTACCCTGATATGAAATATATTCGCAGGAATAAGTTGAGCCATTTGGTATCGATCCAAGTAAAGCATCTAATCCCGAGATTCCGGGATAACATTTATTTCATTTTAAATCTAAACTCCTCCCGATTAACTACCATATATTTTTTGATTTGAGATCTTGGATACAGGTGTTTGGAGTAGCGGATTGAGCACTAGAGAGGCCCCAGGTGCAATAAAATTTGGAGGCCCTATTTTTCAGACAAAATATCATAGAAACGTCAGAAAATTTCATTTATTTTAAAATTTGAACAAAAACTATATGGTTTATATAATATAAGTTATTTTTGAAGCCTCTAAAATTCAGATGCCACAAGCGCGCGCCTCATTCGCTCAATCCGCCACTTCGTGATTGCAATATATTTTCTATTCCTATTGATTTGAAGGAACTCAGATTGAAGAACAAAACATCTGCCGAATAGACCGTTAGCTGTATTGCCAATTATTTTTTGTATTAAAATTAGCGATAAACAAATGAAAGTTCGAGATCCCGAGATTATAAGGTACATAATAAAGCTAAACAGCTTAACGACCGTGGTCGCGTATTTGAGTCTTTGAAAAACAAAGGTTGCTGGCCGGCGGACGCATATATGCGTATAGGCGAAGTATCTGGAAGCTAAGAAAATTAAATTTTGTAAAGATATCTCTATTTGATTACAAATTATAGTGAATTTAGTAAAATTACAATTTATTTCGCCAGGTGAAATTTTATTAAATAGTTTTATTAAAATTAAGTAAACATAACAGTAAGCTTAGTTAGTTCTTAAAACTTTGTCAAATATTTTGATAGTTCTTTCTGCTTCAAGCTATTAGCCGATAAACGATGATGACCGTTGCATGTTGTGTTCTGTATAAATTTATTTTTTATAGACTAAATGTTTCGATATCGTTTGATAAGTTGGAAGCGATGTTTTCCGTTAATCTTACAATTACGTAGCTCCGCTGTCTAAGTAACTATACCCTGTTGTGTGATGTACGTATATGAACTTCCTTATCATTATCAAGTGACGGGATGTTTGCACATGCACACGACTACATGCCACTACTGTAATTAGGGCTTAGCGAAATTGCCAGCCAGATAGGCTATACGTGATTTCACCGTGAAGATTTCCAATAGGGAACTTGTGTGCATCGCCGACCTTTACGCTGGAGCCTACGATAAGTGATGATGTTCGTTGTACGAGGCGGATTATGATAATGAAACACATTATCATTTAATTTTGTTATTCCCTCAACACAACATTGTCGTTATGACAAAATTGGTTGAATACAATTTTGAACAAATCGGTTCTGAACATTTGTGGTCTTAACTTTTCCAATTTCTAAGCTCAAGAAATGCGACCCCAATACCCACATTTTCTTAAATATCTATTTTAATATGGGTGATACAATGTTTATAATTAGAGTATTCTTATATCATAGTTTTTTGGACCTTTTGTAGTTTATATAAATACGCGATAACGCGATAATGCAATAACGAGATAAGCGCCCGCTTATCAGCGATCGTTCGTAAGATAACTGGGCTGAACGCGTCAGTTGCAAATTCATATTTGTACTGGAATGACGTCTTTTTTACGCGCAACTTAAAATATGATTATTTATTAAAAAAACACAGATTTTTATAAAAAAAAAATGTATGAGGAATGATGCAGAGAGATATTTTAAAGCCCTTAGACTATTTTTTTTTTTTAATTCATAAGAATAAGGCCAATAATGAGGAAACCACTGGGGTCCTTAAACGACCCCCATTGGCAGAGAAATATTTTTCTAGTCTCCGGGCCGCGAGAGTTAACCAAACTCCGATTTTTCAATGATGAATATTAAAGATATTTTTGTACAAATGTCATTTGGGTTGCGGTACATTGGTAAGATTAATTATTAGTGGTGTTTAACGTTCCCTCTAATTTTTTAATTGTGTGTGCGGACCATCAACTTCTGTGAGCAGTAAATTTTCAGAAAAATAAAAAATGTGCGCAAATATAAAAATTTGATGAAACAAATTTATTTTTACAATATTTCTGTGTGCGGCCTTGTTTGGGGATGGAAAAATGTGTGCGGGCACACATTTTTTTGGGAGGTGTAGGCGCGTGTAGGCGCGCACATCTTAGCGGGAACATTGGTGGTGTTATCTTTTGATATATTGTAGCTAAATCTTAAAGTATTGCTTTATATATTTACTTATTATATTAAAATGTAGTGCCTGTCACAAAACGCCTCAATACGTTATTTACCTCGCTCGGATCTTACAGGTTTTAATTTTATACAGCATTTTTCATAATTTAAGATTTCGAGTGAAGGTGTTTGTGGAATTTTAATATTAAATTTGATTCGTTAAAATTTTGTACGTTCACACTAGTTTTGTCACTATAGACCCGGATTTCTCCTTTCAGCATCATCAGGCGTTCAAGTGCACTGGTGACTTGAACTGACGTTTAGTAAATGAGTGTATCGTGTTTATATATGAAATAAATGCATCACTGAGTTTAAAGCTGTTGCTGGCAACATGGCTTAACATGATATGGTTTTAGTGACTTTCAATTACCTGGGGAAATATTTTCTTAAGCGAATAGTCTTTGTAGGTGTTTGTGATGTCTTGAAATTCTCTCACACCCTTAGAATCCTTAATAACGGAACAAAACGAGAGCAATTAGCTAACCACATACTCTGTACTACACCTTGCCTTTTATATAATTACTCTTTTAGAAAAAAAGATATGTCGAGTAACTGAGTTACAAGCTTAGAGTTAGTAGAAAAAAATGCATAGTTTTTTTTTCATGGTGTGATCATTTACAACCAAAGTTTCATCAGTTGGAAATGCCTATTCGCTGAGTGAAGCCAGATCAAATCGTACAATGATTTTTTTTATTCAATTGTTATAAATATAACTATTTTTTTTCTTTTAAGTTTTAAATTCATATTAATATAACACCACAAAATCATTGGTGATTGTGAGTTTTGTTACTGCTATCATTAATCGACAATGCGTACTATGTGAGTTCTTAACAATAGTACTCTGTAAAATATTTAGGAGACAGCCTGTTTTTTTATACTAAATATTTATAGGCTATAAATCATAATACCCAAACGCTAATTTTTAAATTTATTGGTATATTACAATTCTATATTGCACGATTGTAAAATAAATAAAGAAATGATGAGCATTACACATAGTGATACAATAATAAAATATTTTCTCATTGACTCATCCCAAAAGAGTAATAATAGCTATTGTTTTCCGTGCTTTCATACCTGCCTCGCATTCACCTGGGCATTGGGTGTAAGTCTTCAAACATGGCAAACAAAATAAACGCATGCCGAGAGAACGTTAGTCTCGCATAATAAAAAATATTTCTACATATTGTATGACGCTTGGCCCACTGAAGAACGATCGGAGACCCAGTCCAGAAATTTACTGGCCCTAATTACAGGGTTGGAGCATTTAATTACACGGGTCGGGCCCCTCAGGGCCGCACGGGGCGAGACCGCGGACGGACGGGACTTATGGCTCTCGCGAGGAGCTTTTTACTCAAGGCTAATAACGTACAAGTTGATTCAGCACTTTAAGCGATGTCGTGGATTTTTGTAACTAATGAAACGGACTTATTTAATTTATTATATCTACAACTTATGTACAATACAACAAAAAATTGTAAATGTTAATTCTTTTAATACACTTTATTGCAAACTACGATTCAAATGAAATTTATATCTTACAATGATTTGAAACTAGTTATTATCTATTATAAATTAAGACATGCATAATTTACCCTAGAAAATATGTATAAATGATAAAATTTTAGGTATATGATAATCAGCTACCCTGCATGAATCAAGTAAAATGCTGAATTGCTATTATATTCAATTAAATTATTTATAAGGATTAATCTTATCGACTTTAATTTCGCTGATTGATAATGATGATGATGAAACATACAAGTTTAAATACTGTGTAAGTCTATAATAATATTCTAAAATAGTGTTTTTCTATATTTTATGTCACATTTAATTTTTATATGCTTAAAATGTTATATACTAATCAACTGTCTTTTCAAATGAAGTAACCCTTCTTTTAAAAATAGTGAATAACTAACCAATTCTTAATATAGTTTTTTGATAAAAAAAAGATTTTGTAAGTAGTAATATTTAAAAAATATATTTTTATCAGCTATGACTGTTAAACACCTTTATTGCATATTATGAAACACAAATTATTTCTATTATATTACCATCGGCACAGTGGTGAACGTCGTTGGCTTCCATGCCGAACCTGATGGGTTCGAATTCCAATACAAAAGCATTTTCCAATCTTCAATTTTCTGTTCAAAGGCCATTCCAATCTTAAAATAAAGGAATGTAGCAAGAGTGATTAGCTAACACTAGTCCTGTACTAGCACTATCATTTCTATCGAAAAAAAAGATAGTATGGGCAATTTAGTGACAAGTGGTTGTCGCAGAAAAAAAACTTCTATTGATACACCTTAATTAGAAAGCAATATGCTCCACATTGGGAGTGTACATGGATTCAAAAAAAAAAGATGATTTTACAGGAGGTATGTATCGTCAATCTGTAACATGTAATTATATTAAAATAAATGTTTTGATTGTGATAAATGGGATTGAGCCTTGGATGATTTTGATGTTTCAAAAAATATTTTCCCTTCCTTATAAATAAACAAAAAAAAAGTTAATAAATTGTTATTTTTTAATTAGTTTCTCCGCGATAATTCGGATTCGTTAAATGGAAGATGTTTCTTTAACTTCTGATAAAGCCTGGGGCGAGAACGTGGAATAATATATTTTGAGTAAAAGAACATTTTTTAAAACGATTGTGTAAGATGCGCTTCTTTCACATTTAATTGTAGGGTTAAAGTTAAACTAACCGCCAATTAAAAATAATGAAAATTCTTTGATCATTATCATTTCCATAGTTTTGCAAAGCATGAGCTTTAATTCTAATAAAAAAAGCGACGTTAGTCAACTATATTTCTTTATCGATTCACTTTATCATGTAAATATGTAGGTTGTTTTTTACATTAAATAATCATGAGAAAAGCTCTTATTTTCATGCACGTTTCCAACGTAGAACACATGGAATTTAGCTCAACAGAAGTGTTTTCACGATAACTACTTTTTCTCATTTGCTCAATATCTTTTTTTAAAAGATATAAGTGATATAAGAATAAGGCTAAGGCATGACAAGTGATTAGCTAATAGCTCTAGCTAGACCCCGTTTTAAGGTTAGTTGTCCGCTGTGGTCTAGTAACTAGAAGGTTACCGTTGCTCTACCAATCCGTGGGTAGTGCGATTCTCAGTAAGGTCAAATTTAAAAATCTCCTTTAAAAGATTTTGCGCTTCAGCATTAGCTCTAATGCCTTGTGTGTCTAAATGATAACTATTTGACGTGAAAATTTTAAGCATTGGAGATTAAAATAATCTTAAAATATTTATAAAATTACGATACGATATATCTTCTAAAAATTAATTTAATTATAAAATATAAAACTATAAATTTCGTCTTTTAAAAAACGGTGCTTCTTTTTCACATTTTTTAAATCCATGTCCGCTCCCAATTTGGACCATATGGCGTCCTAATGGAAGTATCTCAACAGATTTTTTTCAAATTGAGTATTACGTAAAGAAGGATAATCTAGAACAAGATTAGTGTTTAACTAATCGCTATTGCTACACTCAGTTATTAAAAGATCAGAAGGATCGGAGGAGAGGAAATAATGTGTATTGATATCACAAACACCCAGTCTTCGATCACAACTTTGAATTGAATAATTTTAAAATTTACTGTGATCTTACCGGGAATCGAACCCAGACCTGCGTGATCGATAGAGCAAGCTCTAACCAACTGGGCCATAGCAGGCTACACACACAATTAATTAATCTTAAAGAGTGTATAAAGACAAGTCAGAAGATATTTTTTTTATCGTATTTGAAGCTAACATTGAAAATCGCTGAAATACAATCGGCAATTATTATATATTAAATACTTAGTGAAAATATGTTTGAACGTGACAAGAAGGGTTACAGAATACATGATTGATATTGATGTTTAGCAAGGGTGCTATTTATCTGGATGTTCATGTTTACAAGTTTGATTAATGGATGGAATTGATTCACTATTTGACTGTGTGAAAAATCCTGCATTACTTAAACAGAACACCTTTTCGCAAGATATAGTTTCATTAATTATACACCGATCTCAAAACGAAATATATATAATTAAAAGTGTACCAAAAATGTATGGTATATTTATAAGGGTGCTGTGCTTTTTAGATGTGAGATTAGATATAACAGATGAATTAGGCATCCATAAATCACCAGCATTAAGTTTCTTTTAATCTGAAGGCTGTTACATAAATCAGATGTTTGGGACTAAAACTAAATTAAAAGGTATTTATAAATATTCAGTTTACTAAGAAATTATATTATTGTCTTATTGTATAACATAATAAAAATAGGTTTATGGATGAAATATACCTACATACCTGTTCAATTGTACTTTTAATATATAGAGCGGTGTCATTTGAAAATATTTATTTTTACTATCATCGAATAAAAAAAAAAGACAAATCAGAAAATATTATGATAAAAACGTAATCTTTTAATTCCCATGGTAAAATTAAAAATAATAATTTAGCCATCGAGAAGTAAATTGAGCCAACTAGAAAAACGGTAAAACTATTTCTTAGACTTTTAGGTAGTAGGTAGAATCGCGGCTTAATTTTGTATATTATATATTTGTGTAGTATTTATGATATGAAGGGCTTTGTACCAAATCTCATAATCTAAATTTTTTATGTTTTTGAGCTAAATATGCTAAAAAATATCAAATAATAGTTGGGTATTAAAATTTATTTTAAACACTGTTAAAACCATGGTCATAGATCATTATCAGTGTCTAAGCTCATGCTTTTAAGTGAATATGATACGGTTAGAAAGAACCAATCGGCGATCAGTATTTTTCATGGTGTAGTAGTTTATTTTGCATCTTAGAAAAGTGCCACTTTTCACTTGCAATAAGTATTTATAGTAACTTATAAAAAAATATGATTGCCAAAATTTGTGCTCCTGTGGTTTTCTCAAAAATAGTTTTTGGAGATTATGAATTAAGATACTAAGCCCATCATATAATAAGGTAATATAATTACTCTACTGGTAAATGTTGTTAAGTAACAAAATTGACAAAAAAATGTTAAGTACACAGTGAAATTCCTAGATATCAATTCATTGCTTGGACTATCTCTGTTGGGAATCTACTGTGACAGTTTGGCAAAAGCATTTTTCAGTAATTATTTTTGACGCAGATTTAAAGGGAGGCAATTATCCCTCCCTATAAATCCCATACTTTATTGTCAGACAGGCATTAACGCATCTAAATTTTGATACTAAAATTATCTATGTAACATTAAATATCGAGTCTTTATTATAAAGGCTCTAATCTAGGCTTTCGCCGCCTGTGTGATCGAGTGGTTAACGTATTGGCTTTGGCTACGGAGGTCACGGGTTCGAATCCCAGTACGGACAGTTTTATAAATTGATTTTTCAATCGATTTATAAATTTATTTTCGAAGGCATAGATGTATGTGATGTGTTGAATTCCCCCCTCTCACCCATCCGATGATCGGGGCGTATCGAGAGCGATTAGCTAACTCCTAGTCCTATCCTAGCCCTTTCTTTCTATTCCTACTCTCTTTGGAAAATGAGAAGTTGAGCAACTGAGTAACAAGCAGTTCTAGTAGAAACATTTCTGTTGAGATAAACTCCATTAGGAGTCCATTTGCTTCACATTAGGAGCGGATATGGTAAATAAATAAAAAAAATATTTTATATTTACTCAGCACCATTCGTAACGAACCGAATTCAGTCAGCTTGTTGAGAATGTGAAATTTTAATGATAACAGTTAAAATTTTCAGCTTGAAATTTGTTCATCAAGAATGCTTTATTAACACCTCCATGCCCATGATGCAATCGTAAATAGTTGAGCCATTAAATCATGCAATATTTCTCTTAATATTGTCAATAAGTATTTATCATTTTAGGTATTTTAGCATATATACATTTTTAAAATTATTTTTTAGCTTCTAAGATTTAAATACTGTCAATAAACAGCGAAACTGAGATGCCATCATGGCAGGGAAGGTGATCTTTTAGGATGGCATGTTAAGGGTTAATGAAAACGATTTCTTTTATTGGTCAAAGATGATTATGAGCGGCCTGTGATGTGGACGAACCAAAAACGATGACCGAATTAAAAACTCAGATTAGCAATCAAAACGAAAACGATATAAGAAGACTATAAAGTATTGCCTCCAATTGAGTTGTGACCACGTACAGACGTTTGGTTGCATTCGTTTAATTACGAACATCATTGGCCGGTTGAATAAAAAAAAAATGAACGCGTTGGAAACATCGAGATGTGAGCGAAATAAAATAAAATGAAATCGGAACCAAGGCAAACGCGAAGCCGAACAAAAGCTCAATATATCAAAGTGGTGTAGAGCTGGCTTTATAAAATATGGTTTTACAGACGTTTTAATCGTGATAATAATTATGATTTATAAAGGCGGTGTTTCATGTTACACTGGACTCGGCTTCCTCTACGCCAGGCCTGTCGAATCGAGCGGCAAGAAAAATATATCGATGCGGTTTTATCAACATTTTCAATAACCCAGTGGTGAAGTGGTAAATAAATAGGTACCAGGTCGTTCATTGATTTCTTTTTTTTTATATCCGTCTGAAGTTAAATAAAACCACATGTCTTAACAATTAAATCAATAAAAAAACGATTTTTAATATATGTATGTACTTGAAAATTAAGTTACAAGTCAAAAAGGTGGCAGGGCGCCTTCTTCATTTTCAGATGCCATGTCGCCGACTTGGACCGACCTGGCACCTCTACACCACTGCAATAACCGTTGATAAAGATTAAAATACCAAACCAATATAATATGAAGAGAAAACATTATAAAAGTGACTTGTCACACAAATACAGAGTTTGTAAAATGATGATTTGAGTGTTGGAGATATAACGGTTTCATTGAATCTGTCAACTTTATGATTTAATTGTTATTGAAGAAAATCTTTTTTGGACATTTATTGTGATTTCCGTTCATAAAAAATATATTTGCTGCTGTGTGGTCAAGTGGTCAACGTCGTTAGCTTTGGTTACGGGCTTGAATCCCAGTACGGACAGTTTTATAAATTGACTTTTCAATCGATTTATGAATTTCTGTTCGAAGGCATTGATGTATGTAAATACCATTAATTATTATGAAAATACCGGGATCTCCATCTAAGTAATACCGGTATTGCAATCAGTGGCGGGCGGTCAATGTGGCATTAGATCAACGCACCCCTTGTATATGCAGGGGCGGTTATATTTCATGACATAATATTCAAACATAACATTTATACCATTCACTCATTTAAAAATATTCATGTATTAATTGTCGAAGCGTGTTTATTAGTTATCGATTTCTAAAATATTTATTATATACAAAAAATACATAATATGCATTACAAATTAAATAAGCAGTCGATTGTTACTTAATACACTTATAATATGTAAAGTTATGCAATTTACCGTAAACTTATCAATGTAAATGGCTAAAAATGTACTACTGTGTATACTGAAGCTGTCGTAGATAATATATAAGTCAGAAATTGCAGTTATATACTAATTTGATTTGAGAATATTGTTTTATCTTAATTTAAGAAGGGGCTTACCGGCCTTCGAACAAATTAACAAGAGGCTCGCGCGAGCCATTCCAAGCCCCTCTCCAGCCCACCCCTGTTGCATTCCTATTGTAATGGTTCTGGTGCAGTGCAGTTTTATCAATTATGCGCCAGTCTCCAAGTCAACAAATTATTCAATTAAAAACAAATCGTTGCTTTTTTGAACACGTGGCATAAATGTTCACACAGCCCTCACTTTCGACACCACTGGCGTTAAAAGCAGAGCGAGTGGTCGGCAGGCACTTATTATCGTTCTAACGCATGAATTTTCCCGTAATACTCTGAGGAAATATTGTATATTAAGAAAAATCTTTGCCCTCGATTGTTTATTAAAATATTTTTGATATCGCAAATGTAAAAACATTATTACATATTACGGGGCACTATCCAGGGGTGGGCTGGAGGGGGCTCGCAGGGACTCGAGCGAGCCCCTTGTTGAATTTTACTGAGGTCGGCGAGCCCCTTGTTAACTTATGAGAGAAAAATATTCTCAAATCAAACTGGTTTATAACTGCAATTTCTAATTTATATATTATCTACGACAGCTTCAGTACACACAATAATACATTTTTAGCTATTTACATTGATAAATTTACGTTAAATTGCATGTTGTTACATATTATAAGTGTATTAAGTACCAATCGATTGCTTATTTAAGTATTGCATACAATTGCATAGTAGCGATAAGAAAATTCACTCCTTCCCCAGAACACTAAAAATTGCTTCGAGATTAAGCGAACCCCTTGTTAACGTATTGGCAGCCTATCGCTGGCACTATCGTCGTATTTATTATGATATTGAAACACTCGTTAAAATTGATTTCCTTTAGGCTTTAGACAACATACTGATAATATCAATGGTACTGTTTTAATCAATATAATTGTATTACAAATATTATGTAAATTATAATATAACAAATGTAAAAAATACTTTTGGATTCAGAGCATGTGAAAAATTAAATATCATTCTAAAGTTGTTAATTTTTAGCACCCTTTAAAATGAATTGTTCATGGTTTTATTTTAATGGATTCAAAACGTCTTACTAGCTCATTTTTAAGATGTTCACAGTAGATAATTGGTGAAAAAGTATTATTCATTACTATAAGGCTTGTATTTTTCTGATCATAATTTAAATAACATTAGTCGGAATTTATATTACGTGGTCATAATATATCAATCAGAATAAATAGTCTTAATTTAAATGAAATTAAAAAAAAACCTAGCCTAACTTAACCTACTAACCAATATTGTTATTAAATATTCTGACCGTATAATATATATATTTTTTTATCTTGTCCGCTCCCAATGTGGAGCATATGAACTCCTAATGGAGTTTATCTCAACAGAAGTGTTTATACGAGAACTGCTTGTTACTCAGTTGCTCAACCTCTCTTTTTCCAAGAAGAAGAATATAAAAGGCTAGGACAGGATTAGTTGTTAGCTAATCGCTCTCGATACGCCCCGTTCATAGGATAGGATGGGTGGAAGGGGGGAATTTAAGACATCACACACATCCATGCCTTTGAACAGAAATTCATAAATCGATTGAAACATCAATTTATAAAACTGCCCGTACTGGGATTCGAGCCCGTGACCTCCGTAGCGGTAGCCAACGACGTTGACCACTCGACCACACAGGCGGCAATATTATGACCAAAAATTGATTTAAATTCTGACCATTTAACTTGTTTTCTTATTATAAAGGCATGACCAAAACCTGCTCTGATCATAATAAATAAATGTGGGAATTAAAACAAATGTATATTTTATTTTTCGAATGTAATTGTAAAAAGTGTCAAACATTAAGTTTGTAACAACTCAACTTCATTGATTTTAATGTAAGTGTTTTTAATGTAACGTTTTTGGGTTGTAATAATTTTGAATGAAAAAATATTTTGAAAATCAAAAAAAGATTGCAAGCTTGAAATTATAATTTACAAGAATATTGTATGCTTAATAATCATTCAAATTGATCTTTTCCGATGTCAATATTTGGAATTTGGTCTCTGCCTTTTATTAAAATTTCAATATATTATTACAAACATTAAATTACTATGCAATCCTTGTCAATTTTCAGTATGAAATGAAGCCAAATGTTTTATATGTTGCTATGCCAACGACCACTGTCGATTATCAACAAGCTTTTGCTTAAAGTTTAGTTATAATTATGCAATTCTAATACATGCCTAAATTTTTTTTATTATATTATATTTTGAAATTATCGTTTGAATAAAATCGTGTCTTAGCTGCTAGCCGGGTTAGCTGCACATTTGTTACAGATAAAAGATAATTGGAATTTCATAAATCACAACAGATGTATCTAAACTAAAAAAACAATGAAACAGTAAAATAATTCAAGACAGATGTCTGAAAAAATTATCACGTCACAGTTATTAAAACAACACGGAAGAATTTTGATTGCTGCCAATTAAAATAATTGGAGTAAATTTCTATCTTATTCTAAGATAACCAAACTACATTTTTTGATATCCATTAGGATTTATAAGGCTTTCGTTAACATATTACTAAATTGGTCAAAAGCATTGTATGCATTTAATTTGGATTTAATCGATCATTCGACCTGACTGAGGGTTGCATAACCTTGTCAGTATGGAACACATTAAAATGATAGTAAATTTTAGTGTTTTTTAGCCTTACTAATGAGGAACAAACATTCATAAAGTGATTTATCACAAATCTGGAAAAATGCCGTTTAATATCAATGATAGTCCATAATAAAATGGAAATCACAATTAGTGTTGAAAAAAAGTTTATTCCTATATGTACAAATTGAACACATTCAAGAAAACCGTGATTTCTCCAACACTCAAATCATCTTGTTAACAAAAACACAATATTCCTTTGTACTTATTTTCACTTATTTAAAAAAGTCAGGACCTGTTTTGCACATGGCGAGCATTTTCAACTAATAAAAAATATAATTTAATAGTACTATTTATACAAAAACAAATTGATTGAGCGAAACTGATCCTGACCTTTTTAAATAAAGTGGAAATAAAGTAAAGACGAATATTGTGTTTTTATTAATATAATGCCTTTCCACCAAGTATTGATAGTGAATACCCTAAAAGTGACTCAAATCATCATTTCCCTAGCTCTGTATTTGTGTGACAAATCACTTTTTGAATGTTTGCTTCTCATTATTCAAATCTTAACATCAAATAATCATACTGAGAAACATGTGTAAGTAAAAACACAAGTGTTGTGTTTCAAACAACATTTCAAATATATCTTTTTGTAATATCTTTGAAAATAATCGACATCTTGAATATGATTTAATGTTTCTTTTTACTAGTACATAATATGAAAATCTTAATAAACTGTGGATAAAAGTGTTCAAATATTAAAACCAACAAATAAAGCATACTTTAAAGTTTTGATTTAGTATACATTTTATCTACATAAGTAGAATCTAGATACTTATAGCGTAATGTAGCTTCGCAAATGCCCCTCAATTTAATTACCGTGAGCAATTAATTCTGATTAAATTCCCAACCAGTTTTATATGAAACTCAACAAGAATTATATGACTCACAGAACTTTCATTCAAAGGTTAACGATTTCAACAATATATATTTTAAATAACATAAATGAATTTTTAGCACTACGAGCAATAAATGATGTTTGTTATTTGAAATATTGATAGATTTCTGTCTACGATTCGATAAAGCAATACAGCTACGAAAATCGTAGACATGTAGCTACGATTTTTTTCGTAATGATACTATCACGTCAGTAGAAGAATAAAACGATGACATTGCCAGAAAAAAAAACATTTTTATTTAAAAAAAAAGCACTTTTGTACCAATTTCATATTTATTCAATAAGATCAGGACGGCTTGAACAGGAGAAACAGGTTCTGATCATATCATTTTTTTTTAATTAGTGCAAAAAAGTGTTTTAATTTCTTAATATAATACCTTTCCACCAAGTATTTGAGAGTAAGCACCTTAAAATTTAAGTGATAATTAATTCATATTTTTGTATTTAATGAGTTTAGAAGTGTTCTGGAGAGGGCTCGAACAGGCTCACGCCTTAAATCTTTATTCTCAGATCAAATTTGTACCAAACTGTTCTTTCTGCTGATGGTGTTTAATTGTATTATGAAACGTAAGACTTTGTAGACCATTCAAATTTTTTGTGAAATACATTTATTTAGTTCATAATAAAAAAAATACCTAGCCGTTTGTTGTCTATTGTCTAAAAATGCATTACGGCTGTGATCAAGCGAAACTCTTGCTAACATATTGGAAGCCCATCGTTGTCAACGACCCCATGAACCCCAACACCTATCTACCCCCGGGGTAAAAGAAGCGATAATTGAACAGTTAAGACTTTCCTATTGTGATAATTCTTTCCTTATTGATCTGTCCAAAAAGTTCTCGTAAAGCAATATTTAATAAGACGTTCCGTTAAATTATATATGCATAAAAGGTATCCGTGAAGCATTTTTTTGTATCTTTATTACTGTATCAAAGCAGCGGTGGGCTGCCAATACGATAACATGGAACTCGCTTAATCTCAAAACAATTCTCGATCGAAGGAGTGAATTTTTTTATCACTCCTATGCAATAATATGCAATGCTTAAATAAGCAATCGATTGTTACTTAATACAATAATAATATTTAACAATATGAAATTTACCGTAAACTTATCAATGTTTATAAAAGTACTATTGTGTATACTGAAGCTGTCGTAAATAATATATAAGTCAGAAATTTCAGTTATGTACTAATTTGATCTGAGAAAATTGTTTTCTCTTAAATTAACAAGGGACTCTCCGGCTTTAGTAAAATTTAGCAAGGGGCTCGCGCGAGTCCCTCCGAGCCCTCTCAAGCACACCTCTGCATCAAATATATTCAATACTTTCAATAAGAGAAGCTTCAAATATACATATTGTTATATTGAAATTTATTTTTCTACGTCTACTCAGATCCGTTGCTGCGGTAGTCGGTCGGTTTGCAGAAGTTTTGGATTAATTTGAAATGTGTACAAATTATATTTTATGTGGAAGGAGCATGGTACCCAACAGATAAAACAAAATATAATTAAAGGTAGGCGGGGTCGACTCAGAGCCAGTTTCGGTCGCTGATATTATATCGAGAACATTGCATTATGATGTGGAAGGTATAAGTATGCGCAATACGGGAACTAATTAATACCGGGTGGGTAGCTAGATACTAGGGCTTATAAAAAAACCGACTTTTGAGAAAACCGGTTTTCGAATGTCAATATTGTTAGTTTCGAAGTTTTACAAAAAATGGATAACTCAATTAAAATAGCAAAATAAGGTTAAATTTTTTATGTTGTTTATTTATATACATAATAATACCCAACAAGAAATTATTTGGTGTTAATCTTCAGAAAATATGATTTAAGTAAACACAAAGCGTTCACTGATCGTTTTGTAACAAAATTTCCTGATATCGAAAATACCCTTTCGCTGGGTAATGGATGTTGGACATATGGTCTTTAAGCCATCAAATCAAAGATCCAATTTTTCTGTTCTTTTGTTTATAGACTCTTTAGAAAACTCGGCACAGCCGGTTACGATGTTGAAAAACCGACAAGCCTTACTAGATACAAGCGAATATCACCGTATAAGACCGTATACGAAAAGAATTACACATTATTGAAAATTTTAAAATTGTGTAATATCTAAAATATTCGTTATAAGAAGATAAATATAATACTAGCCAAATAATAACCATACACACAAGTTTTGTCACTAACAGCCCGGTTTTCGCCTTTCGGCGTCTTCAGGCGTTAAAGTACACGGATGAACTTGAACTGACGTTCAGTAAATAAATGTATCGTGTTTATATAATAAATAAATGTAGCTTAAGGCAATTGATGGCGAACTGGATTAACCCATGGGAATACCTACAGATTTGAATGGTGAATAATTTCAAGAACTATATTTACTTTGTTTGCTGGAATTTTTTTGATTTCACTCACATAAAGGATACAAAAGTGGGGAATTTGGTAAATTTACCTGCTCATTCAAAATTTGTAGACTTTTAATTGTGCTCTATTTATTTCTAAAATTTCCTGGAAAACAACTTATGCACGTCTGTGTTTGGGTATAGCATTCTAATCCCTTCATTCGCATTGAACACATGGTTTTCTGACATAAAGTGATTTTTCGAAAGTCGACGTATCTTTCTTTAATCTAAAAGCGCCAATGTGTTCCGAAATTCTAGTTTTTAATGTTCTTTCTGTTTTTCCGATATAGAATTTTGTGCAAAAAAAGCATTGCAGCGTTAGTGACAAAACTTGTGTAAATGTACATATTTCGAACGATTAAAATTTAATATTGAAATTTCACCAACCATCTTTTGTCAAAATCTTAAATTTTATAATACTAATCAATGTATTAAATATAACTATATTAACTACTAATACTTGAAAGACAAGAGCCTAGTAAGCTCTTAAAACTAAAAACGTACGCTTATTTTTTGTTTAAAAATTTAAAAAAGTTAATGTAATAAATAATTTTGCAATATTTACCTTCAAAAATTAGTTTGCAAAAACTAATTTATATACAGAGATCATTCATTGAATTATTTTGTAATAAAAAATATTACATCCAGTACGACGGTCTTGAGTCGCGAGAATTTCCCGGGACATGAAAATGTGATATCTCGTGTCCCGGGACATGAAAAAAGCCGAGACTTTTGAATCCCTAATGACAACACGACACTGACACTACAAAGTTCGAACGTTTTGGGAAATCTCCCAAAGATTCATTTGAACAAACATAATTCACAGATATTCTTAATACATATTCAGAATGCAAATTTCTGTTTTTATCGCATATGTCGAGCATCTCAGTCAAGTACTCTCCTCGTAGAAGTATTTTCGGCGCAGCTTTTATTACATCCAGCGTATATTTAATTAACAAAACGACAATTTAAATTAGGTAAAGCGATTTATGTGAATATTAACTGCATTATCTTAGAAAAAATATTTCATTTTCATGACACGGAGAGATTTTACCGAGCTGATTACGAAATGAATGGCGGGCTATGAATTTAAAATACACAATTAGTTTTTACATATTTAATTTATTGCGTATGCTGTTTTAAGGGAATTAACTACATTTGGGTAAATTGAATTATATCGTAGTAAATTTATATAAGATAACGATAATGGATAATGAAAAAAATATTTAATATCTCTAGTATATATAAAAGACGCTGCTAGATACACGATGATAATTGTTATCATTATTTAACTTGGATATCTCAAATATCTGTTTTGTACATGGTAATGAATAATTTTGTAAAATTATGATTGTTTACAATAAAAATCGTCAATACAATAAGAAGTTCTACTTAAGAACAAGTGAAATATTTTTCATGTTGATACTATCTATTAAATAGTTCAAATTTGATTGACACATTTTTCTTTCATATATGAGCGCCTGAAAGGTGACGAAAAACAAGTGGCTTTTAAGAAGAAAATAGTTAGATGCGTTGTATTTTACATGTCTTTAAGTATCGTGATAAATAAAACATGCAGTCCGCCAAAACCTCAAGTAAGAGATTTTCTATTTTACTACTTGACTCGATTTACTTCTCAAAAGCTCATGTATAAAATGAAACTAGTAACATTGTTTTTCGACTTGTGTAAAATAAAAAATGACCATCAAATTAAAGAAGAATTTTTAACTAAAACGTTTCGTTAAAAATGTCTAAGGTATACATTTAAATCGCTTTATTAAGGAAAATACAGAAAATCATTATTTAAGATTAGCAACACTTTCATCTTCTTTCTTTAAAAATCTTTCATTCAGTTAGTCTTTTGGACCCACTTGGATCAGAGGTGGGTTAAGAGTTGTAACATTAAAAAAACATCAAAACAGTACCTCACTGCAATGTTTGAAATGTTTATAATTTTTACAGCAGTTAAAATACAGCGTTTAAAACATGGGATTGGAGCAAAAAATAGTACCAATTCCTACGTCAATCTCGAAACTTTTTACTAGTATATTTTTCAGCTACTGATGTCAGCTGTTTTCTAGTAAATTTAAGTTTATTAAATAATGTTGGGCTAGATTCATAATGGTTGCATGTAGGTTATGTATAACAGTGGGACAATTTACTACTTCATGACACAAATAGCTCCAAGTTTAAAATAACTCATTATTAATGCATTGCCAACTTACTGCTGACTTAGTTCTGTACTAAACTTTAAAAATAGCAAACCTTAACTCTTTCATATTGAAAATATAATAATGCAGAATCAAAACGATTTGTCAGGAATTAAAAATATACTTAATTATACTATTCCAAGAAAGATGGATACATAATTCTCCTTGGTGCAGAACAACATTTGCGTGTTACTTAATTAATCAAGAGACAGTTGCTAGTTAGTATTTTTTTTAATTGATCACAAAACACAGAGAGCGAATTGCATTAATTTAAAAATCAAAGTATGACTGAATTGCAATTCATCGAGTTGCATTGAAAAACACGTGGATGTTTCTCTTATTGCATTTATTAGGGTTTAATTGGATATGTTTGCGTGCATGCAACAGCTTCTTGAATAATACAAAAACGATAGACATACCACTGTGATTATTATGATCTCGTTCAATTGTCCGAAGGTTGCTGTAAAAAAATAAAAAAAAATGATTTAAATTTTGACCATTTTATTTGTTTTCTAAAAATAATTTGAGCAAGCTTAAAAGAATTTGAAAACGTATTTAATAGCTATTTCAGCATCACGATAGCATTAGAAAAACTCTGATCTCAAAAATATTTATGATGATGGTGTGGTGTTAAAAAATCTACGAATAATGTTTATCAATTTATGTAAAAGTAAATACAAATTATCTATGTAATTTATTTTATGAAGCTCTATCAAGTAAGGTGACGTAAATTCTACCAAACAAAATTCTATAAACATACGTTTGACGTTTGCTGCCAATTGTATATGGTATGACATACGCGCCACCTGCTGTAAGTTAATTTTACTATAACCTTCGCGCTTTAATTTTGACAAAATATAACACATACTGTAAGCTAATTTTACTATGCCTATAATCTTCCCGGAAATTCAAGCAAAAAGTTTGTCAAAGTTTTATTTCAATTGGATGAGCGGTGTGACAACGCATAAAATACGAACAAAAAAACATTCATTTTTATATATCAGATAATTTAATCTGAAAATTCTACCTTAACGTACAAATAAGTTTTTGCTTTGCAGAGTTATTACTTTGTAAATATCACATTTACATAACCGATTAAAAAGAAACAATGGCGAATTTCCTATATTAAATAATAAAAGGCATAAATAACACAACAAAGGTGAGTGTAAAAAAAACTTTCTTTCTTCGCCCCTTGTTTGCGGGTCACGTGGCCCTGTGTTTCCACCCGAAAATCTGTACGATACCAGACGCTAAAAGCTTTTGCAACCTGTAATTTTCACGGTCTCCTTGCCCCTCCGACACCTCCCCAAACATCACCGAGTTATTGTCGAGTACTAAATACGCCATTATTACAATTTTCTCGCGCTGTTCCCTTTCATTTTTTTCATTGTGGACGCATTATTTATTGAAACTTATTGAATTATAACCCCACCCCATGTGAGCGCATTATTGTATTAGTCGGTGGCACTGGGCGGTTTTAGCCCCCCGTGGGAGCTTTATGAGAGGCGCGAATAAGCTATTGGACCATTGTGAGCCGATAATCCTCTCGCCCATAAATCTATGCTACACTTTGTTGCCAAAGCTTACGCGGTATCTATTTGTATGCTGTTATAGCTTTAGAACAATTGAATATGAAATGTTTCGTTGAAGCTGTTTACTTGTAATACCAAAACATGGCTTATTCATTTCAAACATATATTCATGTACTGGGAATAAATAAAGTTAATATGAATACGAATATAATTATGGTTGTACATGGATGCAATATAACGGTTATTCAAAAGTTTTTATTTAAATATGGCCACGAAAAAAGATTAGTATAAATATATTACATCGAATGAAAATAAATAGTCAAAACTAATATGTTGAATAAGCACTACATATTTACAGTTTAAAAATTACAACAAAAAAAGTTATCAATACTATTTAGAAATTCTTTTATTACATCTAGAACAGGACATGTGCTAAGCAATTTGTTCTCGTCATACAAGACATCATATAAATCCTTGTCTTCGAACAGAAATTCATAAATCTATTGAAAAATCAATTCTTAAAAACTGTCTGTACTGGTATTTGAACCCGTTACCTACGTAATCGAAATCAATGACGTTGACCACTCGACAACGCAGCCGGCTATTAGAAAGTAGTATTCGATAATAAAAAGTCTTAGTAATTGATTCACAGTTAGTATTTTTAAAGTTTATGTAAGAATAAGGTTTTTATTCTGTAAAAAATGTTCTTACACCAATAACGTTTTAATTATAATACCAGCAGTTGAAAAAAGATACTTCTTTTTGGTATTTTTTTGGGGGTTTTGAGCAAAAGGTACTTACAAAATTTAACTATTGATTAATAGCAGTGAAAAGTTGTAAATACTGTAATCTTGGGCTTAATTTTTTTAAAGATGACAAAATCAAATGCTATAAGATTTATTACATTAGTATTTATTATATATAGTGTAGCTCAAAGTTGTTTTTGATAATATTTTAAATACGAATCGAAAACTTTTTACCGAATTATTAAGTGAGTAATTCCAAGAAAATATCAAAGATCCAACCAACTCAAGGCTGCTAAAATTCTAGACAGCGTAATTAATATAATAAAATTCCTTTGATTAATTAGTTAACGATTTTTGTTTGGAAGCTTTCGTGATTCAAAAGCTTACGTCATATCTTTGGGTAGGCTTTACGAATAATGGTTTTAGTTTTCAGTTCGAATGGTTAAGTATTCATGACAGTATGTCGTAAAAACATATTTACGAACAACCATGGGCAGTTTCTCGATTGTGCTGTGATTTTAGGCGCCAAGAAAGCGGTAAGAAATATTTTTACATTTCTTTTTAGTGGTAAAAAATGTCAAAATGTTTTACCGCCATTTAATGAGTAATAATAATAGTACATTTTAAGTTTAATATATTCAATGTTAATCATTGGTGGAATCACAGTATAGAAATCGATAAAGACATAATTAATCCTAACCTAATCGCACTTGGTATCATAACATACCGACCTTACGTCCATACCTTAAAAGGGAAATTTATAAATCGATTGAAAACATGCTGTTCGTACGGGAATTTGAACCCGTAGGATCCGCCACAGAAACCAAAGACGTTGACCAATGCGCTACGGACTCTAATAAAGTAATACAAGTGATATATTGCTAGTTATAACTGATCTAATTATCACTTTTAGGGTGTTCACTGTCAATACTTGTCGGAGAAGCATTATGTTTAGAACAGGGCTGTGGAGTCGCGTGAAAAAAAGACGAATCCGTAGAAATTTTTCAATAATTTCACTTTAACTTATATAAATATATGTATACCATCAGATCATCTTTAGTCAGCCAAGCATGAAATGTTAACACTTTTGACTATTTTGTTTCAATACACATCATTAAATATATTTTTCAAAAAAAATCGAGCCACTCATTTTTCACGACTCCGACTCCACAGCCCTGGTTTAGAAAAACACAATATTCCGTTGTACTTATTTCTACGTTTATTTACCAAGATCAGGACCGGTTTCACTCATGGGAAAATTGAATATTGTTTTTTTTTTTAAATAAAGCTGTTAAATTATATTTCTTATCAGTTTATAATGCTCGCAATGAGCGAAACCGGTCTTGATATAAATACGTACAAAGGAATTTTGTGTTTCTTCTTAATGATCTACTTATAATAAAATATATCCGATGAAATTATAAGATGTTGATTCAACATGTTATAATTCAGTATATTACCTGTGACGCAAAGTTGAGTATTGAATGAATCCCATACAACGGAGGCAACACCGCCTCTTTTTTGGTTCGCTTTACAAGCATCGAAGCCACCCCGTGCAGTGTGGCATCCACCCGAATGAATGGGCGACAATGGCGCTCACCGGAAAAGGGTATTTGATTACAGCCGGTAAATCCCTGGCGCATTTCCCACCCCGCGCAGCCATTGAAACAACCCTGCGATACAATGGGCAAGGAGTGAGACCGGCCGAACAATGTGTATCATTTTTTTTTCTTTTGCTACCACGTGAAAGGCTGTCACGAAGTGATGGGAGATTTTATTACTTTTGCAGTTTTTTCGCTTTTGCGTAACTTTGCTCTTGTCTGTGTCGAGATTTAAGCGTCGTGCTTATAATATTTCTAAGCTAAAATTAATATACTTTACATAATTTAAGATTTCGACTGAAGGTGTTTGGTGGAATTTCAATATTAAATTTAAATCTTTCAAATTATGTACATTCACACAGATTTTGTTTCTAACGACCCGGGTTTCGCTTTTCGGCATCTTCAGGCGTTCAAGTGCACGGATGAACTTGAACTGACGCTTAGCAAATGAATGTTTCGTGTTTATATAATAAATAAATGCATCACTGAGCTTAAAACTATTACTGGCGAAAAGAATAACCCCATGGGAATGCCCCCAGATTTGAGTACAAAGTGAGTAATTTGGAGAATTATATTTATTTTGTTTATCGAAAAAGGTTTTATGATTATATTTATATAGGGTATAAAAGTAGCGACCAGGCATGTATAATATTTCATTTAATGTATTTATTATATAGTTTACTATTAAACTTCGGTCACGTAGGCATAAGTCGGCTGGAGGGGTCGCGGAGGGGCTCACGCGAGCCCCTTGTTAATTTTTACTAAGGCCGGCGAGCCTCTTGTTAATTTAAAAGAAAACAATATTCTCTGATGAAATGAGTATATTGCTGCAATTTCTGACTTATATACTATCTAGGACAGCTTCAGTATGCACAGTAGTACATTTTTGGCCATTTACATTGATAAGTTTACGGTAAATTGTGTAACAAGCGATTGGCTCTTACAGAATCGTCTATGGAAGATATTAATGTTGTTAGTTTAGTAAAAATAATAAATGTGTTTGCCAACGTTTTAATCACGGTAACGTGATGCTGGAGTAGTTTTAAGTAATACAATGGAATTATCTGAGCCGAGTTATGGATTAGGTAATCAGTGACAGATTAAGCGCATAAGAGGCCTCAGGCGCAATAAAATTTGGAGGCCATACATGAAAATGTACAGTAAAATAATCAGAAAATATATTTTTTTAACAAAAAGTATATAGATTATTTTATATAAGCTATTTTTGTGGCCCCTAAGATTCAAAAGTCCCAAGCACCCGCCTCATTCGCTTATAAGTTAATCCGCTACTGGGTAATATGTATTTAATCTTTACTTCTGACGCAACCGTCTGCTGTGAAACCTGACTGTCTAATCTATCTTCTCCACCATGCTTGGTCTTCTGCCTTCCTACGTTAAAAACTGATTGAAGGTTGAAGTCTTGTGACACGTCCGTTTATGTTATTTATTACATATTCAAAAAGAGTCCAGAATGAAGTCGTGGAAACCATCGACGATAAAATCAGCTGTTCTGTCCTTAAAAATGCTATCGGCATTTTCCATCCGTAAATAATAAAATGATTGCCGGTAAAATAAATCAAACTATTTAATCTATGATATCAAAAAATAATGAATGCCCCGAATCAATCGCAAATCGTGACGGCTCGTGTTGTGTTCATCTGTCCCTTTTGTTTGGGGGTAGTAAAGCAGAGGGCGTAGGTGAAACACGAGAAACTTTTCCGGAACAGGGAGTGGCCGGAACACTGGAACACTGGGACATTGCGTTTGGGACATCGGGGAGGATGGGCAGGGTGGTGTGCCACCTGGAGCAGCTGCGCCGGGTGGGAGTGGCGAGCGCATGCCCACCTCATTATCCAGATCGTGTTTTGTTGCTATTAATGATTATTTATGACTACAATTGTGGGGCATTCTTCGATTGAGTGATGAATCGACCGTTTAGCCTTCCAGCGCCAACCTAGCACCATATATCAGTGTTTCTGAAATTGTTTGCTACCAACAATAAATTATGATATCATAATATATTTTTGACCCGATTTAAAGTTGCATCTTTATGACATTCAAACGTTGAAATGAGCCAAAAACAGTTAACATATCGACTGTGGAAAGGAAAAAGGACGTAACCCACACACAGGGCCGGCGCTACCATACAGGCGAAATAGGCAATCGCCTAGGGCGCAAATCATTAAGGGGCGCATAAATTAAGTTATCAAATTATGTTTTATATTCTAATAACCAATAATAGTTTATACTTGTATCTGTTCGTTATAATTATGTATCGTATTATATATTTTTCGAAAAAGGTAGGTTGAGCGACTGACTAACAAACAGATCTTGTATAAAACTTCTTCTGAGATACCTCCATTGCGAGGCCATATGATTCACACTGAGAGCGGACATGCATATAAAAAAAATATTCCACAGTTTGTTAAAAAGGGGGCTCGTCAATAACCGTTGCCTAGGGCGCCAAATAACCTCGCGCCGGTACTGCCCACACATTTTACAGGAGACACTAAAAACGTGTTTTGATGATTTTAAGCTTAAAGCAAATTATGAAATATACACAAACTTAAAGTGCACGAAGACTGGTAAACTAATGTTTAATTGACATAATCTTATGATAATTTAATAAATTGTTTAAGAATAACCTTTTTTTTAAGTCTATTTTACTGTTCGTAATTTTGTCCAACTTAAAAGTTAAATTTTGATACTAATTCGGCATATGCAGCTTACATCCTTTTGATAGAATGTGTATTAAATTGTATAAATTGTGATTATCGAAAAAAAGCTGTTTTGAAAATAGTGTGGGTTACGTCCTTTTTCCTTTCCAGAGTCGATATGTAATATTATCATTATATATTATTGATCCTATTTGGAATTACATCATTATGACGTTCAAACGTTGAAATGAGCCTAAAACGTTTGGGAGGTGTTGATAATCCAAAAACCGTTTAGCTGCATTTTTTTTATTCATTGTAACACATTTCCCCATTAAAATACGTCATATTTTTTTTCATTTTTATATTTTAAAAATTAATAATAAAAATATGTTTGGCATTACAGCTAATGCCAATGCGCCAAATATTTTTAAGTTGAAAAATCGTACGAGTAATACTTGAGAATTTTATTGTAAGTCACTCGAGATAAACTCGATATAAATTGGCATCACAAACACCCACGTCGTAGATCAAAAATTTAAATTTAAAAATTTAAACTTGACATTGACCTTATCGGGAATTGAACCCAGACCCACCTGGTTAGTAGGCTAAGCTCTAACGAACTAGACCACAGCGGGCGACTATCAAACATAAAGTAGTGTTACAAGTAGGCAATTTTTGCCGGGCCCATGGTACAGTGGTCAACGTCGTTGGCTTCCATGTCAGACTTCAAGGGTTCGAATCCCAGTACAAACAAAAAAAAAACAAAAAGTTTCTCGATTTCTGTTCGAAGGCATGTATTTTTGTGATGTCTAAAAATTCCTTCCCAACCTTACATGCATAAAATGACAGCTAATTATTTTCCAACCACTAGTGCCGTCCTAGCCTTAGTCTTTCTATCTCTCTAGAAGAAAAGTGGTTGAGCAAATGATTAATAGGCAGTTGTCGTAGAAAAATTGCACCACATTGGAACTGAACATGGATTAAACAATAACAATAAAAATTAGGTGATAATGATTTAGCTAAGAAAATTAAGAGCCCTCGAGATGCAAAGTGAGCCAAGAAGCAAAATGGTGAAACCTTTCTATTTTACATTTAAGTACAATCACGTGTTTAGTTAGTGATTTCTTGCGTTATATATCGACTGTGGAAATGAAAAAGGACGTAACTAACAGTTTTTTCAAACAGATTTTTTCGATAATCACAATGAATTAAACTTTATACACGTTGTAAAAAATTGATACCAAGAAAAAAGACTAAAATATAGGTTTTTCCTAGACAATTTCTTTCCACAGTCGATATGTTTATATAGAAAGATAAAACTATTGTAGTGAATATTTACTCAGCTTGCTTTACTTTTAATATACTTAAAGTTTAATTAGGACCAGCGGTGGGCTGCCATTACGTTAACAAGGGGCTCGGTTAATTTCAAAGCTATTTTCGGTGTTCTGGGAAAGGAGTGATTTTTTTATCAGTCCTATGCAATTATATGCAATACTTAAATAAGCAATCGATTGATACTTAATACATTTATATTATGTAACAACTAACAATATGCAATTTACCGTAAACTAATCAATGTGTAAATGGCTTTAAATGTACTGCCGTGTATACTGAAACTGTCGTAGATAATATATAGGTCAGAAGTTGCATTTATATACTAATTTAATCCGAGTATATTGTTTTCTCTGAAATTAACAAGAGGCTCGCCGGCCTTAGTAAAATTTAACAAGGGGCTCGCACGAGCCCCTCCGAGCCCCCTCCAGCCCACCCCTGATTAGGACGTGTAGAATAATATTATAACGCATCGAACCAAATGTTTCCTAAAATATCATTTGTCTTATCTTACTTTTTATGGACTAAATTTTCGTGTAGTTTTTTGAGAGAGTGTTAAAGGTATCGCTTAATTTTAATTTACATACTATTATACTATTACACAGTAATTTAGGGTATCAAAAGGTTAATTACATAGTAAAATGTCACCTACATCGTTGACGAATTAAATTTTCTATTTGAAGATATTTTATTTCATATTGCCATACCATATCGATTCCAGACCGCAAAACCAGTAATGCATACAGAGAGTGTTCATGTGTTTATTAGATTTTGAAAGTGGAAAACGTGTTTTAATCGCTGTTGATTGGATAGTCATTGTAGGCGTGAACCAATGAGGTCGCGGGGAGGAGTCGTCAAGGGTTACGAGTGATAAAATAAATTTACAAAGAAAATAAATTAATTTCATTTCGAACATTTCAAAACTGTTTTTTGTATCTCATTAATTTAATTACCTATTCTAAGCCAGCTTCATACTAGCGGTAATATGCATTTAAAATAAGTATCATTTACTAATTATTAGATATAATAAAGAATTTTTCATTATTATGAAATTAGTTACCTATATAGCCGTAACCAGTACTTTGCACCCTAGGCAATGGTTATTGGCGCGTCCCATTTTTAACAAAACTTCCTATTTTTTTTCGAAATAATGAAAAAAAAATCGGGATCATTAGAAATATTTTTTTTATATGTCCATGTCCGCTTCCAATGTGGACCATATAACCTCCTAATGGAGGTATATCATCAGAAGTTTTTCTACGTGAACTATTTGTCACATAGACGCTCAACCGAATCATATAAAATACATAATTACAATGAACAAATACAAACATCAAAATAAAATATAACGTACTATTATTTATAATTATAAAATTATATAAAAATAATTTTATTACTTCATATATGCGTCCCCTAATGGTTTGCGCCCTAGGCGGTAGATTATTTCGCCTCTATGGTGGCACCGGCCCTGACCGCAACTATATGATGCATTCGATCGTAACGCTGTATATTGTTAACAGTAACCCTTGGTGAAAAGACATTACATATATATATTAAGTATTCAGTACTTCTATATTGCATATTTTTAAAAATATATATATAGACCGATTTCTATATAAAATACAATCTTGACAAACTGTTTATACATAATTATTAACGATTTATCAATTATATCGACGAACGCACAAACTAATTGGTTTGTGAATATAAAATTGATTAACTGATTATTTAATTAATGCAAAAAATCATAATAGATCATTGTTTGTTTGTGAGTTTAAAATATGATCCAAACTAAACAAAAAGAGTATACTTTAACTAAAACATACAAGCTATGGAAAGTTTTCTGGACGTAAAAAACATTATGCATTAATTTATTACTTTTAAAAAATGCGATGTTATCGAAACCTGATTATAACAAACAAAGACATAGATTTTAACACATATTTTTAAGTTAATATAAACGAAAAGTGTTATTAATTAAGTGTTTTATTTCTCTTTGTGTATATATTAATTTCGAAAGTGAAGATCTTTGTAATTTGGGCAGACGATTCAAGAATTTTTTGAAGACAAGCTTCTAATTCAATTATATATTCAAACTACTTACTATAATTGCGTATAATAAAGGTCAAAACAGCTATCTATAGTTCTAAGAAACAATAAAATGTGTCACCGTGAGATTATTACGAATAGGCTGTTTTAATAAACCAATGATTGATTTTCAATATTAAAGTTACGTCAGATTATCACTCATATCATTTCCAAAGAATAATGACACAATTTTATAATACACAATATAGTAAGCATACACTGCTATGAAAATGGCAAATTTTATCTAAATCTCACGTTATTTTTTAAATTTGAATTTAATATGGTCAAAAATTAATGTTTGATTCTTATGGCGGATTTAGCACATGGAAGCCCTATTTTTCAGATAACTTAAAAACCACATAAAATTCCATGTAAAATAATAAAAACATATCGACTGTCGAAAGGAAAAAGAACGTAACTCACACATATTAAATTTTACAGGAGACGCAAAAAACGTATTTGATGATTTTGGGCCATATGCAAATTATGAATTATACACAATCTTGAAGTGCACGGAGACTTATACAATAGTGTTTAATTGACATAATCTAATATTAATTAATGAAATTGTCTAGGAAAAACCTTTATTTCAGTCTTCTTTCTTGGTTTTAATTTTTTACAAGGTCATCTTTTTCAAACTTAAAAGCTAAATTTAGATACTAATACGGCATTTGCAGCTTGCATCCTTTTGATAGAACGTGTATCAAGTTTGATAAATTGGGATTATCGAAAAAAATATGTTTTGGAAAAACTGAGGGTTACGTCCTTTTTCCTTTCCACAGTCAATATTTTAAAATCAGAACAAAAATTATATGGATTATATAATATAAGCTATTTTGACGCCCCTAAGATACGAAGGACACAAGCGCACGCCTTATTCGCTTATAAGGTAATCCGCCACTGTTTGATTCAATGAGAATTTCAGAACAAATCACCTCTTAACACGGTTTTTTATACAAAAATATGCTTTTGTAGGTATATTAAAATACTATGCTTAAAAACACAAAATTGACGTTTGAGCTCTTATTTTTTAGGATTTGCATGTTTGTATAATAATGAGACAAAGTTAATACACATAAATATATTTAATTGCAAACTACAAAGGATAATTACTGTATGTCTATATTGTATCCTTTGTGTACTACCAGTCCCCTCTCACTGCTCGTCCCCCCGCGCACCTCCTCACCCACACAACGTCCTTCCTATACTACAATAAAATTATTATTAGTCTCGAAGTTTCCTCGCGAGTGGTTTAATTGCTGACGTTCATGTGTTCAGCTTTTCAGTTATTTTAAGCAAACTCATTTTCCGGCCGCCTAAAAATTAATTTACCTACCTATTTATGATTTACGTTGGTAATAAATTATTGTGACTAACTACTGAGTGATTTATATTTATATCGATATAAAATTTTAAAAGTTACCACAAAACAAACAATAAGGTTATTAAAAAAAAGTTCAACATTTTGTTGTATGCAATAAAACAACGTGCGCGTTAAATAAATGTAAAACAGACATTTTTTCCAGCAATATTGTATATAATAATAATCATACATACATAAATATCAGTAAATATACTAAAAAAATTGTGCTATTTTTTATTAAAACATAAATATATACATTAAAACGAAAATAAATATTTGTATGTGTATTTGGAAAAAAAGTAACATATTATAGAAGTATTACAACGTTTTTTTATACATACACTACTTTGTCAACCTACCATAATTAAAAAAAAACTAAGTTGTAGCATAATTGGTGTTCACCATTTAACTAAGCTATTTATTTATGTGTCTTAAAATAATTGTTATCTATGATTACGTATAAGTAGTCCTGTTCTTAATTTGAAAATCTTCTTCGGTGTTGCCAGAATTCATACATGCGTTTTCCAAACGTGCGACGCGATATTGTGTCAGAATGTGTTAATTGAGACATCAAGTTTTTGATTGAATTTAATATGCGATTATAATTATAATTATCTAACGATGAATTGCACATATTACCATCAACAGAGAGGTGGGCGTGTGCCGCAGCCTGTAATAAATACACCACACAATTATACGGAGGTGAGTGAAAAATAATATTGTCTAAATATGTCAAAAAAATATCGAATGTCGAAATACGTATAAATAAAAAAACTTTTTTTTATCCTATAATATAATTAAGAATAAATTATATAATATAAATTCTATAATGTTAAAAGTATACGAATAAAATAATGAGAAGAATATATCAACTTTAACCAGCGATGGACTGCCAAAACTTTAACAAGGGGCTCGCTGAATCTCAAAGCTATCCGTGGTGTTAATGCCAAAAGATGAAAAGATTGCAAAATTGAAGAGATCCGAGATTGACACAGAAATAATTTCTATTATTTTCCATCCAATCGCATGTTTTATGTATGACAGAAACATTAATAGTAACATCGATTTGCTCTTAAACTTAATTACAATATAAATTTAAGCATTACATATATAACGCATCGATCTGAGAATCTTATTTTTCTCAATTTAACAAGGGGCTTGCCAGCTTAAGTAAAATATAACAGAGGGCTCACGCGAAGCCCTGTGAGCCCCTGCGAGCACCCTCCAGCCCACTTCTGACTTTCACTGTTTTATATTTTCGACTATTATTGTTTGTATCTAACCCCTTTCCTGCGTCCAAAAAGTCAACATACACGATGTAATTAATATTTTTTGATTATCTATGTCAGTTCATAATGGCGTCCAAATGGAGGTATCTCAACAGAAGCTTTTCTATAAGAACTGTTAGTTACTCATTCACTCAATCTCTTTTTTCTAAAGAGAGTAGTATGGATTGAAGAATAGGGCAGGAGAGGATTAGTGTTCATTAAGGATCGGAAAGGTGGCCGGGAATGTTTGTACATCACAAACATCCGTTTCTTTGAACAGAAATCGATGCATCGATTAAAAAAATGCTATACTGAGATCCATCACGTATGCCAACGACGTTGACCACTTCGCCATCGACCCGACTCATCTTTTATAATTTAATAATAATAATCAATGTTTAGTTTATTCATTAATAGCTGTATGATAATTTGTCGCAAGATGCTTCTCTTAAAAGCGAAACACGTGTCTTAATTTGTTATACAACCTGTGGAATATTCAAGTTTGCAAATTTAATTCCGAATTAATTTTTTGTAAGATTCACTAAAGCAGAAAAACAGGAAATAATTAGCGAATGTACGAACTAATACCAAAATCCTGGCCTGGCAAAAAAACAATGACCTTATTTGAACATAAATTTGCAGCAACATAAATTTAAAGCTTCTATTAAAATTTCACTTCAATAAAAAAATGAAAGATCGTATTGAAACACAGAAGTGTGGTATATTATAAAATTGTAATTTTCTATTCAACCAAATCCTGAAAATAAGGTGTAAAGATAACGATTAGTTAACAGTTATTTATACACCCTAATGATAACTCTATTCTCTACAAATCATAATAATGAATTACTATGATTTGTACAGCAAGTTATTATTTATGCAGTCGAATACAAGTATTATGAATCATTGAACAATACAGTGATCAAGGAATCGCATTCTGATTAAAGAATGTCTCGACCCTTTTTTGCATAATTTGTTTAGCACTAAAATTATAAAAAATAAGCAATGGTAATGATCCTTACTCACTAAAATAATTACTAATTTAATTAATACTTCGCATTGCTGATAAACGTGTAGTTCTGTAAAAGATAATAATAAATTAATTAAAATACTTCAAAGGAAATGTTTTGATCACACCATTATTTACCTAAGCCTTCCAATTTTAACCAGCCGTTTGTGATAAAATGCCAACAGCCGGTTAATAGCGATTGCGAGCAGAAAAAAAAACATTTTTCAAATTAGGAACTGAAAAGCAATTTGAAAAATAAGGTCTTCAGTGCCATCTAGATCTGTTATGTACAGCCACCGAGAGACAGAGCCGGAGAGCGGCAGTGGACCGGCCAACTTGGCGCCAGATTGTAATTAGCGGGCCTGGGATAATTACAGGGCGGACGAGTCCAACTGCACTCCGCTGAGGGGTGCGAGGGAAGCGATGTTCCCGAAAAAAAACATAGGGATTTTTATATTTTATGAGTGTGGGATTTTTTTGAAACGGCAACGTTCGCCAAATTTCCAGATGCTTATTTTTTGCAATGAAAACATAATAACGTGAAAGAAATGTAGTAATTAAAAATGTTAACTTTTAAATTAATAATATGCCTGTTGTTTTGACAGAAAAAACATCCATCATTTTTAGTCAATTGTTTTTCGACAATAATAATTAAAATTGGCTGTAGAGTTTCTGATAGAATAGAACACATTATTTGAATCACGTCATATTCGATTCGCATTTGTTTGACGTTTGACAGTTTTAAAACATATGTTATTTTTCTCTATTATTAGAACGTATTGAACTCAAACTGTCCTTCTTGCGTCGGGTTATTGTTTGCCATGGTTAAAACGATGGATGAAAATTACTATTTTCCATAAATCAAGAAAAAACTAGGATAATATTTCTAAAACCACTAATATGCTCAAAAAAGTTGTGATATAAAATTTTACATATTAAAAATGAACTTACATTGCCCATATATTTTTATAGAGAATAAATATAAACAAAGTAACCAGGGTCTTACCTGTAGTCAAGTGGTTGAAATAGCTGTTTTCAGTTGTAATGTACACGTGCTCAAAATCCTAGTACGAACTATTTCATAAATTGGTTTTACAATCGATTTATGGGTTTCTGTTTGACAACTCTACCTATCTGATCATTAAAACAAGTACATATAGCAAAAACAATAAGCTTACCCAGTACTGTTTAAACCTTATACTATTACTTAATTCTCCCCAAAAAAATGATGGATGAGCGAGTAGCAGGCAGTTCTTATAGAAGAACTTCTGTTGAGATGAAGTGACATCACACAATTACAAAAAAAAAAACCCCGAATTCATTGACGAAATTAATTGCTATTTTATTTGTTATTTCTTTTTACAGAGAAATCATTTTATTATATTCGGACACTTTATTTATATTGTTTCCTTATTGTTTTCAGGTGAGTACAGAGAGCGGTCGAATAATCAAGGTGGAACCGTCAGAGATGGAGAGGTCGCAGCGCAATATCTTCGAAACGGAGGACTCGTTTGATTGGGTAATTGGCTTTCATGACTATTGCACGACGCATTCCCATCTAATAACAAACATATTTATTCGTCTTATTAACCAAACATCGCTTCTATTCGTAAAGGTAATGAACAATACGATAATTTTAACCCAAACAATTTGATAAAAGAATACTTATCTTTATGTATCTCGTATCTGACGTTAAATCTTATTTACATATTAAAAGGAAATATTTTAATACTTCTTATAAGCCTATTTGACATACCATGTATCGAAAAATCATCGTAAAACTAGTAAAAGCCGAATTAATTTTAATTATATATTCAAATCATGTAATGTATTAAATCGCAACAATTTTTTTAATTGAACGTAATAGGTTACTTAATTTTTGATTAGTAAATTATGTATAAGAAAAAGACGATGCTGTAAAAGAGTTGTATTATCACAAAGTCACAGAGCTGGCAATTCTACATGTAGAAAAATGAAGTAAAGTTTTTAAAAATAATAAGGATCCAACGTATTAACGAAAAACTAAAATCGAGATTGTAACAAAAACGGCGTTAACATAATCCTTTAGTTAAAACAAGCACGGCAGTTATTCAATGGATTTCACAAAAAACGCATTAACAACATTCATTCAAACGTTTAAATTGATTAACCAACATTCTAGGATTATGAAAACTTCCGCTTTTTTTGTTGTGCATGATAAATTGTGAAAGTAGGAAAACAATAATAATTAAAAAAGGAGTAAAAAAAAACAGCTATGTCCAGAATTGTTTAAATCTCGACTCGAAGAAAATGTTAGTAGTTTTCAATAAATGTCTTAATTTGAGTTCGGAAAATTTTAAGTGTGTACCTAACTATAAGATAACTAGAATTTATAATAGAAGGATAAAAAATTAAAAAGAATCTAAGTATACTATATTGAAGATAAAGCAATACTAATTACTAATACTTTAAGTAAAATGAATTGACGCAGTCAAACATCCAATTTAAATTCAGTCCGTAGTTAGTAATTTAGGTAGCGTGACATTTAATTATCAACTGAAATACATTTTTTATTCATTCATTTCAATTTTTCTCATTTTACTCAATGAAAGGGCGTTTTCTATTTCCGCCCAAGCCACCCTTAATTTCACGCCCTTGACGGGTCCACACAACAGCTGCCATCTGTATAGTTTTGGAAAAACTTTATTACGATTGTGTTGATGTCATTATTTGACTTCGTTATAGATAAAATCAAAAATAAATTGACCATTCTTAATCTACTAAAAACAATCTCTTAAATTAGATCTTTAAAAGCATTCTTCTTCAAGGAAAATAATGTAAAGTTCAAACAATTATGAAAAATATAACGATTTAAGTTTCAACTAATAAATTTAGTAAAAATTAAGTCAAATAAACGTAATGAAAATGCATATAAATAGATCTTATAGATATTGCATTCAATTTATATAAAATATTGTTTTTTTTTAATTAAATTTAAAATTATATTCAAATTATCTTTTACATTGTTTGGTTTCAATATAATGTATATACAGTGGTGGATAAACGAAGCCTCAAAATAGTATATAGTTTACAATAACCATATAATATTTTAAGTTCAGTTATGTATTTGAGCCCTCAAGAGTAAAAGTGAGCCAACTAGTAAAATAGTAAAACTTTTTCTTAGAAATTTAAGTATTATACAATCGCTTCTTTACTAAGTGTTTTGGTTGATTGAGGATTTTGATTTTACGGAGATAACACTATTGCAATGTGTATTAACCCATTACCTGCCAGATTTTTTTCCCCGCTTTTTTTGCAATATATGTGTTCTTTTTTACTGAAAAATAGGTTTGGTAAAATATTTTGACGAAAAAAATACTTTACCCCCATAAAAAGTAAGTTTTTATAAATGTTCCCAAATGGGGATCATGGCATATGGCGTGTAAAAATACATATACATATTGAATAGTCAAATTTCTTTTTTCATAATTTTGTTATCTTTTATTGGACAGTTATTCATTCAACTATATCGTACTGTGCCCGTAGCAGTAATATTTCTATCACTTAACAGTCTCATTAACTCAAAACTGATAAAAAAGTTATCGAAATAAAAAAATGGTTGGATGGATTATCGATTTTAGAAATATTTCTCATTATGACTGACGTGCCTAGTCCCATTTCTTGGTAATCTCCCTCTTGTATTCATTGATATAATTCAGCATATAAGCAATATCCAGTTTCGCTACAACACATTGCCCATTGCTTGAATCCAAAACGTATAGGTTTTCGTCTTATAAATTGTTTGAAATAAAGATGGTCATAATATCGAATTATTTGTTCATCGATACTAATATTTGTAGAAAAAACTCCAAATTTCAGAAACAGTTTGTTCATCATATCAAGTAATGGACCAATTTAAAAAAAAATGTCTGTACATTGCGTCTAGATTAATTCGGCATTGTCATTGAAGTGTAAATTTCTTTTTATCTCCAAATATCGGTTTCGTGACAAACATTTCCTTACACATTGAATAGATAAACCCTTGTCCTGGCACCGGTACATTTGTTCCTGGGGCAAAGAATGATATCCAGTTAGCAATAAAACCCCTAAAAAAATTCTTAGACAGTCTGGTGAAAAAATTGAAACCATGGCGGTTATTTTGGGATGCATACAATGTACTTTGTTTTACTATATGTTCCATTATATTTTCATCAAATAATGTCTCAAATACTTCCACATGAGATTTTCCTTTCAGAATTTGTACTATATTTTTCATATTGCTTAAAATTTCATCATCTTGTCTCATTTTTTTTTGAAAATTCTGGTCTTATATTTTTCCAAAGCGATTAAGATTTTTTAATTTTAGATTTAGATAGGGAGATCTTCTGAATTTATGAAGGTGATGTTACTTTCATTATTTTTTCCCAAAGTGGAAGCTTCTATTGGTAGAAAGCTTGAATGAATTTTGACTCTGCCTGGAACATCTTTTGGCTAAGTGTCTTCTGAAATATTGTCACCGATTTCTCCTATATCTGACCGACGGTATAGGGTGGATGTTCAACAAGGTCTATCTCAGGATCTGATTCTTCATCATCCATAAAATTTGGATCATTGACTATTTATTTCAATTCAGAAAGCGAATAAAATGTTCTCGTACGCATATCTACAAATTAGTAAAAAATAAAATAAAGCACATGTATCAAATATTTTACACGGCATCCGCCATGATCCCCAAATGGGAACATGCGATAAAACAGTAATAAAATTGACTGCGATTTTTAATTTATTTATAGCTAAGCATTAACATTTACTATAACCTGTATATTAGTCATGCGCGAAATAACAACTTAAAATTTAAAGAAACAATACAAAAAATATATTATACAAAAGTCACGTTTTACCTTTTTACAATTTACCTTAAAATTTTAACTTTTAGCACTTATAACTCTTATCTTATAATGCTATTGCAAATTATTTTCTGTGAAGATGGTGCTACAGACTCTTCTGAACGTAACTGTGTTACTAGTGAAAATATTCCAGCAAGTACTACCAACTGCAGAGCAATAATAGTCGCGTACCCCAAATGGGGATCATGGCAGGTAACGGGTTAACTGAGGTTACTTTAATTTTTCGATACTTCAAGACGTGCAGAATATTACAACGCATCTAAAATATATATTTTTTACAATACATCTAATGCGTCGATATAATGTATGATCAATCTAGTGCATAGGTTCCCAACCTTTTTCGGGTAGCGACCCATGCCATGTGACTAGGCGACCCCCCGAGGAATTTGAAATCCTCGATTTGCTATACTTTTTCGTTATTTTGTTGTTCAAATCCAAAATCGAAAAAAGTTGGCGACCCCCCTGAAAACCCTTCGCGACCCCCCAGGTTGGGAACCCGTGATCTAGTGCATGTAGCTGTCAGTGAAGTTTTTTTTTTAAATAATACTTTGAAAAGAAAACGATTAGCAATATCAATTGTTTCGAAAAAATGTAGTTGAAGTGTGTGGACAATTATTCTAAACGTCCGACGGTAATATTATGGGAAAACGACAGCATTACTCCCGTGACACTGGCGCCCTCTTCAATCGGACAAGTTATAATCGTCGATCTTCATTCTATACCATATCTTTTGAAAATATAATGTTCGTTTGCGTTTCAGTGTCTCGGCACACAATGCGAGATTTAGAAAGCGAGAAAAAAGTACAAAAACAATATAATATCACATTAGCATATCGGCCGCATGCGGAGAATCGACATCTTCTAAAATCGGCATACTAAGCATTTATCAAACGCTCATGCACTTTTATCGTGGCTCATCGGGCAAAACAATGAGGCGATTGTTCGCGGAATCTCTCGGGCTGGAGGAGGTGGGCGGCCGCGGACAATACTCGTCTTGCTCGGGCCGGATTGTGGTCGACCTCCCACGCCTTCCGCCCATGTCCGCCTCGAGGACCATATGTTTCCACATTGTCGCGTACTTTCGCTACGTATCGCGGGACGTTCAATCTTGTTGCGCGGAAAATATTAAATGCGGATTTTTATTTGTTAAATTATATAAGTAAGTTTAATTTAAAAAATGTATTACTATCATAATTATCAAAAGAAAAACACAACATATGATGACATTTCTAATGCCACCAAGTGGACAAATATAATGTTGAGATTAAATATAAGCTTTAGGAGAATCGAGGGAGAAGTAATCGAAAATATATCGTAAGAATTGCATTCGTCAATTTATTGGCGAAAATAGATAAATATGGTATTCAATTTAGAGCTTTAACTGATAATATGAGATATTTTGACGTTTTTATAAATTTAAATAAGATCAACGGTGGGCTTCCAATACGTTAACAAAGGGCTCGCTTAATCTCAAAGCAATTCTCGGTGTTCTGGGGAAGGAGTGATTTTTTTTTATCAATCGTTTGTAATGATATACAATACTTTAATAAGCAATCGATTGTTACTTAGTACACTTAAAATATGTATTAATATGCAATTTATCGTAGGCTTATCAATTTTTTATGTCACATTCATAAATTTGCGAATATTAAATACCAGCCAATACGTTCAGATAGAATACTATACTGATTCTATGATAAAATAATACACATAGGCTTAAGGAATTGAAAATAATGTATTGAGCTTTAACAAGAGTACGTTGAAATAAAATAAAACAAAAAATTTAAAAAAAATATTACCCGAGGTTCTCGAAAAAAAAAAAACATCAATATTATTTTTAACGTTTTATTATAAGAGAAGCTTAAAATTTTAATAATGTTGCGAATAAAATTGTATTGTGAGTCAAGACGTCGTGCAAAAGAGCCTAACTGACCTAAAATTCAATAAAAATAATTACGTAATAACCACAATAATGGCTCATTGAGACTATCGATTGAAGAAAAAAAACTGGATTTAACTCACCTCACTCGTTAGAGGTATGCATTGCAATTAAATTAAATTAACACTCTGAAATCATATGTTTCTGTTTTATATAGACTCCAATTGCTATAATGGCCGACCGCAAAGACTTGAGATCTTTTAACGCGTTCAGGCTCGGGGCACATTTTTACAAATCAATATTATTTTACATTATTATTATTTATATTCAAAGATGTTATTGCCCACATCTGTATAATTCTTTGCTTTCTATTTAAAGCTGTTATTGATATATTATTACTAAAACACTAATTTAAATTCAATGTTGTTTCAACTTTATTCCATTTACATAATTCACACACTTTGTAAATAAATCACTTAATCTAATTAATCAATATGATATCGAACTGAGTATCGAGAAGTTTCTACGTCGTAGTAAGACGTTTCGATTTGAACGCTCGATTGTTACTGTGTAAGATTTGGAGAGAAGTATATTGGCTTAGTTGAAAGGTTTATTGTTACAATTTGTCATAAATAATTTAACATAGAGGTAACAGCATAGAGGTAAATGTTGTATATACATAACAAAGCCATCAAAACATAAACAAATACTCAGGGACGTCCCGTGGGCATAGGCCAGTAGGCAGTTGCTAGGGCATCCAATCCCGGGATTGACATGGTTTCGGATTCCCGGGTTTCGGGATTGAGAAATTTTTAGCAAATCCCGAAAATTGACACGAAATTGGCAAACTGTGGATTTGAAATTCCTCGGCGAGCTAAAAAAAAAAAACGAGTTTTCGTGACAAATTAAGAAAAAAGTATACCAAATCGGGGATTTAAAATTCTTCGGTGAGCTAAAAAAAAAAACAAGGTTTGGAGATAATCTGAGGAAAAAGTATAGGGAATTGAGGATTTCAAATTCCTCGGTGAGCTAATCACAATCCCGGGATTGAAAATTTATCAATCCCGAAATCCCGGGATTAGAAAAAGGCTCCGGGATTGGATACCCTAGCAGTTGTCCTAGAAAGCGGCAAATGATCACACATTTTTTAAATGATTAAATATTTTTGATACACGAAAGTGTCTTTGGTAAAAAAAATGCCCATAAAAAACATTTTCAATAGTAATAATATTATGAAGCTTGCTAAATTTTACTAATGCTGGAGAGCCCCTTGTTAATTTAAGAGAAAACAATATTCTCAGATCAAATTAGTATAAAACTACAATTTCTGACTTACATATTATCTACGACAGCTTCAGTATACACAGTAGTACATTTTTGGCCATTTAAATTGATAAGCTTAAGGTGAGTTGCATATTGTTACATGTTATAAGTGTATTAAGTAACAAACGATTGCTTATTTATGCATTGCATATAATTGCATAAGAGTGATAAAAAAATCACTCTTTTCCCAGACTAATGAAAATTGCCTTTTAAGATTAAGCGAGCCCCTTGTTAACGTATTGGCAACCCACCACTGTTCCCATGTGCCTAATCCGTCACTGCTTATTTAACTATTTTGTTGTATGGAAAGAAAATTCGAAATTTATATTTTAATAAAAATAAGTATTGAAAGATGTTGGTTCTGAATGTGTAAATCGATAGTTCTTAAAAAAAGGCTCTCTGTCTAAAATCACGTATCTAATCTTACCAATGACATAATTTGATAATGCATGACCATTTGGGATTGGTGCGGCTCGATCGAACAAAATATTTGGGCGATTACGCAACCCGTATTATAATAATAATCACGAATCATTCACCGACCAAAAAATATTATAATAATGCTCAACTATGTAGTCGATATTATTTCAGCTGACTGTGCTCCATTAACTTACACAGGTCATTTCATTTGATCGATATTATTGAACTTCTCAAATAGTTTACTGTTTATTTGCCATTTTCTACTCGAGCTCATGCTCGGTGCATCTCTTAATTCGAGCAAACTTCGTAAAGTATCTATTCTGTGTATGCATATTTTAATCTTCACGGTTTAAACGTATCATGACATCAAAATGTTCTTAAAACACGATTAAAGAAATATTTGTGATAATATTTTGATTTATATTTATTTGTCATTTTCTACTCGAGCTCATGCTCGGTGCATCTCTTAATTCGAGCAAACTTCACAAAGTATCTATTCTATGTATATTTCAATCTTCACGGTTGAAGCGTATCACGAAATCAAAATGTTCTTAAAACACGATTAAAGAAATATTTGTCATAATATTTTGATTTATATTTATTTGTCATTTTCTACTCGAGCTCATGCTCGGTGCATCTCTTAATTCGAGCAAACTTCACAAAGTATGTATTCTATATATGTACATATATTTCAATCTTCACGGTTGAAACGTATCACGACATCAAAATGTTCTTAAAACACTATTAAAGAAATAATTGTCATAATCTTTTGATTTATATTAATCCTTTGAAGAGTGAGTTATTTTTCACTGAAATCTTATATTTTAATTATTTGTAGTATTGCCTTACACAAGAAAAAAGAATATTTTTTATTATTTCAGGAATATTTTTTTCTTTTAATTATAAAACGCATATATCGTTAAAAATGTAAACTAAACTAATTCTTTATTACTTTTAAATATTTTTCTAGAAGTTAATACTGTGATTTAGTGCCTAGATCTTTTTTTGCTCTCATATGTGTACATGTTTTATTAACCTTTTCTTAACATATTTTATTCATTTGCAACACATAATAAAAATAATGTGGCAGTCAAAAATCACTGTCGGATCTGTCTAGTATCCATATCTGAAGAAATAACAAAAATTCAATAAAAAATATGAGCATGGCGATTGATAACAGATGATAAGACACTTGGGCGTACGGTTAAGACGATACTCATCAAATAGTTAACTGAATTTATGACAATAAAACAGATTAAAACAAACGAATATCGATGCTATTTGATTCAAATATGATTTTATATTCCATCATATGACCTAAATTTACAGCGAAATCATTTCGTTGTATTACATACATGACGTGTATTATTAACTGAATGTTATCTTCATCTGTTGATAATGCTGGTCATGGGCGAAACTGGTTCTGATTATAATAAATAAATGAGTTTTTTTTGTATTTAATGTCTTTCCAACAAGTATTGACAGAGAGTCACAAGTATTGTCACCACCGAATCCACTGAATGGACGATGTGTTTTTATTTCTTTCTTTTAGCGTGCTTTGGTAAAACACTTCAAAAATTACTTGTCTCATTTATATGTATTCCTATAAAAATACACGTTTTAATGAGTATGTCCATGAATGATAATGTCTTAATTTAAATCAGAGTTTCATATTTAACAACTTCGCAGTTCTGTTTGATAGCTATTTACAGCTGCTGCATTTTTATAGCGATCGTTAAACACAACATCAATTTAAATTAATGAAAATGCGTAAAAAAAATATGCGCCTTATTATTGAACGAATACGGATATTGTCGTTAAATATCTTAGCAATAATGATGGTGGTATACTGTAACAATTTATAATAAGGTTCGTAGTTATACGCTCTCTTGTCAATTCATATTAAAAAAACAATAATATATATAATCGAGTCGATTACTGAAACTAATCACCAGTCAAGTCCACTAGAATCAGGCAATTGGTAAAATGTAGACTCATTATTCTAATGTCCTTTTTTGTTCGAGAATACAATTTCGCTTAATCATTGTGTTGTAGTGACTGCGTCGACGAATTATAATTTCTCGATAGAAATAAAAATAATATCTATCTCTGAAACAATGATACTTTTACGAATGGAATTATGTTTTTTTCTCTACATCTCGCACGAGTTGGAAGGCTATTTTTTATGTGTACTTAATACTAATATCCTTAATGTAAGTAGATATTTACAGGTGGTATAAAATGCAAACAAAATCATACATTATTTTTAGTAATATTAATTTATTTGATGATGTCATAATATTCATCATTCAGTGGAATTACGTTACCTAATTATATACATTTAACAAAATCTTGAAATGATAATTTAAATAATACTTAAATAGTGTGAGATCATAATAAAAAAAACAACAATTTAATTATGTCTAGCGATAGTATCAATGATATTGGATAGTCATAAGCAAAAAATAAATAAATAGTATATACTAAAATACCAGAAGGCAAAGAAAAATCACATTAACATTTCCCTTTACAACTAATAAGAGATGCAACTGTAATATGTACTGCAAGTTTTCATAGATCATTGATCATGATCGACAACTACTTCGACTACACTCTATCGTCAGGATTAGATAATTGTGTTAATTGTATTAAAATGGGTTTTTTAAAGTAGAATAAATAAGAATAAACGCTACCATTTGATTCTAAATATATTGGAACGCGGCGGCTATAATTTCAATTGTAAAAAAGTGTGAAGTTATAATTTACAAAAAATATCAATATATTATTAAGAAATTACCACAACGTATCAATAATATATTGATTTACTCTATTACGCCGTGAATGGTGTGGCAAGAAAAATAAAACCATTCTTATTTTTTAATAAATTACTTAAACAAAAAGATAAATGCAGTGCATAAAGTTCGCAAATACTGTCGCTTTACAATATGAGTGGATGCAATATTGTGTAGAAAAGTAAATGTATATGTACATCACGAAAAATATATCACTATGAATATTTTATTATCTACAAAATGAAAATATTATATGCGCAAAATATGGTCACAATACTCACAATCCATGCAAGTCGTTTACGCTTATATAAATTATTTGATAGTTGATATATCTTCCTTTAAGACCTATATTTGAGCAAGTATTTTGATAAATTTTATCTTTTTAATTTTAGCGTTTTATAGTATTGAAAATATTTCATTTCAGGATAGCTATCAATTTCAATAAATTTTAACATATGTATTACATTGTATCACAATTAAAAATATATATATATTTACATACAATTTAAACTGACAGAACAATATGGAAAATACAGACACTAAAAGATTTATAAATACAGTATAACTTAAAATTAGCATTTATGAAACTATGTAAATGACGTGTTTCTAACAGGGCTGGGAAGTTGTGTGAAAAAAAGCGATTCCGACTCCGACTCCGAAGAAATTTTTCAATAATTTCATTTTGACTTATATATCTATTCCATCATATCATCTTTAGTTAGCTAAGCATGCAATGTCAACACTATAGACTATTGTGGTTTGAATACACATCATTAAATATATATATTTTAAATGTTTTGCACCGCTCATTTTTCATGACTCCGGCCAAAACACCGCGACTCCACGACTCCAACTCCACAGTCCTGGTTTCTACAGTTGATTAATGCAATATATTGCAACTCAACTGTATTTGGAGTACAACCAAACTCATGAAACGATTCATGTCGTGTGACAAGTTGTGTAAGCTAATAGCAATATCCATAGACAAAATAGGTAAATTTGTAAAATAATAACATTCCTTTTAAAATAGAATGTATATTTTTTTAATTCTATTATTTTAGCATCTTATCGTATATTTTACGATTTCGGAAAATGTGTTATGAATTTTAACATCTATCACAAATTGCTAAAATATGCATCTGTAATTATCACCAAGATAAGTGACAGAGATGATGATTTAGACGTCATATCTCTTGACCTACCCTGATAGTGTAGTCATCTGAAACCGCACCGGCCCGTTTGACACGCTGAAATCGCAAATCTCGTGCGTGATCAATCCGCGGGGTCTTTGAAACACCGCCCGACATCTTTACGCATAATTAGATATTAAGCATTATCATTGTCTATGGCAGCCATTACGGAGACAGCGTGCCAACGAGAGGTTGGTGAGGAAATGTTACCATTACATACGTATTTGCATCTCGCAAGATAGTAGAAGCAATGCTACAAAGTTGAATGGATTATAATATGAAATGCACTAGAAGAATTGGATAACTTAAGATTCCAGACCAGTCAGCGGTGGGCTGTCAATACGTTAACAAATAGCTCGCTTAATATCGAAGCAAATCTCGGTGTTCTGGGAAGGAGTGATTTTTTATCACTTCTATGCAATTATATGCAATACTTAAATAAGAAATTTGATTGTTAAAAATATGTTATTTACCCTACAATTATCAATGTAAATGGTTAAAAATGTACTACTCTGTATACTGAAGGTGTCATAGATAATATAATATATAAGATAGAAATTTCAGTTATATACTAATTTGATCTGAGAATATTGTTTTATCTTAAACTAACAAAGAGCTCGTCGGCCTTAGTAAAATTTAACAAGGGGTTCGCGCGAGCCCCTCCAAGCCCCCTCAAGCCTACTCTTGAGTCCAGTGACATGAACATTTTTATTGTGTTAACTGTATATTCTTAATAATGAAATGAACAGACATTTTTGTACCTATTTAACAACTTTATAAAACAACCGCATCGCTAAGTAATTTCAAGAAAATGAAACAGTTATATCTCCTTAATTTAATATAAACCTGGTCACACTACAGTTATATTCTTACCAAATCTTCATATCAAAGTATTATATTTTTTTAAAGAATTACATTTATTTGATCCTGAAATGCCTTTTTAATAGTGTGCGCTTACCTAATTTATTATTATAACAAGTAAGGTAAGGTTGTTTTGTTTTAAGGAAACCCACGTCTGACTTAATTGATTACTTAAACTATTCCACTCATCATTTTTACATATACAGTAAATAGCGTACAGGTGAGGTTTTCAGCAATATTTTTTTTCTTTCAAAAATCTCAGTCGATTATATATTAACGAAATGAAATAGGTACACAATTTGAAGAATTGCTTAAAATATTTTTAAGAATCTTTGCTTACAGAAATCAGAAATACAGTTTCATAGGACTCAACCAGTGGCGGATTAAGCAGTTGGGAGGCCCGAGGCGCAATTAAATTTGGAGGCCCTTTTTTTCGAATTACTAAAAATATAATTTAAAACATTATATGGGTTTTGTAGAATATATTTTATTTTGGTGCCCCTCAGATTGGAGGCCCCAAGCGCGCGCCTCTTACGCTTATGGGTTAATCCGCCAGTGGACTCAACAGTACACCAATAATTCAATGAAATGTTGGTGTTAATGCTTCCTATCCCTGTGTATACTTTTAATTATATGCAAGTACATTAAATAATATTTTCTATTCGTTTCTTCGGACGACTCAAAGTCGAATAAATGAGCAATGCTTCTGTGCTAGTGACATCTATAAATAATAAAAAACTGCATTAATAATACACAAATAATATAGTTATAAATAAATTATATAAAACTCGCAATAATGTAGAAAATGCCTCATTTTTTTATGCAGCTACTTATTATAATATTATTTATGCTAACATATCAACATAAAATGCTAAATTAATATTATGACAAATACTTGTTCAGTAAACACTATTTCCAAAATGAGCGATATTGAGTTAGTTATTCAGATAGAGTAATTCAAGCCTAAGGAATCGACTGGCTTTATTAGTTTTATTATAAAATGTCTAAAACACTGTCGTTTTCAAATTGGAAAATATATTTTTATGCAAATATTATTTTGTTTGTGTTATTCGTTATTGTATTTGACTCTAGGAAATAGTACGTTTTGCATTATAACCCCACAATTCTAAGATACACTTCGCAACTGTAATTAATTTGTTGAAGTTTTAAAGACTTTTTAAATTGTTAAACTATTTGTTTTTATCCTGAAAAAATTGCACAAATGTAGTAAGTCTGTTTGCAGATTAATGAGTCGATATGTAATATGTATCATGTAGCAAATAATATAATAACGATGTCCTAGAAGTTTGTAAGAATATTGTATGATAAGAGTTTATCTCATTTCATTGAACAATGGTAGGGTACTTAAATGAAAAGGTCAAGTGCTCTTGTATTTTGTTTCATTGAATCGAATAATATTATTTCATAACCAGGAAACACATTCCTCCAAGACCAATCCCTTCTCATTGTTAGAAAACAATTTGTCTATGCGATGATTGCTGCAATAGACACCAAATTAACTACACCGATAATAATTATTAAATCTATTATTTTATTTGGAATTTTTTGTCACTGTGTTTTTAATGTGTGCTCTTTTTAGTTTTGCGTCATGTTATTTTCAATATCATACATTTGTTCATTTGTTATTCAGTGCATTTGAATACAACTGTTATGTCATTTAAATGTATCGCCGGCTTAGCGAAAATTTAATGTTGGAAATGTGTACCAGTTTTTAGTAAACAATAATTTCGTCACAAATAGATAAAAATGTATTTTTACAACATCAAACTATCAGCGGTGGGCTGCCAATAAGTTAACAAGGGGCTCGCTTAATCTCAAAGCAATTCTCGGTGTCCTGGGGATGGGGTGAATATTTGTGTCACTCCTATATAATTATATGCAATACTTAAATAAGCAATCGATTGTTACTTAATACATTTATAATATGTAACATTATGCAATTTACTTTAAACTTATCAATCTAAATGGTTAAAATGTACTGTGTATACTGAAGCTGTCGTAGATAACATATAAGTCAGAAATTACAGTTATATACTAGTTTGATTTGAAAATATCGCTTTCTCTAAAATTAACAAGAGTCTCGCCGGCCTTAGACAAATTTAACAAGGGGCTCGCGCGAGCTCCTCCGAGCCACCTTCAGACCACCCTTGTATGGATTGAATACACATCATAAACTAAATATAATGATAAAATGTCACGTAATTGAATCAGAGTTTCGTATTAATTGAAAATGTCCACATTTTAAGCATACTCACATTAAAAAAAATGCTTTATGTTTATCGTCTCCTCGGTGTATTTAGTGTCGCTTATTCAAAGAAGTTGTATATATCATAATATGAGCCCTTGAGAGGTGAAGTACTCCAAATAGTAAAATGGTAAAACTTTTTTCTTGGACAATCACGTCTTTATTTGGTGTTTTTGTGGTTTGCACATTTTTATTTTACGGATATAACACTACTGTAATGTGTATTAACTAAAGTTACTTCACTTCAACGACACTTTAAGATATTATAGATTGAATTGACATTTATTTGGTAGACTCCATTGTATTACGGTAAAAAATAGCAAAGTGTGTATTACTTCTCTGTTTTTTACCGTATTGTATGATACTTTAAGACCTGTAGAATATTACAACGCATCTAACTTTACTTTTTTTTTTAAATACCACTTAGCTCACTTCACCTCTAATGAGCTTATTATTATCGTCATCGTTTTGGAAAAAAAAATAGTAATTTTATAATAGAAATACTCCTTTTGGGTAATTTAATAATGTAAAGGTGTTTTGCAAGATTAACAATTATTATATATCTATTTTATTTTTTTTGGATATCAAATTTATGGAACTTTAAGTACCAGGACGCGCCAGCGTCAAGGCTCTTCCAGTTTCCTTCGTCGATAAAGTTTTTGAAAAATTGTATATTGCATCCCCTTACCATCGTTTGCAGACGGAAGGGCGTGATCACTACAGAGATAAGAAGTTCACGGGAACTCCACATGCATTATTTTGCAAATCACATTCCATATGCTTCCTCCATACTATATCCGTACATGTACACACACACGCGCATAAATACATACACACATACAGTACACAAAAATATTAAACAAAGAGAGTAATTTTCGTGATGCTAAATTCGTTCTTAAATTGTCAATTTTAGACGACATAAGATCTATGGAGGGTCGTCGAGCAGAACTGCTCTGTGTCTAAAACGATTCTCAGGCAGCGTCTCGTCATAGTTGTGGAGATTAGAGATCTATGGGTTAAAATGTTTTCCTACCTCGCTGTGAAACTTTTGAGATATTTCACGAACGAACTCGCGGATGATAGGTATTTTCAAGTCTCTGTGAAGCAGTGAGTTGCGCACGTACCACGGGGCGTTATATATCTTGAGACAGATATCTATCTATAAAGATTTAATTCGGAAAACAGCCGGTGGTTTTAAATAAAATTAAGTTTCTCGCGACCATAACTCTACAAGGCATATTACTTGATAAGGTTTTATCCGGTTCATTCACCCTCTAACTATTATTATCTTATCCAATAAATAACGCTCATACAGTAAAGCTAAGGTTATACGTGCACAGCAAACTAAAAAGCCTATAGTACTGTCATTTAAAACACAACACTCAAGAAAACAATGATACTTTTCGATGTATAATATATATTAAAGATCGAATACTTATTACATTGTTTTCTAACAGAAAACAGCATTTTAAAAACGCTTTATTCCTATATGGGTCAGTAATCCATGGTAAAGCCAGTTGGTGTATGGAATCATTGTAAGAATATGCTGGTGTAGAAAAGATATTTTGCGGCAAGGTCGTTATGAATTTTATGATGATTTTTATGAACCATCTCGTATTTAATATAGAAGAATACTGTTTAAATAAATAAACAAAAGAAATTTACCAAAGTAATTGTTATTTTTTTATACAACCTACATTGATAAAAAAATCATTAAATAAAATGGAATATTGGCGTTTATATTCCACTTGAGTACAACACTAGCCGTTTGGTTTCATATATATGTATATACCCAAGGCAATGGAACGGCGTTCCGGTAACTTTTAACAGTCATTTTAATTGTTTTAAATTAATATTCGCAAAATTTTATTTTGCTTCGAAACTTTTTGTTTTTTTCTTGGAAACCATTGGCTGTTTGTCGCCAACTACGGTTCCTTTAGAATGCTATGTGATAAGTAACGAAACACTCATAAGTAAATAGCATAATACAAAACAATCCCCGGTCCATAGACTTACTCTGTGACCATAACCAAGGGTCTAGTGCTTGACATATTGTTTTTTTTTAAATCTGCTGAGAAATCTCCATTAGAAAGCCATATGGTAGACCAGAGGTGGGGAACTCGCGGCCTTCCGGCCAATTCTGGAAAAACGAGATTTGGAGATATCTGGGGGAAAAGTATAGCGAATTGAGAATTTCAAATTTCTCGGTGTTTACTGCGGCTTTATGTCGAATCAGAAAAATTAATGCGGCCTTTAGAGAAGAAAAGGTTCCCCACCTCTGTGCTAGACATTGGAAACTGACATGGATTAGAAAAAAACGTTAGTTAGAGCTTGGCAAGAAGTGAGTTCCGAGTCCAACGTTCCCCCTTAGCTGCGCGCGTGCGTGGCCGCGCAGCAGTTGGGAAGCCCCGGAACAGGGATGGGCTGGAAGGGGGCTCGGGGGGCTCGCCCGAGCCCCTTGTTAAAATTCTACGTGGCCGGCGAGCCCCTTGTTAAGTAAAGAAAATCATTAATTTAAGATCAAATCCGTACCTAACTGCAATTTCTTATTAATTGTAATACAAAATAGAAGACTTTGTTGCTCCTCCATTTTTTTGATTGAAGAAGCCAACAAAGTCAACTAACGGGCCGCAAAAAAGCCAGTGAGCCTCGTCATTTGCATCATCTATGGTATGAAGACATTATGGCTGAGATTTACCGAGCCCCTTGTTAACATATTGCCAGCTCACCGCTGCCCCGGAACACTCATTCCGGGTTGGCGCGCACTACAAGACAGTTGTTCAATTAATATTTGATCGGTCCGCGCAGCCTTTGAAATTTCTGCGCAGCTAACCTCTTGGCTCAGAGGGAACATTGGTTCCGACACCTTTTTTTAAACTAAAGTAACACTGTACACCTATTTTTTTTTTACGCGGTACATTGGTTCCACAAAATGGCGCATAAAAAAACCCCCATCTTCATATAATTTGATAAAGCGGTTCTAAGTCCGCGTAAAAAAGTATCAAATGGTGTTTGAAGAAACGTAACGGTGCTGTCCAAAAATGCTTAAAATCAAAATCGCATAAAAAAGGATTGCGTGCCTAAACCTTAGTCTAAACCTAAATGTTTCGTTGATTTGAAACATGTTTTATTGATTAGGTTTTTCTGTGTTTTATTTAAAGATACGATATATTTAATTTATCTAGGTATGCTCCGGCATTAGCTAAGTATATAAATATGGCATATCATATATCACAGCATCAACAAAGGAGTAGGTAACACCAGACCGATCTCTTTGAAGAGCTTTCATTGTATGCAAATTAGCCACGATCGTTTAATTCTGACACGTCTTTAAAGAAAACGGATTGAAAAAAATACAACAACATAACACTTTACACGGAGATAATATCAACACGATGACAATTTACACTACAAAGAGTTAGTGTGGCGATGACTGGCGCTTTTGGCGATCACTATCGGTCACCACCCGCGACTTTTTTCCGCATGGGACAAACCCGAAATCATTGTGGCCCTGTGCATATCCAATGGGACTATTCATATTCATTTAACCCAATGACGTATCGTGTGGTGCTTAAACAGTTAGGGAAAAAATAATATTTTATACGCACCAGTGTAGAACAAACTTATCTTCATTTAAATATTTTTTGACATTAATTAAAATATAAGATATTGATCACTTTAAAAGTGTTCACTGTTAATACTTGATGGAAAGGCATTACATATATCGACTGTGGAAAGGAAAAATGACGTAGCTCACACATATCAAATTTTACAGGAGGTGCAAAAAACGTGTTTTGATAATTTTGGGCCATATGCAAATTATGAAATATACACAACCTTGAAGTGCACGGAGAAAGCTGGTGTTTAATTAACGTAATCTAATATTAATTAAAGAATTTGAATCATTCAAATTATGTACACTCCCACAGATTTTGTCACTAACGACCCGGGTTTCGCCTTTCGGCATCTTCAGGCGTTCAAGCGCACGGATGAACTTGAACTGACGCTTAGTAAATGGATGTTTCGTGTTTATATATTAAATAAATGTATCACTGAGTCTAAAGCCATCGCTGGCGAAAAAGGTTAGTGTTAGACCAGCCTTTTACTGTAAAAGCTCTTTAGGCAAATTATTAGTTAACAATAAAGATAAAATACATTACTTAAATAAATCTGGAATTTATAGATTACAATGCTCTTGTTGTAATAAATTTTATATCGGCAAAACAGAGAGGACTTTAAAAATCAGGGTATTAGAGCATATGGCAGCCTTTAGACTGAAAAAGGACACGTCTACTTTTGTTAATCACTTAATTTCGGAAGGACACGTGTTCAATCAGGAACAGGGGATAAAAATGTTACACCCAAATACGGACAGTCATAAGCTCTTTTTCCAGGAAATTTTAGAAATTAATAGGGCACAGTTACATAGTCTTCCGATTTTGAACGAGATATTAAACCTTCCTGGGTCTCCACTTCTATACCCTATATAAATAATATCATAAAACCTTTGCCGACAAACAAATAAATATAATTCTAAAAACCACTCACTACTCAAATCTTTGGGAATTCCCATGAGCTTACCCTTTTTCGCCAGCGATGGCTTTAGACTCAGTGATACATTTATTTAATATATAAACACGAAACATCCATTTACTAAGCGTCAGTTCAAGTTCATCCGTGCGCTTGAACGCCTGAAGATGCCGAAAGGCGAAACCCGGGTCGTTAGTGACAAAATCTGTGGGAGTGTACATAATTTGAATGATTCAAATTTAATATTGAAATTCCACCAAGCACCTTCAGTCGAAATCTTAAATTATATTAATTAAAGAAATTGTATCGGAAAAACCTTTTTTTTAGTTCCAATTTTCACAAGCTTATCTTTTTTCAAACTTAAAAGCTTAATTTAGATAGATACTAATTCGGCATTTGCAGCTTACATACTTTTGATAGAACGTGTATCATGTTGAATACATTGTCATTATCGGAAATAAAGCTGTTTTGAAAAAAAATGTGGGTTACGTCCTTTGTCCTTTCTACAGTCGATATATTAAAACATTAAAATACTCATTTTTACTGTCCCATAAAAGTGTGAATACAAATGAGTATTTTATTTTTTGAATATTGAAGAATATTGTATTAGTAAAATAAAAACGCTTCTTTGTACTAATTTCACATTAATTTACCACTTGAATACCAAGCGGACACCAGTGTCCAGAACATATGCAAGCAAACACGGATGTCTAAGACATTTAAAAAATCAAACACTTAGTATTCTAATAGAATATAAGCAATATTTTGATGAATATGTGTAGTGCTATCTATACTGAGTCAATATAGGTTTTTAAAATATCGAATTCGAGTGTATATTAGGCACAATTATTTTTCTCAAAAACACGCAGTATCTCTGGGACATATTAATGACTTATTTGCGCGGTATTCAAACGGTTAATATGATCACGAGCGGTTTCACGGAATGACGATGTTTAAAATGATCGTCGTGAGCGAGTTCAACTAGTATTGACAGTGAACACCCTGAAAGTGTTTTCGGTGGATTCGGCGCGGTTTTGGTCGGAGAATTATGTCTTAGTTAATGAAGAAATACTTAATATGGTATTCGAAAACCTTTCTGTTGACAGCAGGCAATCACAAAGTTATATATTTTGAATGTTTCTAAATTTGCGTAATAGACTGACAACTTTGTTGCATGTACATATTTCTAAAATAACAATCGAATGGGAAAAATTCGGATATCCCAAAAGTTAGATTCGAATCATTCTCACGTCGAATAAATCTTCCGGGTACCACACCCTTGCCCGTCCACCTTCCTCCAGGTCCGTGTTTTATTGTAATAAGATACCAGTCGCGCGTGCCAGTGGGACATCAAGAGGGCGTACGGCAGGCAGGAGGGGCAGGGGGTATAGCAGGGTCACGAGGATTAATATCACCTCCTGGATTAAAAAAAGCTCGGCCCGCCCAGCCGTGAGCTTTCAGACCGAAAAGCACGGAAAATTTCATTTGGAAAGTGAATCGGTTGATTGAATACTCGATAATGCATTGCTTTGCAGCTCTTCTGAGTCGTCGTATTATTTTCATTTTTGATATATTATGGATTATATTTCAGATATTAGAAAAAGAGATAATAGTTACTAACATGAGGTTATTTTTTCTTGTCTACTACAAATTGAGATGTATGTGAGAAACAATTGAGCATCGATCGTTGAGATGGAAGGGGTGATGAAAAATAAAGACTTCATTTATCAAGATGGAGAAACAAAATAATTTTATTAATATAATTTTTATTTGTAGTCAATGGTAACAAAAAAATTAAATCCGTCAGAAAGTGAATGTTGTTTCTAAGAAGCTAAAATCTGTTTAATATTATGATTAATGTAGCGTTTAGAATCAAAACTCACATTTTGTAATTTTGCCATTTGATGAACGATTCAAATTTGATTCTAAATGCATCAATATACATATTAAAAAATACTCTAAAAAATATTAAAACCACTGCCAAAGACCACCATTGGTGTCGAGATCACAGTTTAAAATAAATAAAATGACATGTTAAAATCAACCAATTATAATCGATCTGTATCTATCATAGCTTAAAAGTACATTTTGCATCTTAAAAAAGTCTTAATTTTCACTCCGAATAAATATTTATAGTAATTAGGTATTACTTTTTTATAACAACAAAAATTAGTGCTACTATGGTTTTTTGCAATTTTCTCATAATTCAATTTTTGTAGAATGTGAGTTTCTAAAATGTTTAATTAAGCTATTGATAAATTGAAATGCGTTGTTTTACCGTATGATAAGTGTTTATGTTATATTTGTATACAACCTAGGAAACACAAAAAAAAAAAATCTAGCATATAACAGATAAAAATATCATAGATACTTTTAACTAATTGTGATAAACAAATAATATTTATTAATTAAATATTTTTCTCGTTCATAATTGATTTTACAAAGAACGAAAAGCTTAATCAATTATGTCATTTGGGAGGGAAGTGATTTAGCTTTCGCCTACTCTCAGGGGTGGGCTGGGGGGGGGGTCGGAGGGGCTCGCGCGATCCCTTTGTTGAACTTTACTAAGGCCGGCGAGCCCCTTGTTAACTTAAGAGAAAACAATATTCTCAGATCAAATTAGTGCAATTTCTAATTTATATATTATCTATGACAGCTTCAGTATACACAATACTAAGTTCAACAAGGGGCTCGCGCGAGCCCCTTGTTGAACTTTACTTAAGTCAGCGAGCCCCTTGTTAACTTAAGAGAAAACAATATTCTCAGATCAAACTAGTGCAATTTCTAATTTATATATTATCTATGACAGCTTCAGTATACACAATACTACATTTTTATTCTCTACATTGATAAGTTTACGGTAAACTTCATATTGTTACATATTATAAGTGTATTAAGTAACCATCGATTGCTTATTAAGTATTGAATATAATTGCATAGGAGCGATTAGAAAAGTCACTCCTTCCTCAGAACACTGAGAATTGCTTCGATACTAAGCGAGCCCCTTGTTAACGTATTAGCAGCCCACCGCTGCCTACTCTGAATTTGAAAAAACACGCATGTATGGATTACTGCACTATTTTGAAAAAAAAGTACACTCAAACTTCCTGCGCAATATTTTGTTTCGCATTGTCAGAATATCAATGTATTTCCACATGTTTCTATAGCCACAAATCATGAAAATATGAAGGTATGTATGAACACCTTGAAATTTTATATAATTATATATATTTGTGTGTATGAATTATTAAAATAAAATAATTAAGCATAATTTATTAATTACAATAAACAAAATGTGTTTTTTTTTTGATATCGTAAATAATAAATCTTCGGCGTGCAACAAACGATGTTGTTTGGTGGTGCTGTTAGGTTTTTAATTTTTAGAAAAGGTTTTTAGCTTTATAAACAGCGAGAGAACACGAGAGAAAGTATGTGCATGAAGCATATTTTGATGGTGCTTCCCTCTACTTGCCCAGCCCGCCTCTGGAGTGGATATTTTATGAGAAAAACCGCCCAACAATGTTTTGGGGTAATAGAATACAAGTGCCTCGCCCTGCAAAACAGGGCTACCCTTAAGAATATTATGAAATTACATTTCATTAATGATCATGATCTGACTTAATAATACAAAGCATTAACAGAAGCATTTTACCCAACGTGTGATAGCATCAAAATTACATATTTTTTTAGCGGTGTATTTTCAACTACCAAATACCATCGATGAAATTATACATTTTCTGACTCTATACGTATGTAAATCAACAATTAACGTAAAAGAAAGAAGGATATAATAGCTCAAAGTGACGAGACGTACATCATGGTTTCAACGATAATTCAATGGTCTACACCAGGGGCGGGGAACCTTTTCTTCTCTTAAGGCCGCGTTTATTTTTCTGATTCGACATAAGGCAGCAGTAAACGTAATTGTTAGTAATTGCTTACACCCTTTTATTTCAATTTAACTTGTATAAATAGCACTGTTTAATTTATTTTCATTATCAGTTGATAATGCTCGTGAGGAGCGAAACCGGTCCTGATTAAATAAATTTTAAGTGGAGAAAGTACTAAAAATCTTTTATTATTTTTATTATAATGCTATTCCACCAAGTATTGACAGTGAACACCTTAAAAGTGAGCAGCAGTAATCATTGACTAGGGAATCTTAGGCCGGAAATAAATTCATGCCACTTTCTAAAGCCCAGAATTTTGCGGTTTTCCCAAAATTATCAGCGTGTGACCTTTTTTTTTTTAGGTCTTCCAAGGATTTTTAATCGAAAATCCCAAGAATTTACGGATTTGCCAAAATAAGCAGCGTAATTCACTCAAAAATTTACGAATTTACAAAAATTTACAAAATTTCAGAATTGGCCAGAAGGCCGCACTAGGGTAGCCAAAATGGCCGCAGGTTCCCCATGCCTGGTCTACACTCTACTTCCTAATGATAATTTAAAAAAATGATGTTTTTACTTATACCCATTATAAGCGAATACTCATCTTGTATAACTGCAGAATAGTACAGCTCGAAAAAATACAAGTTTTCTCCAGGTAGGCAGAAGTTTGTATATGGAAATAAAGAAACATAAACAACCTTCTTTTAATTGCATATAAATACAGCTTGAAATATCGTTTTATAGTTTTGTCAACGTTGCCATAAATTTGTTTTGAATTGAGACAAATGACTAATTGATTAAGACAAATAGTAATCATAACTCAGTTTAAATGCGCCAAAACTTTGGTCAGCCATATTACAAGCTTACTAATTTCTAGTAGTAGCACTATTGAACTAAGGCATTGATATTTCTTATTGTTTTATCAATTGTTTTAATAATGTTATAAATAGAGGCTTGCTTACTGGGTACAAAGAAATAAAAATACATTCTGTTAACATTTCTGCTTTAGATTATGTTTTTAATTGATTCCTTTATAATATGCACCTACATCTAAAAATCTAAGTATGATTTGGCGTGTTGACAAACCAATCTGAAAATTTCATTATAACGGTAGTACAATCAACTTGATGACAGAAAAATAAATATTTTTTACGTTCTAACGTTGATACAGCCCTGTTTCATTGTACTTAACAATTTTCCAAGCTTAATACCTCTAGTACGAAGGCATTTTCCAAACGCTATACAAAACATGAAGGTGAGCTTAACACCTTTTATATAACACGTTTATAAACCATTATTATTTTTTAATAACGGTGGTTTCGGGATTAATGGTTACGTAACGATTTTGAGTAATGTTTACGCAATAATGGGCAGGTGTTTTTTTTTATTTTATTTAGCGGTGATTTGTGAAATCATAGAGTTTGTGTATAACGTACCACAAACAAGTAACGATTTTTACAGAAACTGGTTAACTGTTTAATATTATTACTCATATCATTTTTAATCACACTTAAATTTTACGTAAGTCGCTTTACAAAGATGAAACAATGGTTTTCATATCGACTGTGGAAAATAAAAAGGACGTAACACAGACAAAGCAATTTTTACAGGAGGCGCAAAAAACGTTTTTTGTTGATTTTGGGCCATATGAAAATTATGAAATATACACAACCTAGAAGTGGAGGAGATTTCTTAACTGGTGCATAATTGACATAATCTAATATTAATTAAAGAAATTATCTAGGAAAAAAAAATTCAGTCTATTTTCATGGTTTCAATTTTCACAAGCTCATCTTTTTTCAAATTTAAAAGCTAAATTAAGATACTAATTTAGCATTTATAGCTTACATCCTTTTAATAGAACGTGTATCAAGTTTGATTCATTGTGATTATCAAAAAAGCTGTTTTGAAAAAACTGTGGGATACGTCCTTTTTCCTTTCCACAGTCAATATTAGATGCACTGGATTCAATAACCGGCGTGATCAAATTTACATTTAATTTATATATTTTAAATTATGACCAAAGCTGCCAAATAATATTTTAAAAAATTAAGTCAGATCAGATGAGATTTTTTTTTAGGTCACTCGAGATATATAAGATAATAAATGATACCACAAATATCTTTATATCAGTTACCAAATGTGAATTTAAGCAATATTTATAATAGAGAACTTTTTGTTATTCAATTACTCAACTTTTTTTTTTTTCGAAGAGATACAACCCTGCCAGTTAAGACAGGACTTGTGAACTTTTAGGGTGTTCACTGTCAATACTTGGTGGAAAGGCATTATATTAATAAAAACACAATAATCCTTTGTACTTCATTCCACTTTATTTAATATGTCAGGACCGGTTTCGCTCATTACGAGCATCGTCAACTGACGTTGACATCAGTTGACGATGCTCGTAATGAGCGAAACCGGTCCTGACATATTAAATAAAGTGGAATGAAGTACAAAGGATTATTGTGTTTTTATTAACAGGACTTGTGGTTGGCTAATCTCTCACACTACGTAGCGTTATTTTAAGATTGAAAGTGTGGGAAGGAATTATCATACATCACAAACATCTATGCCTTCGAAAAGAAATCGATTGAAAAAAGTGTTGTTCGTACTGGGGTTTAAGCCCTTAAGATCCGTTGCAAAAGCCAACAACGTTGACACGACCTTGTCAGAGCTTGAATCAAGACCTATCTGATCGTTATGGTAAACCTCTGACCAGTAAAGAAACACTGAGAACTAGGACATCTTATTCCGGACCCTTTTTGTGATCCCGGAAATTCGAGATTGACAATTTTTCCAATCCCGGAATTGAACATTCAACATAAAATAATGTGAAAATTGTGATTATGGATTTAGAAATTTTGCTCGACAATTTTTGAAAACCAATTTCATGTAGAATATTTAAATATCTGAATGCTGTACTCTTTCATTAATCTTGCCGCTCACAACCCGGGTTTCGCCTTTCGGCATCTTCAGGTTTTTCAAGTACCTACACGAATGTACTTGAACTGAAAAATGGCTCGTTAGCGACAAGATTAATGAGAGAGAACAGCATTCAGACAATTCAAATTTGATATTTAAATTCCATCAAGCACTTTCAGTCGAAATTCTAAATAATTTCATATACATTTCAAAATCCCAAGAATTTTCGAATTTACCAAAATTATAAGCGTGAGAGCTTTTTTTTTAGCTCTTTCAGGATTTACAAATTGAAAAACCCAGGAATTTCAGGAAAAACTCAAAAAAATACAAAAATTTCGAATGTACGTATTTTTCTTTTTTTTTACACCTCGCTTAACTTTCTCTAATGTTCTCAACCCCACAGAATTGGATGGAATTCCGGGATTAGGGGTCTTACCGAGAACGTCATTATTTATATATGACTTTTCCGACTTTCACCGCAAATACCTTCAAAACGAGTGAAGTTACATTATTGTCTATTTTCACCGCCAAAATGAGATAACGTCTTCCACCTTCCCACTAATACAAATTATTTTTTGTTACAATACACATGGCGGCTTACGCTTGAGATGGTTTGGTTGGTAGCCTCGTGGCTATTAAGTGAGCGTCTGATTGAGTATTAGGATGGCATGTTGAAGTTATTAGTATTAAGTGGATAGTCCTAAAAGGCCAGGGAGACGCGAACGCGCACACTGGGCCCTAGCCTCGGTGAGCACGATTATTGCAAGTCATGCACCGCGCCGCGCCGTCCGCCGCCGCTCAAACCTAATCTAATCTTATTCATCTCGTTTGTTTTGTAGTGGATTTAAATGATTTTATTTTATTACTCTTTTCCAGTCTAGACTGAGTAAATAGTGCGTGAAAATATAACGATTTTATGTTTAGATATCGAAAATTAATATATAAGGGTGGGCTCGGAGGGGCTCGCGCGAGCACTTGTTAAATTTTACTAGGCCGGCGAGCTCTTGTTAATATAAACGAAAACAATATTGTCAGATTAAATTAATACATAACTGCAATTTCTGACTTATATATGATCTATGACATTTTAAGTAGAACATTTTTAGCCATTTACATTGATTTTATATTTGGGTATCGAACATTAATATATATAGGTGGGCTGGAGGGGGCTCGGAGGGGCTTGAGCGAGCCCTTTGTTAATTTAAGCGAAAACAATATTCTCAGATCAAATTAGTAAATAACTGCAATTTTTGACTTATATATTATCTATGACATTTTAAGTAGAACATTTTTAACCATTTACATTGATACGTTTACGGTAAATTGCATATTGCTGCATATTATAAGTGTATTATTTAACAATAAATTGCTTGTTCAAGTATGTATATGCAGTAATTGCTAAAGAGTGATTAAAATAATCCACTCCTTCCCCAGAACACCGCAAATTGCTATGACATTAAGCGAGCCTCTTGTTAATGTGTTGGCAGCCCACCTCTGTTAATATATCGTCTACGTACTGGCAGACGTAAGTACGTCACAACATTCACAAAAATTAGTTAAATACACAATAAGATTCTCAGATGTCAATTGTTTGTCAGGAATAAATAGTTGTATGACAAAATCATCATTTTTTTAATCGATCATTATTAGTGCTCTGCTAAAAAACAATGTTTCTGGTTATATTGGAATGTAGGTGAATTTATGTTTTCAACTACATTTTGTCTTATCATAATTTGTTTAAGTAGAATTGTTGAAATGGTTCGACTTCATCTAGAATACGACAGATATACTCTATAACTATTGTTATATACACTCAATGAAATTTTAAAAAATATTCAAAACTTTAATAAAACGTTTGTTTTATGTGTTTTTACTTGAAACTTAGTATCAATATGATAAAATCTTTAAAAAATGTTAACACAATATTTTTCATTTAATATGTGTTGAAGTATTTCCTATAATATAATACAAATACTGTTTTTCTTTAATGAAATACACATATCTAATGAATAAAAAAATACTGATTTGTACTAATTCCACTTTTCTTTTAAATGTTCAGTACCGGTTTCAAACATGATGGACACTATTAACTGATGCTCGTCATGAACTATGTTTTTTAATACAATGCCTTTCCACCAAGTATTGACAGTGAACACCCTAATTGTGAACATATATCTAAATTTAGTGAGGAATACTTCCTCACACCTAAGAAATGCATTTTTTTTTCAAAACAATGTGTTTTTACTTAGCAGGAAAATAATGCTGTAATATGTATGTCCAATATGTAATTTGAATGAATTTCAAAAATAATAAACATAAATCAATTTCTAGCAACTGTCCGTACTGGGATTCAAACCCGTAACCTCTGTAGCTGAAGCCAACGACGTTGACCACTCGAACACGCAGCTGGAAGAATTAATGCTCAGTAAATGCCAAATGTGAGCTCTATCCCATAAATTACGTGTTTATGTTGTAAGCGAGAATTTGTCTATATCCAGTGATTTCATAATCAATATGTAAAGGTCAAATCTGCATCTTGTAAGTTGCTAAAAGTCATCGGTACTGGCGAAAATTATCACATGCGACATTAATATTCGATTTCTAGGATTCGAACCCAGCGATACACTAAGTAAATTACTCGGGTAGTGATGTAAAAATCAATCACCTAACCAAGGGTAGGCTGGAGAGAGGTCGCGCGATCCCATTGTTAAATTAAGCTCAGGCCTCCGAGCCCCTTGATTAAGTGAGAAAAAACAATATTTCCAAATCATATCAGCAATTGATTGCAATCTCTGACATACAGTGGCGGATTAAACAGTTGGGAGGCCCGAGGCGCAATTAAATTTGGAGGCCATCTTTTTCGAACTACTAAAACTTAATTGAAAATATTATATGGGTTTTATAGAATATATTTTATTCTAAGACCCCTCAGATTGGAGGCCCCAAGCGCGCGCCTCTTGCGCTTATGGGTTAATATGCCACTGCTGACATATATATACTATGCACGATGGCTTAACTATAGAGTAGTATATTATCAGCTATTGGTATTTATTATTTTACAGTACTTGCTCTTTTGTAACATAATATTAGTATACTGAGTGACATTTGATTGATTAAAAAAATATTGTATTATAATCACCATTTGGTCAGAACACCGCAAATAGCCTTGAGATTTACCGAGCCCTTTGTTAACGTACTGGGAGCCCATCACTGCACCTAACTGGTCCATTGATAATTTAAATCACGATTGTTCAAACGCTGTATTTTTTATGATTACATTGAGTAAGTACATATAATACATTCATTGCTGAGTTTGAGTTAAGTTGTGCACAAATAATATAGCTATTTGAAATAAATCGACGAATTTCAGAACATTTCGCTCGGTAAGAGTAATTATAAAAACCGGTAGAGGTATGAAGTCAGCCTTCGTTGCACGTCACTGCAACTGCTGTTCTGTTATACCGAATCGTCGTGTCGGATAGGTGCAATTAATCGAATTGCATCCTAGTCGAAATGTGCAATTCAAATACCGTGTGACCGTAAACAAATGCAGCCAATATTGATAGACTATCGAGTGAAGTGTTTTTATATATCTACATAATATGCCGGCATAGAAATGCTAAAGTGTAAAATTTTTACATATTATAATATATATTTTTTTTACCATGTACGCTCCCAATATGGAGCATATGGACAAAACCTCATTATATAAAAGTTTCATAATGGATATAGGTTTTTTTTTTTAATATTTTTAATATCATGGTGATCTTAATCGTATAGATCGATTGAAATCGACTAGTAAGTATTTTTGTCCATGTCCGCTCCCAATATGGAGCATATGGACTCCTAATGGAGTTTATCTCAACATAAATTTTTCTATGAGAACTGCTTGTTACTCAGTTGCTCAAACTCTCTTTTTCCAAAGAGAGTAGGAATAGAAGGAAAAGGCTAGGACAGGACTAGTGATTAGCTAATCGCTCTCGATACGCCCCGTTCATAAGATAAGATGGGTGGGAGGGGGCAATTCAAGACATCACATACATCCATGCCTTTGAACAGAAATTCATAAATCGATTGAAAAATCAATTTATAAAACTGCCCGTACTGGGATTCGAACCCGTGCCCTACGTAGCGGTGGCCAACGATGTTGACCACTCGACCACACAGGCGGCGAATTTAAATAAAAAATATTGTCTATATTAATAATAACAATTACAAATTTACCAAGCTATTTATACATTTATACCCTATGGTCATGAAGTTTTGAAATGTTATAGATGGTACTTAGAGGTTAGGAGGCTAACATCAGTGTTGTAGCAGCGTTAGGCAATGTATGTATTAAAGCCCCGCGAAAAGCGGGGCCCGAATTTCTACAAAATCAACAAAACAAATTGCGTGGGGCCTTGTGTAACGTTTGAATGAGGGCTCTTAATTTATAACTACGCCACTGGTTGATATATTACCATTCTATAATAAAAAAGGTGATCTTAAATTATAAAATATGTTATTTTATTAAATAATGTCAATTATTTATGTATGTATTAAGATGTATTTTTAAAATCCTATTACGGGTATCTCAACAGATTTTTTTTCTTAAAATACTCAGTTATTAACGCTTCCTTTTCTAAGAGATTGGAGATTAGTAGTTAGTCAATTACTTTTGTTGCACCCCGTTATTTAAGGATTGGAAGAGCGGAAAGAGTTTTTAGAGATCACAAACGAAAACAATATTTTTCTGTGACGAATTTTAGTTGACGAACAATGCTATACTTACATCATTACAGCGATGGGCTGCCAATACATTAACAAGGGGATCGCTTAATCTCCAAGCAATTCTCGGTGTTCCGGGGAAGGAGTGAATTTTTGAACACTCCTGTGCAATTATAGTTATGCAATATCTAAAATAAGCAATCGATTGTTACTTAAAACATTTATAATATGTATGTAACAATATGCTATTTACCGTAAGCTAATCATTGTAAATGGTTAAAAGTGTACTACTGTGTATACTGAAGCGATCGTAGATAAAATATATGTATGTTAGAAATTGCAGTTATGCTCTAATTTGATCCGAGAATAATGTCTTTCTTAAATTAACAAGGGGCTCGCCGGCCTTAGTAAAATTTAACAAGGGGCTCGCGAGAGCCCCTCCAGCCCATCCCTGCATCATTAACCTTCACAAATGAATTATCAAACATACTGGTATTTTCGTCATTTAACTTCGTTCGGCGCATTATGAAAAACCTGTTACATAGACATATAAGTACCTACGAGATTGTTTTGTTGTAATACATTAAAAACACCATCTATCGAACACCCTGTAGTTTTCGTACGAGATATAGAAGTTGGCAGTAGGTTTGGCTGCACCCGGGTGCAACAAGCCCCGCAATTACATCATTACTGCTTACGCGATGATTAAACCCTCTCCCGGGATCCCCTCACGGTCTTCCCCTCGATCTCTCCGACGACCATCTTGATTGCCAGGCGAGAGCTGCATCTCGGGAAGGTAAATAATACCACAGAGATACTGTATATAAGTCGGTATTTACAGAATGTCTCAGGGCGTTGTCAATCAGTATTTTTTTTATAAAAACTTAAAATTTCTAATCTTCACTTTTTGAACAAAATTTTAAGCTGAAGAAGCTCCCAGATAATATCGATAGCCGTGGCGGCCGGTCAATGTGGCATTGGATCAATGCACATTGATAAATAACATTCAAACATAACATTTATACCATTCACTCATTTAAATTCTTCATGTTTTTATTGTATATAATAAATATTTTAGAACATTTTATTTTATTTTATTTTAGACAATAAATACATGAAGAATTTAAAATGAGTGAATGGTATAAATGTTATGTTACTATTTCATTAAATATTGATCCAATGCCACATTGACCGGCCGCCATTGATTGATAGTGATAAGGCCGTGTTAAAAATAACACACAAACTGCACAGAAAACAGACGTCAATATATTTATTCAAAATGTTAATATTCATTGAAAACCATACTTTTTTCTAAAACAAAACAAGAAACAATGGCTTTATTTGAATTCGCCTGATCTAACAGATTCATAAAAATAACATATTTGCAAAGTCGTTCGTTGTATGTACTGTACCCGGGGGTGGGCTGAATTAGGCTTGGAGGGGCTCGCACGAGCCCCTTGTTAAATTTTAATAAGTTTGACGAGCTCATTCTTAATTTAAGAGAAAACAATGTTCTCAGATCAAAATTAGTATATAACTGCAATCTCTGACATATATTATCTAGGACAGCTTAAGTATACACAGTACTATATTTCGAGCTATTTACAAGTGTATTAAGTAACAATCGATTGCTTATTTAAGTATTGCATATAATTGCATAGGAGTGATAAAAAAATTCACTACTTCCTCATAAAACCGAGAATTGATTTGAAATTAAGCGAGCTCCTTGTTAACGCATTGGCAGCTCACAGGTGATTGTAACTTTTAATAAACACGTCCGAGTCATTGACAGTGTAGCAAAAATAGCATACAAAAATAATATACTGAAGTTTCAAGTGATTTTAACCATTGGCTCTTATTAAGTGAATTACGTAATGTAATGTATAGATTTATTTACGCAGGGTAGTTTAGGTTAGCTTAGGTCACAAATGGGTTCCTATTTTACATAAATTGGGACCGATGGAAATATGTTTTGACAATTAATTTAGTTGTCGGCGTGTTCTGTGACTTGAGCACAAATCATGAGATCAATCAAGTCAAACTCAATCTCAATCCAAACATCAACATAATCATGACGTCTCCCCAATCTCTCTTTGTTCAACCACCTAAACAAGTCTCTAGATACTCGTCCCCGGATTTTTTTTTGTAAGCAGAGGCAATTTAATAATAAAAAAACAATGTATTGATTTCATAAGAGTACTTTATTCCAGAGCTGTGGAGTCGGAGCTGGAGTCGTAAAAAATGAGCGGCTCGATTTTTTTTTTGAAAAATATATTTAATAATCTGTATTTAAACAAAATAGTCAAAAGTGTTGACATTTCATGCTTGGCTGACTAAAGATGATCTGATAGTATATATATAAGTTAAAATGAAAATATTGAAAAAAAATCCTCGGAGTCGGAGTCGTTATTTATTTTAAAGCTGGAGTCGGAGTCGTCTTTTTTTTTACACGACTCCACAGCCTTGCTTTATTCTAATCGCTATCGTTAACACTAACATTTTTATATCCTTCTGCGGGAAGTGAATCTTTCATTTTATTTTAACATCCATATTTCTTTTTATCTACGTCAGGGTTTCTCAACGGGGTAGACACAGCGTGTTCCAAGGGAGCCACAGATTTTTTTTCTTTACGGGAGTCACAGTACTGCTTAGACACGGGCAAATTTTCCCGAAATTCGTAAATTGTTGTACTTAAAAAATTGGAAAGTCTTAGAAGAGCTAAAAAAATTTCTGAGAGTGTTAATTTGAAGGAATTCGTAAATTTCTGAGATTTTGGATTCAAAATTCTTGGAAGACGTACAAAACAGGTATGGGGGCCACAGAAAAATAAAGATACTCAGAAGGGACCAAAAATGGTGAAAAACACTGATCTACATGACCGACAGACAGCATATTTATTTGAAATAGCTAAGCTAATCATAGTTTTATACCAATGTAAGTTTTTGCGGCAATTTAAAACTAAAATACAGTCCGATTGAAAATAATGCTTAAGATTTCCTACATTATAAAACCATAACTTGTAGATTTTTACTGATTCGAGTGTAGAAATTTACTGCATTCGGTCTCCCTAGAAAATGTTCAAATTTTTTAATTTGTCAAAGATTAAGTTATTCTTTAATGGTGATATGTTTTTTTTTAATATTATATATTTATTTATTTACTATTTGTATTTGACGTCTGCATTTTTATGAATAAAAAGAAAAATATGACTGTAGACATTATTCAACATTACGTATTTTGAATTACTCGATATTATTTGTTAATGAGTTTTCAGTCATTCAGGCAATTGAGTCATTAATGACTTGTAAACATGATTTCTTTCACCAGATCTCACCTATATTAACATATCTAAGCAGCAGCAGTGATATTCATCGTGTATTTTTAAATATGTGTCTGAGAGACCTCCAAAAGTGAAAAAAACGTTTTGTCTTTTTTGCCAACCAAAAAATGATTTTAAATATTTATAAATAAACGCAGAGGCGGGACAAATTAAGCTTCTCAAATATGTCTAATTCTTTTAAATAAGTCACGTTAACAAAATTCGTGGTTTTTGGTTAATTTGGAATTATAATTAATGGCGACGGTAAGCGTGCTCGAGCGTTACAAAAATATGTGTTTTTGATTAGTTTAAATGAATTTTCCGGCGGTCAATGTCTCGAGAACGTATTTTCCAGACACTCAATGGTCACAAGACCGAAAAACAGGCCTGTTAATAAATTCCCCCCACCCTAGTCTCCCTCTCGCAGTGTCAGGGCGTGGTGGGGGCGGAAAAGGCCCGCCATTGGGCGAGGCGACGCAACTACGCCTCGAGACCGCCCTCCCCGCCCTACTCTGCCCTCTCCCGCCCATGGGCCGGTTCGGGCAATCATTACAAAGATCAATCAGTTCTCGGCGGGGTGTCGTCCGGAGTGTTTGCTTCTCATTGACGCTCTTTTGTTTTAATCGTTGACAACAATAAATAATCGGCCCATCAGGGTGCCGAGCGCTTTCAACTATTTCTTTCCGATCGAGTAATTCAAATCCGCGACATCGATTTTGCAACGCAACTTTGACAGCGTTTCCCGTCTCGTTAATGTGTTATTGAACACAAAGCTATTAGTTTGACATGCATCCAATTAATATCGAAAACAATTAAAGTTATTCATAGTCGTATACTGTTAATAACCCTCAATATATTAACGTCATGTTGATAACTTGATGAATGAATCCAAAATTGACAAATCCATCTTTCGATCGTTGCCGTCGCTCGCACAGCGAACTGACAATCAAACAATCCACGATGTTGACGGTTGAATTGAACATTCCTGTTTTTTAAAACAATATGGCTAATAATCACAGTTGTTGATTCTGTTTAAAGTGTGAAAGACTTGTAAAATCTGTGTATCCATTGACAATACATTTATACTCTAATGTGCGGTGCAAGTGATTGCTGACAACGTTTGAAAATGATCACCGATATGAGTCCGGTCGGGCTCTATTCGCAGGTCCCTGCAATGTCAAACATCACCAAATCTATTGTAAGTAAAAGTGTTTTTTTTCCAAGTCTCTAACTTCACAATTTCACTGTATTTTTATTAATATCGATGATACAAGCAAGGCTTCAGTAAACATAAGAGCATGCGTATAAAAGATATTTTTAATATACTTTTTACAATTGTATATTTTGCTGGTTTTGTCAATATTTTTTTCTCTATATTAATATTGATGATAAAGTACACCAATATAACATTCAAAGCATACGCGAACATACACTCTATTGGTACCTACAAATACAAACGAAATATGTTTAATTATATATGTATTATTTTGTATAATTCTCTAAAGAGTGAAATATGACTTGTAGTAAAATAAAATCCGCTATTTTCTAATATGTTCAAGACACGTTTCGCTTAACGTCATTTCTGTGGCTTTCGACTTTAGTGTAAAAGTCTTAAGTCATATTTTGTTAAAAATTACATATTAACGTCATTGTATTGTATACATTCTACTGTACGTGTTTCTTCAACTGTAAGCTCCATTGTTATAACGGGTGAGCAAATAGCCTTTTAATAAAATCATTCAATAATAAAATTAACCACAGAAATTATGGTGAAAACACTGTAAACTGCCAGGTTTTCAAAGAAAAGTCAATATACCACAACTTTTCATTTTCAATTAACAGAATTGTATCATTAGTACAAAAATTGTGTTTCAATTTTGTACATAATAGTTACTTCAAAATTCTGAAATGTTTACTAAACACTGTATTTTATTTACAATTGATATTATCACTCGGTTACCGTAAAATGATTAGATTAACATTTAAACAGTTGCTATTGTGTTAAGAAAAAACACAATATACCTTTGTATTAATTTCCATTTTTATTTATTGTCAGCAAGCATTGTCAACTGAGCCATGATCGATAAATAAAAAAGTGGAAATTAAGTACAAAGGAATATTGTGTTTTTTATACATAATGATTTTCCAGCAAGTATTGATTGTGAACACCATACAAGTTGTTATTGTAACTATGTATATGTAATTTTGTATCAATCATCCGTTTAGTAAATTCTTGATTATAGTTGAAAAAAATACACCATTTTATAAAACTATACTTTGGAACACTCGAATCTATTTAATTAAACAAAAGTTCTAAGTAACAATCAATAACTTACTGACCATCGTTTAGAATTGACAACAAAAAGTGTCCAAAAATGTGTAACAAACGCACTTTGGCGAACGATAAAAAGAACTTGTTGACAGGATGGTCCAGAACTGTCCGTAAATCTGCACAGCGGCCGCAGATAAAGGAAGCGACGGCATGAAAAGACCATTCGGCCTCTTGGGGCATTCAACGCAACGGCATCCCCTACAAAGAGCCTTTGTAGGGGTCGTCTTTGGTTCCGACGCCGATTATTGTAAGCGGCTTCTTTGTCCGACACTCCACACGATAACAGATTAGCTACGATATTTTGCTATCGTGAATCGCGAATACAATATTATATATAAGTACTTCAAGGCGCTTTTTTATTTATTTAACAATATAGTAACAATACACACAATATTATAACACTGTCAATATCAGCCGACTTAGGTAATTAGAAAACTATTGGTTAGTTCTTTCGACCCCCAACGAAGTCAAATTAAATACCATCGATAATTTATATATGAATCCTTTTATTCTTCCATCTATTTTTATGGAATTTAAAGAGTATGTTTTTATTGATTGCGCATATCTATATCGAAACAAATATCTTAAGTAAATTTGGTAAATGAATATAATAAAAAAAATCTTGGAGTTAAATGAACTTTCGGTTAGTTCATTTGCACTTATAGTGTAGTTTCCCCAGTTAGTATGGATTAAAATAAAATATTATATGCACGGATGGTTGTGATGACAAATTTAAAATATATATTCAACACGTATTTTGGATAGTATAATTTTCAACAAAATCAAAAATAAAGTTCACTTGTAACAGTTAAAACCATCAAATCCACAAGTGTAATAATTTTTAACCCTAATAAAAACTACACGATGTAAAGATCAATTATAAAGATCTGAGTATTTTAATTAACAATGTAAGATACCGTAAAAAATAAAGTACAGATACAAGGTTTGGCAACTATTGCAGAATTTAATATAAAATAATGTTTATCTGTCAACGATGCATTCGACTATTTTCTAGTACAGTTAACACACAATATCTTTTAGAACCGTTGCCCTCTTGTGTATTGATGTATGAAACAATATGAATTTTTTAACGTTAAAAATTGTAGCTTTGATTCAGTACCTGATACGTAAAATACAAAAATCCAAAATCCATTACTAAGTTGGTCTCAAAGATTGCATAGTATGTTAAAAAAAAAATAATACTTTAAAACAATTTATGTGTGTACTTACATGTTTATTTCATTATCTATTGATCAATTATATATATTATCAAAAAGATGCACCGTGCAAATCGACAAATTACATTTTAATCTAAAAATCGCAAAATATGCAACTAAACAATATTTTCCATAAGTACTGTCTCAAACAAAAACTAAACTGTGACATATTTTTTTGTTCAAATACATTATCGCATATTAATCCTCATTATCACCATGCTGTGAATTTCCGTTGTGTGAAAAAACCGGCAAAGTGCAAGCGAAATAAATGAGCATCGGTGCAACAATGGCCCCCCGGAACGGCCCCCGGCGGCTGCGATTGTGATTGACTGACAAGAAGTCCACGGGCATTTTCGTACATTGTGTCGGTTTTTGAAAATAATGTTATGCGACATCCAGGGCCGTCCAATCTGCGATTTGTTATGATATTGACCAAATGGTGTTCTAAATTAAATTAATACTAAAGTTAAATTAATTACAATTGAAATATCAACTTACTTATCTTAGGAATAATAAAAAATACATTCCTGCTCATTGGTGAATGTCTTTTGAGTATAGTGTGAAAGACTGTTACTAGTAATTTTTTGCAAGGACATATTAATCAGGACTTTGGAGTCGGAGACGGAAAAACCGGAGAAAAATAATTAAATTCTATTGAAAAATTATTATTCTATTCAAATAATAAAATAAAAATTTGTGCTTATTCTCACTTTTAATGATTGAGATCAGAACCGGTTTTGCTCATGACGAGAATAATCAACTGATAATAAAATAATCAAATTAAGGTTCATTGTTATCAGTTTCTAAAAGTAGACAATATTCGATTGAAGAGTTGCAATAACGCGTCTACAAAAGTACAAAACAATAATTCTTGCCTTAAATTTTAAACATTAAGAATGAATAAAAAGTCGCAAAAAAGGACTGGCATTTATTTTTAAAATTGTTATTTTGCACATTTGTATCTGCACGCATAGCTCTTATGTCGTCCACCCATGACAATATACGTGTCAGGGTAATTTTTGGTGTTTATAGGACACAAGTTTGACATGTCGGGCTTGAAGTGGGACTGTGAAAGGTTTTCCTTCAAGTACCCGCTGACTCCATTGTTCAAAAATAATATGAAGGATGTCACAAAACATTGACAGATCTAGAACCCAACCTAAGTATTTTTTATAACAATACTAAACAGCTAAAATGTATACATCGATAAAAGTCTTGACCCGCCATTTTAGAAATAATAATGCTGTTAATGTAATGAAGTATTCAAGTTTTGAATTTTAGCTGAGTTGATTGATATTCGTCAATTGTTATGCGGTATAATCATGCATGTGAAATGGTCCAATGACATAAATGTATTGTAAAAAGTTTTATTTTTAAGAAAATAAAACATACATAAGTTTAATTATCATATTGTAAAATCTGATTTTTTATTTCGAAAATTGTTTTAATTCAATTCATCTCATTTTATTTCAATTCTCTTTATCCTTTCTTGTATTTTTAAAAGCATGTCTATGAAGTCGTAAAAAATGTAAGCACTCCGACTCCGAACTTAGTGTTAATACACGGCTTAGATTATTTTTTTGGGCTTAGTAGCGTGAAGTGGCGCCACTTTTGACTGTAATGGTTTGAATACACAATGAAATAGTAGTTGTAAACATTGTGTCAGTTTAAACGGAAATAAAGTACAAAGAAATATTGTGTTTTTAATAATTATTAGTTTTATTCGAGTACGAATTCAGTTAAAACAGTTCGACTCTACACCCTGCTTAAAATGACAAGCTGTTGAAAGAGTAATAATTTGTTTGCTATACACAGTTTCAAAGGATATCATCGTTTTGAAGAAATTGATATTCAATTGTTTTGATTATATTAATTGCACATGCACGCCTTTTTCAATTATTTCGTGTATTCAAAATTTGTATTTTACCAAACGTGAAAGAATATTTTCTGGAAACATTTTTGTTAAGTATAATATTCTATTGTTGCACCATTTTTTTTTTTGATAGAAGAGCTCAAATTATTATGAAAGTATATCCGTTCATTTGATATCTTCATCCTTAAGATTATCCAACGTTGTTTACATACGTATGACATAATCACAATACCTCTTTGAGATAACAATAATATCATCCATATAACAATTTACAAGTCTTTGATACAAATCTCTATAGAAAAAAGAGGAAAAGATCAGATGACAGACATCGGATATATTCCGTACAAGTGGAATAAAGGTGTCACATTCGATGTAGCTAAAGTGAACAAAGTCTTTTTCAATTCAGATAAGGTATTTTCTCAGTTTTATTGTAGATCTTGTACAAAAAGAACAGTCAAGTACCTGGATACAAAATAATTTAACCGGATGGAGATTTAGTTGCAAACCACCTTTTGGTTTTCATATGCAGTACATGAGTACTTATTATTTATTTTTTGGTGTAATTTAGTTATTCTCTGCGTTTTTTTAAATTATTTTATTTTTGGAAAAAGATTTTGCCTTGTTTGACTGTAGATTTTTGAGTGCTTTGTAAAATTAACTATTAGTAACGTTAATAGTTTGTCTCTATCTATTCTTAATTTCTCATACGCACAATAATAAAACAGTAATTATCAATTCCGATAAAATAGAAAATGAATAGAATATATAAGGCTATTATTTGCAAGCAATTTGAAACATGAACCATGAATGTAATTTAGTAAATAAATATAAATTTTGAAAGTATTTTTACAAATCAGTCTCAAACGTGGCTTGACAACATACGAAATACCATTCCAAAGTAGTATAAAACTGAAAATACATTTAAAATCAATATTTTTTTACAAAATGAAATTCTTTATTTTTTAACCATTTTGGTATGTGCCGTGTTTGCAAATAATACTCTCATATAAGCACCTATTCAAACAGTATTTATATTAAATTAATGTAAAAATATATCTTAACAAAACAAATATGTATTACACTTAAATTTAGACATCGATACAATAAAAAGAAATTATTTTTAATTTCAATACACAAGGTTGAATAAAAGAAAAATGACATTTTAAAATTATAATTTGATAACAATTTCACCCATTCGTTTTGATTTTTTTTTAACGTACAATTTTATTTGAAATATAATCGTAAAGTCGTTAAAATCAGCATAGAAAAATCGGTGCTTAGTTTTCACGGTTGGCTAAAATATACGTTACCAATAAAACCAATTTAATCATTGTTAATATTCTTTTATAATCAAATTACCTGCAATATTATTAAAATAAAACCCACACATTAAAATTTGAAAACAATGTTCGTATGGCGTATCATATTAATTCATTCTAATAAACGTATTTATATTCAAATGTCACCGTTTTCTTTTTAAGTGTTGCCATTGTGTGATAAATACTTTGAATCTAATAATCAACCTAGTGTTACTTGGATAAAACAAGCATCGACAAAAAGTACTTTGGAACAATTTTCAAATTTGAATATTACCTGTCAAAAATCGGTACTCATTTATTTTATCATGCGGATATTTTATTTCGATTCTGTTGGACAAAGTAGAAATTATTGAATGAAATATTTTAATCTTCGTTTTGAATGAACTACGGTACAATCGGTAGAATATATTGTCATTCATTGGATATCATAGTATATGAAGCATTGGATATAATATCGACGACAATGCTCAAGCACATTGCTTTATCCGAACGTCAGAGCATTGTTCATCTAACAACAATCCATCTTATGACAGGTTTACATGATTGCAATGATAAAATACTTCTTGTAGCATGGCATACCTATTATTTACACACTAAAGGTATTGTAACTAATAATGTTGCTCGATTCATACGTTTTAAATTTGGATTGTAATGTCAATTCTTAATAAAAAGTCGGGATTCATATTTATTTCTTTAATTTGTAATCATCTTATATTTACAAGCAGAGGTTTGCGCGAGCCCATTGTTAAAAGACAAACAATCTTATCAAATCTATGCGTTATATAATGAATTAAAATAAATTAACAACGAAGTGATGTACATTTGATGTTTTTGGTATAAATATGTTAAAATATTATTATATACGATGATTTTAGTATAACTTTTAACTTAAAAAGAATATAACCTATTTCTTTTTCAATTATATGAGAGTAATGGAAAAATCCACCCTTTCTCAGTAACACCACGAATAGCTTGGATATTAGGCTAGCCGTTTGTTAGCGTAGTGGCAGCCCATCGCTTTTTATAATACGGCTTTTAGCCGCCAATGTAGCCCAGCAGTAATGTCTCATTTGTAATGTTTCTTATTTAAAATATGCTAAAGTAAATATCAAATTTTATATTGAATATTTTAAAAACAACAACTTAATTTATGCAAAATATATTAGTAGACTGTTATTTTGATAATTATTTTTCACTCAATGTTTTTATTTTTCAATAATTATATTAATTATAAAAGTAACATAAACGTATTAATCTAATAAATAAATGGTTAAGAAATTCTTTTTACACGATGGGAAATACCACTCAAAATTTTGGTAGTTCAGTCATACAAAAGAAATGAACTATGGTGTCTTTATTATTATATTTTCCTGCCAATAATCCCTGTACTTATGTTTAAGCCTATTTAACGTCTTCCTAATCCTCCAATTGACAGGACCATCCATTGATCTTTTCGTGTTCTGTTGTATCCACTCAGCGTCATAATGCTTTACATGCTAAATATTTGTGAAGATTCAGGATAAGTAAATTTAGTGTTGACATACTTAAAAGATTATCGCTTTATTAAAAGAGCAGTTTTATGTTATATCTTTTAAAGTGTAAAGTATCTTTTATGGCTATAGACATTTCAAAATAATAAAAAGAGATTAACTTATTATTGAGCAAATTCTCTGAACATAATATTTGTGTAATTTTATTGTGTTGACATATTTGTTATATGAGTGTCATTCAATGCAAAGACATCTATAAAATAAAGTTTTTACTGCGAAAAAAATCTATAAACAAAAACGTTTTTATACTTTTATATCAATAATTAATTATATTAATAATTTTTAATTAATTGAAACGCAAATTATTATTATATTTATCAATATTCGTAAACATGATTTGGTAGATTTAAAAAGTGTCCATATATTTATTGAAAATATATTGTGTACTCGTTGACATTTTTTTAAAGAAACAAAGTTGGTTTTAACCGATTTTATGTTTTTCAGTACGCTTTGTTTGCTTTGTTTTGAAAAAAAATATATAGGAAAGAATCTTTTAATTTTGAAAATAGTAATTTTTAAATATTACTTCAATTGATTTACGCAGCTTATTAAACAGTTCATATATATAGAGTTTTTGTATATAAAAAACAAAGTCTTATGTCTGTATGCTATCTTGTAGTATTAATTCAATGCGTAGCTGATTTAAATACATAATTACCTTCATCCTGTATGGCTCTTAATACTTTATAATTTCATATTAAATAATAAAAAAACTTTTCTCTACTAATTCCATGTTTATATATTACGATAAAGAGCCAGAATTCATGAGAATATTCAACTGATCAAAACCGATTCTGATCCAAATAATTAAATTTGGAATCAATAAAAAATAATAATATATTTTTCAATATAAATCCTTTTCATCAAGAATTACCAGGAACAACTAAAAAGTACTTTATAACACCCATAATATTTTTGGCAATCGAGTTTTATATATGATGCTGAATATTTTTGATTAACTTTTTTTTGTCATATAAATATGATTGTTAAAACATGTTATAGCTAAATCTTGTTTATAATTCCCGCAGAGATTCAATTCGATGTATATTTTGATGACTTATTTTTTTTTCTTATTCTGATTTTTTTGTGAGTTGTTTTTGATCTAGGAAGTTTATATATTAAATTTATTTAATTGCCATCGTCGATATTTTCTTATTATAATTACTGCTATTTTAGTCGATGAGAGTTTCAGTCGGTAAAGTAGAAAACGTTTAAATAATTTACGGCTCTATTTATTCTTGGCTTTAAGAAAGTTTAAAAGACAAATAATGTTGGCGCGTGACCCGTCCTAAAGGATTCTCTCATTCCTGTCTCGCTAAATTAATTCTGTGAACGTAGCAATTTTCAAATTCTCAGAACTGTTGAATTAATTAAACTTTCAAATAAAGTTTAAACCGTTTTTAATTAAGAAATAATTTACAATCTTTTCAAAATAATACATGATGATGATGTTTTAAATTTGGGGATCGAAATATATCGAAGACTTATTTGTACTTAAATATTAATGTCAAATAAAATGGATCGTGTTTTAACACACATTAATTCGAAATGGTTATTTAAATTAGTCGTAGGTTTTTAAGACTATCCAAAGTGAGATTTTATCACAAAATTAATATGTCACAAGTAAACAAGCCATCGTTAAGTCGATTTCATTCGGAGAATTAATTCACAGATATTCTAGTTGAATGTCGAAGATAATTGTCTAAGGGTAGGCTAGAGGGGCCCCGGAAAGAATCGAGCGAGCCCCTTGTTATATTTTAATAAAGCAGGTGAGCCCCTTGTTAGTTTAAGAGAAAACAATAATCTCAATCAAATGAGTACATAACTGCAATTTATATATTATCTGGTATACAGCTTTAGTATACACAGTAGTACATTTTTGACCATTTACATTGATACGTTTACGGTGAATTGCATATTGTTACATATCAACCGTGGAAAGGAAAAGTAACGTAACCCACACAGCAAATTTTACAGGAGGCACAAAAAACGTGTTTTAATAATTTTGGGCCATATGAAAATTATGAAATATACACAACCTTAAAATGCACGGAGACTTCTAAATTGGTGTTTAATTGACATAATCTAATATTACTTAAATAGATGGTCTAGGAAAAACGTTTTTTTCAGTCTTTTTCTTGATTTAAATTTTCACAACCTCATCTTTTTTAAAACTTAAAAGCTAAATTTAGATACTAGTTCGACATTTGCAGCTTACACCCGTTTGATAAAGCGTGTATCAAGTTTCATATATTGTTGTTATCGAAAAAAAGCTGCTTTGAAAAAACTGTGAGTTACGTCCTTTTTCCTTTCCAGAGTCGATATTATAAGTGTATTAAGAAGTAAAAATCGATTGCTTATGTAAGTATTACATATAATTTCATCGGAGTGATAAAAAAATTCACTCCTTCCCCAGAACACCGAAAATTGCTTTGATATAATGCGAGCCCCATATTAATGTATTGTCAGCTCACCGCTGTTTATATATTTATTATTATTTTAGTTTAAGATTATTATATTATCAATAAATCATCCCACTAGCTCACTTGTATGTGATGAAGTATTGTTATAAAACATAATTGCAGTGTAAAAAAACAATTAATTATGTTGATAAAAATCGTGTACCATTTCAGTGGTGCGTTGAATATCAAAAGCCCCAGTCGGTAAAATAATAGAGTTATCTTATTAGGAGCACATGTTCTTGGTAGATGTCAAAAAATGTGAATAAATCACTCGCGTCTAACACACGTGGTTTGCTAAAATACAACTTCAAAATGGATCGGTCTGCGGCAGCATTTAGAAGTGTTGAGTCGAGATTACAAGATGACACGAGAGACAAAGTAGGGTCAAATAAATCTTCGGTACTGGTTATAAATAAAAGACAGCGTCGTTAAATTTGTCGAAGATAAGATTCCTTTGCAGTACTCAGAGATAATACAAATACTCTATGGAAATTAACAAAATTATTAGGTATACTTATAGAGGTAAATTGTGTTATTATATTTCATTTGTTTTTCTTAAGTAATAGTTTAGTTTGTCTTTTATAAATTATGCAGTGAAATCTGCTAGTACGTCACACGCAGGGGTGGGCTGGAGGGGGCTTGCAAGAGCTCGCGCGAGCCCCTTGTTAAATATTACTCAGGCCGGCGAGCCCCTTGTTGAATTTAGAAAATCATTATTCTCAGATCATTGCCTTATATAATCTAAATAGATTAAAACAGTTGTGATGTACATTTGGGATTTCTGACGTACATTTTTCAGCTATTGATATTGATTCAATCACGACATACTGCGTAATGTTACAAAATATAAGTGTATAAAGTAACATTCGATAGCTTTTATAATTATTGTGTATAATTGCATATGAGTGATAAGTAAATTCACACCTTCCCCAGAACATCACGAATAGCTATAATATTTAGCGAGCCCCTTGTTACCTTATTGGCAGCCCACCGCTGGTCACACGTTTGTTAGTTTATTAATATATGAGGGTACTATTTGCAAACACTGCTCATTCCAAAATGGTTAAACAATGAAACTTAATAAAAATAATAAAAGATTTTTAGTACTTTTTTAAAATTTATTTGATCAGGACCGGTTTCACTCCTCGCGAGCATTATCAACTGATAAGAAAAATAAATCAAACAGTGCTATTTAAAAAAGTTAAATTGAAATAAAAAGGTGTAAGCAACTACTAACAATATAGGTGTTAAGCATTTTAATTTTGTGTAATTATAATGTAATTTGTAAATCCTTTTCATTGTTAGTGGTTGCTTACACCTTTTTATTGTACTATAACCTATACGTTGTCAAACACATACAAACATTGATTTTTATATATAAGACCTACTGTAAGTTAATTTCACTATGCCTATTTCACGGAAGTGCATGCAAAAAGTTTGTCAGAGTTTTATTGCAATCGAATGAGCGGTATGGCAACGCATAAAGAACGGACAAAAAAATATTCATTTTTATATATTAAGATTGATAACTTTACCGTGTACTTTGAGAAGAAATATTCTTTGTTGTTGCTGTTGTAAAAGTATAAATACATGTACTGTTATGGATATATTTTTACTGAAACACTATTCAATGTTTGTTCAAATTTATTCCATATATAATTTACACTTTAAAATAAATCACTTAATCTTATTAATCTAATGATACGATATGAGTATCGAGGCGTCTTTACTGAGCCGTCGGCCGTTCAATTTGAACTGGCTAGATTTGGATAGAAGGAATTGTATATCGATATAGGTTTATTGTTACAATAAGTTGTCATAGATAATGTGCCCAATAGACCACGCTGACCTGATCTCAACCAAGGCCAATTTTGAGGCATTCGATAAATTTGCAACTTTAACATTAAACAACAACGGGATATTCTTGATTATATCTCTTTAAATTCAACGCGGAGTACATTTAACTCTTCCGCCACGGCAGATTCTCAGTATACGGATACACAGGATACTTAATATCACTTAAACTAAATGACTGACCAAGTCACATTCTCTTTTTCTTTCTATCTTTATCTTTTAAGCACAACAGTGCATGGTTAAAAGATAGGTCCCGTGCAGCTCTGTATCGGGCCAATAATATGATGAATAAATTCTTTTCTCGATCGCATTGCGTTATGGAAGGCGGCCGTGAAAATGCGGCTGTATACACACACATAACGGGTGGTGGTGGAATACTCATACAACCAACTTGTCATAGATAATTTAACGTAGCATAGATGTAGGATGTTGTGTATACATTACAGTACACCGAGCATCATCATCATTGGTAAGATGCAAATATGTTTTGCGAATATATAAAAAAAACTTTTTTTTTTAAACTTATGTATATCAAACTAAAGATTGTGGTACCAGGGCTGTTTTGGCTTGGATGGAAGCGGGTAGGAGTGTTGTATAGGAAACCATTAGCGAAGATATATTGCGCAGCAAATGACGCGTGTAGGAGAGGCAGAGCTCAACTGCCGTCGCGTCGTCATGCCTCTTTAGCGCGACCCGCAAAAACTGGTCCACGCTTTTCAATGAATAGAAGGATGCAGACGTTCAGAATTCTTACAGTGAGAATCTTATACAAACTTAAATTTAAGATACCATAGAATGGCGTCGTTAAATGTAAGATTTTTTTTCTGAAGTTGTCTATTTAATATAACTATTGTTATGTTTTATAACTCAAAGGGTTAAAAAAACGATGCTATTATTAATTAATCTATCGTAGAGAATTTTTTTCGATACCGTTTTAAAAAATATTTTTGTAACTTCTTTGTGTACTTTTTTACTTCTGTAAACAAAACTTTTCGCGGCTCTTAAATGTTTGCATGAATACTTAAACTATTTTTATTTTTTTAATCTCTCAGTGAGAGGCATTTGTACTTCTAATGGAGTTATCGTAACCTGATCTGTGCCGTGCGGTATTAATATGGCCGTGCAAGGAGGGCCGTGATTTTCTTTCAAAAAATAAAACCTAATAAATATGTACTTTTTGGACATATAATAAAAGTACATCACAAACACTTACTATATGAATACACGATGGGTCATTTCCGCCATCATTTATGAAAAAAACGTGTCAGAAACGGAAATTACCGCTACGTTAGCGTAGCCCTGCTAGGAACAAATTTAAACACAACAAAAAAAGCTTTTTTTTCTTTAAATCGATGTAGGTATTATTATAGATTACAAAACAATATCTTTAAAATTTAAGTAAGATTCCAAGAGATGTCACTATATGCCTGATATTTTAAAATTATTAAATACGTTTCTTGTGGCCTTTAAGCTGCGTCTCAAGTACTGCGTGTAAACACGCACATTTTGTATAGCCGGCCCTACGAGCACGAAATTGTATGGCGTGTTAACACGTCCGTGGCAGAAAATCGGTTAACATAAGTTTTTCTACAAGAAATGTTTGTTACTCAGTTACTCAACATCTCTTTTTCAAAGAGATGTTGAGTAGGGATAGAAGGATAAAGCTAGGATATAACTATTCGCTCTCCCTACCAGTAGTTGAATGATTGAGATGGTGAGAGTTAATTTTTAGATATCACAAACACCCATTCCTTCGAACAGTAATCGATCTGTCATACTAAGACCCGAACCCGTGAGATCCGATATGGAAACCCACAATGTTAACCGCTGCGCTATACTTAAACTATTATACAATCAAATCAGACGAAATAAATTGCGAATAACTGTTTTTCGAGAAATATTTCAATTTTTACAATACTTTTTTCGTATTGAATAATAATACTAAAATATAGCAATTTTGGTAAAGATTAACTATTTTGATCCGCGGCGAAAATATGTTTATTTTTTCACGTCTTTAGCTCTGAGCTTTCGTCCGTCTGTGTGAACCTACGCAAAATTGCAAAAAATGTTTCGCTTTTTTTCGACTCCATTTTGACACAATATATGCCGCCAAATCGGCGGAAAAAAACATGTTTTCCAGGAAGAAAAGGAAGCGACGCTATCGTTTGACGCATACATTACCGGCGAGTAGTGGTCCCCAAGCGTTTCCGGTTAGAGGAAATAGTACATTTATTTGTCTAAAAACAGGATAAAATGTACATCTAAAAGTTTTTTTTTAAAATGTTTTTCTAACAAAATGTTTGTGGATTTATTTCATGGATTGCTTATAAAGAGCTGTGATATTGTGATAGTTTCCAACAAATAAATGAATAAATGCGATACAATATGACATATTATTTACCATTACTTTTTCATTGACTTACTTAGATATGAATTAGTAAAGACAATTTTATTCATACTGAAAAAAATACTCAATATTCAGTTAATGACTGTATTCCAGATTGATAATTCAGAATTTAGTAAAACGTTTCTTATTTCTGTGTCTAAGTCAGTGATTCCCAAATTTATTATGCTCGTGGACCCCTTTCATAGCAAAAACTTGACCGTGAACCTCCAAGTAAAATAATAAAGTTAATGACTTGAGAGGTATTTTTTTCCATGCCTGCTTCCAATTTGGAGCAAATGGCCACCTAATGGACATATGTTTTTCTACGAAAACTGTATGTTAGTCAGTCGCTCAAACTCTCTTTTCTCAAAGAGTAGTAGAGATAGGATAGGATTTCTATCCTACCCTTATCCTACCCCTATCCCTATCCTATCCCATTTATTGGACAGCAATTTACCGATTTGCCAAAAAGTCCGCGGACCCCCTTATGTTGTCCACGCACCCCCAAATGATTTTTAATTTGTCACAGACCCCTTCAGCGGTCTCACGGGCCCTTGGGAGTCCACAGGAACCACTGGTCTAAGTGAATGCATTTTTAATATGTAAATTTAAGTCTCAATGTAGGAAAGAAACTTAACGTCAATCTTCTACGATGCAAATTTTCTTTGATGACGCAAAAAATAACTATATATAATACTTTTTATGAAATTATGGAGAACATTTGAGAAACTTACTGTCAACACTTTTTCTATTATTTAATTAAAGATATATAACCCTTAAACTATTAGGTAGAAACGATCATATAAATTTGAAATATCTACGTACAATAAATCTACACCTAATATTGTGAAACTAAGACCGCTCCGCTGGGTAGATGAGATGAACAAATTTGTACTGAATTTTAAATTACAATGACTGTTACTTAGTCGCGCAATGTCTTAAATGAATTTAAATATTTTTTCTAGAGTGGTATTATTCCCGTGGTATTCAAACTCAAAACTAACTATCTGTAAATCGTATTTTTTATATAAATACTAATTGTATTATAGTATTTCATTTTTGTTAGTATAACATTTGATGCTTTTTTGTCCCTTTTTCATGTTAGTGCATTCCAATAACCTAATAACATAACTTCAATACTCAAAATGTTGATATAATTATAAATATTTCTATCGTTTTTTCATAGCTTTTATACAACAAAAATAATAAAATTTGAAATCTTAAAAGTTTGTGTTATGCATTGCTGCAGTAACTTTTTCAACAATATTTGTTGTAGAAAATTCATGTTTTTTTTGGCCATGATGTACCTACATATATTTTTTTCATACATAATATATTATTTTTATGTAAAACAAAATTAATAAAAAAATATAGATAGAAAAAGTAGATGCTTTTTGTGAGATCCGTGAGAGTGAGATCTGGCACGAAAGCCCACAACTCTAACCGCTGCGTTATGTAATTTAACATGCGATATATAATGCCTTCTTGAAAATTGTTTATTTAGAAACATTGAAAAAAAGTATTATATTTTTAAAATCTTTGAAACAGGTTGAAGATATCCACCTCACGGGGGTATTAAAATGACAACAAAGGTAGATAACAATAATTGAATATGTCGAGTCAGAGGCAAAGGCGATATTTGGTGTTAGGTGTTGGACCATTCATAGTTTTTATTTCTTCCTAACAACGTTTCGCGGCGGGGAATCAAACGGCAGACCCCCGCGATTCAATTTCAATAAACCATTGCCACACTCCTCGAGCGCCCATCACACTACAAGGAACAAACAATTCAATTTGCAATATTGTGTAAATGTAATTCGTGCAATTTTTAGAAGAAAAAAGACAAAGATCATTTTTTATAAATACGAATCAGTGCTCTATTGTAATACTAAGCCCCAGGAAATACAAAAAAAAATCTTCAAAGTGACCGATTGCCAAAGCCGTTATATTGGGTATTCGAGTTGGATGTCGGTTGGCAAATGCCAGTAGATTAGTTATTGGAGTGCAATACGTTAATTGCAAAATATTTAATTTTCAATGTATTATATTTGCTGCCTGTGTGGTTGAATGGTCAACGTCGTTGGCTTTGGTTGAGGAGGTCACGGGCTCGAATCCCAGTACGGACAGTTTCCTAAAATGGTATTTCAATCGATTTATGAATTTCTGTTCGAAGGCATAGATGTCTTGAATTCTCCTCTCCCACCCATCCCATCGTATGAACGGGGCGTATCGAGAGCGATTAGCTCATTACTAGTCCTGTCCTAGCTCTATCCTTCTATTCCTACTCTCTTTGGAAAAATATAAGTTGAACAACTGAGTAACAAGCAGTTCTTGTAGAAACACTTCTGTTGAGATAAACTCCATTAGCAGTTCATATGCTCCACATTGGGAGCGGACATGGTAAAAAATATATATACATATATATATTAATTAGGTACAGCACATTTCAAATACAGACCTTATGTATGCATCAAGCACCTTCATTAAATATTTCTACAATATCTGCAGATGCGGGACATCCACTATGCTTACCATTTGCCTTGAAAGATTGATGACCTGTTCATATGCTATATTACTTAAGAATATATTCATAATAAAACATAAACAAAACAGTTATTGTTATAAATTTTATAAAGCAGTCGCCCGATCGCAAAAAAACGGAGTTTTATTATACATAACATTTATTGAAGCTTATTGTGTGATGTTCACCCGGAGGCAGGCGAGATACATTTCCCGATCGAGGTGGGCATCACACCGAGCCCCGCGGGGCGTCAGATCGCGACGGGGGCGCGACCTCCGACTGTGTCCGCGCGTGCTAAGGAGACTCTCTTACACTTTCATCATTTGATTACAGATAGATAATAAAATGAGAAAAAATGTTTTATTTCCGAGAGGATTGCGTGGAAAGTTACAGTCGGTTGTCGGATTGTAGGTTGCTCCAAAAGTTTTTACTTGCTATGAGACAAAAAATATTCGAAATTCGAATGAAAAAACCGTTCCATTATCTGTGAAATTAAACGAGGGAGATTTTATAATATAATACTTTTAGCTTGATTAACAAATATATTTTTATTAAATTTCCATATTTTAACATTTCATTTGACTGAAGCCACGCTCACAAAAAGGTTGAGAAACACTGCTCTACAGTATAAATTAAACATAATGAATATTTTTTAAAAAGAATAATTAAGAATAGTAAAATATTCTACTACAACAAAAAAATATAAGAATTCGTTTCTGTATGATGAAATATTCAGTTTTAACTGTCTCCCGAACACTTAGGGTAAACTGATTTAAGCTGTTAGAATTAAGTCGACGATATATAAATATTTTCCATGCGTTAAAATTTAAATATAATTAAGAGCCATTTTACAAATTAATTGATCATAAATGTCTTTTTGAAATTTGAAAGTTAATGTAAAATATATGCTGAAGATATTACAAAAAGCATAAATGGTTGGTATTGGATATATTGAAATTGGATTAAATTCTTCGCTAGACCCTCCATTGAAGGCTGTGCAGTCGACACGGCGTCAAAACGTAAATCATCCGCTGCATGTAGGACAAGTCATTCATCGCTTGTAAGTTGGCTCGTTCCCCTTTTCATATCGATTACCGATCCATACGTCATCTGAATCGACGGCGCCATGCTGAGCATCATCAAATGAACGTCAATCACGAGGCGTTGCGTCCATTTATACATACTTTGTTTGTACGTGCATGACGTTTGAGAATTTGAATTCGGAACATGTCGCTTGAAAAACATTTTTATTCGATTATAAAATGTTACCATATAAATAAATGAGACGATTATTTAACAATAAAGCGACGAACGTTTTGAGTTTAAAAATGGAATATCTCACTACCATAGATAATTGAAACATATTTTTAGGCAAGATAAAAATAAGAACACGTTACAGAAGTAGAAAATAGTTAAAATAATTCACCTCAAATAAAAAAATATTTTGTTTAATTATACTATACATATAGTTATTTAAAAAATATATTAGTGGTAAAAAGATCACTAAGCTTAACATTTTGACAACGTTTAAATGATTCGAAATAAATTAGAGAACTGGTTATTACGATAGAGTAATCGACAGAAGAGGACTGCTTGTAAGTCAATAATTTAACGGCCATCAAATAAACAAGATCTTCGTATATTATTATGTTAACACTTATGTACATAACCGCATAATTTATTAACTGAAAATCAAATTTATTTACAAACGTACCTTATTAAAAAGGTTTTAATAATGGTATTGTGATGGCTATTTGTGTTACTAAATCTATACGTTTTATTTTACATGATTATGCAAAAAATAATCTCTGTTAATAATAATAAAAGAAATACGAAACTGTCAAAGCGCCTTTAAAAGCTCTTCAACGGTCATCCGTCAATTGTCAGGTTTTTTCTCTGTCAAGTTGCCGGCGTGGTGCTTTCATTTTTTTTTCATATTGCAACTCGAGAATGACATGCGTAAACTGATGTTCACAAAAGCTCGGCTGTCAAATTAATAATGAGTAATTTCGTATAGGCTTCAAGAGCATTGAAAAACAGTTCGTAAAAACAAATATGCGTAGGAAAAGAATACGTTTAACATTGCCTATATTGAACGGAAGTAATCGACCACGAGCTTGAATTTGTATTAAAATTTCAAACGATTTTTAAACGGTTGTTACGATAACGACTAGCTAATGACTAGTCGATTCCTAGTCTAATTCTTTCGCCCAAGCCAAATATCAACCAGTTCTTTTAAAATAAATTAGAATAATGCTAGCCCTTTCTACGTTTCAGTACATTGGTACATTACAACTAACCAGAGAGCACACGCAGTGTGGTAATTACATGATATCATTCAATATCAAGTGCATTCATGAGCATGTCGCTTTTAAATATATATTTGTATATCGACTTTGGAAAAGAAAAAGGACGTAACTCACACATAGCAAATTTTACAGGAGGCACAAAAAACGTGTTTTGATGATTTTGGGCCATATGAAAATTATGAAATACTACCTGGAAGTGGACGGAGACATCTAAACTCGTGTTTAATTCTCATAATCTAATATTAATTAAAGAAATTGTCTAGGAAAAACTTTTTTTTCAGTCTTTTTTATTGGTTTTAATTTTCACAACCTCGTCTTTTTTCAAACTTAAAAGCTAAATTTAGATACTAATTCGGCATTTGCATATTACATCCTTTTGATAGAACGTGTAAAATTTTTGATACATTGAGATTTTCGAAAAAAAAGCTATGGGTTACGTCCTTTTTCCTTTCCACAGTCGATATACATTTGGATTTTTTTAAAGATATATTGTACATAAGTAATATAGTACTATTGCAGTATTGGACAGTCAGTCATTCCGTCATACCCTTTCATCGTTTTAAAATAAAAGTAAATTTTAATTATGACAGTTCGTCAGTATCATGTAAGTTTAATTTTATTTGTATGCGTAGAGTATCTTTGAATAAAGTATACTTCATTCAATTCAAATCAGGCATAAGAAAAATGTTTTCACACAACAAACAATAGGAAACTATTGCCAAAAGTTGCCGTACGCAAAAATAACAAAGCCCCACATTTCGAAATAATTAAACGTTCAGTGTTGCCTAACGGTCAGTGTTTAATTTGAAATAGCTACCCATATTATGTGACGACACCAACCTAACAGAGGCGGTTTTAGATTTTGAAAAAGGAACTGTTCAAACGTGGAAAAGTTCATTAAAGGCGCTATCTTATAAATATGTAAATTTGGTATCCTTTAACGCTGTCAAGAGTGTTTTGGGTTCTTTATGAGAATTTGTTGTATCTTTTCTTTTGTACTTACATATCGACTGTGGAAAGAAAAAAGGACGTAACCCACACATATAAAATTTTAAAGGATGCACAAAAAATGTGTTTTGATGATTTTGACCCATATGCAAATTATGAATTATACACAACCTTGAAGTGCACAAAGACTTCTAAACTGGTGTTTAATTGACATAATCTAAAATTAATTAAACAAATTGTCTAGAAAAAATCTTTATTTAAGTCTTTTTTCTTGGTTTTAATTTTTTACAATGTCATCTTTTTCAAACTTAAAAGCTAAATTTAGATACTAATTTGGCATTTGCAGCTTGCATCCTTTTGATAGAACGTGTATCAAGTTTGATACATTGTGATTATCGAAAATAACCTGTTTTGAGAAAACTGTGGGTTACGTCCTTTTTCCTTTCCACAGTCGATATATATATATACACATAAAAGTGTTGATGAGTCGAATTAAATTTGTAAAAATTTAAGCTTGATTAATTCAGATACTGTTATAAATAACCGATAAAATAATTATACCATAATTCCTTGCGCAGTTTGAGTTAAAAAATAACTATATCCACTTTTCAAACGGTTTTTAATATAATGTCATATTTTGAGCCTTTATTGCATAGAAACTACGATTTTTTTAGCGACGTAAAAAAATAAGTCGGGTTCTATGGCGCAGCGGTTAGCGTTGTTGGCTTCTGCGCCGGATCTCACGGGTTCGATTCCAAGTATTTTTTCGATTGATTTAACGATTTCTGTTCGAAGGCATGAGTGCTTGTGATGTCTAAAAATTTCCTCTCACACTTCCGATCCTTAATAACTAGGCGCACTGAGAGCGATTAGTCCTACCCTAGTCTCATACGTTTATTCATATTACTTTCTTTGAAAAAAGGGAGGTTGAGCGACTGAGTAACAAACAGTCCTCGTAAAAAAACTTCAGTTAATATATCTCCATTAAGAGGCCATTTGCTCAAATTGGGAGCGGACATGGATTAAAAAAATGATAAAATAATTTCTGTATGTGACTACACTTAAGAATTAAGCTTACAATGGTTGGTTACGAAATATTGAATGTTTACTAACTAACACCAATCATAAAAATGTCCAATATAATAATGAAGCCTTTAAAAATATTATGCTACTGATTTTTGTGTAGCATTTTGCCGTGACATTTAATAATTTAAAAACGAATGTTGAATTTTAAAAATCTCACTATACTTAGGTGTACAATAATTAAATAAAATCCTTATTTTTATTATATTATTGACTCTTTGGATTTTTTTCTAAATTAATGTATATGTTCTTATTGCCTATTGGTTACATTTGAAATGTTCAACCAGCTACTGCCCCGTATTCTGGGTATCAATAAAACGCCTCTACTCTACGTCTTGTATGTATCAAGTAAAATCTAAATCATAACCAACAGATTCCAAGCGTTCATTGTTCACGATGAAACAGTAGCGGTAAAGTTAGAATGTTACCGATATAATTAGCCCTGGCCTAAGAAAGCCGCCAATCCTGGCCGCTGACAGATTGACAGGACAAAAGAGCGGGAAAGTTGATGGAGATAGAGCCGAATCTATGGCGGGAATTTCGAAAAGAGAACGGGAAAACAATACGTCGACGTCGTTTTTTGTAGTATTTTTAATAATGGCACCTCCATATTGAGAGCGTTTATAATGGTGGCTATTATATTTTAAGTAATCATATTATAAATCAATAAAAAAATAATTTACCTTCAACAATTCAATGAGGCCATATTAGAAGTTTCACCGAATCAATTTGTAAAACAAATGTTTTAAATACAACTCCTCAGCGCTTATTCTATAGAGTTGTTCTCTGCCTAAAATTCTTTATATTAATTATTTCATGATTTATAAATCGTGTTATAATTATATTTTATGATTGAGGTTCCTTGATACTTTAATTTCAATTATTTTAATAGCTTTTGTTTCTGCATCGTTATTTAGGGCACGGTTTCTCAACAAGAGGCCACAGCACACAGAAAAAAATAATTCTAGGGGAGGGACAGCATAGTTAAGGGGGGGGGGGGGCAAATCGATAAACTCTCTGTTTTTAAAAAATTGTCCCGATATAATTGTGTGCCCGAGTCTCGAAAAACTTAAATGCTTGTATAAAAAGACGAGTAGGGGGTCCACGAAAAAAAAATGAGATTTAAAAGGGGTCACGGCTTAAAAAGTTTGAGAAACTAAGATTTACGTTATAACCATTTTCATGAATTCCTGCTGATAATAAAAGAATTGTCTACGTCAGGGTTTCCCAAACATTTTCTTGAATGGAACACTTCGCAAGTCCGGAAAATATAACGGAACACTTTTAAGATTTTTTTGAAACTCTATTGCAGTATATAAAGCCATTCCATTTTTTTTCGGAACACCTACTCTGGCTCCGCGGAACATAATTTGGGAAACCCTGGTCTACGTTATAATCAGAACATTTTGCATATTAATTGATTATATCTACATTAAAATCATGGAATTGAACTGAAACGGTAGGAAGTAGGAAGGGTGTTTTAGTAATGTTGATTGTTCAACTATCCTTTCTAGAACTATACGTTTTGATGTCTAAATACGGCATAACGAGCTTAAATTACATTGGTTCTTAAATTTTGTGGATGATTGATGAAAAAAAGTCTATTTATATCCGTAGCCGAGTAGCAAGCTACTAAGTTTCCGTTTCTCGATCCAAATCACAAAGACCCATTTAAAAAGTCATCCATTTACCGAATTTCACACCTTTTTATGTTCTTATGATAATAATGTATTTCAATTGTTAAACCTTTTTAATATGTCTCAATGGCCACCTTTTGTAGATAATATTTTAGTGTAAAATTCCTGAAATAGTTTCGACTTTAACGAAATGTGGCACATTCTGGACAATAAATATCTAGTAGGCAGGGTTAAATACGTGATAAATCCATCGAGAATGTGGCGTTAGTCAAATAAAATGGGTAAACAAACAATTCTAACATCGGTAGGCGTGCCTAACGACTATTAGTTTCATTATCACCATAGGACGAGGATTGCTCCTTGCGCAAGAGAGTCATAAAGGACAACGGACTCTTCGGTGCGTTTGACAGAGGTAGGTGAGTTATCACCTGTTCGGGCGAGTCGGCCCGTTAAAGTCCTTAGAAGGATGCATTCCGAATGTGCTCATGATGAGCCATGTTGCTGCAGGTCATGTTATTATGTAATTAGTTCCTTGTAATAATAAATAACACTAAAATGACGGCTGTTTTTTCAGTGTATTTTTTAAACGCCTAGCATAGAATTTTAACGACAGGCAATTAATAAATATTTGTAAATTCCATGAATAAATTTGTAATTATTTGACAATTTCAGCATGAGTTTTTTTGAATATCGTTTTTTTCTCTTTTGACAGATTCGGGTCGATATTATTTCAAAAGAAAAAATATTTGTTCCAGAATAAAAACAAAAAAATCTCGATATGTCAAAAGTTTTTTAAAATTTTTCTGTATTGTCGAAAATACAACTCACAATCTATTGTTTTGAGGTTCAATAATATATTTTATAATCTTTATTTTTTATTCATTATGATTATCAGGTATAAACTTCAATTATTCATAATATACAACATTCCCAAAATAGTATGAAATCGATAGAATTTAAAAAAATAGTATTTGATAATTTGTTTGCAGGATAAATAAATAAATATATCGTGAAGGAAATTGGCGAACTCCATAAAGTCTCTTAGGATATCGGAAGTAAAATATATACCTGAAATCGGGACAATCCCGGAACATCGCGATACCTGGCAACCCTAGATTTGACAAATGTTTTTTTTCATGTCCGCTCCCAATGTGGAGCATATTACCTCCTAATGGAAGTATCTCAACAGAAGTTTTTTTCTGCGAGAGCTGTTTGTTACTCAGTCGCTCAACCTCACTTTTTTTTTCCAAAGTGAGTAGTAGGGAAAGAACGATAAGGCTAGAACAGGACTAGTGGTTAACTAATCGCCATTGCTATACCCAGTCGTTGAAGGATCAGAAGGATGAGAGGATGAATTGATATCACAAACACTCAGTCTTCGATCATAACTTTTAATTGATCAATTCTCAAATTCGCTGTGATCTTACCGGCAATCGAACCCAGAGCTGCTGGTAGAGCAAGCAGGCTGGTGGGCCACAGCAGGCTTATTGGGTTTTAGTTTATTACAATTTGTTAATTAAAATCAATAAAATTACTTTTTGTTAAAAATATTAATACTTCAAAGAAACTCATATTGTAATAAAATAGATAAATGTTCATGTTATGTTTATGTAACAAGCATTTAAATATTATATGTAAAAGCTTTCCTTTCGTTGAATAACTATTATTAAAGATATTGCAATTATTTATGACTCAGGAGAATATTTTTTTAAACCACTTATAATTGTCACAATTAATTATAATAATAAATGCCGTTTGCAAATTATAATTGTACAAAATAGCGAGCGAGAAAAGCAACTTAAAAAAAAAAAAAGTCGTTAAGATAAATTATTTTATGTTTTGTTTGCAAAAATAAAAATAAAATATTCATAATACTTTCAAACAATCTATTGTAATTAGTAGATAAGTAAGTGGAAGGATAAACATTTGCAAGAATATTAAAACTTGCAATACAATAAGCTTTTAGTTAATTACTCTTTATCGATGATTATAAAAAAAATGACATTCCCTTCCGGATGGAGGTGCAATTATAACTGCACACAAGTCACATTGGCACTAGTTACATTGTTTGCTTTCCAGTGGCGTGCATAAAAATTTGAATAAAAATCTATAAATGTTTGATAATGTCCGTGAATGGACCATACCTTGACAGCATTTTTTAAGTAATCAATTTTTTTTATAATCCGTGTCCGCTCTTAATGTCGAGCACATGATCTTCTAATGGAAGTATCTCAACAGAAGTTTTTCTATGAGAACTCTTTGTTACTCAGTCGCTCAACATCTCTTTTTACAAAAGAGAGTAGTAGGAATATAAGTATAAGGCAAGGACAGGACTAGTGTTAACTAATCGCTCACGCTACGTCCAGTTGTTAAAGGATCGGAAATGTTGGGAGGTAACTTTTAGACATCACAAACATCCATGCTTTAGAATAAAAAAGTCAAATAATTTATCAAAAAAGATGTTATTTAACTTTTTTTGATTTTTTACAAACAACCATTCTATTCAACAACGTTAAACAAGAATGATAGAGTAAGTAAAACCGTAGATGTTGGATTATCCGTATTTTTAGACCCTGTTTTCAGGATTAAGTAAGGAAAAATAAAAAAATACATGCATGGCTTTGTGGACAAATATATTCTTGAATTCATGACAATATTAGAATTTTTTAATTGGATAACTGAAATCCTTTGCTTTACTTGCTATTGATTGTGAATTTATTTAACTAATTGCTAACTTTACATAATTTCTTAAATTATTAGAACCTTTAATGATTTGTGTGCATGCTTTTAAAGATTAAAATATGGTGATCAAAGCCTACGTCACTGGAGAAGACTACGTACCTTCATATTGTATGAGAATGGATAGAGGAAATGTTGTTTGAAGTAAATGCAGTCAGTTGCAACCCTCGTGTGCATACCGGTTGCTTGTTGCAGATAATAATAATGATAAGAAAATGCATTCGTCACATACTCAAAGCATGTTAACTGCATTCTGCTGTTATTAGTCTATTATTACCGTCTTTCAATGTAGTAGTAATTTACCGATTACTTAACGACAAAATTATTCAAAATTTGACTAAGCCAGATAAGAATTAAATTCACAATAATTACTGTGTAATTTTTAAATTCATTTCTTAAAAATACGACAACTTGATAGATTTGATAATTTTATATTGCTTTACCAATCACCACAACAAATATGTTTATTTTATTTATAAAGAAGAATTTTAAATATTATTATTATGCCAAGTCTTTGGTTAAAGAAATACGATCATGACTATCGGTAAACTTAGGCGTCTATCCGCCGTAAATACGTAGGTAAAGCGTAGTTTTTTTGTGGTTTCATAGCAAGCTATCCAAGACACACATGCGAGTCAGCGGTCAGAGGTGCAATTATCGTGACTATTACGCGGTCAGATGCGGTGTTTAATTCGTTAACGACACCCGCCCTTGCCTGGGGACATAGGGGGCGGTAAATGGAACGGTGGGCGGATAAACAGGGTAACACATCGCATGCACTCTATAAAAGTAATCATTATGTTATAACTTATAACACTAACACCGAATCTGGATTACATAGATTAGAATATTACTAATTGAATTGTATGCCGCTCAGGGAAAATTACACTTACGTTAGATTGTGACGTATTTATTACAGAATGTTTTTATCACACAATTCATTTTAGGGACACCAGCAGAATATAGTCGACAATATTGAAATCAAAGAATTTTGGCGGGCCACTTTTTTTTTGTAAATATTGTCTGTTTATAGAAAACATAAGGTAAAAAATATTTCATTGTTATTTTTTACTTAATATGTTTACAATTTGTTGTTTTTTTTAACAATTGATTTATGCAAATGCTCGCTTGAAACTAAATCCTGCAATCTATCCTAAAATTGTGTGTGGTTTGAATACCCAAAACAGATTCGATATGGTTTTCTGTTAACTTTAATCTAAATTTTGATTTAAATAGGCTCAAATATTGTACGATGTTTAGTAACATTTTTAAAATATTCGGATGTATAATATAATATAACTGAAACATGTTTCAAGTATTGATTTTTAGTATAAAAAATTACCTTTTGAATTTGCATTGAAATTCACAAACGAATTAAAAAAATTTGGGCATCCCTGTCGAATATTTTAATCCATATTATTTCCTATCTGTACTTGGAGTATGCTACGTTTGGTGAGCAGACATGAAAATACCGTGTGAAATCCAGACACTCTGTTCATTGAATGATATTTTCGATGGCTAAATAACTTTAATAAAAAAATAATATTTGCCTTATAATGCTGTTTTTGTTTGGAATCCGTGCATTTATGGCGGTGGTAAAATACAAGGGGGTCGTCAAACGGTGGCGCGTATGCGGTCTGGTGTCGTAAACTTATTTATGGCCCAATTTAAAATCTCTGATTTTATACGTTTGTTTGTGTATTTGATTGAGGGATATTTCATTCATTATAATAATTCGATCCAATCATAGGACGGACGTCTTGTGAAAAATATTTTTATGTATACTAAATTTATTATTTATTTAAATACATTTTAATGGTTTCTTATTACAAGCCTAGCCCCATATTATTTTATCATGTTATCAGTAGTAAATTAATAAAACAAAGTTTTCAAAAATCATGTTTATTAAAAAAAACCAATATTAAGAATCCCTTTGATATATTTCATCTCTTTTTTCACTTTTTTGTCACCTCACCACTGTCATTATATAACTGATAGCTAAGGTTTGCAATGCCTATTGTTATTTAATCCATGAGTACTTACCTATATACTCGGCATATAATAAAAATCTTATTACAAAATTTCCTGATTCAAATACCCCTAAAACGGGCGTAGCGAGAGTGATTAGCTAACCACTAGTCATGTCCTAGTCTTATCCTTATATCCCTACTCTCTTTGAAATAGAGAGTTTGAGAAACTGAGTAACAAACAGTTCTTGTATAAAAATGGATTTAAAAATAAAAAGTAAATATTTGAAATATAATAACTTAAAATTGTAGACAACGTTTTAGGTAAAAATAGTAAGTTTTAGAAAATTATTGTTCAATTGAATACTTACCTTGAAAGGTTATTAAAAATAGTGTATTGTATTTGTAATTACTTTCTTTCTTAATTGATAAATATTTTTTATTATTGAAATACTCAACTGATTTTTAAATCCCGATATAGGGAAAATTTTCCACGGTTGCCTTCCCTAATCTGACTGCGTTTTATTAAACATAAGTTATATTACTTTAAAAATAAAACGTTAATTATTTTAATCAGTTTATTTATTTATTATTCAACATATAAATGTAATCCTGAAGCAAGATGCGAGAGTCGTCTCCGAAATGATAAACCCAAATGACTTCAACAGAAGCAATCAACACCCGACCGATTATATGATTCTTGTAAAAGAAGTTATTATTCGTGTCGGGTTTCATCGCTTATCTGACTTGCTTGCCCAGTGTCCTCTTAACTCTACAATAACCATGACTTACCATCAATACTACTGTCAATATTGTAATAGTTTTATTAAAATTGGTTTATCTGCTTTTTTAAAAAACAATGTTGCGAAAGAAAGAGGTTGATTTTATATTCACATACAAATGCCAAAATTTGAATCGTTTAAATTGTGTTCTTTACTTATACATTATGTTACAATCTGAAATATTTTCATTGACATTAATTCAAATCACAGTCAATAACCTTGTTTTTTTTTAAATATATTTTTACGTAATTATTTACTCGATAAAAAAATTACTAACCGTCAGTTTATGTTCATCTCTGCAATTGAATTAGTCAAAAGGCGACACCCGGATTGTCATTGACAAAACGTATAAAAGTGATAAAACGATTCCAATTTAACACAAATTCATTTATCACTTTTAAGATGTTCACTGTCAATACTTGGTGGAATGGCATTAAAATAAAAATAATAAAAAAATTTTAGTACTTATTCCACATAAAATTTATTTGATCAGGACCGGTTTCGCTCATCGCGAGCATTATCAAAACCTTAAATTACACCTTTTATTTCAATTTAACTTGTAAAAAAAGCACTGTTTATATATTTTTCTTATCATATGATAATGCTCGCGATGAGCGAAACCGGTCCTGATCAAATAAATTATGAAAAACGATTAGGTGCCTGAACGCCATTCCATCGCAATAAATGAAAAAAAAGCACTGATAAAAGTTAAAGTATAAAACATTACTCGATAGATACCAATATAGTTTATTTAATTTTAATCTGCCTAATTATATTTAATATTTTGTCCTCATTTTTAGTACGATAATTAGCAACTAAATGTATGGCTTAAAACACTTATTTGTGTGTACAATAAATTATATTTGAAATTATGATAGGTTTGCCTACGAGGTATAGCAATTAAAAATGACATAATGGAACATGCAGGCAAGGTGTGCGACTGTGTAAGGCAGATATATTTACCTGTAAATTGCTCCAATTTATTCCCGTCTGACAAGTAAGGTCAGTTATATGATAGCGTGGCAGTACTCACCTATAATACCTCTACCACTTTACGGAGTATTTGAAAATTGTTTATAGGTTTGTGTTTCGGTAATTTTAGGTTATCTAGTTGTAAAACAGACTTTGTCTTTTTGGTAGGGTCCTATGGCTTTTGTGCTGTAACTCACGGGTTTTAGATCGATTTCTGTTTAAAAATGGGTATTTGTGATGTCTAAAAGTTCCTTCCGACCATTTCACATCTTTCAATAACTTGGCGTGGCGAGAGCGATTAGTTAACCACTAGTCTTGTTCTAGCCTTATCTTTCGGCTCGTATTTTTCCGGTCTGAATTTTAAATACAGTTTCGGTCATAATTTTTATCACATTGGTCTGAATTTATATTGAATGGTCATAATATATCGGTCAGTGTACATACGGCAGAATAAATAATAAATGGTCAGAATTTATATAAAATATTCATAATTTAAATGAAATTGAAAAAAAATCTAAACTAACCTAACTAAAATGGTTATAAAAATCTGACCATTTAATTTGTTCTCTTATCTTTCTATCCCTTATACTTTCTTTAGAAAAAAGAGCTTGAGTGACCGACTTACAAACAGTTTTATTAAAAAAAAATCTTTTTAGATACCTTTATTAGTAGGGCATATGATCCACATTGGTAAAGCGGACATGGATTAAAAAACGTGCTTTGTCAACCCAACAGCATATTAACCATACATATGAAAGGTAATTAATACACAAATTTTTCATACCGTAATAAATATTTCTGTCTTTCATTATTCACTATTACATTTGTGATTTTGCAAATATTTAAGTGCCTTTAATATCAGATAAGAATTTTCTTGTATCCTTGTTTTTTAGCAAACTTTCGTCAACGTTTTTCATATGAAGAAGAATCGGCAGAATATAAACATTTAAAAATCAATTAATTTACGATGTTTTAAAAATTTTAATTCTTTTTTGAGATGAATTAATTTATTCTCAAACTGAATGTGTCATAAAGTAGATTTATGTCTAAAAACTCGACCTTGCGATGAAAAATTTCAGTCATAGGTCATAGATAATTTTATTTTTTGATAAAATATTTATTATTTATTAATTTAAATAAAGTGAACGTTATTTTATACACTAAGAAAACAAGTTTTTTAACTTGAATACTCACGTGAGAAGGCCAACGCCTCAGGCTGACGCCATTACTGTGTCAGACCTTCTTGTAACTTTTTTTTTTCTCTTGTATGCATTTCAAAGTCAAAACCACGTAAATTTAATATCCATCTAACCGTAAAAAACAAGCTTTGTCTCAAGACAAAAAATGTAATCACTCCTCGTGGTTGTTTTCTCAAATATTTGTATTTTTACCTCTGGTTTTTGTCATTGAATACCTCAACACAAAACAATACAATATACACAACATAATGCTGAACAGTACAATACATATTATCATATTATGTCGTTTTAAAACCTACTAATTCCAACTGTTATTATAATTTAAAAAACGCTAGTATTTTTTTATAATGTAATTATTACTATTAGGAATGATGATTTTTTTTTTATAAACCATGTCTGCTCCCAATGTGGAGCATATGGACTCCTAATGGAGTTTATCTCAACAGAAGTTTTTCTACGAGAACTGCTTGTTACTCAGTTGCTCAACCTCCCTTTTTCCAAAGAGAGTAGGAATAGATGGAAAGGGCTAGGAGAGGACTAGTGGTTAGCTAATCACTCTCAATACGCCCCGTTAATAGGATAAGATAGATGGGAGGGGGGAATCCAAGACATCACATACATCCATGCCTTTGAACAGAAATTCATAAATTGATTGAAAAATCAATTTATAAAACTGCCCGTACTGGGGTTCGAACCCGTGACCTTCGTAGCGGTAGCCAACGACGTTGACCACTCGTCCACACAGGAATGATGATACTTAACTATATTTATATACATTCGAACGAGGAATATGGGACCGACTGAATTTTCTAGTTATATGAAATACTTGTTATATTAAAGAATATGTACTTTTAAATGCTCACAAATAACCCATCACATTAGACATGAAGTATTTGGAGGGGTCATATAATACAAAAAGTCGCAATTCAAACAAAAATATATGTACAATTAGAATCTATAAACACACATATTACAGTTTTCTATCAATCCACTTTTCTTATAAAATTTAAAATTGATGCTTGCTTCATTGTTTTCATTCTCACTGTTTCAAATTTTTGACGATATTTTTTGCTCGGTACGCCCGAGAAGTAGCACGTTATGAAAGTGAATAAATGTATGGAGAAAACCATAAACTAAAATGTCAACGATTTTTTCCTCATTACATTCGAGATCTCGCTATTTCCCTGATCGTAATAACCGAGTTTGATTGTAAATATATTGATGGATCACGATTAAATTGATGTAATTAAACCTAATTGATTCACTAATATACAAATACAATTTGATTGAAAAAATAATCCGATGACCCGACTTCACCTAATATAATATTAATCACGACTTGTACACAATATTTTAATTAAAATCGATCTCCTTTATACAATTTTCAATCGAATCATATTTTGTCTTCAATTAATTTTAAGCAGATTATTTTTATGCAATACATATAAAAACACTACCCGATTTTCGCTGAATCGCTTTTTTATTTGGCTGTCAATTTTGCAGGTTGTTCTTTTATTTTATTAAAAGACAACTACTGAAAAACCAATAGCTTTTATGAACATGTACACATATGTTATATTTGCCAAATAATTACACTTTTTATATCTGTCATATGTTAAAACTATACTATATAACCTTCTTTTTTTATATTATTTCTTCTTGTATACTAAGCAAATCTGTTTTTCTGTGGATCTTAGATGATGTCGAGGAGTAACACGATGGCTGCTTGTATGAACGAACATGTGAGATTGAGTTTTTATTATCTTTGTATTCTCTAGCTTATACTGTCTAACTATTGTGTAAAATAATTATCCTATATATTTCGTAGCAGTAGATAAATGTTTTAATATCTTTATAAAGCCTTATTAATATTTGAAATTGTAATTGATCCTGAAGTAAATCTATGCGGAAAAATAATTTATAAAAATACGAATCACGGGGCTTATAATAGGGGTGTTAAATTTTACAATATCCGGCGAGCCCCTTGTTAATTTAAGAGAAAAAAATAATCTCAGATCAAATTAGTACATAACTGCAATTTCTGACTAGTATATTATCTAGGACAGCTTCAGTATACACAGTAGTACATTTTTGGCCATTTACATTGATAAGTTTACGGTAAATTGCATATTGTTACATATTATAAGTGTATTAAGTACCAATCGATTGCTTATTTAAGTATTGAATATAATTCCATCGGAGTGATACAAAAACTCACTGCTTCCCCAGAACACCGAGAATTGCTTTGATATAAAGCGAGCCTTTTGTTAACGTATTGGTAGCCCACCGCTGGCTTGTAATATAATACATACACTCAGTGATGAAGTGGTAAATAAATAGATACCGGGTCGGTCATTGATTTCTTTCCTATTTATATTGTTCACTTTTAGGGTGTTCACTGTCAATACTTGGTGGAAAGGCATTATATTAATAAAAACACAATAATCCTTTGTACTTCATTCCACTTTATTTAATATGTCAGGACCGGTTTCGCTCATTACGAGCATCGTCAACTGACGGTCGTCAACTGATCATCAGTTGACGATGCTCGTAATGAGCGAAACCGGTCCTGACATATTAAATAAAGTGGAATGAAGTACAAAGGATTATTGTGTTTTTATTAATTTATATTGTTGTTTTTTTTTAATATCCGTCCGAAGCTAAAAAACCACAAGTGTTCACAGTTAAATCAATAAAAATAACGTTCAAATTAAGTTGCAAGTCAAAAAGGTGGCCAGGTCACCGACCTGGTCCCACTACACCACTACACCACTGCATACACTAAAATGAATTATTTATTGATGAAAACTTACAATGATTATAACCATATGGAACAACAAGACAGCAAAAAAAAAATGAACAGACGTCTTAAATTAACTTTTGACATTATTATTTTTAATAAGTTTATCATTATTGTTGATGTTCCCCTTTCTCTGTTCAAATAAGTCATCATAGTGCACTTCGGTTACACATAATGTAACATTAGGTTACAAATATGACGCCATGTGGAGGCGTGAAACGACATCGATTTCACGCTATTGGAACTCATTCGATCGTAAACATGAATATATACTATTAAGGGTAAAAACAAAGGCATTACTCCCAAGGGGTATTTTGATTATAACGAAAAAAGAGCTTTTTACTAACTTCTCAATGAAAATTTGTAATAATGCAACTTTTTTAAAATATTTATTTGCGATCTTTCTACAATTTTTTTTAAAGCTCATTGGAAAGAGTTTGTGATTTTTAATAAACTTCATAAAAGATGTTAAGTGTTTGTATAATGTTGTATATAATACATTTTTTTTTCTAAATAAATAAAACATTATAATATGTATTGATATATCGGTACCAAAGTATAACAACTCTAAAAGAATAGTTTTAAGTCAATTGGGAAACACGATTTTGGGCATGCTTAAACTTCTACATTACATCTATTTTTTGCAGATTTTCATGAGATTCTAAGATTACATATATAATATAAAGAATTAATACCATTGCCATTAATAGCAACTTGTTATATTTTGGAACTGGTAGATATCGGTATTCTATGCTTTTCTCATACCCATTTCAAACATTACAAAAATATTTAGGTATCTTATTTAATACATCTCAAAATAAGCGCAAACTCGGTCTTGCAGTTTGAATAAATTAGAAATATTAAGTAATAATATTGTTGTTCTTACCAAAACCTTTTGTAATGAAAAAAAACTAGTTTTAAAAAATACAGCCGATTCATATTCACCAATCCTCCTAATAATGATACGTAAATGGAAACAATTAAAAAAAAAAAAAGTTTGCTATTCAGTTTTGTACAGTATTGCGTGAAACCCCAAAGTGTTCAAAGACTTCCGATAGATTCCGAATCGCCGCGAACAATTTCCCGCTTCCGGTTTCTGGCGCCCATAGTGTCAAAGCTTACTGTGACGTAATCAAACAGTCGCACCCTTCATTGTTTTAAACAGGGGGGTCACGAGTCGAAACCGCATCCCGCTGACTGCGGTTTTCTAATTAACTTGCACAGGGTGCCGACAACCCAGTGCTTCAGTGGCGCTTTCTAAAATAGCATATTAAATAAGTTTACTACTTAAAATAACTTTGTATTGAAATTACTTTGAAAAAGATATGAAACATTCTACTCTATAGTATGATTTAATTATACTAGGGTGGGGAACCTTATATATAAATATATATATTTAAAAACACTTCATACCAACTGAAGATAATATGTATATATTTAAAAAAAAAATGTAAAAACATGGAAATTCTCTTTGTATTTCAAGACCCGCGTTATTTTTATATCTTTGGTCAGAAGTAGGTACATTTAATTTTCTTAAGTTACACATGGAAAAAGTAAAGTAGTATTTTGGTATTAAAAATCTACCTTATATATTATAATTTTTTCCAAAGTCGTCAAAATACATTCTAAGATTAAGTTTAAACATAGATAACTTTTACCAATTTTTTATTTCATTTTTACTGATGTTTTATGTATGTGATGCATATTTTTTAAATCTAAATAGACTGTTTTTATTTGATTTGTGTACACGTCTGAAATCTTGAAATTAATGGTCAAATTATTGTTATGGCGTAACAATAAAGTGAATTATCACAAATCACATAATACGATATTTATACAACTTATCAAAATAGGTAGAATTCTTCACTTCAGGCACTGTTATTTGGTGGGTTCCGTCAAAAATTAACTTCCCTTTATTTAGGTCGTAGGTACAAAGAGCCAGCTGGGATTCGTGGGCAAGCGATGGTGGAACGCAAATCGAGAGCCGCAGGGCTTGGGCGATAATAATAATTGTTCAATCGATCAGACCTAATTCGATTTTTGGGATAGTTTATGAATTGGTTATTGCTTGTACGGATGAACGAACGGCGTGAGAAACATGGCGTACTACAAAATTGTTATTGTATTAAATTAGTTGATAGGAAGCGTTTAGTTTTAATGAAGAAAAGGGGATGGTTTACGGTTTATTGCAACATTGTTTTAATGAAAAATAAAACGGTTTCATCTTCACGTGTCATCTATAATAAAAACAAACACTATACGTGATTTTTTCGCTAACAAGAGATTTCGTCATTCATTGTTTATTTATTTACATAATAAGAGGTTTTTTTACATACCGTAAACTGATTTACATTTTAAAAAATGCCGTTATTGAATTGTATATATATTTTAGAGGTTAATACATATATTTTAATAATAATCATCATTGAAGTTCGATAAATAAATTCGCATAATACGTATAATAACAAAACATAAATTTTACGAAATATTACGACCCCCAGTTATTATTTTTTTTTTAATTTTTACAACATAATATACATTGAAATTTAGGTTATTTTTTGCAAACCCGGCTCATTCTAAAATTATTGAAACATGAGCCATGAATGTAATTTAGTAGATACAAATAAATTTTAAAAGTATTTTTAGAAATCAGTTTCAAGCATATCTTGATAACATACAAAATATGATTCCAAAGTAATGTAAAATTATAATGTACATTACTTTTCAAAATGAAATTCCAGCTTCATTTTTTAATCATTTTTGAATGAGAATTCTAAATTGAATGTCAGAATTCTGTTAGAAAAAGGATCATTGTATGTTGATCATTCTCTTTTCTTTTAAAGATTGAATGGGGTAGAAAGTCTTGAAAATATCGTTGATTTCGATGCCTTTATATTTACACTAAAAAGTAATTTATGATACAAACCATTGACCGCAAAACCTTTTGGAAACACCCTATAAAGTGTTAATTGATCAGCCACTACGATTAATTCTAGAACACACATAATACATATAAAAAAACGTTTCTTATTTAAAATCTGAGCGTAACACAATAAAAGTGTTAATTTAAAATAAAATAATATTAAAAACATTGTTTATGTATATTAATTTCTAATTAAAATATACAAGTTGCTTCTCAGTGTGGGAATAAATCTCCCATAGTAGACTGTACTATTCTCCTGCTCATTGTATAATGAACTCGTTCGCCGAGGGAGTCATTTAACCCCCGAACTGCGGCCCGCCGACAAAGGCCAAATTGCTGGCATAATTACGTCGCATGATTTAATTGACAGAGGACACCCGACGCGAGGAGGCTTGCATCTCGCGTCACATCACAGCCAGACGTGAGGGTCGTTTGCATCGCCAATATAATTTGAAACATAATTCAAAATTATGCATTTATATATTAACCGATATCTATATAGTTAGATACAGAATCAGTAGAGTTGGCGTTATGTTTCATTACGTCGCCATTTTGGATCTTATGTCAAAATATCTTATAGTGAATATCAAAGCATATTTCGGTCATTATTTCCATAATTAAAGCGGTTTGGTTAAATGTACAAATAGAAGTTAGCTAAAATTTCGTAACATATTACTTTTGATTTGTAATCTTCATAATTGGTATACTATCCAAAGTGTTGATCAACTTGATGATTCAATACGCCTCGTCCAGTATAGAGTCTTCCATATAACTTTACATATTAAGATACGAAAAAGACTATGTTACTATGGTTACAAAGTAAGAAAAAATCTTGAAACGTTCTTTTTCAAATACTGAAAATGAATTGAGAATGTTGCAATTTTATGTTATTGCAAAACAATAAAGGATTTAAAAAGTTGGATATGAAGGAAAGACGCTGTGATAAGGAAAAACGAATCCGCGATGGGATACAAAAACCTTATATTTTATTAAACCTTATAGTAATTATTAATGTATCAATTGTCATTTTTTATGAGAAAAGCTTTATATTATTAAAAAAAACATTATTTTGCGTAAATTTTGTGTTTTTAATAAAAGTCAGGACCGGATTTGTTCTTAATGATCACCACCAACTTAATCGTGATTAAATTATGTTTTTTTTTTTATATCAGATCAGATTTTCCAGATTTCAAAAATCACAGATCGGGACATTCAGGGACTTGAAATGTGGGACTCGTGATTTGTCTATTGACCTTGGGACAGTATTATATAGACCAATTTTTCATTCTTTGTAAATTGGCAGAGAATAATTGTGATACAAAATATTATTCGATTGAATGACAGAGTATTAGTTTATGTGTGAAAAAAAAAACAATTTGCTTTACAAAATGCATTAAACCGATTTGGAGAGGAAGTTGTGTGGCATGAATATTATCTGGTTATAGAAAGTTGTTATTTCCAAATTTATTAACACGGCAGTTAATTGTATTTAAAGGTAAATGCTATAAGTTATTTTAGTTGTATTATAATAATATAAATTTTACGATTAATGACAAGGAGTAGTGCAACATTTGATAAATATCGAAAATGGCTTGCTTGTTGTAGAACTGATGAACTGTGATAAAAAAAACCATAAATAAGTCTCAAAAATAGTTAAAACATATTATACCAAGTTACAATAAATATAAATTCAATACTAACTAAATATTATTTATTGTGCTTTTCGGTGGTAAAATTTATTTAAATTCATATTATAATAGACGGATTAATTTGTCATAGTTAAAATGATTACTACATGACGTGAACACGTTAAAAACTTTACTGCTAATAGCTGACGAATGATGATTGTACTAAACAATTCACAAAACATGAATCATGACGTCACTCACTTAATTACAGTTATTATTATCAATAAAATTTGCCTAATCGTTTTCATGAAAGAGTATTCTTGCGCTATACTTAGCGGCCCATACATATAGCGGTTGTACCTATATCTTATTTAAAAAATAAGCTATTTTTACAAAATATATACATAAAATTATTTCGTTTTTTTTGTTTTATAATTGACAATATGTCAATTAAAGAGATAAGACGTAGTAAATATTTCTTGACTGTTACACAGAGCGTGTATAAATTTCAGCTTATTAACACTTTGTAAGCGGGCTTTTTTTAGTGATTAGCGCAAAAATATATTAAATTCTTAAAATCAACACAACTTCTAAACCAAACAATATTTTCAGCTGAAATTTTCAAAGAAATCATATGTAACATTAAATTATTAAAAATAAAATAAAAACATTTTGAATACATCATAATTGCACTACTTTAAGCGTAATTTACTAAACTGAATATAGAAACCTGTTATCAATTTAGTAGATAGCACTCCACTTGTTATCAATATGAAATATTCAAAATATTCTGTTTAAAAAATAACATTAATTCATATCATACAATTATATAAATAATTATAGTATAAAATCTTCATTTCTACAAATTTACAATCACTGAAAGTGTGAAATCTGATGCCCTAAATATTCGAGAAACATGTGTGCCTTTTTTAAAAAAATACTATGTGTGAACGAACATTCAGGGCATAATAAATTATGAGGTTTATTGTTTATTGTCAAAAAGGGTTACTTGCCGCGGTAGTTATTTTGAAGAAACCATTAAATTATGAGTCAATATACCAACAAAACCGACAGTAAGCGATAAACGTATTTTTACGTGTCCAGCCTATAATGTGTTAATTAATTATCAGTCCAATTTCTTAAGTCATATAAAGGATTTATTGACGGGCTCATTATGATAAGCCTAATATATAACGCAACAAACAAGTGTCATATGATATACTGTCATAGCTTCAGTATGCTTCTATAGTAATAACAAGTGCTTTTTTACCATGTTACGCGGTGGAACGGCGTTTCGGCACCTCTTTTAAATGCAGTTTTAATGTTTAAATAAATATTCGCAAAAAAAAAACATATTCTGCTTTGAAAACTGTTGATTTTCGGATCTTCAATTGATGCGTTACGCATTTTGAGAATTGTCAGAACTAAGTTTAGACCTATACAATTTGAACTATATGTCAGTGTGAGCCTTTATATTACAAAACAAAAAAATGCACTAGTTTTTGAAGAGAGGAAACATAATTTGGACTCTTTTACAAATGTGTTGCAGCTACTGTAGGCGATCGGCGTTTTCGCGGAGTTCTAATTCAAGGGACAAAAAGAGAGTATGAAAAACTGAGTTACAAGTTGTTCTCATAAATAAAAAAACTGTTAAAACACCTCAATTAGGCCGCCATATGCTCCATAAAAGTATCGGGTATATACAGGGGTGGACTGGAGAGGGCTCGAAGGGGCTTACGCGAGCACCTTGTTAAATTTTACTAAGGTCGGTGAGCCCTTTGTTAATTTATTAGAAAACAATATTCTTAGATTAAATAAGTATATAATTGCAATTTCTGACTTACATTTTTTTTTCTACAGCTTCAGTATATGTACATAGTAGTACAATTTTAGCCATTTACATTGATAATTTTACAGTAAATTGTATATTGTTTCGTATTATAAGTGTATGAAGTAACAATCGATTGCTTATTTAAGTAATGCATGTAACTGCTTAGGAGTGATAAAAAATTCTCTCCTTGCCTAGAACACCGAGAATTACTTTGTGATTAAGCGAGGCCCTTGTTACGTATTGGCAGCCCATAGCTGGGCAAAAATTAGAAGAAAAAAATGGACACGAAGTTCTGGCACGTATTTATTTATTACATTTCATAATCAAGCCATCGCGTAACTCTTTCGGATAGATCTCACCGTCGTAGAATCGGTTCGTACCATGTAGGCGTTTCTTATTTGGGCACACGCTTAAATTGTAACATTTTCATGGGCTTAATTCTTAGTTAGCTAATACCTAAGCTGTATTTATCAATTATGAGATGGTAAATATTAACGAAACACACAATCATTTTGATGCGAAACTAATTGAGTCATTAATAATGGAGTCAATTTGTCTGTCAATTAAAATTAGCTCTACGGTGCTGACAGGCAAACCTCTACGCCTCTACGTCATTCAAAATGCTTCCAAATAATCGTAGTATAAATTTATGGAATATATTTATCATTGCTATCATTGAATACTGTTTTAGCTATCGTTGATTCAATGTACCTACAGATGTTTTATTAGGTAGGTACTGTAGATTTCAGAATAATAAGTCTAACGTTATGATAATAAATAAAAGCATTCTTTTCTTGTTACATAACGCTATTGTTTCCGATTCATTCCCAACAATACTTACAGCATTTTTTTTTTATATATTTTGATTTTTACTAAGCAACGTATTTAGTTATATAGTTTTTAAAACCCTTAATGTAATTAATAATAAATACCAGTTTAATTTATTCCAATTAATCTTGAAAAATCCCATATTGCTTATCGTTCTTCGAAACACTAAAGTCATATTTAATAAATGTAATACTATAATTGTAATATAAATTATAATATCAGAGTGAATAACAAGATGTATATATAGATGAGCAAAATGTAAGTTTAAACATATGACGATGGCGTAAGCCGAAATGGCCATTCACTAATATTATAAAAATTGTAGAACTAAATACGTTGCAATTGTTACCCTATTTTAATTGAGTTCTACCAAGTAAATGCCAATTCAATTAATAATCTTGTGAAAAAAATATTTTGTAATATAAATTGTCTCGTGTGGCAATAATTTGCCCTAGCAATCAGCCCTACAAGTCGTTGTAAGGTCAAAATATTTTTTAATTCTTTCTATAAAAATTTGAAATCTTAGCCATGTTCGTTTCCTCTGGTTGATCTCTAACGACTTATAAATTTTTCATCGTATGTATTTCTTAACACGTTCTTATTTCAAAAATATTTGACGTACTGTCATGTCGAAAACTTGTCAATTTTAATATTACGTAAATATTCATATTTGTTTATCAAACTGTGAAAGTACATTAGTAATCAACATTTATATTGAAATTCTAAAACAAAATTGTATCCCTGATTAATGTAATGTCATGATGTAATGACCAACAATGTAATACTTTTTATTGATTACAAATCACAAAGGATTTTAAGAAATACGATGCCAACTAACCGGCTAGCGATAACGTCACACGACACGCGACAATTTTCCTACCCTTGACCACAAGGGAACATGACCATCCGTTTCATTATAATCCGAACTATTTACGGTCATCCAATTAGGTTTTATTAGTGCCCATTGAAAGCCGTTAGTGTCAACGTTTGTTTAACTAACGAAGTAACGGATTGACTAACGGATTTATCGCTTGGGGATACATTCGCATTATAATCTAGTATCTATGGTTTATCGATTCTTAGCTTATTACGTTGGCTGTACTTGCAAACTGTTATGCTTCGATTGTCACAGCTCTGAAGGTAGTCATTGTTTACCGCTTATCTTGTTGTTTGTTTTTTTTTGGGTTATGATAATGTTCTGTAAACGTCTTAAAAAGTGGCTGTTGATAAATTCATATTTTATTTAAGTAAGAGTAAGTAATTTTATGCCATTATATTTATTATTGTCATTACATTCTACAGATCTTGTTCAATATTTATTTAATTATTATACAAACTGTAAAATATGTTTATTTATGATATCTTTTACAATTTTAGTCTTGTGTTTGACTATACTTATCTTTAATTGACTTGACTCATTAAAATATTAAGAATATAAATGTTGTCGCTACAAAATTTTAAAATTTGATTGAAAAACAATTACAAATTATAAATTGAGCACTCGAGAGGTGAAGTGAGCCAACTAGTAAAATGGTAAAAAAAATCTTTGACCTTTAAGTACAATCACGTCTTTACTTGGTGTTTTGATGGATAAAATATTTTTTTTATTCTACGAAGATAACACTACTGCAATTTGCATTAACTGAAGTTACTAAACTTTTACGATAATTTAGGACGTGTAGAATATTACAACGCATCTAACGTTTTTCTTCTAAAATACCACTTGGCTCACTTCACCTCTAATGGGCCTAATTGTTACATTGTTTATTTGTCATCCCAACTCAATAAAAAAATACAACACCTTACACTCATGTCCTCAGGTACGTTAATGATTAAAATAACATTTTATTATATTCATTTAGGTTAGCTCTAAACTTTACGCAAACAAAAAGATTCGTCATTTGACTAATTTTTTCTTTATATTCTCATGAAAATTAATGGCAATAAATTTATAATTCACATAAAACGTATTCATAGCATTTGTAGAGTACAGTGATTGTTATAATAAACCAACGATGCATGTATTCCCTATCGACATCTTATTCAATTAACCTGCAGCTGAAATAGGTAATAACATGACTTTCGTGGTTTGCTCGCAGGATTATTTGAGCATTGTCGTAGGAAAATGGCGACCGGGCGTCGCATGCAATGTGCAATAAAATTCCATCATTCAGCAATCTGCAGCCCGCCATATATCAGACATTTCAATTTAGGAACATGCATTAGCGAATAACAAATGCGACCGTCAACCATTTTTTTAGTAAACGAATCAAGAAACATGTCACTTTCAGCATAGACGCAAAAATAGTGACTAACTAAATGAAGATATATTTTTATATCAATTCAATTAAGATATGAATTTACATATTAAAAAGCTTAACTTTCATGATGAATTTTAATAAATAATCTAGTTTTTATTGTGATTTTTTATGGCTCGTATTTTTCCGGTCAGAATTTATATTAAATGGTCATAATTTAAATGAAAAAAAGAATCTAACCTAACTAAAACGGTTATAAAATATTCTGACAGTATAATATGTTCTCATTTTTTATTACGCATTTAATAAATAGTTTAATTTTCTATGCAATTGAAAAATGTTATTTTTTTAATGAAATAAATTTAAGGACATTTAAGTGTTAAAACCAAATATTGCTCTCGATGGGTGTAGACATGAAAAATGAATACATACATATATAACAACGACATCCAAAACATGAACACAATCAGTAATCAGAAATCTGTTTATAAAACAAAATTTTTAGGCATTCATCACAGAATAAAAATAATTCTGAAAATATACTAAAATTTGTGTTTTAAATGAATTATAAAATCTTTATACTGTCGTATAAGTGCTTTAGAAATCAAAGCGAACAAAAACAATATTTAGTTATGGTTTCGTATGCCTGACGCATGCTGTCGCGTGTCGAGCTATATTATTCCAAATTCAAATAATATTCCCGCGTATTTTTTGTCGCCGACCCTCCTCGACCTCTCGTTGGCGGGAGACAAACAGCCCAAAGTCATTTTTCGTAATAAATTTTCAAATTGCATTTCTGCGAATATGACATGCATGCGACTGATTTGAATGCCTCGATCCGTTTCCTGTGCTCGGATCGCGTTCCTTTTTTGAATTCAAATACATTATAGCCACCATAAACAACAAACATTCTCATATTAATCCATAAACAAAGCTTGATAAATTAGACTGCATTTGGAGAATATTGTATTGATATCTATGGCAACATTTGTGGTATTACATTCATTACATTTACTTAGGTAATACCGTTTGACAAAAACACACATAAAAAACGAAAACCGGCACAAGTTAACTCAATCTCTAGGTTTCATCTTGTTTTGGCACTCGATTATTTCATACCCCAGAAAAATAAATGAGCACATATTATTATGTAGAATAATTTAGCCTCGTTTGCACTTAAGATTCATCAGATTAATTCTATTTCTCCACACTTGTTTTGGCAATCTTGCCTACTTAGCCGGGCAACTGGTCGTCTTTATATGACGAATGATTGTTTATCTTAATTTTGTTGGTAGAAGGAAGGAAGGAAACACATTCAATGTCTTCTTCCCGCCATTAGAGATGAAAAAAAATGCAGTACTAGGCACGGAAGATCGCAAATTAGCGTTAGGATCCCCACAATTAGCTTTACAAGCCCTGGATAACCCTACATATTGTTATTTTAGGTTGACTTTTATAAATACACTTTTTTATAGAAATTTAATAACAATTTCATTTCGTGAAAAAAAACTTGTTTATATACGACATAGGCAACAATTTATAAGTGAGATGGACCAGTGTTGTAGGAAGGTATCCTGCCGCCCGGGGCGGTCCTTGAATTCGCCACCCCCAATATTTCCTCTAATTTTAATATTTAATTACTTCTTATATTTTTAACTGTGAACTAGAAGTTTTTACTACAGATCGCTTAATTTGTTTTGTAATGTTTTGAAAAATATTGTATTTATTTTTGAAAATGCCGCCCCTAAAAATGTGCCGCCCGGGGTGGTCCACCCCTGCCACAAGATGAACAATGAATGATATTTAAACCTATTTTTTAAATGTAGATATTAATATTCTTTAATCCATGTCCGCTCAAAAACTGGAACATATGCCTCCTAATGAAGATATTTCAATTTTTTTTATATATATGATAACTGCTTGTTACTCAGTTACTTTATCTCTCCTTTTTCGAAGAGAGTGAGGATATCAAGTATAGGGCTTGGACAAGACTAGTGGTTGGCTACTTTCCGTTATATTTGTACCTAATACTGTTTTTTTTTAAATGATGCTCGTAAAAGAAATTCTTATATCGATGATATCATTTTAATGGGTATGTACTACCTTTACCTATTTCTGTCTGAATTTGCCATGTCATGATTTCCAATAATCACCTACATATTATTTCGCTAAATAATCTGTTTAGTTTATGAGGTTATGTCATACTATTAAAATTCCAGTCCCAAATTCATCATTATGCAATTTCCTGCAACCGTTTAATAAACAGGAAAAAAAGTTTAAATATTTTAAAATTGGAACACTTTTAAAAAGTTCGTGTTCCGAAGAATCAGTTCCATTTCCAAAAACCGTCAAACAAGTTTTGAAAATTGAAAAAAATGGCAATTCTTGTTTATATTTCTAACAGAGGTTTAATGATTTTGGTTGCGAAACATTTTTGTTTCGTTTGTCTTTATATCGCTCGAGGGGTTTTTGGTTTTGATTCATAACCCTTATAAATAATGACAATACTTAAACGAATAAAAAAACAAATTAAATATAACAATAACACATATAAAATTAACATGTTTTACTTTTAAGTAAGAAATTAAATGTTTTTTTTATTTGCGATCGATGGGTCAACCAAAAACCTTATATTCTTTTGTCTAAAATGAGATTTAATTCTAAAAAATCATACATATAATATGTAAGATGAAGTTATTGTCATAGATCAGGGGCTACCAACCTTTTCGGAGCCTAGAGCGCAATCTAAAATACTGGCGAGCACCAGCTTTTTTCAAAATCTCAAAACCCAAAATATCACCGTGACCCGTTTTTTTAGGCTCACCAAGGAATTTGAAACCCTCAATTACCTATAATTTTTCCCCAAAATATCTCCGAAACTCGTTTTTATTAATATTGGTAATGATTTTACTGAAATCTCTTCAATAGGGCTTATATATAGATAGTGATAATGCGCCAAACATTTCAAAATTGGAATACCATACGAGAACAACATAAAGAAAAATGTACCGGCATACAATATGTAATATTTAATTCGTTTTTTTATATTGACATTGCCAGGAAGTAACCCCAGTCCCACTTGATCGCTAGAGGAAGATCTAACCATTATACCACAAAGTCCTATTAGATCGTATTTAAGATTCACACGCATTCATTGCTCAAATTCAACAAACAAATATCTACATTGATTTACTCAACACGGTGATAACGTTTCATAAATACAAATTATGTGTGTATACAACGTTACGTGTATGTCAATGAGTCACTCCAACCATTCAACGAATACAGAACGGGAATTAAATAGCCGTCCTTCAACTAGCCGCGAAGGTCTCTTCGAGACGCGTAATGAGGGTCCAGGACCAGCTCGAGCCTGATTCACTCGAGAGCGGGAAATTATAAAAGGATCCGTCCCTGCTCCTTGATTAGTTGTCGGCGTCTTCTCCCTCGTTTTTTTAATGTAATACTATTTCTTTTTTCCCTTTTTACCCGTCCGAGGAAAAAAGCCATCAACAATGTAATGGAAGGTGGCGCCGCTGCGGCGGCAGGCTCCCGAAACACGCATCGAGCATTACAGCGCCACCGCACGAATGTGGAAACTCTGTTTTTTGACAGATTTTTTTACATCGTGGAGCTAAGAAGGTCAACATGAAGCTTTTTTAAATCAAATTATTTATACAATACGTAGAAAAGATTGTCGTTAGTTCAGACATAGTATAAATACACACCATAGCAAACAGAAAACGTAGGAAAATAGCCGAATAATTTACACAACTTTATGACAAAAAGTTTAGATGAAAATGATAATTTCGTGCTGTTCATTTAACTGTTTCTCCTAATGTATACAAATAAATCATCACATTTTTTCTTTTGTTAGAAGGAAATTATAATGTTGTATACAACTCCAACCTCCATTTAAAAAAAATGTTTTTTTGGTTTAAGATTTCAAATAAAAGTGCTTGTGGAATTTCGATATTAAATTTAAATCGTTCAAATTATTTTCATTTACACAGATTTTGTCACTAACGACCCAGGTTTCACATTTTCGCCACGATATATTTCTTATATAAACACGAAACATTCATTTACTAAGCGTCAGTTTAATTTCATCCGTGCATTTGAACGGATGAAGATGCCGAAAGGCAAAACCTGGGTCGCTAGTGACAAAATCTGTGTGAATGTAAATAATTTGAACGATTCAAATTTAAAAAAATGTTTTTGTTGAATTTTGCTGCATTTGACGATCGTGTAAAACTCATAATTTTATGACCATAAAATCTTTACTTGCAAATTATGTTCGCAAATATCATTACAGTTCAAAAATGCAACAACAAATCACATTTAATTGATAAACTATAGGCGTAATGTTTCCAATATTTCATCGATAAATTTCATAAATGTATTGTATTGCATTATTGGACTTTAGTGTGTGTTCCTCGGCAGCGCTATAGATATTATTTTTTTATGACACGGATGGAGAAAAGGCAAGAGACTTTTGATTATAATTGGAAATAGACCGAAGCAGAAAGGCCATTATTGGGACTCTTTCTAGCTCGCCCTGTGCATAGAGCGAAGTCAATTTAATATTAATTTCTCACTTTCAAAAAGGACATTTTGTGCACATGTCAACTGTTGAAACATTGGCTGATTTATTTAAGATAATAAGTAAATAGTAAATTTTTAAAAATCTTTTAAAAAAAAAGTTTATATAAAAAAGAATACAACTTTTAAAGAAAGCAATTAAGTAGCAGATTTTAAATATTAATCGTATTTATTAACCCTTAAAATATTATAAATTTTGTTAGTTGGTATATTGTAATACGGTTAAAAAGTATTTTACAATTAGATATACAAATATTATTTTGTATATACTTGATAGCTATTTTTGTTTAACCATAACACAACCATAACAATATTACAACGCATCTAACTTATTTTTTTTTATAAAAAAATAACATTTGGCTCACTTCACTTCTAATGACCCTAATTATAAAATATTATTTGTAGAACTTTGATATTTTTTCACGTTATTACAATTCAATAAATTAGGTATGTTTTAATTTGTCCTCAAATAGATATTTTTCCCTTCAACAATTCGCAAACCCTGGGGCTAAAAAATATGGTTTAATAACTCTAATTTATGGTGTAAGTACAGGTAAAATTGTCGTAAATATTATGACGAGCCCCCATACAAAATGTTAATCTTATTTTATTAATCAGAGCCAGTTGTACTCATTGCTAACATTTTCAACTGATTTATTTCAGTATTAAATAACTCAATTATTTTTGGTCTTCTTTTGTTTATTAACTTTTCCGGTTCTGAGCTCAAGAAATGCGACCCCAATACCCACATATTCTTAAATATCTATTTTAATATGGGTGATACAATGTTTATAATTAAGGTATTCTTATATCATAGTTTTTTGGACCTTTTATACATGCTATATAAATACATGATAACACGATGCGATATTGAGATAAGCGCCCGCTTATCAGCGATCGTTCGTAAGATAACTACGCGTGAACGCATCAGTTGCAAATACATATTTGCACTGAAATGACGTCTTTTTTACGCGCAACTTAAAATATGATTATTTAAAAAAAAAAAAACAGATTTTTATAAAAAAAAAAAATGTATGAGGAATGATGCAGAGAGATATTTTAAAGCCCTTAGACTATTTTTTTTTTTGAAATTCATAAGAATAAGGCCAATAACGAGAAAACCACTGCGGTCCCTAAACGACCCCCATCGGCAGAGAAGTATTTTTCTAGTCTCCGAGCCGCGAGAGTTAAGTAAATAAAAACAAATTTAAATATAATATTGACAGCTTCCAAACAAACAAATGAAGAAGCGACTTCTATAATAACGTCATTACTGTACTCGCGCCTCAGAATTGTGACTGTGCTTGTTACCTGTCACCATTAAGCGCTATAATTTGGGAACCATGGCGCCGGCGACTGACTCCAGGAAGTCACTTTAGTTTGGATTACAGCAGTGTTGATAATATTACACTGACTAAACTACCATTCTCCCTGCTTCTGATTGTTTAATAAAAACTTGGTATATCTGAATCGAGCATAATACCTTCCACAGTCTTAACTCAATGATGTCTCTATCTCCGTAAAGCATTCTCTATTATTTACTGATTGCAATTTAAATGTCTCTATTTTAAAATTGTATTGTTACACAGAAGCGAAGCATTTAAACATTATCAAATGCTTTTTTACTGTGTTCACTTCAGATGGTTCGGATTAATTCAGCGGTGGGCTGCCAATACGTTAACAAGGGGCTCGCTCAATATAAAAGTAATTTATCAGTCATATGCAATTATATGCAATACTTTTAAATAAGCAAACGATTGTTACTTAATACACATAGTATATGTCAGAAATTGCAGTTATGTACTAGTTTGATCTGAGAATATTGTTTTCTATTAATTTAACAAGGGGCTCGCCGGCCGTGGTAAAATCTAATAAGGGGCTCGTAACAGCCCCTCCGAGCCCCCTCCAGCCCACCCCTGGATTAATTTATTTTTCAGATTGTAATTGTATTATATTTTGTGATTTATGCCAAAATAAACATAGTCTATGGACCGGACCTATGTGACAGATAAAAATATTTCTACACATAAAAACTATTCAAAATTTGAATGTGTGGTAAAAAAATCTCAGATAAATTAATAATTGCAATACGAAACAGACTTAATGATAGACAATTTTTATAAAATGTTTATAAAAAAGTCGGGTCATATGGTGCAGCGGTTAGCGATGTTGGCTTCCGTGCCGGATCTCACGAGTTCTAGTCCTAGTAAGAACAGCATTTTTTCGACTGTTTTATCGTTTTCTGTTCATGGGTGTTTGTGATGTCTAAAAATTCACTCTTCCGATCCTTCAATAACTGCCAGAGCGATTAGTTAACCATAAGTCCCGTCCTAGCCTCATCTTTCTATCCTTTCTACTCTTTTTAAAAAAAGAGAGGTTGAGCGACTGATTAACAAACAGTTTTCGAAGACAAAGTTCTGTTTAGATACCTCCATTCGAATCCATATGCTTTTTACATTAAGAGCAGACATGAATTTAAAAAAAAAAACGATTCTTTATATAAAAACCAGGGCTGTGTTGTCGTAGAGTTGGACTGTTTTAACTGGAGTCGAAAATGACTAATAACTTTTAGTTTTTTTTTTTTTTAATTAGTTAGGGTCGAAAGTTGCGCCACTGTTACCAACTCTTAAAAAAATAATTAAAATCGTGTTTTAAGCTATGGTCAGAATCGTCTTATTTCCTGACGGCCCAGAAAACACACAGCCCTGAAAAAAACATACATTGTTAAATAGATTTGCTAAGATATAATCCTAAAGATTTTTTTCATAAAATAAAAGATCACCTGCTTCATTATCCACTTTCTAAAATGTAATTAATAATATCTGTTTATTTTCTACACTAATTTAACGGCTTGGCAAAAGGTGTGACGCAAACTACTTGAAAACGTTTGTCGGTTTGTTAGAAATAAAAAAAAAGATAAGGCTGCCCATGCAAACGATACCTTTTCCATTGTCTTAGCCGCAGGAAGCTAAGGGATGAATTGGGCCGCGGGTGGCGGCAAGGGATGACAATCGATACTGCAGCGAAGGGGGTTGTCCGCCAATCAGAGCGAGGGGCGTGTTCACGAAATGCCAGCTGTCACTGGGGCTACATTGTCTCCAGGGGTTGATTCTAGCACATTGAATCAAACGTGGATTAAAAGTTTTTCAAAAATAATCTCGTTTAAAATGTTTATTCAATTTAAAATTTGATCGCATTTAATACATAGAAGCTCAATTGAGTAATAGTATTAAACGAAGATTGAACAAATAAATCACGATTTTTTTTCCAGGAACAGTGAGATTAAGATATAGAATAAGAAATTTCAACGTCGTTAACTTCGGTTACAGAAGTCACGGGTTCGAATCCCAGTACGCACAGTTTTTGTAAATTGATTTTCAATTGGTTTTAATATTTCTGTCCGAATGCATATGTATGTATGTTTGTGATATCTTTAATTCTCTTTCATCCCTCCTATCCTCAAAACTGGTGTAGCAAAAGCGATTAGCTAACAACTAGTCCTGTCCTAGTTATATCCTTATATACCAGTGGTTCTCACGTGAATTTCACTGTGGCCGCATTATAAACATCGGTGGTTCTACGGAAATGTTTCGTGGCCGCACCAAATTTTTGTTTTGAGTTGTGATAAAAATAGTAGTTGCATTTACTAAAAAAAGCTTTACTGTTTGTGGCCGCACATGAGAACCGCTGTTCTATACATACTCTCTTTGAAAAAAAGGTTGAGTAACTGAGTTACAAACATTTCTCAATGTGGAGCATATAAACTTTATGGGCATAGACAATAAATGTAGTTACTATTTTTAATGATTAAATGTGGTAAAAAAATATAAAAATACAGTACGATATAAAATTCTTAAATTTGTTAAATAAAATGCAATTGCTTTATCATAGAAGGCTATTGGAAATATAGCAATGTATTCGGCAATTTATATTGTATACCTTTTACAACAAAAGTGATAAGTGTACGTTATAATATACACTCGAACTTGGTTATTACGAGGAAGATGAGACCGACTGAATTTGCTCGTTATAAGCATTACTAGTTTTACAAATAATAGGTATTTTTAAATGCTTACAAACATACACATCACATGAAAACATGAAGTATATGAAACGGTCTCATAATACAATAGGTTCAATTCAAACAAAAATATACAATTAAAATTCATTTACACACATATTAATTTTTTCTGTCAATCCACTTTTGTAATAAAATTTAAAAATGTTACTTGATTCATTGTTATCACTCTCATTGACAATATTTTTGCTCGGTATGCCCGAAAAGTAGTTCGTTATAAAAGTGAAAAAATGTATGGAGAAAACCATAAACAAAAATGACAACGAATGATTCCTAAATACATCCAAGATATCGCTATTTCCGTGATTGTAATAACCGAGTTAGACTGCATATACTGAAGTATATTATCTTTAAGTCCGTCATTTAAACTTTTAAAAATGTAGTCTTTTAAAGTATATTTATAACGTTAAATTTAATAAAAGTCCGCTTAATAACTTCGGTGGGATTAATACGAGATAAAAATAATTAAAAATGTTCTTTACCATAGTTATAGGTAGATTTTTAATTAAAATGTAGTAATTAACGTTGAGTTCAAGTGCTACTGCTTTATTACCATAAATTAGGAAATCGATTGAATAATATTTTACCATGTAAATCTATCGTGTTTTGTATGCGGCTCTAATTAACGGATTAAAAAAACCATGCAGCCTCGCTTAATTGACTTGATTTAAATATTGATGCGTCATAAAAATAGATTAGAACAATTTATAACAATGTCAAAAAGATGCTTTTAGTTCAAATTATCGCCGGTCGAAAACAGTAGCATCTTCGAAATCAATGGTCTGTTGGCCAGGATATAAATCGACCTTTGTATAATGAAGTTTTTCACTGCGCATTTGCTCGGCGGTAATCAATTACTATTCGATAGCCCTAGGACTAAAGCAATAAACAACGCCTTTGCGACTGTTCGCTTAATTAATCGAAACCAAAAGTGGGCAGTTAATTTGAATATGAAAAAGACGCGTACTGCCTGCTCGCTGGAAAGATTTTGAGAACCTCTGGACCAGAGCCAGATTTATTTGAAATTTTCTGAACAAAAAAATACATAAAAGAAACATACTATTTTTGTTTATTGTCGACGTCGTTGCATTACATTACAGGTCTCGCGAGTTTAAGTCCTTGTAGAAAAAGCACCTTTCCAATCTAAATTAACGGTGTAGCGAGAACGATAAGCTAACCACTTATCCATGTCCTAGCCAAATCCTTCTAACCGTACTCTCTTCAATAAAAGAGTGGTTGAGAAACTGACTAACAAGTGGTTCTCGAAGAAAAACTTCTTTTGAGATACCACTATATGTAGACTATATGCTCCACATTGGGAGTAGACAAAAATCTAATATATATCAAACTCAATTTTTACAACGGTTTCTCTTGTTTAAAAAAGGTTATTTCTGCCCACTCTATAGCATTGATATTTATTATTGGATTCCAAAATAAAATCTGGTTAAAAAACGGATTGTATTATACAATATAATAAATTAATACAACTTAAATTTTGTTTTAACTATCGTGTAATTTAAGTTTTTGCGGTACTCAAAGAAAGTATTTTCCTCTTTTCTCTTATATCCTCAATAATAATGAACTGAAAAATTTCACATACTTCAAAAAAATACTTGCTATGACTTCGTTAGATAAAAAGCCTTAAAGAGGTTGCAGAGAATTTAATGGTTTTTGACTTTTGCACGGTTGGTCAAAATTTAATCTTTATTCTTCAATTGATTTATGATTGTCCAAATGCATGGCTGTTTTCTCACCCTCTCTCTGATTCTGAAAACAATGTGTAGAAAGAATGATTAGCGTGGATGATAGTAGGTTGGCAAAACTGATTCATTGATTGGTATTCTAATTGAAAATTCATAAACATATGTAGGTTCAATTCAACACAGAGCGAACGAGTAAAAACCATACTGGCCGTGAAAAACTTCCGCGGTGCCTGTACAAATGTTCTGCCTCCTTGTTTGTAAAAGGACAATGAAAACATAATGCGATTTGAGAAGTGGAACAGAACCTATTAAAAGCTCATCCCGAAACCGGTAGCTTTGAATATTAATAAAGCCTTCGGGGCAAGCCAGTGATGATACGATGCGTGAGAAAAGAGGTCTGCCAAAGCGTCTAATTTATACTTCACTGTTAGAAGTAGCCGAGAATATTTATTGACTGAGAAGCTATTGTAGTATGGAGGAAAAATATCAATATTATTTAATAAATATTTAAATTTTAAAACCATTAATGACCGCTAGTTTTTATGTTGTTAAGAAAGTTTAATGGATTGTCTATATGACGGGTTCTCTATCCATTAACACAGCCGTGTTCTGTACAGTAAGTGTATACAGAAGTCTACCAAAACAGGCTGGAACCGCTTCCACCAATTAAAATTATTAGCTTTATAATATTATTTTAAATAAGTGGCTTTCTTAATTATTGAAAACAATATAGTTTATAAGAGTATCATATGCTCGTTCGCTGTCAACAATGATTGAATAATACAGTATATAATATATTATCATGCCCGCTTCAAGTGTAAAGCATATTGACTAATAATTGAGCTAATTTATGTAACAAAAGTTTTATACGAGTACAGCTTGTTACTCAGTTGATCAACCTCTGTTTTTCCGAACAGATTAGGAGATAGAAATAACTAGTGCAGGCGTGGGGAACCTGCGACTTTTTGGACACTCTGGTGCGGCCTTCTGGCCAATTCTGGTCAAAAAAAGGTCCCACGCTGATAATTTTGGAAAATCCGCAAATTTCTGGGCCTAAGAAATTCTTTCCGGCCAAAGATTCAGAGAACTGCGGCCTTATTTCGAATCAGAAAAATGAATGCGGCCTTTAGAGATGAAAAGGTTCCCCACCCCTGATCTAGTTAGTGGTAAGCTAAACGCTCTCGCTACACCCTGTTTTTTAGGATCTGATTGGTGGGAGAAAATTTAAGACATTACAAAATACATATCTATCAAAAAACATTTTTTAAAACGTTCCGTACTGGGACCCAAACCCGTGAGAAACGTACCCGTAACAAACGACCGCTAGACCCTGGACACGACATATATACTAGAATATACCTCTCGGGAATTTCTAACTTATTTTAAAGTACCAAAGAAATTTGTTAATACTCGTATTATTAAATATTCGATAATGTTGTTATATTATTATTACATTTTTTATATTATTAGCAGATGCTGTATAAACTATAACAGTTTGAATTGTGTGAGATTCAATTTACAATTTACAGTACTATTACATGAATCAAAACACAAATGAAACATTTATAACAGATATTGTTTATACTGTGGTTGCTAGGAGATACTAATATTTACATGGGATGACTCGTTTTGCATGAAAATGGTCATCAGACCGGTCTAGAAGAATGTGCAAATCGATTAAAAAGTTTAGTTCTTTGAAATTAATATTGACTGAGCGATCTTTGGTGTGATAAAATCTTATACACAAATAATCGTTTATGATTTGAAGACTGTTGTTTGAATATAAATTATCTACAAGTAATTAATTATTTTTTAGCACTACTGGACCAAATAAATTTCATTGCTATTTACATTATAAGAAAAATGAAAAAACGAGTTAATTAATAAAATTACGTCATAGTTTCGTCTAGTATAGTGGTGGGGAAAATGCGGCCTTTTGGCTACTCTGGTGCGGCCTTTTGACGTGATCGAGCAATACTGCTATTTTTTTGTAAACTTCTGAACTTTTGAAAGATTAAAAAAAAAGGTCCCACGCTGGTAATTTTGGAAAATCCGCAAATTCTAATTGACTTAAAATTGTTTCAATTCTTGTGTCAACGTTTTCTTTACTGCGGTCTTCTGTTGAATCAGATAAATGAATGTGGCCTTTAGAAACGAAAAGGTTCCCCACCTCTAGTCTAGTATATTGTGAAATGTGTACTTTACAGGATTTTAATTATTGAGTTAAATCAAAATAGAATCATTGTATTGTTAAAATAAATTAAATCATTTATTTAAAAATTGCTGAAGATTGGCAAAATTGTCTTTGTTTACTCATTTTAAGTCAAGAATGAATTTTTTTTGTTTAAATAAACAAAAGACTTATCATTTAAAACATTTTATATCGAAATATCTATTTCACAAAATATGTTTGTATATAAAAAAAAACCAACCAATATTTAATTATTGTGTCAACTGAGCTGGATTTCTTAGAGCTTATATCATTGTAACAAAGAGTTTTAAATATACATATGTGTATAGTAACTGCTTTCACTTCGACGTATACTATTAAAAGATTAATATTATATTTTAGATTAATTTAAAATGTATAACCTGACGGATTTAATATGTTATGCGTTTTGATAGAAAACCTGTTTACTTGGTTGTAGATACACATGTAGATAACGACGCCATTTTACATGGAATGCCGTGGTTAGTTTAATATCTATATAAACATTACTAGATTATAATAACTATTTATTAAATTATTGTTTCGTACCAATTGACTAATACAGAAATGATTTAAATAGATCATCAAAAATCAAATAAAGTCGTTACTCGTAGAACTGCAGAGATTTTTTTATCCAGAAGTCAGATTTTTTATACAGCTATATGGACAAAAATAATTACAACCGAAATTCATAAAAGTAGGATTTCAAAAAATACTTAATTATTTTGAATTAAATTTAGTATAATGTTTATTTTTGTAAGCTGTCAAAATATAAATACTGAAACATATTTAATACTGTCACATTAATTATAGATTTTTCTCGCACACACAAATGTGACAATTGAACCGCCCATTAGAGGTAAAGTGAGTCAAATGGTTTTTTTTTTTTTAAATAAGTTTTATGCGTTGTATATTATAATATTCATTAAAAAAATTATTTAAAAAGTAACCTCAGTTAATACACATTGCAATAGTGTTATCACGGTAAAATAAAAATATGTAATCCACCAAAACACCAAACAAAGATGTGATTGTACTTTGTAATTGTAGTAAGGAAAAAGTTTTACCATTTTACTAGTTGACTCATTTCACCTCTAGAGGGCCCAATTAACGTAACTAAACCTTTTTCGTTCGCGGATTCACAGCTGTTTAAATACTTCAATGTTATATGTTACTTGCTCTGCATTACAAAATATATGCACATATATACATGCATATTATTAAGTTATTTTAGTGTTTAGTATTTCAATAACTTTCATCTTTAGTCGTAGTAAATAATTATTATAATACAAAATCGTGAAAACTTATTTTGTTTATTCTTACGCATACTAAAAACCGTCTTTTTATGACAGTGCTTTTTTAGTCAATATTATTTAGATAAAAAATCTAAGAATGAATGTCAAATCAAAAATCTATAAAACAATTACTAACAGCGGTAATTCAACTCGAATATGATTATTTTCTTCTATTTTTCTTATTTGTCGATGGTCATTGGATTGCGTAACTTATGAAAGAATATCAACACATCAGGTCGCACGTTTTATCATCTTGTCAATGGAGTATATTAATATTATCTGAACACAGCATCCGCGGCAGCTATCGGCGATCGGCTACCTGTTGTAAGGATAGGGGATTAATTGGTCGGGGTTCGACTCCCGGTGGCTGCGTCGGCCGCCTACGCTCTTTCGCCAGTCATCCGTTATTATATTAATGTAAAATTGACTTCTGTATTTGATTTCATAGAGGCGGCACCTTTTGTTTTCATACAAAGAACAAATCGGTTAGTCATCTTTAGTATAAGTACCGAATCTAATCTCTGAACCACACTATCGTAAGCCAAAAATTTATCAATTACAGTCGAACTCGGTTATTACTAGCAGTGAGTTGCCAATACGTTAACATGGGGCTCGCTTAATTTCAAAACAAATCTCGGTGTTTTGTGGAAGGAGTGAATTTTTTATCACTCCTATGCAATTGTATTCAGTATTTAAATGAGTAAACGATTGTTACTTAATACACTTATAATCAGTGGTGTAGTGGGGCCAGGCCGGCGACCTGGCACCTGAGAATGAGCCAGGGCGCCACCCTGCCACCTTTTTGACTTGCAACTTAATACATATATTCAAAATATTGTTCATAAAATTTGACAGAATTATATCAAAATTGATCTATCCGATGGGTTTAATAAAAATAAATAAAATCGTACAAGAAGTACAGTTTTAAAAAAAATATTACGCGTTTTTTTTTCATTGATTTAATTGTTAAAACTTATGGTTTTTTAACTTCGGACGGATATAAAAAAAACAAAAAAAAATGGGAAGATTTCAATGACCGACCTGGTACCTATTTATTTACCACTACATCACTGCTTATAATATGTAATAATATGTAATTTACCGTAAACTTATCAATCTAAATGGCTAAAAATGTACTACTGTGTATACTGAAGCTGTCGTAGATAATATATGACAGAAATTGCAGTTATATACTAATTTGATCTGGGAATATTGTTTTTTCTTAAAATTACAAAGGGCTCGCCGGCCTTGGTCAAATTCAACAAAGGGCTCCCTCCATCAAGCCTCTCCGATCTCCCTCCAGCCCAATCCTAGTTATTACGATCACGAAAATAGCGAGATCTCGGATGTAATGAGAAAACATTCATTGACATTTTAGTTTATTGTTTTCTCAATATATTTATTCACTTTTATAATGATCTATTAAACACCAGTTTAGAAGTTTCTGTGCACTTCAAGGTTGTGTTTATGGCCGAAAATCTTTAAAACACGTTTTTTGTGCCTCCTGTAAAATTTGTGGGTTACGTCCTTTTTTATTTTCACAGTCGATATATATATATATATAAAAATAAATAAATAACAGCTTTTAAAGACTAATAATCTATGAAACTAAATAGTGACGCATTTCTTGAGTGGAAATGATACTTTCAGTTTCCGGTCGCCTGGGGTAGGCGGGTCAGTCAGATTGCTTCCGGAAGTTCTTCCAGCCGCCCATCGCCCGCCCATACTGTCACCCGTCCGCCCTGCGAGACTATGACATATTATTATATATTATATCCAACAAGTCTGCATATCATATCACACAAGTTTTCTCATCGCAATTTAATTATATAACCAATACATCACGTTACCAAAATTTTGACAATACATTGGCTACATTTAATATTAACAAAGATAATAATGTTCACCTTATGCTTCGAAATTATTTATTATATTTTCGTTAATTAAATACTAGTTCAGAATAAAGGGTTAAGTTCAGCGGTGGGCTGCCAATACGTTAACAAGGGGCTCGTTTAATCTCGAAGCAATTCTAATACATATACTCATCAAAATTCAGCAATTCTCAGTGTTCTGAAAGAGGAGTGAATATTCACTCCTATGCAAATTTATGCAATACTTAAATAAGCAATCGAATGTTACTTAATACACTTATAATATGTATCAATGTGCAATTTACAGTAAACTTATCCTTGTAAATAGCTAAAAATGTACTATTGTGTATACTGAAGCTGTCGTAGAAAATATATAAATTAAAAATTGCTGTTTTATACTAATTTAATCTGAGAATATTGTTTTCTCACAAGTTAAAAAGGGGCTCGCCGGCCTCAGTAAAATTCAACAAGGGGCTCGCGCAAGCCCCTCCGAGTCCCCTCCAGCCCATCCCTGGCTAAGTTTATGTTAGCACTTAACCACTTGAATACCAAGCGGACACAGGTGACTGGAACATATGCAAGCGAACACGCATGTCCAAGCATTTAAAAAATCAAATACTTGGTATTCCAATAGAATATAAGCAATATTTTGATGAATATTTGTAGTTCCATCTATACTAAGTCAATATAAGTTTTTAAAATATCAAATTCGAGTGTATATAAGGCAAAATTATTTTTCTCAAAAACACGCAGTATCTCTGGGACATATTAATGATTTATTTGCGCGGTATTCAAACGGTTAATTAAAGATCGCGTCATGTTTGTCCATATGTAAAGAGAGCTTTATAAGCTTTCAACCAACGAACTTCATACTGCAAATCTCTAATGCAGTGCTTCCAAATCTTTTCATGCAACAGTCCCCTTCATCTTTAAAAAATAATCCTCGGCCCCTCTGAACAAAAAAAACATGTTCTACGGTGGAGCCCAATTTGGGAAGCACTACTCTAATCAGTATTTTCTTACATTATTTTTTAATAAATTCAATGATTCGTATGCGAGGTACCGTGTGAGATGTTTTTATCAAGACTATGGATGTAGTCGAGTGATGAAATCTACTAGAATTATTCTAGTAACTAGAATGATCTGATGCTATACAGATATGATATTTAAACGGAAATGTTTTAAAACATCAATTCGGAGTAAGTTTTTTATTTAAAGCCGGAGTCGGAGTCATCATTTATTACCCGATTTCACAGCTCTGGTTTTTATGCCTTTTCACTCGTCATATAAAATCTCAAAAATTGAACACAGCCTACTAATAAAATTTATTAGTATTGTTTTTTATTGAAATAAAGATTCAGTGGCTAACTTAAATTATTCAGTCTCGTCAAAAATAAACTGTTGAAAAGCATCTTTACTAATTAAACTGATAAGCACTGTGTGCAAACATAGCTAAATATGACAAGTATAATATCAAATTAGTTGGTAATAAAATAGTGTCTTGAATTATAAAACTGATCCTAGTTGCATATAAAAAAAATCATCACGCATATACATGATATAAACCTGTTTTGGATCGTCTCTGTGCTATAGCTTAATAGTCACAATTTGTCCTCGGTATTAAAATAAGTTGTGATATTGCTTTCAACTATTAATATGACTTAAGTACTCGTATACGTTGTCTAGTCTAGTCATCATTAACAAAAGACGATCGCCCAAAAAAAAAAAAGTTATATTGTGAAACGATAACAAACCTAATTTGTAAGTGTTTATAGAAAATTCGGTAATCGTCCTAAATCATCATTTAATTCGCTCATTCACAAAAGGGCGTTCGGGAAATTGCGCAAACTTCCTATTAATGATAAAATCAAATTATACCCCAGGACACTCCCTCTGCGGGGCAGTGATTTTGGGGGGCGCCACCGTTCAGGGGTGGCGCAGGCTCCCGACAAAGGTCTTCTCATTATATAATGACCCTAGGCAACGGTTGTCCAGACAGTAATTTCCTGTCCCTGTCCCCGAAGTACCAGCTACCTGTGATTTGAGCTTTAAGTTCTACCTGTGCTTTTTTTAAAGCTTGTGATGTGAAGCTCACACTTTTTATTTATGTCGTAAACTGCACATATTATATAATTTAAATATAAACATTGGTTGATTAAAAAAATAAGTTAGAAATATTTCGGTTTTAAGGAAATCAGTTTTCAATGTTTCGGTGTCTTATAATTATAAAAAGAATCGTTAAAATTAAAAAAATAATAATGAATGCTTGGGAATCTTTTATCATGATTCTTACTTAGTCTGTAGTCTAGTTATAAGATAAGAGCTCTCCCTACCTACGCGATCATACAGTTCCGGGATCAACTCCTGATAAAGTAAATACCAAATAAGGTTATTATATGCATGTAGATTCGAGATAATTTCTCTTTGTTGATTTTATAAAAGTATATAGAGCTTATCTCAATTGATGTTTTTAATTTAGAATTTCGACTGAAGAAACTTCAATATCAAATTTGAATTGTTTGAATTTTGTACATTTCCTTGAGATTTTCGCTAACGACCCGGGATTCGCCTTTCGGCATCAGTTCAAGTAAATTTGTGTACTTTAAATATCTGAAGATGCCGAAAGGCGAAACCCGGGTCGTTAGCGAAAGTACAAAATTCAAACAATTAAAATTTGATGTTATTAATAAATAGCGCATTATGAATGAGCTGCAATGTCAAAAATCTTATTTTTTTATGTTACTATATCGGCATGACTTTGAATTAGAACATTCCGGTTTTTAAGCCCTTGTAGGTGTAATCAAATATAATGAAACAAATAAAAATTTACCACTCGACTACGGAACATACTGTGAAATATTATTATACTTAGATATTGTAATTGTTTCAGTTACATACATTACAATGTTTAAATAAGTATTTTATCATTGTTCATTTGACTTTAAATAACGATTTCTTTTGTCGGCTTATTCCAGTTAGTCAATTGATTACATAATATATTATGTTTATACCTGCCGAAATTTAAAAAATAATAAGTTTAACACATAAAAATCAGTCACAGTCCGAATAATCATCAGGGGTATAAAATCTGCCAAAAGTAAATTGCCTTTTTTTCGTTGTGGGTATTATTTATTTATTTTTTAATGGCGTTTATAAGTCGTTAACCTGGCGCAAAGGAAGCTTGCCGAATCTTTTTTAAATAACCGCTTAATTTTCATTGATAAATGTATCCTGCCTAATGCTCGGGTCTCAGTCAGAGCTCATCCAGATATTGGTTTTAACAATGGATGTCTATGGGTCATTAAATACATTGTCTGTATCAACAAACATAAAAACTGTCCGAAAGTATATCCCACTCAACATTTTAAATTAGCGCAAAAAGCAATTCGATGGTTTTTATCGCCTCGTATGTTATTGTTGTTAATTATTTAAATGTAAATGGTACCTATCTACGCTGATTCATCTTAAAAATAATTAAAATTAATATAATGACAGTACCTGTATGATATGTGTATGTGAAAAATTGCATTAACTCTCGCGGCTCGGAGACTAGAAAAATACTTCTCGGCCGATGGGGGTCTTTTAGGGACCCCAGTGGTTTCCTCATTATTGGCCTTATTCTTATGAATTTCAAAAAAATAAATAATCTAAGGGCTTTAAAATATCTCTCTGCATCATTCCTCATACATTTTTTTATAAAAATCCGTGGTTTTTTAATAAATAATCATATTTTAAGTTGCGCGTAAAAAAGACGTCATTCCAGTACAAATATTTATTTGCAACTGACGCGTTCAGCCTAGTTATCTTACGAACGATCGCTGATAAGCGGGCGCTTATCTCGTTATCGCGTATTTATATAAACTACAAAAGGTCCAAAAAACTATGATATAAGAATACCTTTATTATAAACATTGTATCACCCATATTAAAATAGATATTTAAGAAAATGTGGGTATTGGGGTCGCATTTCTTGAGCTTAGAACCGGAAAAGTTAAAATACTTTAGTATTATTAGCATTATAAGTAGATTGTAAAATTTTATAACACTAGTAAAACATTTAAAATAACTTAGATTTTTCCACGTATTGTGCTATAAACTGTGACACGTGTTTTGCCTCTTTCAGAAGCATTCCCAGATAATATTACTTTCACAAATGCTTATTTAAGTACGAATCCATCGAAATAGTTTTGGAACTTTCTAGGTGTAGTATTGATATCGAATAGTTGAATTTACACATGTTGTATGAAGTGATGGAATTATTTCATTGTTGTTAATGTTTTTCTTTTCTTTGTCGACAGGAACATCCCAGTCTACGCGGAACTCCGCTGGCAATGCTTGCGGCGCAGTGCAACAAACTGTCGAGCAAGTCTCCGCCGCCTTTGGCTGATGCTGCCGTCGGCAAAGGATTTCATCCCTGGAAGAAGAGTCCGCAGGGTGGATCGCCGGGACCGGGGGCCGGTTCGGGAGGCGGGCGCGGAGGCCCACCGACCTCGTCTGCCCCTTGCTATTCCAGACCACCCGCCTCCTGCGCCGCTCCGACGCCGCCGGCCTACGGAGGAGATCTCTATTTTCCGGGAGCCGGATCAGCGCAGGCGGATCATCAAGCGCTGTTGGGAAAAGTTGAGCAGCACGGTCTCGGATCCGTTTACTCTAGGCATCCGTATGAATCGTGGCCGTTCAACGCAGTCGCGGGTGGCGCTCACCACGGCGTGCTAAAGGGCGGCGATGTAAACGCGGGCGCCGGGTGGTGGGACGTCCACGGAGCGGCCGGAGGTTGGCTCGACGTCGGTGGCGCGGCAAATATGCACGCGGCTCAAATGGCGGCAAATTATGCGGCTGGGTCTGATTACTCGTCGCTGGGTCATTCCCTGGCAGCCGGAAACACGGCGCATCACTTATTATCCTCGGGACAACATTTATTACAGGACACTTATAAGTCAATGCTCCCGACCCAAGGTTTCGGTTTACACTCTTCAGCGCCTGCTCCGGCTCCGACGCTCCCGCCAGCTCCTTCTCCGCGGTCTCAGCGAAGATACACGGGTAGGGCGACGTGCGACTGTCCGAACTGCCAAGAAGCAGAAAGACTGGGCCCCGCTGGAGTTCACCTGCGTAAGAAAAACATACACAGTTGTCATATACCGGGCTGCGGTAAAGTTTACGGGAAGACGTCTCACTTGAAGGCGCATCTGAGGTGGCACACCGGCGAGCGCCCTTTCGTCTGCAATTGGCTGTTCTGCGGCAAGAGGTTCACCAGGTCGGACGAACTGCAGCGGCACCTGCGAACGCACACGGGGGAGAAGCGCTTCGCCTGCCCCGTGTGCAACAAGAGGTTCATGAGGTCGGACCATTTGGCGAAGCACGTGAAGACCCACAACGGAGGGGGCAGCAAGAAGGGCAGCAGCGAGTCCTGCAGCGACAGCGAGGAGAACAGCCAGGGAGAGCTGGCGAACAGCCCCGGGCCGGGGGGTCCGGCGGGCCCTGGCGTCCGAGGCAGGTCGCCTCCGATGGGTCTGGAGCTGGCGGGTCTCGACGTGAAGCCTCCCGGGCTGGCGTGAGCGAGGTGGGGGCCGGCGCTGCTCTATCCGCAGTACCGCCCCTAACCGAAGAAGCGATGCGGGAATTCGTCCGGGAAAGAGTCAGCGCGTACGGTGCGGACGCCTTCCGAAGGAGCAGGCCGCGAGAGGACTCGGCTAGGCGAGACGACCAATAAACTGTGAATAGTGATTTGTGATTGTACGTGATGATTTTTTATATAATATTTGTAAATACTAAGTACTGTTGATACATATCAAAAGATTGTCGGGCGAAACAATGATTCGTCATTTTATAAACACTGAGAGTGAAAAATATTATGAATTCTATAATCGAATCGTATGCATCACTGATAAAGTACCACTAGTGTAAAGTGTAAGGAGTCCGGTGGGTAACTATGTATGTATGCAAAATGAACAATTTCCGATCATTTATTTATTGGTATTTGCATTTAAATAATGTCGCTAATATGATCTGATTAAATAACTAACATGAAACTACATTTATACCCGTTCATATAAGCTTAAGAAAAAAAATAATTAAACAAAAAAAAAACACAATAATCAGCAAAGAAGTCATTATTAATTTATATTATTAGAGTAGGAAAATTGACTGGCCAGATACATTATTAAATTCGTAAAAAAAAACACACCCACATCGAAGTCTATTAATTTTCTCAAAAAATCTAAATACTATATTTCTGTCTCTTATTTTTGGCTGTAATTATAACAAAAAAATATGTCTGCAACGCTGCGCGAGTCTGTAGATGATTGTACAATACTATAATATAAAATCTATAATATAATGTCTATTAAATATACTTGATTTCATTCTATAAATTTATATATTAGAAAAATAAATAATGAATATACATATATATATATTATAAAACAATTGTATAATTTTACGCTTTTGTGACAAAAAACACATTGAAATTTATAAAAATTAAATATAAAATATTTTCCCGGAGGATATTGTTGTTTTATTTACAATTATTTTTCACCACAATATATACATCATATGACATCAAAATAATGAAGATTTTGAAAGTTGGCTGTTTGCATAGATAGCTAAATATACCATTTACAAGCGGGGATTTATGGAAGCTTAATTCTTAACATGAATCGTAATTATTTTTTATGGTTAGTATAACTTAAATATAATAACAGAATTTTGATTTAATCTTTCAATTTGTTCAAAGTAATCATGTTCACTCGAATTTTAATATGTGAGTGATTGTAATGAAATAAATTGCTTTACAATATGCTACTTGACAAACTTACGTTAATTCTGGCAGTTTGATTCAAATAACCTCTTCCCAACGCACTCGATTGATTGGTCGATTAAATAAGTGAACAAAGCTGTAATTATTACATTTAATCTATAACAACCGTAAAAAAGGAATACAAAAAACCATGTTGTGTAGTAGAAGCCAATACATCTGAGAATAGCCTTACAGGATCTACTAAATTGGACATGAAGATTAGTATTGTATGTATTTGTGCTGATTTATCTTGTCGCAAAATAGTACACATGTCCGATAAATCATGGGCATCAAGCTTAATCAACGCAACTTATCAATGCTGACAGGTGACAATGTCAACTGGTTACTTAAGGAAAGTAAAAACAAGATTTAAAAATACGAATATTTTTATTTAATGTCACAAATAAATAAATTGTGATTAAATCTCTAATAAAAATCTAGACCAAGTTTCTATAGAATTAAAGTTTTACAAGGTAAGTTTAGGGTGACGTGAAATATTATTGGACAGTGTAGTACATGACTACATACACAAAGAAGAGGTATTGTGTCACGTATCAGCATATACCAAATTTAAAACTGTTCACCTACTGCTTGATGGATCAAAGATTGTAGTAAGGTAAGGTTTGTATTGGAATACTTTATAGTTTATTGATAAAACCGACTTTAAAAAACCAACTAAGATCTATAAGAAATGTAAGTAATAAGCCCATAATTTCATCACTATTCGTCATAATTATTGAATAACAACTTTGAGCAAACACTATGCCGAGATGCCTAAGATTCTCAACCTTTTTATACATCGCACAGATGATCAACAGCAGTCTTCCAAGTTTGCAGGTTTTCCTGAAGCATCCACAGCATGTACTCAAGCCAGGACCACAGCACATTAAAAAAAATGACGCTTTTAAGAGCAGCATATTCTATGCTAGGAATTCTGAAAAAAACAAACGAAGATACCTCAAGTATACATGCTCATTGTCAGTACACGGTTCAGTTGAGTTATCGTGTTAAACTATGAGTCGCAGTTTGCATTCGTAAAACAGAATAGTAAAAATACATTTATGTAAATATGAAAATTTCGAATCGTTTGAATTGTCTTATTCTATCTAACTAATTCATTCATTTGAGTTGCGTTACTGTGTAACAAAAAATAAATGACTCGAGGTTCAATTTTACTTGGATTCTACGCGAGTCACTTGTTTTTTCACTGTTGCTGCCATAATAAAACGTTTTCGGCGATTTTAATACTCCTGAGAATTATGTACTGTTACGTGACTGAGTAATACTCCTATAACAATGTATTATGAAACGTATTTATAGTAGTAAATAATATTATTTTATACTATTAAGTATACAATACAAATAATAACATTTTTTTTTCTTTCAAATATTCAATACTAGTCAAGTACAGTGTAAAGACTCATTCGGTATGTTTATAATATTTATTACACTATTACTTTTTTCTAACCAACTACATATACTAAGGTCCCGTTGCTTATTTCAATGATGCCTGGTCTCTTCACTTTCAATTTTCATTTTTTTTTATTATACCTACTGTTAGATATCATCATCCTTACAAATGACTCTCGCTTTGACCGCGGGTGGTCCCCGTTGATTAAAACTGGATACTTTGCCAACGTAATCAAACCCAGATGAGTTTAGGGGACTACCCTCTTTAGTCGCTATTTTACACTTACCATAGATTAAATACACAAAATTATTTTCAAATAGAGAACTTTGACTTCAATTCATTGACGTTAAGCTAATTATTTTTTTGAGAAAAATAATTGTGTAGTAAATATACCATCAGTTGACGATGCTCGTAATGAGCGAAACCGGTCCTGACACATTAAATAAAGTGGAATGAAGTACAAAGGAATATTGTGTTTTTACTAGTAAATATACACAAGAAGTATTCATTAAATTTACCATAAGCTTTTAATAAAAATAATAAAAGATAATGCCAGTCCACCAAGTATTTACAGTGAACACCTTAAAAGTGATAAGCTTTTATTAAAAAAATAGGTAAACTTATAATAAATATCTACACATTATAAGAAGCTACCAGTGTTATAGTAAATATAAGACATTTCTAACTATGATAGATTCTTTTTGAAAAATAAGGTAAAAAAACTTCAAATTAATTTAAATGGAATCCTTTTTTGAGAATGTCATATTAATCTAAAAAAAATAACTGAGAAAATTATCGAATTCAGAACCTTTTGCGCCTCCTTTGTTAGACTTGAATAAAGTCAACGAGTCCTTTGTTAAATTAAGAAAAATAATATTCTCAGATCAATTGAATTTACTGTTTATGGTAAGTATAAAAGTAAATTTTTGCTTTTGTAAATTTCTAGTAAATACACAAATTTTGAAAAATTAAGTTTAAATTAAAATAAAATTATAGTTTATCAAATATTTTTTAAGGCGAGCTTTCAGTTAACGTGTTGCATGCCCACCAGCTAAATTATGGTAAATTGTTTCCAATTTGCTATTCGATAGTCCTAAAGTCTTGCAATTAATGATTACATATCATATGTATTTCATTAACGATTCAATGGATATTCAAGTATGAAATTCAACATTAACCATTGTACTGAATGAAAATGAAAACAAAAGCTCCATGAAAATCTGTCTTGAATCAAAATAATAAAAGACTGTATATAATAGACTCGTTTAGTACTAATTTAAGTTATTTTAACCTACTGATGATCTTGATATTGTCGTTCATTTATGTATAAAAGAAACATATCCACTATCTAAAAACTATATAATATCATCTAGATCAAATATCGATATAACAAGCATTGACTAATATACTTAAATTAAATATTTCTAAGTATCCTTTATTTATTTTGAAATGTTGAGCCCCACTTGGTGAAATTAAACATAAAATTGTACTATCAACAATTTCCTTGAATTAGTACTTAGTGAAAAGCTTTTAGCGACTAATTCGGCAATAAATTTTAAACTTCCGCTACGAGAGTCACGTGGCGCGAGCGGTGGCGAAAGCTCCCTTCATCTCTCCAGTGGACGTGCTACGCCACGCATCGATTCTCACATCCCTAAATAACATACAAAACAGACACTGCAGGACAAAATAAGAGCCGCACAAGCTGAGATTCTACATTGAAGTATTTATTATTGATAAAGTTGTTATATTTCGCTACGAAGATAGCTATATGTAGTCTGGACGCACTATACGTTGTACCAAAGAGGTAAGTAAATATAATAAGTTAATGAGAGTGTTTCAATCAGGTTCGCTTTGTCCGAACATAGCAATGAAAAAAAGTGATCTGAAACTGAGTATCATATTAACATTTCCGGTTCTAAGCTCAAGAAATGCGACCCCAATACCCACATTTTCTTAAATATCTATTTTAATATGGGTGACACAATGTTTATAATTAAGGTATTCTTATATCATAGTTTTTGGACCTTTTGTAGTTTATATAAATACGCGATAACGTGATGCGATAACGAGATAAGCGCCCGCTTATCAGCGATCGTTCGTAAGATAACTAGGCTGAACGCGTCAGTTGCAAATACATATTTGTACTGGAATGACGTCTTTTTTACGCGCAACTAAAAATATGATTATTTATTAAAAAAACACGGATTTTTATTTAAAAAAATGTACGAGGAATGATGCAGAGAGATATTTTAAAGCTCTTGGACTATTTTTTTTTTTTGAAATTCATAAGAATAAGGTCAATAATGAGGAAAACACTGGGTTTCCTAAACGACTCCCATCGGCAGAGAAGTATTTTTCTAGTCTCCGAGCCGCGAGAGTTAACGTCGTATTTACAAAAATAATTTCAACAAGATGTATTTATTTTTCCGAATTATCATTAATATTAAATAATACTAATATATTAGTCAATTTAGAAAGAAGAATAAGTAAGTAGTCTTTATAATACTGTTCACAACCTGCAGCCCAGTGAGAAGCTTGCAAAAAAAAAATAGATATGTTTTTTTAAATCATAAATTGGATTTTATTGCAAAAATTTATTCGTTGTATATTTTTCTTTTGGTGTCATTTATATAGTAAATATGATAGTATTTTTTCCATTGATGGACGTACTACAGTTGGAGCTGAGAATTTTTATAAAGTGTATTTCAGAAAATAAGGAAGATATTTGAATAAAAATAGGTAAGTACTGTTTAAAAAACCGCTTTTGAACTTATTACATATTTATTTATTTCTATCAGAAGCGGTTACGTTCATCACGAGCATTATAAGCCGATTGAAACAGTTCAGATCCTAATAAATTCATTTGGAATAAGTACAATAAGTTTTTAATTTAATGCCTTTCCACCAAGTATTGACAGTGTACTCTTTAAAGTAGGGTAAGTATCATATTATTTTGTCCTTTGTAAATAATATACACACCGATATTGGTATCATTCCTCTTTTAAATATTTTTCATTTTCTATGTCTAAATAGAAGGTTAGTTTGTATAAATGACAATTTTGATTAACACGGTGGTACATTTGTAGTCTGGATAAAAATAAATTGTATTTCACTTAGATTAGCTACCAAAGAGTCCGTTGATAAATTAATTAATTAACAAAGATCTTATAAAGTCCAATTAACTTCGAAAATATTTTTGAGTCTATCGATATGTGTATAATATTGCGTGATTGAATTTTTAAATAAACATTTTAATTTAATTTAATACTTTTAACGTCTTTCGCTCCGTTAACCAGCATAATGCCATCGGGACAACCTCTACTCTGCTCGCATAGCCGGTATACCGACATTGGTAGTCGATCTCTTTAAACCATCGACAAATCTACGCATTGCTTGAAAAACCTTCATTTAGTAATTTTTAATTTATTGGTAAATAACTTTTCGATAGTTTGTTGTAACATTCTTATCAGAATGTTAAAGCACGTCTCATAATTTTTTACACAACCTGTTAATAAATTATCAAATTTAATTTTATATTTTCAATATAATCCATTAAACTATGTCAAAAATAATTAATTTTATTTAATAAACAAACAAAGATTTAATTTATAAGTATTTATTTTGTTAAAGAAAAAAATGTGACGGCTAATAAAAATGAATTTTTCATATATGTAATTTACTTATCTGGAATGTCTCAGTGATGTGCCGACTCTGTTTATTACACGAGAGGGTGTATGATATCATTATGTGAAATAAAATGCGAGGGATTATTTATCAAAGCATTTTTGTACTTAACTGTAACATCGTCACACAACAAACCACAAATCACTTGCAACCCCATAAAACACCCGGACACTGACTTGTTTGCTATTTTGTTTGTACAGACGATCCTCTTTTGTAAAATCAATTCGACTTTCTTACAATCTGTTGCTTTGTAATTTATAAAAATCAAATTATTTCCGATAATAACTGTCATAACGAAAATTAAAAAATTAAATTAAATAAATTACACTGTTCTGGCGGAAGTTGGTAAGTAGCAAATTGATAGTTCTGAGGAAACAACAAATGAAAAATAACAGCTTTTAGGATAAATATAAAGATTTGAGTCTTCCTAACAGAATTAAGTCGAATAGTATAAAAAGGTGTTTAAGTATTTCCACCAAAAATTGATTTGCATTTTAACCTACGAGATAATGCAATATTTTTTAAATATATTATAACGTTTAAGTTTGACCAGCAATTTATCGACGACAACTGAAATTGTAAAAACAGGGTGAATTCATCTGACTGAATCGAGAGATATTTTAAATAAAGATGGTTGGATGGACTGAAATAAGAGTAAAGGCGAGTGGTAGATGAAAAGGAATCAATATAAATATAAAGGAGTAAGGACTAAATACATAGATGGGAGCCAGAGGTAAATTTACAATATATATAAAACACAATTAATTTTACATACACCACACTAACAACAACACATGTTAAAGTCGACACTGTTTTCGTCAGAATTTTATAAAAAAAATTGAAAAAAATGTAAATCCCGAAATCCCGGGAATAAAAAAGAATGCGGGATTGGATGCCCTACTCACAATTTCATCAGTTGAAAGAACTCACACGCTGCGTCTGAAACTGAAAGTTTTATTTTCACAAACAAAATGTCTTTCAACCAATAATTGATAGTTAAAAGTGTTAATACCATTCAATAAAATTTCTCACACCGTTAATCACTGTAAAAATACTAGAAATAGTTTATGTTATATATCAATGAATTCCCAAGATCTTTACAAATGCGTATATAATTATTTGTGAGTATTTGTGAGTACTATAATGTTTTGAAAGATTTATATATTGTTTATTGCGTTTACATCAGAACTCCGTTTTGAACTTGGATTCAAAAGTTTTTGTAACTGGGTCTAGCCAGCGGTGGGCTGCCAATATCTTAACAAGGGGCTCGGTAAATGTTATCCATGTCCGCTCCCTATGTCGAGTATGTGGCCTCCTAATGAAGGTATCTCAACGAAAGTTATTTTTCTACGAAAACTGCTTGTTACTTAGTCGATCTACCTCTCTTTTCCAAAGAGAGTAGTAGGGATAAAATGATAAGAATAAGACAGGACTAGTGATTAACTAATAGTAGCGCCCAGTTGAATTGAAGAATCGGAAGAGTGGAAGGCAATCTTAAGACATCACAAACACCCATTCCTTCGAACAGAAAATAGATAAATCGATCGAAAAAATGTTTTTTCGTACTGGGACTCACGGACGCCCACAACGTTGAATGAAAAAATGAAACGACAACTAATTTTCAAATTTATCCATCTACAGAAATTGCAGTTATGTGATGATTTGATATAAGACGAATGATTTTCTTATCTTAACAAGGGGCTCGCCGGCCGCGCCAAAATTTAACAAGGGGCTTGCGCGAGCTCCCCCCCGAGCCCCCTCCAGCCCATCCCTGGGTCTAGCTTCATGATTTGTCGAAAAATGGGATGCTAGATTGAAACCTATACAATAATGCAACCTTTTATCAAAACATATTATGAATATTTTAAAAAAGTGATCGTAAAAAGCAATAAAAAATTATACGATTCTATTTTTTGCAGAATAAAATAGAATACTACTTGTTACGACTACTGTAGAAACAGTGCTTTACAAACTTAATATTCACAATCCACATCAGAGACATCGCGCATAGAAGTAGTAATACTACATATTTGACAACAAGTAAACGTTGTTGGGTCCGTCTTTGGCTTCCAGAACGAACATTATTTTTTCAATGGATTTATCGACTTCTGTTTGAAAGCATGGGTGTTTGTGATGTCTTAAGATCCCCTCTCTTTTATCCGATCCTAAAGTAAGAACGATTAGTTAACCATTAGCATTGTCCTAGCCCTATCCTTCTATTCATACTATTTTCTTCGAAAAAAAGAGGTTGAGTAACTGTTTGTTACTCAAAAGACAAAAAAAAAATGTTGAGATAACTGCTTTAGAAGATCATATGCTCCACATTGGAAGAAGAGACGATACAAAATATAACAATGAAATATTTTTTCACCTTGCCGCTCGCAAATGACAACGGCATACAAATAAATTAAGTACCATATTTCCGCAATTACTTTCAATAGTATTTAGATCAAAACACATTTAAAAAATATATATTACCTTTGCGGGAATCACAGTTTGAACAACACTGATTTCAAGTAAAACCCTCAACTCAGTGCGTAAGTCTACCCTTATTCCAGCAACTGTTATTCTAATGCGATATATTCATCCCGCGATAACGACCCAGTAACAAACCGACAAATTGAATTACATCCTATAAAGAGCTTTGGGATTATGATTAAAGCAAATATTTAATATCAGTTTTTTTAATTTTTTTACGAAGAAATTTTATAGTGATGAAAATAACACCATTGCTAGTAAAAAGGTCATAATAAGGTCCTGAAGTGAAATAATAATTATATGCTTTGAAGTTTTATTGAAATTTCAAGATGTCTAGTACCCGAATACAAATTATATTATGCAGCGAGAGCGATTAGATAGATAATCACAAGTCCTGCTATCCTTCAATCCATCTACTCTTTAAAAAAAGACAGATTGAGAAACTGTACGTAACAAGAGATCTCGTAGAAAAGCTTCTGTTTAGATAAACTCCATTAAAAGTTTATATGATCCATATTGGCAGTCGTGTATGGTTAAAAAACATAATATGCAAATTGTTATAGTTAAAGAATTGCCTAAAAATCAATATATTTATGCTACAAAAAAAAAATCAATTTATATATCGAAAAAAAAGGTTGCTATTTATTTGTATTATTTAAGAAAAAATGATTTTTAACGATTTTGTAGAAATACAATCTACTAATATCTAATTTCTAAATGCCATTTCATAATTTTAAAAAAAACTTATAAAATAACTGTTTCATAATATTTTCGATGGATTCCGCGGTAATTTTATGCAAATCTATTTTCAAAATAAAATGAACTTTGATAAAGTTATTTCACATATTGTGTTTCAAAATGTGAAACAATATTGAATTGTTATGAACGATAACTGCTTAAAGCACTTACTTACAATGTATTTTTCTTATATGCATGCGTTACAAGGACACAATATTGTCGGTTTTATCTATCTACCATAAGGGAAGAAAAGGGGAGAGTTATAATGATTAAAAAATCTCTGGCATGTAACTTACGGCGGTGATAAAAAGGCGAACATTATTCGGCAATAAGTTGATAGGAGAGCATTAGATTTTACTCTGAAGAGGGATGACAGAGCATACTAATAAAAATGATCCCGCAACCCCAAAAGCGCTGAACTAACGACCGTATATCCAGTGCATTTGTGTGCAGACTCTCCAGGGTGAATAAAATTATGCCACCTCCCTAGATTTATAATTTTGTAAAGGAAACATATTGGCAAAGTTAACTGGTACATCGAATGCAATATACTTTGCATATGCTCTGAAATCCTTAGATAGAGATACATAAATATAATATTACAAGATAGGGCATACAAATCAAATGAAAGACTTTCGTAATTTAATTTAGATTTAAAAAAAAAAACATTATGTTGGGTTTTTAATCTAGTTTTTAACAAAAAACTATGCACAAGAGTTCAAATCAGGAGTGAGCTGGAGGGAGCTCGCACGAGCCCTTTCTTAACATAAAAAAAAGAATATTCCTAAATCGAATCAGTATTTGAATACAATTTCTGACATATAAATATATTATATATTATGTACGTTGGTCTCACTATACAGTAGTATACTTTCAGTTATTGATATCAATTGGTTTACGCTTCTTTGCCTTTTGTTACATAACGACTGTGGAAAGGGAAAAGGACGTAACCAACAGTTTTTTCAAAACAGCTTTTTTTCGATAATCACAATGTATCAAACTTGATAAACGTTCTATCAAAACGATGTAAGCAGCAAATGCCAAATTAGCATCTTAATTTAGATTTTAAGTTTGAAAAAAGATGTGTTTGTGAAAATTTGAAACCAAGAAAAAAGACTGAAAAAACGGTTTTTCCTAGACAATTTCATAAATTAACATTAGACTATGTCAATTAAACACCAGTTTAGAAGTTTCCGTGCACTTCAAGGTTGTGTATATTTCATAATTTGAATATGGCCCAAAATCATCAAAACGCGTTTTTCGTGCCTCCTGTAAAATTTGTTATGTGTGGGTTACGTCATTTTTTCTTTCCACAGTCGATAATATAAGTATATTGAGTATTATTCGATTGCCTAAAATTGTTGTGCTTAATTGTATAAGAGCGATCATCAAATAAAATCACCGCAAATAGCTCTGAAATTAAGCGAGCCCCTTTTTAACTTATTGGCAGCCCACCGCTGGTTCAAATCCCAGTAAGAGCACTGAATAGTTTCATATATTTTTTTCAATCGATTTGTGTTTGATAGAATGGATGTCTGTGATGTGTTAGATTCTCTATCACTCACCCGATTCTAAAAAACAGTGTTTAACAGAAGCTATTAGCTAACCACTAGTACTGCTTTAGCCCGAAAGAGAAGGATTGAGCAACAAAGTAAGCAGCACTTTTCATAAAAATATTTATGTTGAGATAAGCACAGAAAATTATGTTTAAATTGGTATGGTATGATGTTATTTAAAGTAAATAATTAGTACCTTTCTATAAGCGTTATGTGTCTTTAAATTAAATGTTTAATCTTAAACATTATTGCTTAATGTATGTCTCTTAAAATAAAACTTTTATATCTAACTATCAGAGCAGTAATATTATACTTAAAGTGGCGTCTGAAAATAGGCCAAGAAAATATTTAACTGTCATCAAAATATCCACAAAGCCGTCCTGATTATTCAAATTTTACAACACATTAATATTTTTTGGTTCTGTGGGCTGTCGTCTCCTAGTAAATAAATGACCCTTCATAACTCCTGTCACCCTGCCGTAAAAAGTCCTAACAAAATATTTAAAGTGTATTCAAAGTATGGCAATCTTAGCCATGCTATATTTTAACAATTAACTTCTTGTTAAGGTTAGATATTTTATTATTAGTATTTAGAAGAAATTATATAATTAACAACGTATGAGAAACTTTCACGCGTGTAATTAAAATAGAGAAAATACCCGATATATCGTCTTTTAATAGCCGCTCAAAAGACGATTAATGAGAGAAAACAACGAACGAGAAAATGATAGATACTGTAAAAGAACTAAGATTAGACCTATAAAATCGTTTTCTGTTCGAAGGCGTTGGTATTTGTGATATATATTCCTCCCACTTTTTTAGTATTAAAATTAACGAAAGTAAAGCGAAAGCGATTAGTTAACCACTAGTCATGTACCAGCTCTATCTTTCTATCTTTCCTCTCTTAAGCCGTTTCAATACCGCGCAAATAAATCATTAATATGTCCCAGAGATACTGTGTGTTTTTAAGAAAAATAATTTTGGCTAATATACACTCGAATTCGATATTTTAAAAACATATATTGACTCAGTATAGTTAGCACTACACATATTCATCAAAATATTGCTTATATTCTATTAAAATACCAAGTATTTGATTTTATAAATGTCTTGGACATCCGTGTTCGCTTGCATATGTTCCAGACACCTGTGTCCGCTTGGTATTCAAGTGGTTAAATAGGGAGGTTGAGCAACTGACTAACAAGCAGTTCTCGTTAAATAATTCTGTTGAGATACCTCCATTAAGAAACTATACCTCCACATTGAGGACATGAATTAGAAAAAAAAAGAATTGAATGTTATGGACGTCCGAGGAAAACACTTAGTTACATGATTTGGAGATTTTATTAGTGTTCAGTGTGAAAGATTAATCTCTAATGAAGACGAGGAATGGTTGAAATTATATAGTATATTGAATATTGACATTGGATATTCGGACATTGAGCATCACATGCATATTGTGTTATAATTAGGATAAAGTATTGTTTGTTTAAACTATTTCAATCACTCTATCTCTATGCCGCCTGTGTGGTCGAGTGGTCAACGTCGTTGGCTACCGCTACGGAGGGCACGGGTTCGAATCCCAGTACGGGCAGTTTTATAAATTGATTTTTCAATCGATTTATGAATTTCTGTTCAAAGCCATGGATGTATGTGATGTCTTGAATTCCCCCCTCCCACCCATCCTATCATATGAACGAGGCGTATCGAGAGCGATTAGCTAACCACTAGTCTTGTTCTAGCCCTTTCCTTTTATTCCTACTCTCTTTGGAAAAAGAGAGGTAGAGCAACTCAGTAACAATCAATTCTCGTAGAAAAACTTCTGTTGAGATAAAACTCCATTAAGTGTCCATAGGAGCGAAAAAAATAATTTGAGTATGATAGTAATGAGTAATTACTTTATCTCTAGTTTTGAATATGGTAGCGAAAAGGCAGGGGCTCAACATGTGGGTCCATTACATGAATTCCAACACCTTTTATTGTATGACTAAGGCAATCCGTGTAAGTTGTAATTTTGATTTCGTGTCATATTGCAGACACATGTCTGTAACTGTACTAAAATCAATTTAAGCGTTTGAGTGTATGAATTTTTATTAATATTAATCTGAGCATGCGTTTGTGACGCCGCAGACCTATAAAATGAATGATTCCTAGAAGAACAAATGTCGGCAAGCCGTCTTGAAAAGTTTGCACAAACTCAAGTCGTAAATATTCACAGACTTTGTATGTAATGCGATCCTTTTTTTGATTTATCGTTTCACAAAAATAATACATTTAAAACGCTGCACAACATCAATTTGACCAATGTTTAGTTTTTGCCATAAAAGTTTTCGGCAGTTTCTAGTTTTTGAATATACGATATCATGTAAATATATTAATGGTTATTTCATAAAAGATTCAAAGTTTATATACAGTTAAATATATAGTTAAAGTTGTTTTCTGTATATGACTAAGTAACTTGATTAAAATCTTTTAATTTGTATGTTAAGCTTCTTCAATAGCTTAATTAATGTAAAATAGGAATGAACCGGAACGGAGAATTTGTTATGATTATATTTACTCAGATATATGATATACCCAGGGGTGGGCTTAAGTATTGAATATAATTGCTTTGAGATTAAGCGAGCCCCTTGTTAACGTATTATCAGCCCACCGCTGGATATACCCCATATCTGAGTAAATAGAATCATAACAAATTTCTCCAACAAACAAAAATACATATAATTCCTAAAATTATCCACCATTCAAATCTGTAGGCATTCCCATGAGTTAATCCTTTTCGTCAGCAATGGCTTTAAGCCTAGTGATACATTTATTTCTTATTTAAACACGATACACTCATTTACTAAGCGTCAGTTCAAGTTCATCTGTGCACTTGAGCGCCTGAAGATGCCGAAAGGTGAAACCCGGGTCGTTAGTGAATGTACATGCCGCCTGTGTGGTCGAGTGGTTAACGTCGTTGGCTACCGCTACGAAGGTCACGGGTTCGAATCCCAGTACGAGCAGTTTTATAAATTGATTTTTCAATCTATTTATGAATTTCTGTTCAAAGGCATGGATGTATGTGATGTCTTGAATTCCCCCCTCCCACCCATCCCATCCTATGAACGGGTCGTATCGAGAGCGATTAGCTAACCACTAGTCCTGTTCTAGCCCTTTACTTCTAATCCTTCTCTCTTTGGAAAAAAAGAGGTTGAGCAACTGAGTAACAAACAGTTCTGTTAAGATAAACTCCATTAGGAGTCCATATGCTCCGACATGATTAAAAAAAAAAAAAGAATGTACATAATTTGAACGATTTCAATTTAATTAATATTGAAATTCCACGAAGCAACTTCACTCGAAATCTTAAATTAGATCGACATAACAATAAATTAAAAAGTTTGACTGTGAATTTACAATGTTTCATGTATTAAAAAATGATAAGGAAAAAACAATGAGTTGATAATGGCACAAGAGTTTTGTTTTGTTTGTATAACTGCACTTTTATATCCGACAGTTAGCTTTATCACGTGCGCGTTCACTCAGCAAATGCAGCATCTGGAATCTATTAGGGTGGGTTATATCTTTATAGTTTGGCCCTCTTCTCTTTGAGGTTACCCCATAATGCTGCACAGAGTACAGTTCAACCCTCACTACATGGTCGGTGGTGGAATGGCTTGAGAATCGGAGCTACGATGTCCCATTAGCAGGATTATTTATCACATCAACCCTAAATGGTTTACAGAGCAGATAAATGGTTCCGAAATTGATTTTAAGTTACAGGAATATACTGAACTTGTATAATATAATGTAATAAAATGAATGTATCTAATATATTCAAGTGCTCATTATAATTATGACAAATAATAGTAGTTAATTACTATGTTACTGTACTAATATCATTTTTATGAGTGACTTATAATCAAAACCTAACTATTTTCACGAATCAAATTGTTGACAATGTTCAAAAAATTGCAAATAATTTGGAAAGGTTAAATAATAGCTTTATACTTGTTAGAATTTTATGTGAAAGCAATAGTTTTCATTTGCAAAGTTATTCATTGCTTAATAATGTACTGATATAGTTTTTGTAACACTGGATTTGGGTAGGTTTTGAAATAATTTAATATTTCGACTGAAGGTGCTTGGTGGAATTTAAATGTAAAATTTGACACACAAATCTTCAGTGCACGGATGAACTTAAACTGACAAAATTTGTGTGAATGTACATGATTTGAATGATTCAAATTTAGGTTTTGAAAGTCAATAAATAATAAGGATTTAAGTTGAGACAAATGAATTCTTTTGAAATAAAATCTACACTAGAAGATAACATTTTTTTTATCTTGTCCTAATTTGACGAAAAAACAATATGGCGATTTTTTCTCTCATTTCATTAATTGTGTGCAGTGCCAGCTCGTGACGTGTGCTAAGAGTGCTTAGACTTACGCACTATCCTCTCATTTAGATCTAGTTTTTTGAGGCACCTCGCACACAGGCACACAAATTCTCGAGTCGGCCCTAATTGTATGGATATAAACATTTTTTTAAGCCGAATCATTTTCGATTTGATTATGTTTTCAAACAAAATGCTTTTTTTCGTGCGTTTCTCTGTATTTAGAGAGGTTTTGAAATGAAGCATTTATTAATTGTAAAGATATTGAAATAAAGAACAGTTTGATATCAAAACTAAAAAAAAACAACAACAATGGTCGTTGGGTAGCTCTTTAAAGTTAGCTTCTCATATCTCTTTCGTCATAAGTATGGACAAAATATTGTTAACTCTTCGAAAAATCAGTCATATAATTGTCTATCTCAGGGTGGGGAACCTTTTCTTCTCTTAAGGCCGCATTCATTTTTATGATTCGACATAAGGCCGCAGTAAGCTTTGAGTAGGAAATCTTTGGCCGAAAACAATTTCATGCCAATTTCTAAAGCCCAGAATTTTGCGGATTTACCAAAATTACCAGCGTGGGGCCTTTTTTTAAGGTCTTCCAGGAATTAACGAATTTACAAAAAAATATATAGAATTGGCCAGAAGGCCGCACTAGAGTAGCCAAACGCCTGGTCTATCGCGTAGTTGATGTTGAAAAACGTACGCCGCCTATGTGGTCGAGTGATCAACATCGTTGGCTACAACTGCGGAGAACACGGGTTCGAATTCCAACACGGGGCAGTTTTATAAATTGATTTTTCAATCGATTTATGAATTTCTGTTTAAAGGCAAGGATGTATGTGATGTCTTGAATTCCCCCCTCTCACCCATTCTATCCTATGTACAGGGCGTATCGAGAGCGATTAGCTAACCACTAGTCCTGTCCTAGCCCTATCCGTCTATCCATACTCTCTTTGGAAAAAGAGAGGTTGAGCAACTGAGTAACAAGCAGTTCTCGTAGAAACATTTCTGTTGAGATAATCGCCATTAGGAGTACATATGCTCCATATTGGGAGCGGACATGGTAAAAAATAAAACAATGATTATTTAGTCAAAATAATAATAAAAAATAAAGAAACGCAGAACTTCTACTGATGTGAAAGGAGTATTATGATTCTCCATGTGTCAGCATATTTATGATTTTAAACTTCAATTCAATTTGATTAAATATCAATGTGAAGACAACTAAACAGAGACTAATTTTATTTTAAATATACCGTTAAGATTTGCTTTTTCCAATTAACCAAAATTAAACATCTTCTTCGAGTTAACAAAAAAATGTCTCCGTTTCGTCTCGGGTGTTTCGTGGAGTTTTTTTTACTCAAATAATATTTACCCTCAACTCTTGTAAAAAAATTTCGCAAGACAGACAGACTGTGACCAGTGACTAGCATAAAAAAAATAACCGTTTGAATACCGTGCAAATAAATCATTAATATATCCCGGAGATACTGCGTGTTTTTGAGAAGAATAATTTTGCTTAATATACACTCAAATTCGATATTTTAAAAACCTATATTGACTCAGTATAGATAACACTACACATATTCATCAAAATATTGCTTATATTCTATTAGAATACCAAGTATTTGATTTTTTAAATGTCTTGGATATCCGTGTTCGCTTGCATATGTTCCGGACACTTGTGTCCGCTTGGTATTCAAGTACTTTCGATGGATTCGGCGGTAACTTTGTGGAAGTTCATTTTAATATAAAATAAAAATAACTTTGATTATTCCACGTATTGTGTATCAAAATGTGACACGTGTTTCGCCTCTTTCAGAGGCATCCTCAGACAACTACTTTCGCAAATGTTTGCTTAAGTACGAATGATTTTATTTTTACTTTATTTATAATAAAGATCAAAATAAAATGGGAGGGGATGATAGAAAAACAAACAAACGATAATGGTAATACAAATGACATTTACATTAAGAAATGATTATCTAATGAGTTGGATCAATTAGGACGGGTTAAACCGATAGAAAATATATTACTAATTTGATATATTATAACAGAAATCAAATAAAAATGGGTGGCAAGAGAGGATGCCTCTGAAAGAGGCGAAGCACGTGTCACATTTTGATACACAATACGTGGAATAATCAAAGTTATTTTTATTTTATATTGGTATTCAAGTGGTTAAATGATGCCAAATGAATCATATTACGAGCTATAAAATAACTTTTTAAGAGATTCTCTTTTCTACAATGTACCTCTAAGTGGCTGGTGGTTTAATGGGATGGTATATAATTCAAATAGTGTATATATATATATATATATATATATTTTTAACCATGTCCGCTCCCAATGTGGAGCATATGGACTCATAATGGAGTTTATCTCAACAGATGTGTTTCTACGAGAACTGCTTGTTACTCAGTTGCTCAACCTCTCTTTTTCCAAAGAGAGTAGGAATAGAAGGATAGGGCTAGGACAGGACTAGTGGTTAGCTAATCGCTCTCGATACGCCCCGTTCATAAGATAGGATGGGTGGGAGGGGAGAATCCAAGACATTACATACATCCATGCCTTCGAACAGAAATTCATAAATCGATTGAAAAATCAATTTGTAAAACTGTCCGTACCGGGGTTCGAACCCGGGACCTCCGTAACCGAAGCCAACGACGTTGACCACTCGACCACAAAGGCGGCTAAATATGTTAAATAATATAGATACTAGATAGTATATAATGTTTATTTGATATACAAAAAATACATTCTTTTCTTCTAATTCTTTTTTCAAACACCTATTCCATAGATTCAACTGTTTTACCATTAGGTCGTTTTTGTAATTTTACTGTCATAAAATGAATACAAAATATATATAATACTGCACTTTGAAGTAATTTTGGTAACTTAATTATTAATTAGTAATCTTTATTAATTAATAAAATTAATTAATAAAAGATAGACGGTGTATTATTTTGTAAATTCTTTCTTAAAAAAAACATTTCTATGTCCGCTTCCAATGTGAAGCATATGGCGTCCTAATGGAGAAGAACAACAACAAAAATCTACGCGAACTGTTTGTTACTCAGTCGTTCAACTTCTCTTTTTCAAAAAAAGTGAAAGGGGTATAAAGATAATGCTAGGACAGGGCTAGTGGTAAACCAATCGCTCTCGCTACGCCTAGTGGGGAGTAACTTTTCGACATCACAAACACCCATGTACTCAAACAGAAATCGTTGAATCGATCGAAAAAATGCTGTTCGTACTGGTACCGAATCCTTGGGGTCTGGCATGGAAACCCACAACGCTAACTGCTGCGCCATAGGAGTCATAGGACCCGACATATTTTTCACATAAATGAGATAAAAATCGAAACAAAGTTTTAATTACAGACATGCAGTTAATTTTTTTTTAACTTACTATACAAAAAAGCAGCCCGGACTTCCGTTCTGGAGAGGAAAGTCTGCAACTTAAACGTTCTCATTAAACGTGTGATTTATTTCTGACACCAACATACCTTTTTTATATTTGTGACATTTTCGCAATGTGTTAAGTCAAATGACAATAAATAAAAAGATTTTGTAGCTGTAGTAGTTAAAAGTGTTATTTCAATTTTCAAAATAATCAACTATATTTTTAAGTAATTTCTAGTTATAAATTTTGGTACATATCGACTGTGGAAAGAAAAAAGGACGCAACCTACAGTTTTTTCAAAACAGCTTTTTTTCGATAATCACTATGTATCAAACTTGATACACGTTCTATCAAAAGGATGTAAGCTGCAAATGCCAAATTAGTATCTAAATTTAACTTTTAAGTTTGAAAAAATATGAGTTTGTGAAAATTGAAACCAAGAAAAAAGACTGAAATAATGGTTTTTCCTGGACAATTTATTTAATTAATATTAGACTATGTCATTTAAACACCAGTTTAGAAATCTCCGTGCACTTCAAGGTTGTGTATATTTCATAATTTGCATATGGCCCAAAATCATCAAAACACGTATTTTGTGCCTCCTGTAAAATTTGGTATGTGTGGGTTGCGTCCTTTTTCCTTTCCACTGTCGATATAAATTAATGTTTTTATTAAAAACATTTTTTTCGAACAAGGGCTGTGAGTCTGAGTTAAAATCGGGAGTTGTGGAGTCAAAGATATTGAAAATTCATCATATTGATTAGTGAAATCTACTAGAAACTATTATAGTAACAAGAGTAATCTGATGCTATACAGATTACAGATATGTTGGTTAAATGAAAATATTTGAAAAAATCAATTCGGACTCGTTTCTTTTTAACCCGAATCCACAGCCCTTGTAAGAACACGTTAATCCAATAATAAATTCAGGAATAATGATATATTAGACATGCAATAATTAGTTATTATTTGGTCAACTTTCAAAAAATCTACATACATTTACTTACAGTCGTAAGCAGTAGATTATCTTTATTGAATAATCATTCGTTGAATCAATTTGTCAAGTTGGATTGAACTCTACTGGAATTTCCACATCTAATTATGGTTGACAGACATTAAGAATTAATTATTATATACACTCATTTTTGGCTTTTACTTTGTTAATAATAATTCATACATAATTAATTTTTGATATAATAGTTTGCATTGCTAAGAGGTCTTCAACTTTTTATTTATAGTTTATTTTTCTTGTATTTTGCTTCAATTTATTTGATTAGTTGTAATACCAATTGTTTGTCATACCTTGTTTTTTTATTTAACTTTTGTATAAATATCACTGTTTCATTGTTTTTTTATTATCAGTTGGCAGTGCTCACCATGAGCGAAACCAGTTTTGATCCAATAAATTTTCCGTGGAAAAAGTACTAAAAATGTTTTATTATTTTTATTATAATGCCATTCCATTAAATATTGACAGTGAACACCTTAAAAGTGAATAATCATTCATTAAAAATAATAAACCTTGACATATTTCTTCTCTTATGTTTTCATATAAATCACAAAAGAAAGTCTTAAGATATTAAGCCGAAGCTTAGCAGAGCTTTCATCACATAAATATTATGAGAGATATGTTTATAAAAATAACCAGTAGTGGCATGTATTATGACTTAGTTAATGAACTCTCACTGAGGAAGCACGCCTTACTAAACATTCCCCGTCATAATTCTCAAAGAAACAGATACAAGGCATTAATTTCAAAACATAATTTGTCACTGATGAAAAATATCTTGTCATATTTTTTAGACGCCAGTGTTTTTTGTGTGACAGGCATTCTCAATTTAGCGAGCGGACTATTTTTTTAATTAAATTACTATAAATTACAACACATCGTCGATAATTCTAATAAAATACGTCACCGGTTGAATTGGCACAGAATTCGTTAAACTATTCCATAAAAATGTAAAAAATAAACTATTTTGTAATAATTACTGATATGTACTGATAATTTTATTATCGGTCTGTGATGTAACTTATAGGTTCAAGTCCCAGTGCGTACAGCTTTTTAAAAATTGATTTATCGATTTCTGTTCAAAGACACTCTTGCCACCTTTCAAGAGCGATTAACTAATCACGAATTCTGTCTAGGTCAATTCTTCAATCTCTACTTTTAGTGCCTCCAGTCAACATTAGTTTGCCACAGATGCATGCGCGGGGAGATAGAGAGTGGGTGGGTGTGCCGTGTCACAGACAGACTGATACATCTATCTATTATATACAATATTGCATGTATAGGTAATATGAATAGTCTATTGGTTCGCTATTTTGATAAACCAAATTAAAAATATTAAAATAGATATACACCTTGTGTTTTATATTAATCGATGTTTTATATAACAAGATAAACCAAAGCTCTTTCAATGAATAAGGTGGTAACTTTTAAATTGTAGCACAACCAGTGGAATAACAATAGTATCAATTTTAAATTAAATCCAAAATCCGCATAAATAAATGTCACGTGAAATAGCTGCAAATTTTAAATGCTTTATAAGTATATATTTGCTTTTTTATATTTAAATGTGATTTTGTTATTTTTATTAAATACAAAGGCCCACTCGGGCCCCTTTATTTATTTTTACTAAGGCCAGCGAACATCTTGTTAATTTAAGAGAAATCAAATTAGTATATGAATCAAATTAGTATATAAATAACTACAATTTTTGTACACACAGTAGTACATTTTTAGCCATTTAGATTGATACGTTTACAGTAAACTGCATATTGTTACATATTATAATTGCATTTAAGTAACAATCGATTGTTTATTGAAATATTACATATAATTGCATGGTAGTGATAAAAAACGTTCACACCTTCCCCAGAACACCGAGATTTGGTTTGAGATTAAGCAAGCCACTCGTTAACGCATTGGCAGCCCACCGCTGAATAAATCTATGTTAAATGTTGTGTATACTTGTTGGAAAAATAAGAATTCTTATAGTATATATAAACATCAGGTGAATCATGATCAAAAAAATAATTTCCGGAATGTATATTTGGAGAAGCTTACTTCGCCGTGTTTATGACGCCGAAAAGAAGTGGCACTTCATAAATCAGTGCTGGTTGTAGCGATGAAAGATGGCCCATCACCCATCACATCGCAACGAGACTAGCGACTCGGGACTCATCTCGAGACATCTGATCCGACGCGACGCTGCTTCGGCTCCAGATCCTCGCGCCAAATGACTCGAATCATTTTCAAAGCAAATATGTATATACAAACTTAATTAATTATTCCACCATTTTAATAACTGCTGTGCTACATATTGTTGACATAATTCTTGTTGAGTTACGACATAATATTTTGATATAGAGTTTGGGAAACAAGGGCGGGAGTTATAACATGTAACTCATCAGGAGAGGGAATTGAAAAAGGGAATATTTTCAATCAATTACTTGAAAAAATTCAACGCGTTTTGATTTATAAGAAAGACTATTATACAATAGCAATTGCTAATTTTAGTATTAGTAAATTTTAATGAAAATTTAACGTATCTAACCATTTTAACCCTAAGGTGAAGCATATGAATTCCTAATAGAAGTTTTTCTACAAAAACTGCTTGTTAATCAGTTGCTCAATCCAGGGGTGGGCTCGGAGGGGCTCTCGCGAGCCCCTTGTTAGATTTTACTATGGCCGGCGAGCCCCTTGTTAATTTAAGAGAAAACAATTTTCTCAGATCAAATTAGTACATAACTGCAATTTCTGACATATATATGTTATCTACGACAGCTTCAATATACACAGTATTACATTTTTAGCCATTTACATTAATTAGTTTATGGTAAACTGCATATTGTTCCAGATTATAAGTGTATTAAGTAACAATCGTTCGCTTATTTAAGTATTGCATAGGAGTGATAAATTGCTTTGAGATTAAGCGAGGCTCTTGTTAACGTATTGGCAGCCCACCGCTGGCTCAATCTCTATTTTTCAAAGAGAGTATGAATAGAAAAATAGGTCTAGGTAAGAACTAATCGCTCTCGCTTCGCCCATCTTGGGATAGAATGAGTGGGAGGAGATTTAATACATCACAGGAATCCATAAATCGATTATAAAATAAATCTATAAAATCTGTCTGTACTGTTAAATATTAGATGAATAAAACGTCTTGAAAACATTAGAAAGTTTAAAACAAATTAACATCAATTAACTGAGTAAAACACAAAGCTTTGTATATAACTGGGCAGTTGCTAGTTGGTCATGTAATATTAACCCATTTTTGCCCAGTGTTCCAATATTGGAACATTTAGTATTTTTACTTCCACTCCATTTTTGCATGACACAATAAAAGTTGAGAATGCATCCGTCTTAATCAGTCTATATCTAGCAAGTGTGGGGATCGTTTCGTGTACTATTTTTTTTTCAGATTTGAACCCACCTGAGTGAGCAGTGCTTTTTTATTTGCATCAATTACGGGCAAATTCAGGAAAAATTCGGGCAAAAATGGGTTGAATTACAACAAATGGTTCTCTCACTAATTTGCAAGTCATAATAAATATTCAAATTAATATGAATGTACTACATATTGCTCAATGAACATTGTATTATAGAGAAGCTTTGTGCTAACATACTTATTTGTACATGTAAATTCAATTCGGTGTCGAAATGATCATGCGTCGTCGCGGCGCTGCCGACGCCGATTTGCACCGCGTCGACATTCTGCCAAAGCTTATTTGGTTTATTTAAAGGCAGGCGTCGAGCAAGACTTTTCAATTCAATGCTAATTCTAATTGTACCGCTCGAACTTCAAAGGAGCTTTGGTATTACACGTCATAGCAGGGGCTTTTCAATTTAATTTGGATGTAATATGTAACGTATTTTATTAGCTGCACAATATATTCTGAGTATGAACGTTATTATTGAAAATTTCGGCTACAAATATTTTATAAAGAGGCTATTACTGTCATTCATTTGTAATTTTTTTTTCTGTATATTGTTGAAATAAAAAAATCGCTAATATTTTCATTACTAATAGCATTTGTATTTTTTTAATTCAACGGTATAAATTAATACTCTATTCTTAGAAATCATTTGTCAAATTTGAATCGTTCAAATTATGTACATTTTCACAGATTTTGTCACTAACGACCCGGGTTTCGCCTTTCGGCGTTTTCAGGCGTTCAAGTGCACGGATGAACTTGAACTGTCGCTTAGTAAATGAATCTGTGGGCATTCCCAAGGGCTTATCCTTTTCGCCAGCAATGGCTTTAAACTCGGTGATACATTTATTTATTATATAAACACGAAACATTCATTTACTAAGCGTCAGTTAAAGTTCATCCGTGGACTTAAACGCCTGAAGATGCCGAAAGACGAAACCCGGGTCGTTAGTGACAAAATCTGTGAGAATGTACATAATGTGAACGATTCAAATTTAATATTGAAATTCCACCAAGCACCTTCAGTCGAAATCTTAAATCATTTTTCAACATTATATACATTTTTTCATAAGCCTTCTAAGTACAAAGCGTAAAGATTCTTTGGGGTTCTTAGAGTTTTATCAAAATATGCTTACAATAGTCACTTTGATTTTGTTTACTGTCAATTCTTGGTGTAGACTGTAGAGGCATTATATAAACTGTCCCTACGCCCGTTATAGAATAGAATTAGAGGGAGGCAATTCAAGACAACACATTAATCTATGCCTTCGGACAGAAATTAATAAATCGATTGAAAAATCAATCTATAAAAACTGTACACTGAGATTCGAACCTTTAACATCGGTATTCTTAATCAACGACGTTGACACTCCACCACGCAGCCGGTTACAATAAAGATAATTAAACTAAATTTCTTCATGCTATAAAGTAGTTAAAATCATTTTTGTTGAGGGAAATTTTGCAAGATTTTCACTCATTTTCGTCAAAATCGTAAGACGTGAGGCATTGTTCCATAATGAACGTTGTATTTACTTAGTTAAAATACGTTTAAATTTTTGTACGTATTAATTATCTTTATTATTTAATTCCTACGATTGAAAGTGGCTGCAAATTGTATTGGCATAATTGTCATACCACCCCACTGATGTCACAACTCAGTCAAAGGAAGGTATTAAGATATAACGTAGTATGTCACGATCATGCTGAATTCTATAGTGAGTTGGTAATTGAGTTCGACAGCATATTGTAGATGTAATTAAATGTAATTGCTATTTTTTTTATTACAGAATCGTACACTATTACTATTATTTTGTCTATAAAGTTATACATTGCAATACCACTATACCCAGCGGTGGGCTGCCAATACGTTAACAATAGACTCGCGTAATATCAAAGCAAATTATTGGTGTTCTGAGAAAGGAGTGATTTTTTTATCACTCCTATACAATATTTAAGTAAGTAATCGATTGTTACTTAATACACTTTTACTGTGTAACAATATGCAATTCAAGGTAAACTTATAAATCTAAATGGCTAAAAATATAGCTTCTACCGTGTAAACTGAAGCTTTCGTAGATATTATTATATATGTAAGTTAGAAATTGCAATTATGTACTAATTTGATCTGTGAATGTTGTTTTCTCTCAAATTAACGAGGAGCTCGCTGGCCTTGGTAAAATTTAAGGAAGGGGCTCGCGCAAACCCCTCTAAGCCCTATCCAGCCCACTACTGGGTCTTTTTGTAATGCTGGAATTGGATTCACGTATTTTTTCTCAACTTCAAAGACCCAGGGATGGGCTGGAGGGGGCTTGGAGGGGCTCACGCGAGCCCCTTGTTAAAATTTACTAAGGCCGGCGAGCCCCTTATTAATTTAAAAGATAACATTATTTCCAGATTAAATAAGTGTATAACTACAATTTTTGACTTTCATATTATTTAAGACAGCTTCAGTATACACAGTAGTATATTTTTAGCCATTTAGATAGATAAGTTGACGGTGAATTGCATATTGTTACATATTACAAGTGTATTAAGTAACAATTGATTGCTTATTTAAGTATTGCATATAATTGCATAGGAGTGATAAAAAAAATTCACTCCACCCCAGAACACCGAGAACTGCTTTGAGATTAAGCGAGCCCCTTGTTAACCTGTTGGCAGCCCACCGCTGCACAGACCTACTTATAGCTAAATGCATGGGCTAGAAGTTATTGTTGTTTTGTCAAAACTAGTTTTACAGGCGTTTTTTAAGAAGAGTGACAGTATTTTTTTTTTAAATACATTACCTTTTTAATAACAGAAATAAAAAGTACTGCATTACGCTTTATAAAAGCTCACTTAAAAAAACTACCGTAAAGATATAATTTAAGTACATAAGTTATGTAAAGCTTGTCGCGTGGGTTAGTTGTAAAGCTTCGAGGGCGTCCGGAATTCAATTGACACGTGAGCTTTCATCTTTGAAGCTCACTGCAACACTGTTTTAAATATTCAAATAACAATAAATTTAAAATTAAACTTTTAACATTTTTTTTAATATGCAGTATCTCTCCATGCGTATGAAACGGCATGCCAGTCACTCTAATACCTTCCAGAAAAAGCAATGAAGAAAAAATAGGGCTTGATAAGAACTAATAGTTATCAAATCGATGATGAAAATCTATAATATCATCGACTGTGGAAAGGAAAAAGGACGTAACCTACACATAGTAAATTTAACAGGAGGCACAAAAAATGTGTTTTGATGAGTTTGGGCCATATTTAAATTATGAAATACACACAACCTTGAAGTGCACGAAGATTTCTAAGCTGGTGTTTAATTGACAAAATCAAATATTAATTAAAGAAATTATCGTCAGTTATAGGTTTTTTAGTAGGTCATAAAGAAAAAATGCGATTCTTCAAATATAAGCCGGGGACATGAGGCAATTTTACTTGATTTGAGTCGGTGCCGAAAGGGTATATTTACATCCACTTAATGAAAATTCTCGTGAATCTGTCACAACAAAGTCGCCCCTCTTTTGAATCATCCCTTACGCAAAAGTATCACCCAGTGATCATTTCGATTCAGTGGTAATGCATACAGTCACTATCTCCTGTTTTCATTAGCCATTCAATCTGTATTCATTATAATATGCAATGCACTGTGGATACAATATAAAGACTGCACACGACTTTCTGTTTGAACACCCACCCTCCACCACGTGTTTATTTGTATTCACATCTAGATATATCTGCATCACAAAGGCATGGTAATTTAGAATCAATGAACGGTTTTTTGTACAGTAAAATGAATGATCTTGTATGCCATCATCAGCTGTTTGTAACACTATGTTATGTTATAATAATATTGACTTACATTATATGAAAACTTTCACTATGTGTTTGCAGGAAAACCGTTTCTCAAATTTAAATTGAAAAAATCTTATTTTGACACTTAATTTACCAGGACAAAGCTTTAACTTACCAAGCCACAGAAGACGGATTCATAACGACTGTGGAAAGGAAAGAAGACGTTACGCACAGACCACAGTTTTTTTCGATAATCACAATGTATCAACCTTGATACACGTTTTATCAAAAGGATGTAAGATGAACATGCCGAATCAGTATCTAAATTTAACTTTTAAGTTTGAAAAAGATGAGCGTGTGAAAATTGAAACCAAGAAATAAGACTGAAAAAAGGTTTTTCCTAGACAATTTCTGTAATTGATGTTAGATTATGTCAATTAAACACCAGCTTAGAAGTCTCTGTGTACTTCAAGGTTGTGTATATTTCATAATTTTCACATAGCCTAAAATCAAGAAAACACGTTTTTTGTGCCTCCTGTAAAATTTGTTATCGATATTTATATCGACTGTGGGAAGGAAAAAGGACGTAACCCTCAATTTTCCAAAACAGCTTTTTTTCGATAATCAGAATGTATACAACTTGACACACATTCTATCAAAAGGATGGAAGCTGAAAATGCCGAATTAGTATCTAAATTTAGCTTTAAAGTTTGAAAAATATGACCTTGTAAAAAATTAAAACCAAGAAAAAACACTGAAATAAAGGTTTTTCCGAGACAATTTCTGTAATTAATATTAGGTTATGTCAATTAAACAATAGTTTAGAAGTATCCGTGCACTTCAAGGTAGTGTATAATTCATAATTTGCATATGTCACAAAATCGTCAAAAAACGTTTTTAGCGCCTCCTGTAAAATTTGTTATGTGTGGGTTACGTCCTTTTTCCTTTCCACAGTCGATATATAATACATATATATAATTGACACGTGTTAAAACAGGCGTTCTTTTATTATTCCGTCATAAATTACGACATACATCGTTAAAGCATTCACTCCATCGAGGAGATAGCACGTCATTACTAATGGTTGGTCATCATGGTGTAAATTTTCGTTCACTTTTGGTATTAAGTTACACACTTTGAATAACTCCAGGGTAAATGATTCGTAACTTATTGGATATTTACGCAGCGATGCGTGTGCAGTGCCATTTTTTTATACACTTCCCAAGCGCCACATTTTTGCCATAAATTTTCTTCATCTTGTGTGTAATGAATGAATGGGTGGGAGGATATGGATGTAGGTATACCAAAACCTGTAACCTTTATTATTATCTATGGATACTATCTATGGTTACAATTTGATAGTTAAAAAGATATTTTTATATCATTATGATTGCGTAGATTTATATATTTACTCTGTTGAAGTATAACATCTTATACTAGTAGTAAATTGATAGTAAATATCGATGCTCTTACATTGAAATTTGGACGTTATAGACAATTGCAATCATTTTTTGTCTCGTTAAAACAAACAAAAAATAGATTTGTGGGAGTTGATTTTAATTATAAAATTAAATTTGTCATTCTATTTTATTGCGTTATCAGACAGAACTTTTAAAAAAGTTGAAAATGGTTTCATAATTTTGATTGAAGAGTGAAAAATTTGATATATTATTATTATGAGATATATAAAAAATGACAATGCAAACTGTTGTTGTCAATACAAGATTTGTTTGTTAACTGTTTATGTTGATTGAACTTCTTTTTTGGTGGTACGAAATGATTGTTAATTAATGAATAAGAGATATAATCAAACATTAAATTTATTTAACACCACTAGGACTATGGGCTTAAATTTATAATCCCTTAGCTGACAAAGAAACACTTGAGCTCTATAAGTAGTTCGAAATTATTTACTTTTACATATTTTGGTTTGAAATTTCAAACCACATCCTCGATAGAAGTAATCGTGGAAGCGTGGATTTACGCACATTGTATTACATGCATATTATTATTTATATAGTATTTGGACTAGAATATTTTTTGCGTGATTACTACTGATTACGTGATTACTTTGTTTATTTGATTAAATTACTAGAAATTAAAGAAAAAATAGTTCAGTCTATAAAGTTTGTATATTATAATCAAACACATTGTTAAAGTAAGCAGAAGCTCTACCTAAATTAAATATTATCATATTTGTTGTTTATTGTGAGAAGAGTACGTCCTATCAGTTAGTTTTCATAAGAGTATATAGAATGAATTCACTTAGAAAGAGGACGTAGTCCACAGTTTTTTCAAAACAGCTTTTTTCAATAATCAAAATGTATCAAACTTGATACACGTTCTATCAAAAGGATGTAAGCTGTAAATGACGAATTAGTATCTAAATTTAGCTTTTAAATTTGAAAAAAGATGTGCTTGTGAAAATTGAATGACTGTTAAAAGGTTGTTCATATAAAATTTCTTAAATTAATATTAGATTATGTCAATTAAACACTAGTTTAAAAGTCTACGTGCACTTCAAGGTTGTGTATATTTTATAATTGCATATAGCCCAAAAGTATCAAAACCCGTTTTTTGTGCCTCTTGTAAAATTTGCTGTATGTGGGTTACGTAATTTTTCCTTTCCAGAGTCGATATAAAAACAGTAATATTTTTAATGTAAATCCTTGGTAGAAAAACATTGGATTGTAAATAAATAATATTGAAGTCTTAGTTATGAATGATTTTACTAAGAGAATGAATGCTTTATTGAATGCTATTTTTTTTTTTTAAATACCACGGTAACTAAGTTACAAAGTATCCTTATGTTGGTATTTGGCTCTTTTTTGACATCCAAAAGTGTGTTAAAATAATATACATAATTTCTAAAATATTTCCAAGTATTAACCGGCAATAAATCTACATGTCTACCGTTTTCACACGTGTTTGGAATAGTGTAACTCAAGTTAAAAAAAAAAACGACCTAATCATGGGTTGAATTCTCTGTTGAAACTCGACACCCGGGTGCCTTCTCTCCATGGTGCCCGTCGCTCCCTCTTTGACTCCCGACACGTGGCAGGGTAAACTTTAACCTGATCCTTTAATGACACACTAAAAGTCCTTAATTAACTATTGATTGGTGAAATATTGCTTCACAGAATTAATGGAGTCGACTGGCTGTCTTTGATATCCAAGCTGGGAGCTAGCTAGGTTGCTAGGTAGATTTTACAGATAAACAAAACGATTATGACAACAACAACGCTTTCATAGAAGCTTGTGATAATTAAAAGTTTTTTTTACAATAATTAATGAAAAATCGAGCAACTGTTTCTGATTTCTAACTAAAGAAGACAACGTGCTTTGGCTGGAAAATATAGAGGAAGTCATAGAGTTTCACAGGAACCGTCAAAACATTTATAGAGATAGTAGAAGACCATGAGATACTTCGTGGATTGTAGCATATGCCTGAATGTCTAATGTTCGAAATTTTAAGGGATTTAATACGGACAAAATTTATTCTTACGTAATTTAACCGACGATAATTAATGAAACCTGCGTTTGAATCATACATTCACTCTTCATTATTTAAATCCCTGAATATGAAACCTGTAACGTTTTCGAAACGTCAGTTGTTAACCACCAACCACAACCTGGTCTCTTTTCATGTAAAGAATAACGGAAATGATAACAAAGTCTTGAGTAATGTATAAACATCGATAAAATACAAATAATGGTATAATTTGCAAACACGGCTCATTCCAAAATGGTTAAGAAATGAAACTTGAATTTCATTTTAAAAAACAATATACATTTTTAAATTATTTTTAGTTTTACATTACTTTTGAATGATATTTTGTATGTTATCAAGCGATATTTGAGTCTGATCTCTAAAAATACTTTCAAAATTTATTTTTATCTATTAAATTACATTTATGGTTAATGTTTCAACAATTTTGAAATGAGCCGGACTTGAAAATAATACTCTTAAATATTGGTTACTGTTCATTCTAGTGTAATAACATTTTTTCAATGTATATATCACTTTTGTAGAAATTATTTTTTTTAATCCATGCCCGCTCTCAATGCGGAGAGTATGGCCATCTAATCCAGATATTTCAAAACGAAAGTTTTATTCTATAATAATCGCTTGTTACTTGCTCAACCTCTCTTTTTCGATAAGAGTAGTAGGGATAGAAAGATAGGGCTAGGACATTGTAATTATTTAACATCACTAAAATCACCGAAAAAATGGTGTTTCTATTGGGACTCGATCCCGTGAGATCCGTTACGGAAGCCAACTAATTTCGCTACTACGCTACGGAGCCGAAAATATTTTTTGTGGCTCCTAAACTAAATTAAGATCATAGTTTCAGTTCACAAAATAAATATTGTACGTCTATTAAATACAAGTGTTAAAATTAATCTTTATTGTAAACATATTTTTTTGAATAGCTTGATAAAAAAATACCAGGTAAAAATATCGAATAAATATACATGAAAATATGAAGATGTGAATTTTTTGAATTCCTTCCATTCCGACTGCTGGATATTACGAGGAATGGAATGGCAAACCACGCGCCGAAAATCCCGCCCACTGTCACAGCGTTTCAGTCAGCATCGGCTGTGGGCGGACCGTAATTCGTCAGTTGCTCGGCAATATTATTGTGATGTCAATTTGGTTGACTGACGCGATTCCCGCTCCGATGCAAATTCCTAAGCGTTGATCAATTTACTTTGAAGAAATCTATGCGGACTTTCTCTGATGAAGTAGGACAAATGAATCGAATTAAAAAAATAACTTATCAATAATATTGATCTTTGCAATGAAATCATAACATATCTCAACACGTAACATTGGTGTATAAATATTTTAAGATACAGATATTGATTTTACAAAACCCTGTTTTTTTTAATTTTAAACTGTCCGCTTTTTAGCGTAACTAGGCTCATTTAATTGTCATATCATAACACATACAACCTGAGTGGGCTCGGAGGGGCTCGCGCGAGCCTTTTGTTAAAATTGACTAAGGCCGGCGAGCCCCTTGTTAATTTAATAGAAAACAATATTCTCAGATCAAATTAGAATATATCTTCAATTTCTGGCTTATATATTATCTACGACAGCTTCGTGATACACGTAGTGTATAAGAGTGATACAAAAATTCACTCCTTCCCCTGAACACCGAGAATTGCTTAAGAGAATTGATTAAGCGAGACCCTTGTTAACGTATTGGCAGCCCACAGCCACTTTCCACGCACACTAATATTCCAGTAAATAAATGAATTACTCTTCACGCTATTAGATCGATGCAGAGCTGCACGAGAACGATACTGCAACCATGGTCCGCAATGAGTGGATTAAAAAATAACCTCGATTAATTTTGAATTTATTTAAGTTACTTCTAAATTTATTAAAAAAATATTAAAATGCTTTTGTAGGTAGAAATAAATTTTATTGCACACGTGGACATAAGTAAATAGTGCCCAATTGTGGGTTAATACTATTGGGACTGGACAAAGAAATGAACAGCAATGTTTCTCTTATCTTCAAAAATATGTAGACGGCTCCTAGAAATGTAAAAAAAATCATTTTTGTCGCACGTTTCAAATACTAGTATCTAACAAACAGCACCAATTCACTCTAAAAATAATGTCAAACAAAAAACAATAGAAACAAGAGTATGTAGGTTTATAATTATGATCCATTTAAAACAAATTTGGCAATGCACTTTATTAAATAGCGATTAAGGTTTGAAGTATATTTTTCTTTGTCTAAAATAAAACTTTTAATTAGGTCATTTGGTTTATAATCAGTCTGCAAAATGTTTGCCCTTATTTACTAACACTTTTTGTTTCAACGTGAAGATGTCTGACTAATATACTGGATGATCAATACTTAGAAGAACAGTAAAACCCCCATTTACACTAAAGTCGAGACAGTGTAATTCGGGGTAGTGTAATTGGGGGAGTGAATCTCATAAAAAAATATTGATTTAGTTTTTTCCGCAAAAAATGCAAAACTAAAATTTCTATAGTTTAATAAATATTTAGTTACTAAGTGATGAAATGCAAAGTGCGCCAAAATCAAGCACATAGACGGTCGCCCGGCTATACGTGTATAGCCTGGCACGTGTTGAATACACAGAGCCAACATTTGACTGTATGCGCCGCACAGACGACTGTCTCGTAGCAACGACTTGAGGGATTTGCGGCGAATATTTCAATTCAGCGCGTAATTCGGGGTGGTTTAATTGGGATTTCTACTGTAATCAACAGTAATACTATAGTCAGCTATTTAAAATAAAAATTGAATAATATTCAAAAGAATTTTTCTTATTTTAAATACAGAAACAATACATACGATTTGATGTTAGAAATCAAACGGTTTTTAAAATATTTATTCATGCGCGAACAATATTCACGCCTCTTGTATGGTTTCAATTAAAACATATTTGTGTTTAAATTTAACGAAGCAAAAAATATTCGGTGGTCTGTTTTGTTTGTATATACCCTAGTCAGAAAAATCACTCAAACATATGATTCGATAAATCTTTTTGTAAGAGCATTTTATTAAAAATCATAAATCCGTGAAAATAATAATTGAAAGTCGCTTAAAACAATGTTCGTTAATTAATATAGTCGTAAACAAACAAATTGAATTACGTTCACCTGAAAAAAACTTTCAATTGTTTATTAAAAAACAAAAGAGAGCGAATGCTTTGTTAAAAAACGGTACACTCGTAAAACAATTGCCGTCAATAATTAATCAACTCTTTAAAACATTGAGGGTTAAATAAAATTATATAAATATTATAGGTTTTATGATTTTTTAAAAATAATTACGGGTATGGCATTAACGGTATTAAAAAGTTTTTTTTTACTTTAATAGTCCAATATTACATATTATCATTAAGACATGCAACAATTGTTATCGAACCAATTCAAGATCCTTTATCCTTGTAGTGAGTGAATGGGACACTCTTTCGCTTCTATAGAAATGATAAAATCTTCTCATATCGCTCGTTTCTACATTGTTGCACGGACTTATCAATATCATACAAAGTGAGAAAACAAATGAGTGACTAAGAATCTAATTTGATTTTAACCACGAGTCATTATTTTTCGTTACGAAGTGACACGCATCAAATGAACGAATTGGTGAGTGACTTCGACATCTTTGTATAGATTTATTTTCCATGACTGATACCAACTGGTATTCTTCTGGAATTTGATCTCAGCATAAATATTTGGAAATTTTTCTGTTTTTTTTTTTAATAAAAACAAACCCGTTAAACAGTTCTTTTATTCCCGAGGTCGCTTATTTTATAGCATGGGTATATTGTGCTTACAAAGGCGTCCGCGGAAATCTCAACAAAGGGGTAAATCCGGCTATTGTATAAAAACAATGCCAACTCTCTTGTGGAAAAGTTATCATGCTTTTATTCTATTCATTTTCCGCTCGGGCCACGCCTCTGCGAATGCTTTTTATTGTTGCGTTGGTATGCTCATACGCGGTATAATATTTCATTTTAATTCAAGAAAACAAATCAATATTTTTTTTTTTATTAATTAAGCCTCATTGTTTGACTATAAAAACAAGCGAGGCATCATTAAATAAAAAAAACATTTTTTATGTTAAGAAATGAAAACTAATAATATCTATATTTTAATATTTTTAAAATAATTATGTCAAAAAGTATGTCGCCTGTGTAGTCGAATGGTCAGCGTCGTTGGCTTCGGCTACGGATTCGAATCCCAGTACGGACAGTTTTATAAATTGATTTTTCAATCGATTTATGAATTTCTGTCCAAAGGCATGGATGTATGTGATGTCTTGAATTTCCCCCTCCCACCCATCCTATCCTATGAACGGGGCGTATCGAGAGCGATTAGCTAACCACTAGTCCTGTCCTAGCCCTATCCTTCTATTCCAACTCTCTTTGGAAAAAGAGAGGTTGAGCAACTGAGTAACAAGCAGTTCTCGTAGAAATACTTCTGTTGAGATAAACTCCATTAGGAGTCCATATGCTCCACATTGGGAGCGGACATGGTAACAAAAATGTCAAAAAATGCATCATTACATATATCAAAACATAGTTAGATATTAAAATTAACTTTAAACACTGTTAAAACCACTGCCAACGATTACTAATTACTATTGATGTGTAAACTTACATTTTTCATATTATGGTAGTTCTAGAAAGAATTTTTCATGGTAGTAAATAGTATATTTCTCATCTTAACAAAGTGCCACTTTTGACTTGCGGTAAATATTCATGTTGATTTATAACTTTTTTTCACAATTTCGAACAATTTTACTTCAGTGGTTTCAACCGATTTTATTAAAACTTGATATTTGAAGAATGTGAGTTATGATAATAAATAGGCTTCTCAAATATTGGTCAGTGAAATATTTATATACAAGTATAGCTTACTAACGTATACGTCAGATTGTGTTGTTGCAGCGATGGGCTGCCAATACATTAACAAAGGTCTCGCTTAATCTCAAAGCAATTCTCGGAAAGGTTCTGAGGAAGAAGTGATTTTTTTCATTGCTCCTATGCAATTAAATGCAATACTTAAATAAACAATCGATTGTTACAATACACATATAAAATGTAACAATATGCAATTTTCCGTAAACTTATCGATGTAAATGGGTAAAAATGTGCCACTGTCTATACTGAAGCTATCGTAGATAATATGTAGGCAAGAAATTGTAAGTATGTACTAATTTGATATGAGAATATTTTTTTTCTTAAATTAACAAGGGGCTCGCCGCCCCCTCCACCCCACCCCTGTGTTGTTGCATTTGAGACTACTTTATAAATATGTCAATATACAGCAAATTTTGTCGCCACGGTATATAAAATCCTAGACAAAATGTTTATAAACAATATTACCATATTTATATTATATAAAAATGTTTGCAGCATTTCAAATCTAGGCAAAAATATCAAATGTGTTTTTTTTATCTTTTAATTAACAGTTATAGACAGAAGTAATAAAATATGATGTTAAAACAAACGAAAAATTCATTGGTTTTCTTTCAAACAGAGCGCAACGGTTTATGGTATTGTAGTACCATCTAGCGAAAAATGTTGAAAGTTCTCAAAAGTAAAATGTTATAAAAAAAAAAATATTATTTTTAGGGCACGTAAAAATAAAACGGCTCAATAATTGGGAAAATATATTTTTATTTTTCGTTTTTCAGGTAAAATTTGTGATATTTTCAGTATAAATCCGATTAATTTGTCAAGCTTCTACGATTGCCGCCGATTTGTAATGGCAGCACTTTCCGTAAGCCAATAGAGAAATAAATAAAAATAAATGCTTTATATTTATATATAGCTTACCTACAAAATTATTTTAATGCAATATATAATATATTTTAAGCTTTATGGTATGAATTATTATTTATTATTAATTTAAAACAGTATGTTTACAAATAAATATTATGTCCGTTTATGTGCTGCAGATCTAATAAAAAAAACAAATGTAATAAAAAAGAAAGTTTCTAAAAAAATATATTTTTAAGCTAGCTATATTTAATTAATTAAAAACCGTGACTATTTTTTTTTTATAGGTAAATATTAATTTTCAATCAATTCGGCCAATAATGAATCTATCGACAATATGCAACCCTACAACCATATCTTCAAAATCAAAGTTTAAACAAATTGTTTATCTACCGGAAACGTACATAAATATAAGAATTTATTCAGCAATAATTTAATTACCAATGACAAAAAATCGACTATGGTAAAAAAGTAACAATAATTATAACACCATACGTTTCAGGACAGATGTTCATGAAATTATTTCTTTACCAAATGCCATTTTTTATGGTAAAACAGCTCAGAAGCGAAAAGTTAGCATTTTCAAAACGAGAGTGAGACATCAGCGCCACGCGAAACATGTGGCCGTTTATCAAACTAAATTTGATGTGAACAATTCATTTTTGCTAGTCGCGGTTAACATTTTTAAGACATATGGTGCATGAATAAACAACTAAATATGATTATCATGCATATAAGTTGAAAGATATTAATTTTTTGTGCACATATTAATATAGTTAGGGGTTCTTTCGGCAAATTAGAGTAATTTCTATGCATAAAAGCGTTTAGAAGATATGCTATTAAAAATAATTAAAAACACGTATTTTATAAATTAAAACTTAATTGATTATTAAAATTATCGTAAGTAAAATTAATATATAAAAATATAGTAAATGAGTTGATAGAAAACAAACCTAAAATTTACATTCTGATAACGAATTTTAATATATGAGTAATAAACTGTTTTCCATTGATTTTTAAGTACAATCACGTCTTTACTTGGTGTTTTGGTGGATTGCATATTTTTATTTTACTGAGATAAGACAATTGCAATGTGTATTAACTGAGGTTACTTCACTTTTACGGTACTTTAATTAAGACGTGTAGAATATTACAACGCATCTAATTTTGTTTTCTAAAATACCACTTGGCTCACTTCACCTCTAATGTGCATAATCACTTTTTATAGGTATTGTAATATAATATAAAAAAGAAGTAACCATAAAGTGTTCAAATTTTATAGTAGATAAATAAATACATTAATTTCTAATTTATATTTTATAATTTTCTAGAAACCCGTGGTTTGATGTTTTTTTAGAAATAGCACAATTATTAAAATTTATTTTAACCTTAAAGCCCTTTTCATTCTTGCATTCTTATCAATATATTCCTTCTAGAAGATCTTTCCATGTAAAAAAAAATGTTCGAATCATAGTAAAAATATTGTATTTCTTTTATGTTCTTCTTACAAATATAAAGGAATATAAATATATACTAATTACAAACAGAGCAATTCATCAGAAAACCGTAAAGAATAGTTTCTGGATACAAAATGCTGTTAATAATAAACTTACAACAAAAATGTTTAGTATACACAATAAATAGACCAAGAAAATTAAAATGATTCTTGATCACAATAATTAGTCAATTAACATCTATATTATGTTGACAACTTTCTGAGGAAACTTCTCCAACGACTTCTCGTAAAAAGTTTAGTATGGTTTCAAACGATAAAATTAAAGACGTTACTGGCACGTGGCATCAAAGACATGATCCGTCTCGCGTGTCTAAATTGCAATTTGATTAAACTGAGCCTTTATTCTTTGTAATTACTTAATTTGGCTATTATGTCGCAATTTTCCATATTATTAATTTCCACCATTTCATTAAAGTTACTGAATGCGTGTCTTATCCATAAACAGTATAATTTTCATATTTCCTTAGTAAATTTAAATACGTAGACATTTATATATTTTATGACACTGGAAGACATATTTATAAGTTAATCAGGTTAATCTTTTATCTAATGAATGTGATATAATGCTTTGATATATATCGAGGGTTGGCAAGTGAACTGTCTTACCAGAATATGAATTTTCTATATGTCGTAACCAACGTTCCCTCTAAGCTGCGCACGCGCGCGGCCGCGCAGCAGTTTGACAGACCCCGCGGACTAATTTCGAATTGGCGCGCACTCCAAAACAACTATTCAAATAATATTTATTTTTTAATTGTAATAACCTTAATTGACCGAATAAATATGAAGTTGAACATTTTGATAATTCAACTACAATTAAATTCAAATCTTTTATAAGAACAAGAAATTGATCTTAATGAAGTATATAATATAATGATTAGTTGTTATCAACAACGTAAAAAGGTAGAATTATTTTAAGCAAATCTATAAAAATTAACACTAGTAAGACCAATGTGATGTGTAACCAAACCTGTCATGACTCTGATAGGACCCTTTCTAGCGCGGGACAGATCATCGAGAGGGTTGACAGCTTCAGATAACTTATCCCCAAAGACGGTAGTACAAAAAAGGAGCTCGCCATTAGTTTAGGAATGGCTGGAGCAACATTCAACTCAATGCGGACTGTCTGGGACACACAGCTGTACTCGATTAAAACCAAATGCCACTCGTTCAACGCTTGCAATTCTGCCGGTACTGATTTACGGTTGCGAATCATGTATACTTAGCTTCGAGAACAGATGCTTACGTCGGATAATGGGGGTGAGATGGTTTGATTTTGTGAGGAATTCAGAGATAAGGGAGCGTACAAGACAGCGTCCCGTCACGTCAGTGGTTATGGAGAGACGTTGGAACTGGCTGGGTCACGTGCTGCGGATGCCTCCGGAAAGCCTCAATCCTGCCTGCCTTTTCTTTCGACCCGTGGGATTCCGGCGTCCCGGACGTCCGTCGGGTACTATCCATAGGATGTACTCGGCGAAACTGAGGGATGCTGGCATGTCATGGGAGGAAGCAAAGCAATTGGCGGGAGACAGGGAAACATGGAGGTGCCGCGTGGCGGCCATATGCTCCACATAGGGAGCGAACATGGCCAAAGAAGAAGAAGAAGAATAATAAAATATATTAATAAATTTACTAACGACTAATTATTTGTTTCATTCCACTTATTTACTAATTTGTGCTTAATTTTATTTTATATAAAAAAATAAATAAGTTCTGTTATTTCTTATTTTTTGTTTAATACACATTAGTAAAAACATATGTATACATTATTAAATGAAAATATTATTTATTATGAAAATCAAAACACTATTTTTATTATGCAATTATGCCGCGCATTTGTTGGTTTGGCCCGCGCAGCTTACCTCTTGTCTTAGAGGGAGCATTGCGTAACTAACTAATTACAAAAGGTGGCTTACGAATTATTGCGTTATAAACCCGTATTATTTATTTATAAACCTCTATTAGAAAACCATATAATATGCCTCACATTTTTAACGAACATGGCTTAGAAAAAAAAATCATTGATAAATAATTTGGGAAGAAGTGAATTCCAGCACCTTTATTTTCCAAAAAAAACACTGTCGCTATATACATTTCAGATAATCTGATTCTCTCATTTTTTAAATTATAAGATATCACTAGAATAAAACTTGATAAATAATTGTTCCTATATTCATGTTTCTTTTGTGCTTGAACAAATATCTACGGAATGTTTAATATGTTTATCTATTTATTCGCTCTCCACAACAATTGAATGCTATTTGCCAAACATACAAAACAGCTTTCATCCTTCGAATCGATAAAAGCTCATTCTCATTGACAACTTGTATTATTTATTTATCTCGAAAATGTGTGCTTTTCGTTAAATAAAAACAGTTTAACTTATTATTACGACAAATACCTTTTGTTGAATCACAAAGCGCTTTGCACAAAAGATTGGTCGAATGTTGTAAGAATGTTAAGCAAACAGACAGCAATTTAACAAAATAAATATAATGTTTATTATTTCTCACATATAAGTATCGAGAAGTCTACTGGTGTGAATATACCATTATTATATATAAGACAATGGTAAATAACTAAGTACACGATTTATAAGTCAGTTTCGTAGACGATTGGGGCTTTTGTTTATTCGATTTCGCGGTCAAGGGTGCAATTTCTTGATTACACACTATACAGCGATAATTTAAAATCGAGCAATGAATCATTTTTCAATCACTTAGTTTTATCCTGACAATATGGGTTATAGAGAGAAAATTAGCTAACCTCTACTTCAATCCTAATCTTATTCCCTTTATATTTATTTTATTTGAGAAGAGAGAAGACATAGCGTCTACAATCAGACTAATTCATATTTGCCTTCGTTATTTGTACGAATTACCATCTCTGATTTGATGTTTTTTTAATACTTTTTTCACACTGCAATTAAACATTTATATTTATGTTAAGTTACATTATTAATAGTCATCTCAATTCTGATTTTTCATCACATTAATTTTAAAAAAATAAAACCTAATAATGAAATATTAATTTCTTAAGCGGTAAAAATATCAAAGTTTTCAGTTTTACATTTTTTTTAAATAGCTTAAACCTGCATTTACTCAGCTATATATAATGGCGTAGAAAAGATACACAATACATCTTCTTATTTACTCTAACACCCTCGTTTATATTACAATTATGGTATTACATTTATTAAATTGAACAAATTAAATGTTCAGAAGTTAAATCAATTGTTGGTCAGAATAAAAATATTATACGGTCAGAATATTTTGTAACCATTTTGGTTAGGTTAGGTTAGGTTTTTTTTTTAAATTTAATTTAAATTACGATTATTGACACTGACCGATGTATTATGAGTTATGACCATTTAATATAAATTCTGACCGGAAAAATACGAGCCTTTATTAAACATGACTTTAGTGTTTCTAAGAACGGTAAATTAGTTTAAAATTAACAGATATTTATTATTAGTTACATTAGGGGTTTTAGTAACGGTGATGAATTGATAATTGTGTGTTATAATCGACATTTATTTCTTCTTTAACAAGTAAATACTGTTGTGACTCATTTAACAAGTAAAACCAGGGTCTTCATTTTGTATTAATCTTCCGTTTATTATTTAAGAAAACATTGTTATAATATGCTGAAAAGTTGTAACATCTATATAATACGTATATTTTGTTAAACAGATTGAGAATTTATAAAAATCATCGCCAAAATTAGTCGTTTTTAATTCATTGTATTTTGTTAAGTTATAAATATGATATTATTTATGTTAACATATTTATATACGGATAGGTTCATGCTAAATATTATACTAAATTCTAAAAATTTACTTGATAACGCTGAAAAGATAAATGGAAAAATTGAATTTGTATTTCAATAGATCTTTCATTGTTAGTTTGTGACCATTTTTCGCCATTCATCGATTCCGCTTGCCTTTTTGACTTTGATTTATGCGTTTTTTATTCTGCCAACAATAGGTTTTTGAATTATTCCCCTGTTGTAAAATCAAACTGATATTCTCCAAGTATCGCTCAAAAATTTAACGCTCAGTAAATAATTAAAACAGGATTATTTTGTGACAGGTTAATAAAGTTAAAATAATTAATCTTAAAGTGCTTGTTTAAACCTTTAAAACAGTTGATAAACAGTTTTTAGGAAACGAATTAAAAAAAAGATTACAAAGAGTTGTTATAACTGATATTAAAAGCTTCGTTGACAAAATGCTTTTATCAAAAGGTAAATTTTTAGTAGCTTTCTTAGTAAAGTTTCTTTATCTAAAAAAAGCACGCTCTCATTACAAGTGTCATTTAGGCAGCATAAACCTTTAATCGATTCCTAGTATTTATTGTAGAATGTAGACGAAAAATAATTGAAGAAAATATTTTCTAGTTAAGGATATTTAAAAACGTTGTTACCAATCTCTTAAAGTCTTCGATAATTCATTCTCCGCCAATACTAGAAAATATTTAAAATACATACATATTTAATTCATTCGTCTTAACCTATGACTGTTTTATTAAAAAGAAAGGTAACACAAGACTCAGTTGTAACTAGAATAAGTTATATTTGTTAAAATACATTAAAACGCACTAATTTTTTGACGTGGGTTTTAAAAATGCTGAAAAAGATTCATTTTACACAAAAGTCTATAAAATATGTAACTTGGATAAGAAAATTTGATATCTGTTGAATATTTTGAACTTACTTTACGGCTAATAAAAGTAACTCACCAATAAAAGGTTAATATAATAGGAATAAATTTAATGTTTGAGATGCCATGGTTATTATATGTAAAGGGTTGTACGTTCCATTGATATGATAAAGTTGAATGATTTAGATAGATTGTTCTCAACAATCATGTCGCTGCCTGTCAACAACCCCTTCGCTTTAAGGACAATAAAAATTTAGTTTTATCAGGGTTATCCATTAATCCTTAACATACAAATATTTTATTTTTCGATTTCCTTTTCAATGCGAAAGTTATGATGGTTAATAAATTCGATAATCAGGATAAAATTGGTTTTGAATAATTTAAAATATTCCTTTTTAGGGTGTTCACTGTCAATACTTGATGGAAAGGCATCATATTAATAAAAACACAATATTCCTTTGTATTTTATTCCACTTTATTTAATAGGTCAGGACAGGTTTCGCTCATTGCGATAAGCAAAATATTTCGCATTCGTTCGCAACGAGCAAAACCAGCCCTGACCTATTAAATAAAGTGGAATAAAGTACAAAAGAATATTGTGTTTTTATTAATTGAAAATATTATCTATTAATCTTGGACATATCATTTTTTGATCACTTACTGATTACGACCTGTTTTTTTTTACTCCGGTAAAGTAATCTCATACTAGTGTTATATTGTTTGTTAAAGAGACTATGGTTGTTTTGCTAAAATACTGATATATATTGACTGTGGAACGGAAAAAGGACTTAACCCTCAGTTTTTTCAAAACAGCTTTTATTCGATTATCACAATGTATCAAACTTGATACACGTTCCATCAAAAAGATGAAAGCTGCAAATGCCGAAAAAGTATCAAAATTTAACTTTTAAGTTTGAAAAATGTTGGGTCTGTTAAAATTGCAAACAGGAATAAAGACTGAAAAAAGATTATTTTAAAAAAAATTATGAAATTAATTTTAGATTATGTCAATTAAACACCAGTTTATAAATCTCGGTGCACTTCAAGATTGTGTATATTTCATAATTTTCATATGGGCCAAAATAAAAAAAAACACGTTTTTTGTGCCTCCTGTAAAATTTGCTGTGTGGGTTACGTCCATCTTCCTTTCCACAGTCGATATATGTATATACCTACTTACCCGTGCTAATTTCAAATACAATGCCAAGATTTTCCTTAACAGTATAATAAATTTTCGAAGTTTAGATTTATAACTTTAATAATAATAAAATGTGTTAAATAATGGTAATACAAATGTTATAATTGAATGAAATTTGAAAAAAACAGTTGCAAGTTGAAAATGCATAGCTATTAGCAAGAAAATTATTGTTTTACCTTGATGCATTAAATGACTCACTTACAGTAATAATTATATTACAAACAAATACATTTACTTATTTATCTAATGCGTAATAATAAAAAATACATTTAACAACCCTAATTTGACAACGCAATAGTTATTCCCGTGAAAATAGTACAAATTCGTATATTTTCAGATGCTTTTTTGTCATTCTTTGTCAAACAGTTGAGTAATTATGATAGATTGGTATTATTCCTGACAATTGTACACTTATTTTATTCAGGTAAGAGTTCCTTCTAAGCTGGAAACATCCGCGCACACGTCCCTGGTTGACGCACACTCCAATGTTATTCAAATAATAAACTTGTATTAAAAAAATAAAACATAAGTTATCTTGACGTCCGCGTTTTGTTTTTATAGAATGTTTTTTTCAGAAGAAATTCAGTTTGAAAATATCGTTAAAAACGCTGATAAGGTAAAAAAATATAAATGTATTTAATTCTATTTTTTTTTATAAGATGAGTTTATAGCTATTTCGGCGTGCGCCATCGTCAGAACTATGTTTAAACTTGCATTTTTGCATATTTTTATTTCTATGCTGCTCCCAATGTGGAACATATGGATATATGCAGTGATGTAGTGGTAAATAAATAGGTACCAGGTCGGTCATTGATTTGTTCCCTATTTTTTTAAAAATATCAGTCCGAGGTTATAAAAATACACGTTTTCACAATTAAATCAATAAAATAATATGTATTATATTTTAATTTATGTATGTACCTGAAAATTAAGTAACAAGTCAAAAGGGTGGCAGGTCGACGCCCAGGCTCATTTTCAGGTGCCAGGTCGCCGACCTGGCCCCACTACACCACTAGATATATGGATTTATCTCAACAGAAGTGTTTCTACAGTCGCTCAACCTCTCTTTTTCTAAAGAGAGTAGGAATATAAGGATAGTGCTAGGACAGGACTAGTGGTTAGCTAATCGCTTTCGACACGCCCCGTTTATAGGATAGGATGAGTGGGAGAGGGGAATTCAAAACATTACATACATCCGTGCCTTCGAACAGAAATTCACAAATCGATTGAAAAATCAATTTATAAAACTGTCCGTACTGGGATTCGTACCCGTGACCTCCGTAACCGAAGCCAACGACATTGACCACCCGACCACACAGGCGGCAAACTTACATTACTGCCTTAGAAGAGATGCACAATAAATCTTGTTATTTGCTCTAACATGATAATTTTTATTACAATTACTACATTTATTAAACTTGACTTGAGTCAGAGGTGGGCTGGAAGGGGCTCGGGGGGCTCGCGCGAGCCCCTTGTTAATTTCGGCGCGGCCGGCGAGCTCCTTGTTAAGATAAGAAAATCATTTGTCTTAGATCAAATCAACACATAACTGCAATTTCTGTCGAAGGTTAAATTTCATTATGAAACAAGACTTAGTTCCCTCTTCGTTTTTTCATTCAGCACTGTGGGCTTCCGTGCCCGACATCACAGGTTCGATTCCCAGTATGAAACAGCATTTTTTCGATAGATTTATCGATTTTCTGTTCGAAGGCATGGGTTTTTGTGATGACTAAAAATTCCCCTCCACCCTTCCGATCCTTCAATTTAACTGGGCGTTACGTGAGCAATTAGTTAATCACTAGGCCTGTCTTAGCCTTATCATTCTATCCCTACTACTATCTTTAGATAAGAGTGGTTGAGTGACTAAGTAACAAACAATTCTTGTAGAAAAAAAAGCTTTTGTTGGGATACCTTCATAATGAGGCCATATGCGCGACATTGGGAGCGGACATGGATGAACAAAAAAAAATGAATAAGATTTACCGAGCCCCTTGTTAATATATTGGCTGCCCACCGCTGACTTTAGTGTTTCTAAGAACAATAAGAAGTATTATTAAGAAGGGTTATTCAAATTATTTATTTATTTGTAGTTACGTTAGGGGTTTTAGTAACGATGATGGATTGATGATTGTTTGTTCATTTAAGATGTCGTTAGCTTGATTATAATTGTTAGTTTATAATTCTTCGGGTGCATTTAATCTTGGACCTTTATGACAAAGATGTTAACAAATATTATGTCATGAGATTCTGTAATAAAATGATTTGCAAATTGTGTGTCTGATGTTTATATTATAATGAAGTAAATGCAAATTCAATCAATCTAGTAACTATGCTGATTTATATTTCACAATTCGTTTTAAGTCATACTAAATTCTGACCTTCTGACCGTGAATCTCTACGAAATCTCCATTGATAGTGTGTCATTAACAACCCTTCATCATCAAAGCTTCGTCGGTGAGTTGGTAAGGTTCCATATGTTTTCACAGGCAATAAAGCAGCACGCGAAGCTTCGTTTACTGCTTCCTGTGACAATAAAACCAAAAAGCTCATTATTTGACGACATTACGAAGCGGCGTAACACGTGTTTTGACACATCGCAAGCTGTAATCCGTGATGCAGCGGTGTGTATACTGTATACTTGTAAAAAACATATTATATTTGTACATGCACTAAATGAATTTACGTATCTTTTGACACGCTAACGTGCTTAGTTACCGACGACCTGAAAAAAGTTTTTGTTTTAAATGTAATGTTATGCTAGGTAAAAAAAATATCAATGTCTTGAAAACATATCTTTTCTAAAATTATAGTTTAATAGTTATATATTATGGTAATAGATAGTATCATTGTTAATAACAGTATTTTTCATCCAATTTATTCATAAATGAAACCATGTTTTATTTTAATTTCGAAAGTGCTTTACTGAAGAGATTTCAAATTTTACTTATTTTTATTCTGTACACTTCCATAAATTTTGTAGTTAACTACCCGGTAAATTTCCATCAAGCACCTTCAGTCAAAGTTCTTAAAAATGTAGATATGTCTGCAGTAAAGTAAAACTTCGATATAACAGGCTAAATCTGTGATATAAAAGTAGCGGTTTTGAGCTTATTTCGTACGTTTTCTGTGATTAACATTCGCTCATTCATCACATACAAACGTCATTTTGTTTATTTTAGTGTTTTCATGTCTGAAGTCAATTTTTTAATGCCGTTATTGATCAAGTATTCGAAACAAACAATCCAGACTACAAGTTAACGTTTAGCCACCATCATAAGTATTGCAATATGCTTACTTCCCTGTATTAAAGTGATGGGCGAATTGAAAATCACAAATAAAGCTATTACCCTTTTAAAAATAGTAGATAGTCCATGTTACTCATTTCCAACATTACTAAAGATGTAAATAACCGTAAAAAGAAACGTAACATTAAATCAAAGAGATTTTTATTTCCTTTGCATTACCGAGAGAAAAAAAATCTTTTATAGAATTATGTAAACTTTTACTTTATCAAAGTAAGTGGTTATTATAGTGTCATAAAGTTTGGTTACCATACCTAAGTCAATTTGCGTTGCACGTCGACCAGCCGGAGGCCCTTCATTGTTTGATCAAGCCTCTTTGATACACTTCCTCAAATCTTTCCGCCATAATCCATGTCAGCCAGATGTCGTATTTACGGTTATTTAATAAACTGCATTACTTTTATACACAATAATAAATGCAGTTAAGTATTCCTGTCACGACTTGTATCACGAAAGATATGAAATCTGCACTCTTAATAATTTAAGTTTTGTTACCTGTAAAGGTTTGAATTTTAATGAATTGATATAATCACTTTATAACAACATATTGTAAACAGAATTCGGTTATAAACTAATTGACAATTCTAATAAAACAGCAAATGAACAATTTGAGCTCTTACACTAAAATCTCTAGCTTTAATATTTTTTGTTACATATATAGTAATATATAATATTTTAATTAAAAAATATAACAAAATATTTGTAAATTAAAATCTTAAACTACGTAACCAAATATGACATTATCCACTTTGCACTTTTATTAGATTTACTCAATACCAATAAATTACTCAGGGTTCAGATTGTACTCATATTATAAAAAAAAAAAAATACGATTTTGAACAAAAATCAAACGTATTTTTGAAACAAACTGAAAAGCTCAATGGTGACCATTATAACGCGTACCACATTTGGGATACTTTTCTTCTGAAAATTAATTACATTTCACTAATTTGAGTCAAAATTAGTGAAAACTAGCTGTTACGGATTGTAAAATAAATCATTCTTGAATTATTTAAGGCGATATTTTGAAAATAATGAGATTTCATTATAGAGCACCCTACTGTTTTTAAGTTAACGTGAACACTCAGTTTAGGTACTAGAAAAAGCATGCGTATTTCAAATGTGTGTAAAAAAACTGTTTTATTAGTCGATGTCAATAATTTGTCTTCAATAAAACGACCCCTAAGTTAAAAAGAATTCTCAATAAAAGCTTATTTCAGGGATGAAATGGAAAATATTCTTTTATCATACCATATCCCCAGAAGACATTTACAAATGTGATTTATTTTTGATTCACAAGATCACTACAAATAAAATCTAACCTCTTTAAAGTCATTCTCCTATTTATTGCCGTTGTAAATTCGCAGATAGCAGATAAGTATTGTTACCGCATACGTTTAGTCATTGAAAAGAGGCGATCTATTCATCAGGGGATCCATTCACGGCGTCGTCCATTGTTGGGAGATAATGGATGAAGCCACAACCGCATCGTCAGCAGTATGGCTGAGCCTTGAATATTATTTTATTGATGATTATTATACTCGCAACAATGGTACATTTAGGTAGATGTTGTCAGAACCTGACAGTCTTTTCAAATGTTTGCTTACAATTATTATATTAATACCGCATCTGACCGCTTATAAAACAATAGCGCATTACTTTATTTAGACTTAGACTTTACTCAAGAGTTTAAAGCTATATTTTATACTGTACTAGGCGATTCCCGGCAAGCGTTGCAATGCCACTCAAAGAAAGAAAGTGTTTGTTTTTTAATTGTGTTTATTGAAGTGCATGTCTTCTTTTTTTGTCTTTTTGACGTTTGGTCTATGGTACGACACACACGCCACCTACTGTAATTTAATTATTCTACGCCTATAACATTCGCGCAAGTTGCATGAGAATCGATAACTGAGATGATGAGAATTTTAATATTATAGATTAGTATGCTTTCAAACGAAATTTAATGAAACGACAGACAAGTAAAGTTTTAATATTGTTTGTACAGAAACTCGAGACTGTATACAACGCATTCGAATTCAGATAACAACCAATCGCGTCGAACACTTAGCTAGAAAGCTATAGTCAATATTCGTTACAAAATAAATTAATTTAATTGACATTTTAAATTATCCACCGTTAAGTTTCTCCCCAATAATTACAAAAGGTTTATGCATGAAAATTGAGAGTCACTGCTCTAGTGCACGATAATAATATTTTTTAAAGTGCACGTTGCGAACCGCATCCAATGGGCCGGAGTGGGAGCTTGGGCGCGACAAATGTGCCATAAAATTACTTGAATTACCTTCTTTTCCACCATAAAAGGCACTCTCCGTACTGGATCGAATTATACGGACAATGTTGCAGGCGATAATATCCTGATGGCCCTGATGGATGCGGTCACTTGCTAAACGTATTCTTAAAAGTATCAATCTGATATGTTTTTATAGAATAATGAATAACAAAATACGATAAAACAAACATAAAAGTAATTCTTCAATCTTATAACATGTTGAATTCCGGTGTCGTATTTTCACGTGATAGGTTAGCCATGCGTTGAGTCCCGTAACCGCTTTTTCACGCGATTTTCTAGTCTTTTTAATAGTCATAATTGTGGGGTTGTAATGCAAAACGTATTATTTCCAAAAGTCAAACTTTTCAGTAGAGTCAAATACTATAACGAATAACACAAAAAAAAACATTTGCATAAAAATATGATTTTCATTTGAAAACGACAGTGTTATAGACATTTTGTGTTAAAACTAATAGGACCAGTCGATCCCTTAGGCTTGAATTACCCTATCTGCTTACCTTACTCAATATCGCTCATTTTGGAAATAGTACGTTTTGCATTACAGCCTTAAAATTGTGTAATTTAGCATTTTTTTATAAAGCACAGTCGTTCAGTTAATATTTTCACCAAAAATAGTTATTGATTTGATTAGTCAAAATTTAAGGTTATCTTTATGCTTTTGATGCTTTCATTTGTCCTTCTGAAGATCACATGGTAGAGCAGTCACCGAATTCATTTTGAATTGTAAATTTAGATAATAAACATTTATTTGCTAATAGTAATAGCAACAGAAAAAAAAATAAGCCCAGTAGAGTCTGCGAGGCGTGCACAAAACAAAAAAGGACAAGATATATGAGTAAACGTTGTAATATGGTATAGTATTTCAAACAAACAACAAACGGTTTCAAAGATTCAATTGATTTGACTCCGTGGTTTTATAGTTACATATAGCATTCTTAGAAAATCATTAAGAAAAAATGCAATTATCCAAAAATAATCCTGGTACACGGAATAGTTTCACCTGGTTTGAGTCGGGGCCGAGGGTGTTAACATATATATTTTTTTTAATTTGTTACTGAATTATTTAAAAAATATATATGCACTTTTTCAACTATCAATAGCGGTTTCGATCACCGCAAGCATTGTCAATTGTTGATAATATAAGTTCAGCAATGATTTTGGTTTTTGTTTTCAATATAAAGTCTATCCGCCAAAAATTGACAGTGAACATCTAAAACGTGTTTTCAAATTTTCCGATCTTCCTATTGTTTTTTTGTTTGTTAATAAATCTCGTTACGGAGAAGAAAATTTTCAGACATTACAAACACCCATGACTTCGAACAGATATTAAAGTATGAAAATATCTTAATATTAAATTATTCGCTTAAAATGTTTTTTTTACTGTTTTTTTTATTTTATACTAGCCGGTTCCCGGAAAGCGTTGCAATACCACTCAAAGAAAGACAGTGTTTGTATTTTAATTGCGTTTATTGAAGTGCACGTCTTCCTTTTCTGTCTGTTTGACGTTTGCTGCCGATTTCTATGGTATGACACACGCGCCACCTACTGTAAGTTAATTCTACTATAACCTTCGCGCAAGCATATGTTGTCAAAATTAACGGTATGGCAGACATACAAACATTGTTTTTTTTATATATAAGACCTACTGTAAGTTAATTTTAATATGCCTATAACCTTACCGGAAGTGCAAGCAAAAAGTTTTATTGCAATCGGATGAGTGGTGTGACAGCGCATAGCGTACGAACAAACAAACATTCATTATTATATATTAGATTATTCGTCAGACAAAACACCAATTTATTAGGAAAAAAAAATGCACATTTCATGTCAAATATATAAAAAGAATGTATACCAAACAATTTAAGTTTCTATAACAAGCAAAATTATAAAAAGTATAGAATTACTATCGTTACACTTAGTGCTGAGTAATTTAAAAATATATAAAGCATAGATTCCCAAAGCACCTTCGGGAAATGGCACCGATTTCCGCATTATCATTATCGATCAAGAATTTTTCGCAGAATGTCACATTAATGACGTAAAAACGGATACTGCGGGCAACAAAGATACTATCTTCTTTATTGATGATTATATGTATTTAGCGACAAACTATTTTATACAAATTTTATAACAGTAATTCCCGTCGCGGCGTTTTGTTCCAATAATGGTCGTTTTCAGAATCAGTTATCGCGTATAATTATTTCCATTTTATAAGTACGGGTATATCGTTTTAAATAAACTACAATTACCTTGTTGTTTTATAACTGTCAGTTGAATATAACGTGTTATCTGTTATTTAAAATCAAGATAGTTATTCAATTCTTTATAAAAATGGTTATGTGTATTATTAAGATAATCTTTCTATGTACAATACAATAATAATTCTAATAAGCCTAATGTTAATTCATACACTATATCATGCCATAATTTTCAATGATAATTTTCATACTTACAAAAAATAGCGAAGTATTTAAATATATTATTAACATTAAATTTGAACGATTCAAATTGCACCTTCAGTCGAAATCTTAAATTATATTATTAACAGTTTATTGTTCTTTGAAACACTAATGTCATGTTTAATAAATGTAGTACTATTTTTTTGAATATAAATTAGGATAACATAAATACAGTAATATTTGACATGTTATTTTATTTACAAACTTATATGTTAAATCAATGTCTATTTTTGGGATCATGCTCTAAAATGATTTCTAAAGATAACAGGATGTATTGGGTATCTCTTTTAAGCCAGTATAGATATAATTAGTAATGTTCCCATTCAGGAACATTATTAATTATAAATATATCATTCAGTTATTAATCAATTCGGTAGTTTCTTAATTGACAGTTGATGATAGTTAATATAAATTGAGAAATAACAAAAACATATTTTTTTAATAATAATTATACATATAAACTGTGGAAAGGAAAAAGGACATAACCAACACTGATGATCTGATGATTTGAATCATTTGATGATTTTGGGCAATATGCAAATTATGAATTATACACAACCTTGAAGTGCAGGGAACTTCTAAACTGGTGTTTAATTGTCATAATCTAATATTAATTAAATAAATTGTTTGGGAAAAACCTTTATTTCAGTCTTTTTCTTGGTTTTAATATTTTACAAGGTCATCTTTTTCAAACATAAAAGCTAATTTTAGATACTAAATCGGCATTTGCAGCTTAAATCCTTTTGATAGAATGTGTATCAAGTTTGATACATTCTGATTATCGAAAAATAGCTGTTTTGAAAAAACTGTGGGTTACGTCCTTTTTCATTTCCACAGTCGATATATAGCTGAATAAATTTAGGTGATGAAGGCATACACCAAAATAGTTATCAACTGAAATTTTAAAAAATGTAGAACTAAGCCTGAAGCAATCTGAAACAACCAGGGCTATGGAGTCGTTAAGAAATGAGACGTTTGATACCTTGACGTTAATTATTTCTTAAGACTTAACCACTTGAATACCAAGCGGACCCAGGTGTCCGGAACATATGCAAGCGAACACGGATGTCCAAGACATTTAAAAAATCATATACTTGGTATTCTAATAGAATATAAGCAATCTTTTGATTAATATATGTAGTGCCATCTATACTGAGTGAATATAACTTTTTAAAATATCGAATTCGAGTGTATAATAGGCAAAATTATTTTTCTTAAAAACACGTGGTATCTCTGGGACATATTGATGATTTATTTGCGCGGTATTCAAACAGTTAAAAGCAAGCAGTGGGGCACACTTTTGACCCAAGCGACTTGAATACACATTTTTTTTAAAGACCCGAAGTGATTAGTTTTTTTCGAGCTCGACCCCAAATAAAACACTCTGAAACCAACTCCATATCATTATAAACAATATCACAAATTCGTGGATAGCATTTGTTTTAAGCTGATTTCATCGACGGTGTTACAAATTAGAGATAGATGTATAATAACAAGGTTAAGAAATGAGCTCATTTCCCCACTTTTAAAAAGGTCAGAAAAGCTCCTTCTGGTACCCTCAGAGGTACTGATAGACCCACGTTGGGAACTTATGACCTACTGTATACTAAATTTACTAAGCGAGGTATGCACTGCGAAGTATCGCGTACATCCCTTATTAGAGATAAAAGTATATTATGAGCTGTGAGACTAGTTACAGGGGGGTGAATTGTCCGCCCAGCCAATGGGTGAATGGTTGAATGAGCATACAGGGTGAAGCTGCAAACGACAAAAGCGCGAAGGGAGAAATTTGTCATTGTTCGACATAAAGGAAAATCTGTTCTCACAAAGTTGACAAATTTTATGACTAATGTAGGCCCTCGTGTGACAATACACGTGACGGATCGCTCAGCATGGTATAGTGAAAAAAATACAACAGTGTTTTCTTCCTATCAAACATTAGCAAAATCAAATTTATCAATAATTAGATTTTTTTTCGGCTTTTATTGGACATTCATACCTTATTAAATTTTTAAATAGTATCTGTCAAATGGAAAATTTAAAAAAAATAATCTAATTATTAATTTATTTGATTTTGCTACCGTTTGATATTTTTTTCAAAACTAAATAATATTTCGGTTTCTATGGCGCGGCGGTTAGCGTTATTGGCTTCCGTGCTGGATCTCACGGGTTCGAGTCCCAGTAACGGCATTCTGTTCGAAGACACGAGTGTTTGTGATGTCTAAAATGTTTTCCCCTCCCACCCTACCGATCCTTAAATAACTGAGCGTAGCGAGAACGATTAGTTAACCACTGGAACTGTTTCAGCCTTATCCTTCCTTCCCGGGGTGGGCTGGAGGGGGCTCGGAGGGGGTCGCGCGAGTTAATTTAAGAGAAAACAAAATTAGTGTATTACTGCAATTTCTAACATATATATAAATATATTATCTTCGACAGCTTCAGTATACACATTAAAACTTTTTTAGCCATTTATATTGGTAATTTTACGATAAATTTCATATTGTTACAAATTATAAGTGTAGTAACAATCGATTGCATATTTTAAGTATTGCATATAATTGCATAGTAGTGATAAAAAAAAGTTCAATCCTTCCCCAGAAAACCGAGAATTACTTTGAGATTAAGTGAGCCTCTTGTTAACGTAATAACTCGGCGTACTGAGAGCGATTAGGTAGCCTATAGTCCTGCCCTAGCCTAATCCTTCTTTATATATGTTCCACATTGGAAATGGACTTTAAAAAAAAATATATATAAATATTATGTTAACGAAAACGGTATTGTTCATTTGCGTAATATTCAAAATCTATTACAACGACAAAATCAAATCAATACTCACTACGATAGCTATTGACGCGCGGTTTTCACAAAGGTGTTTGAAATATATTTTGTGCAATTCTGGTAGGTGTGTCAGGGCATTCAATGGGGTCTCGAACAGAGGCTACGGTTTATTTGTAAAATCATCGTTGTTGTATGAAATGAAAAATAACCGGCGCGAGCGAAGGCGGCGGCGGTGGGCGGCGTAGACGCGGCGTAGGGCGGCGATGTTTCCGCCCAACTTTTTTCAGCCTGCCATTGTGACTGTATATCAATAATTATTGTAAAAAAAATCAACAGCTTCCATTGAATCATTCGGCGTGTGTAAGTATAACGTATTGTTTGTTTCTTGCTACCCAGTAGGCTGCTAGTGAACCAAATAATACAGAATAATATTTTTAATTCAATATATACTATTATTAATTTATTCTCCACTATTTCGGAGATTCTAAATTTTTACTAAAATTCAACAATATTTCAAAAGAAAATCATTTATATTTTAATAAAACATTTACTAGTACAATACGTATGTATTATAATGTGAATCATTAAGTTGCAAATAGGGCCTGCAATTTCGGGATTCTATCCAATTTTGTGGTCCCGAAATCTCAGGATTGTGATAGTACTAATCGTGGAAGAGATAAAAAAAAAGGTCTCGCGTCTTTTCATTTTGGTAATTCCATAAATTCCTGTGTTCTTGGATTTTAAAGTTCTGGGAAGAGATAAAAAAAGGTATCGCGTCGTTTTATTTTGGGAATTCCGTAAGTTCTTTGATTTTTGAAATCGACAATTTTTTTTTTGAAAAATTCCAGGATTTAAAAATCGCAAAAAATTCTCAATGATGTCAAAAATGTCAATCTTGAAATCCTGAATTAGTTCCCGATAATATAATAATAATCCCGAACAAATGCCCTGATTGAAAATCCATCCAGGACGTTTTATTATTAAACCTTAGAACATCATCATCATCATCATATCAAACAATATTAATATTTTACATGTCTTTTTTTAATTGTCATAAAAATGAAATTCATCGTTTGGTGGATACAAAATAATGATGGCCATTTTTGAGATGACACCTATATTATTATGCCGTAGTACCGCAAAATACATAAAAGCGTTTAACGACTTCCGACCTGTAGAAAACGTCATGAAAGCAGACGATTCTATCTGAGGAAACCGCAAGAGAGTGTTAATGCACTTTTGTATGCAATTCTTACCTCATAAAAGTCTACGTGTCAGCCAAGTTTCTTGAGTACAGGCCCGCATTAGGTTTCATTCAAGTATTATAATTTTTGCAATCAAAGCAAGACACCCTCAGTTGCATAAAAAACACATATTGTGATTGAATATCATTTATGAAATATTTGATTTGTTTCCACAAAATTATTATTATAATATATAGTTTTTTATTACATTTTCTTGAATAATTTTGAATTTCGACTGAAGGTGCTTGATGAAAATTTATCTTTAGGTTAGAACTATTATCATAATGTACGTTTCCATTATAATTTTGACCGAACACGACCCGGGTTTCGCCTCTCGGCATCTTCCGGTGCTATCCAGTGCGCGAATGCACTCGAACTGACAGGTAGCGGTAAGTTTTGTATTGTCTATATACAAACACACTAGTATATTCGCTCTAAACGTATTGTTAACCTAATTGATAGCGAGAATTTACGATAAGAATTATTGTTGTGAGTTAAGTGGGCAGATTATAATATTGGGCATAATGAATTGCCAGACAATAAAATGTAAACGTAAAAAATAAATACAATAATAAAATAAAACAAAATGATTTTTTTTAAAACGACATATTATTAGAATTAATTGATAAATTATTTAAAGGGGTATAATAATGGGGAATTTGGGAGATTTAACTGTTCATTTAAAATTGGAAAACTGGAAAGCTGTGCCCTATTTATTTCCAATATTTCCTGATAAAACAATTTATGTTCACATGTGTTTTTGTGTAACAATTTCAACCCTACATCTGCATCGAACAAGTGATTCTCCAATAGCAGATGATAGGCAAAAGTTGAAGTGTCTTTCTTTAATCTAAAACCAGCCAAATGTTCAGCCACTCTTATATTTTCTTGTATTCTAAATCCGCTCCCTACACGGAGCGTATCGACTGTGGAAAGAGAAAAGGACGCAACCCTTAGTTTTTTCAAAACAGCTTTTTTTCGATAATCACAATGTATCAAACTTAATACACGTTCTATCAAAAGGATGTGGGCTGCAAATGCCGAATTAGTATCTAAATTTAGCTTTTAAGTTTGAATAAGATGGGCTTGTGAAAATTGAAACTAAGAAGAAATACTGAAAAAAAGTTTTTTCCTAGACAATTTCTTTTATTTAATATTAGATTATGTCAATTAAACACCAGTTTAGAAGTATCCGTCCACTTCCAGGTTATGTATATTTCATAATTTGCATATAGCCCAAAATCGTCAAAACACGTATTTTGTGCCTCCTGTAAAATTTGCAATGTGTGGGTTATGTCCTTTTTCCTTTCCACAGTCGATATGGTCACCACATGGTTTTTTCCAAGATTCTCTATCTCCCGCCAATCTCTTTGCTACTTCCCAAAAACTCCGTTGAGTACATCCTATGGATTGTCATCATTGGCATTCCACGCCGTCAGGTTGGCAAAAGAGACATGCAGGGCTCAGACTCTTTTGTCTATTATAATGTACTTATGTAAATACCCAAAAAATGGGCATTACAGTTTTTAATTGCCAATGCGCCAGATATTTAAGATCAAACTATTAAAACTCAATTTCAATATTTTTAAGTTAATCGAGATCAACTCTAAGACTAGAGGTTAACTGCGCCGAAATTTCAAAGGCTGCGCGGACCGATCAAATATTCATTGAATAACTGTCTTGTAGTGCGCGCCAACCCGGAATGAGTGCGTGGGGGCTTCCAAAAACACACGAGACTTTTTTTTTATCTTTTCCACAATTTCCAATTTAAATAACGTTGATTAGAAGTCCAATATTATACAACTGGTTAATGAAAAACAGTGCAATATGAGCCATAAATACACACATATAACATTCTTTCAAATATCTTAAATTGATTTATTTTATCTTTATTGGCCCGTTCACTGAAAAGATTGGACTCCCATGCACAAAATAATGCAGACTACAGTGGAAACCCCAATCACACTACCCCGAATTACACGCTGGCTTAAAATATTTGCTGCAGATCCCCCAATTGAACGGTCGCATTCCATTGTCGTTGCTACGAGACGGTCGTCTGTGCGGTGCATACAGTCAAATGTTGGCTAACGTCTGTGTATTCAACACGTGCCAGGCTATACATGTATAGCCGGGCGACTGTCTATGTCTTATGTATAACTAAATATTTCGTCAATATTTTTTTTTTTTTACAAAACTGAAGGAAATCTTAGTTTTGCATTTTTCGCGGAAAAAAATAAATCCCTAATTTTGTATGAAATTTACTCCCCCGATTACACGGTTCCGAATTTAGTGTAAATAGGGTTTTTACTGTAAATTGATAGCGTACATATTTACAATAAATCACCTGAATATAATAAAATAAAACAATTTTTGTAAATAATAATAATAATATCGAATTTCCCGGATCTGGATAACGTTCGCCCAAGATACAAGTCAATACTTGCGGCGGAAGTGGATCCTGAATAAGAAATCCACAAAGTGGCAACATTTCAAACGCACCGAATTTATTCATTGATGTATGGTTAGGTTGGGTACATGTACAACTTACTGCATAACATGTCGACTTGCATACAATCGACGAAGTATTTCTAAAGAGAGCTCGCTATTATTACAAGAATAAGAAAACAGATGTCATCCGGTCTTTTCGTTTTATTATTCATCCCAAAAGTGGATCGTTTAATAAGAAACAATATACTGATATTTGAATAACGTAAGTAAGATGGTTGCATGTTTTTTTTACACTTAATTATAATAAAATCGTTGAAATGTAGAGTTCATGGAACCAGTGGCGGATTATCCTGTAAGCGCACGAGGCGCTTGCTTGGGGCCTCTGAATCTTAAGGGCCTCAAAAATAGTTTAAATTATATTACCCATATATATTTTGTTCAGATTTTTACATAGTTTACATGAATTTTTTGACGTCTTTATGTTATCCAAAAACAAGGCCTCCATTATTGCGCCTAGGGCCTCTCTTGTGCTTAATCCGCCACTGCATGGAACAGATCCACATTATTTCCAATCCTCTCATTCTTCCGATCCTTAAATAACAGGGTGTAGCGATAGCGATTAGTCAACCACTAATCCTGTTCTTATCCTTCTTTCCCTACTACTCACTTTGAAAAAAGAAGTTGGGCGACTGAGTAACAAACAGTTCTCGTAGTAAAAAAAACTTCTGTTGAGATACCTCTATTAGGAGGCCATATACTCTACATTGGAAGCGGACATGAATAAAAAAAAGAACTTTGTAGCTTCCTTGCTATTAAGGGTCCAAAATGACCTTATAATCAAAACTGTATTAGTTTTTGTAGGAAAAGAGTGTTTTTCTCTGTTCTGGAAAAATTGGAGGCAATCGGTCATTTTAAATCTTTATTTTTCTTAATTTTATAAAAGTGCAAATTAATCGATTAAATGTTACTTATTATTATTTAATAGCTTTTAGTTTATGAAAACAGAACATACATTTTGACTTTTGTTTTAAACGTGTCAAAATGTGGTTTTGTGTATGATGCAATAGTTTATTTCAGGCACCTTCGTGTGCGGCAGGTGTATGGAAAAACAATACATAGGAAGTACTAACATTTCATTACATAGATTTAATGACTTTCCGTTAGTATTAATTCGAAAATCATGCTCCAAATGACAAAGTTTTTTTGCCAACATTCTTGTGATACAAAAACTCATAGTTACACATGTCGAGGTACACCTTTTCCTTGTATTATCTTCCATTCAGCAGTAATTATAGACTATGGCAATAAAAAGCAGTTTTTCGAAATATTACGTCGCATGATTACACTGAAACAACGTCAAATTAATTTAATCTTTCCTTATATCATTCAGAGTAACTTTTTTACTACAAGTTATAGGAGTATTTATGATAAGTGAGCAACGAATTACATATAACCTCAAATAAGGTGTAAACATAGAAAATGTGACCTGTCACAAATTATGAAAAAGTCCGTCTAGTAGTTCATAATAAAATCTATGAATCACGAAGTATTTTTCCCTATAAACATTAAATCATAAAGTTGATAGATTCAAGCTATCCCTGATTTTTTAACACTCAAATCATCATTTCTTAAGCTCTGTATATGCGTGACAAATCACTTTTTGAATGTTTGCTCCTCAAATATAAATTGGTTTTTTTTCAATTTAAATTTCAACTGCATATTACTCAGTTACTCAAACTGATTTTTTTTAATATAAGAAGGAAACAAATAATAAGGCTATAAAAGGACTAGTGGTAAGCTAGTCGCTATCGTCTACTAGAAATGTAGGAGAGAATTTTTAACATTACAAGCAGTCATACCTTTGAAAAAAACTGTATAAATCAATTTAAAAAATCTATTCATACTGGGGTTTGAGCCCGTAAGTCCGTCACAAAAGTTAACGTCGATGACAACTGCACTACGGACCCGATTATTATTTAAATATTGTAATCTAAAAAATAAAATTCGGAGTTATGTGAAGAAAATATTATTTAAAAAAGAACGGTCGTTTTTTCCTCAGATTGCGTATTACATTTATAGTACGACCTTTCTGGTGCGTTTTTGTTAAGTGACGGTCTACATCTTCTTGTCATCGTTTTTCGCCGCCCTCTCTCGCTATGTTGCTTTTATTCATCGTGTATTTTATTTATTATATTTAATCCTACTCTTAATAAATCTTATGTTATAACTAAATTACCAAATGTTAAAGCTAATGCGTTATATATTTTGTATATTTTTTTAAATATCACTTACATGACGTGTAAAGTAATGAAATATTAAAATATGAAAATTGAAACACTTTGTCAACTTGTTACCACCGGTCCTGATCGTAAATAAATTATATGGAATTAGTGCAAAAAGCTTTTTAATTTTAATCCTTTTTTTTGTCAAGATTTGACAGAGAACAGTTTAAAAATGATTAAGGTAAAATTGGTTGCTTTCATCTACTGCAACGGAAAATGTTTTATATTTCTTGTAAACCTAGATTTTTAAAGCCTTTTCTACGAAACTATGTCAGAGAAAGTATGATGGTGTTTGTTTATAATTTAAGAAACTTAGCAGCTATTACTCAAGTTTCGTAAGCTCAACTGTAAGTATAAGCTAATAACATTAAAATATATAGTTCTTTACGAGGCGTACTATTTGCGGCGACACCGGTCACTCCATTTTATTAGTGGTATTTTTTGTCGAAATCTAAAAGCTCTGTTCCTGCCATTGCCTTCATTAAGTCAATCATTCATGAATCTGGACACGAACAAAAAAGAGAAAATTATAGTAATTCATAATCGAGAAGCCAACATTAAAAATGAGCCACAGCACAACACACGGGTCCCATTCATTTGGATAATCTTAGGTAATAAAACGTCACATTTGAAATCTAAGGTAAATGGCGATTCATGAAAAACTACCGCTGCAACAGCAACGAAATGATATATATTTCATGTATCCATGCCCACTCCCAATGTGGAGTATATACAGTGGTGTAGTTGTAAATAAATAAGTACCAGGTCGGTCATTGATTTTTTCTTCCCTATTTTTTTCGTTTTTTTTTATATCCGTCCGAAGTTAAAAATCCACAAGTTTTAACAATTAAATCAATAAAAAAAACGCGCAATTACTTGAAAAAAAAAATGTAGGTACTCACTTTAGGCGTGATATTTCTTCACGTTACATGTGTATTTTTTTTCTTTTTTTGTAATATCCCTCTGGAAGATTAATTTTGATTTGAGACTTTTAAATTTTATGAACAATATTTTGAATATATATATATGTACTTGAAAATTGAGTTACAAGTTAAAAAGGTGGCAGGGCGGCGCCCTGGCTCATTTTCAGGTGCCAGGTCATTGACCTGACCCGACCTGAACCCACTACACCACTGAGTATATAGCCTTCTAATTGAGGTATCTATTGTCTCTCAGTTGTTAACGGTTGTTAAAGGGATAGAGAGATATGGCAAAGACAGGACTAGTGGTTAACTAATCGCTCTTGCTAAGCTAACTTATTAAAGGATCGGAAGGGTGGGAGGGAACTTTTAGACATAATGAACACCCATGCCTGTGACCAGGAATCGGTAAATCTATTGAAAAAATGCTGTTCGTACTGGGGCTTGAAACCGTGAGACCTGTCTCAGAAGCCAACGACATTGACAATTGCGCCACAGACGCGACATAAATATGTTTGAATTTGATAAGATGTTTATTAAAAAATAAAACGTATTTATTTTTAATTCGAATTGTTATAAAACAAATAGATAATGAATGACATTATGTATGTTTTATTACAACCCATGATATAAAAAGCAGCAATGATTTTAACTCGTAAAGTGTTTGTTGTTTGTGAAGTGATTTTTATTATTTTCAATTCAAAATACAACAGACTAAAGCAGCGGAAGGAGTTTTTCGTTAAAACAGTAAACCAGTAATATAATACAGTTTGAAATTGTATAGTTACTTCGGAAAGATTCCTATAGTTATCAAAATTTAATATTACGTTCTATTGTAGTTACGATTAACTAATTTATTGAATGTAGTGAACACGATTATCAGTCACAGTGTAAAAAAAATCTGATAGCTTTTTATTCCATATCTGTCCAATAAAAGTTATTTAGTATCTCCCAAACTGAGTCAAATTTTGTTTTAAAAATGCGCTCAGTTACCGAAAACTTTCCCAAATCGCATCAACCTATATTATTTCTTCAGCGAACCGATTGGGTTTTTTGTCGCGTTTTTTTCTCCTCAAATTTTGTGACTGTAACATGGCAGATCAAAGAATATTTTTTTTCCACAAAGAAGTTTTTTGACATTTAGCTTTTTGAATGATCCAGCTAATAATTCTGCCATTGGATACCTTTGTATTGAAGTTAATGCCTGGAGGTAAAAGGTGTTTAGGGAGCTATTATTTGAAATTACCCAAATTATTTGCACCTTAATAAAACAACAATAGATTCGCTGTTTTCCGTTATTTTAAAATATTTATTTCAATAAAGATCAAAATAAACGCTTTATACGATTCGAATACAAAAAAATTACACGAGGTAATATTTATTAGCATTAATGTAAGGGCTATTTTGTATTAAATTTCGGACCAGGATTAGAATGAAGAAGGCTCAGAAGGCCGCACACGAACTCCTTATTAAATTTGACTTTGGCTGGCGAGCCGCTTGTTAAGTTAAGAACGAATAATATTCATGGATAAAATCAGAGTTTAACTACAATTGTTGACATATATTTCGACTGTGGAAAGGAAAAAAACGTAACCCACAGTTTTTCCAAAACAGCTATTTTGCTATAATCACAATGTATACAACTTGATACACGTTCTATCAAAAGTATATAAGCTAAAAATGCCAAATTAGTCTTTAAATTTAGCTTTTATGTTTGGAAAAAGCAGGGCCTGTGAAAATTGCAACCAGGAAAAAGGACCTAAAAAAGGTTTTCCTTGAACAATTTATTAAATTAATATTAGACTAAATCAATAAAAATCCAGTTTATCAGTCACATTCGCCGCGCACTTTAAAGTTGTGTATATTTCATAATTTGCCTTTGGCCCAAAATCATCATAAAACTTTTTTTGGCTCTCCTGTAAAATTTGTTATGTGTGGGTTACGTCCTTTTTCCTTTCCACAGTCGATATGTTAGTTATCTAAGATGGTTAAAATATTAGAAACATTGAATTAAAGCAAAAAATATATCATAATATTGTAGTACCAATTTTTTTGTCAATCTTGGAATTCTTCACGCTTGCAAGCTATGGTAGGCAAATACATTTTTCAGTTATTGTTATTAATTATTTTACAGCTTATTGTTTATTGTTACAAAAAATAGCATATAAAGTAACATTCGACTGGCTTAATAATTATTGCGTATAATTATTTAACAATTATAAAAAAAATCGCCTCTTCTCCAAAACACCGCGAAAATATAATAAGCGAGCTCTTTGTTAACGTATTAGCACCCCACATATTTTGAATCTCAGAAAGTATATACAAATGATAAATATATAATAATTTCATTGCATATAAATAATTGCATACGACAGTAATCAATAGTAATTATTTTTAATGAAAAATAAGCTAAGCTATATTTTTTTTTTATATTACTTCATCATTTAAAAACGGTAAAAATAATTTTAAAAATATATTAGTTACTTTAATCCTTGCTGGAAAGTCATATTAAAAATTATAAATGAAAAACTATATTTTTTTAAAATAAAAAAAATATTAGCGCTTAGAAAAAAAAGAGAACATAGAACATTGATTGTCTTGTTGGTATATCTTATATTTTAAGAATCATAAATCTATTTTAATAATTTAAAAAAATGCCTATTTTCTTCAATTGATTGAAAGTACTGAAGCATGGATATAATGATTTTTTACGGTGATTACAAATAGAATTGCAAACGCCTTCATTTATTCGTTATCCACAGTTATTACAATTTAATATCTCATCGATCTAGTTTCCATAACGTATTTTTACATAATTGAAAATATTCATGCATACTAATTGAAGTGTACAAATTGATTTTTGTCCAATTACGGACGCACTGTAAAAATTACAGATTGAAGACTAATCAAGTAAAGAGCTTGTTTCTTAACTTATACAACCATTGATTATGTGATTTGAGTTCTCGTATAAGTTATAATTTCTGTACTCTTTTCAACAGATTCATTGTTTTGATTTCCATATTTGTAAGTGGCTCACAATATTTTCATTTTAGGATTTAATGTTATCTCATTTTATTCTTATTGATCAATATTGATCAATTGTATCCCATTTTACATAAGAAATAATATTTCATAAGTAGGATAAAAACATACATATTATGTTAATATATATATCGCATGTGTACAGTACCGGCGCGAGGTTATTTGGCGCCCTAGGCAACGGTTATTAGCGCGCCCCCTTTTCAACAAACTGTGGAATATTTTTTTTACATGCATTTCCGCTCTCAATGTGAATCATATGGCCTCCTAATGGAAGTGTCTCAAAAGAAGTTTTTTTTACTAGAACTGTTTGTTAGTCAGTCGCTCAACCTACCTTTTTCGAAGTATATAAAATACGATACATAATTATAAAAAACAGTTACAAGTAAAAACAAATAAAAATAATTTGATTACTCAATTTATGCGCCCCTTAATGATTTGCGCCCTAGGCGATTGCCTATTTCGCCTGTATGGTAGCGCCGGCCCTGCTTGTGGAAAGAAAAAAGGACATAACCCTCAGTTTTTCCAAAACAGCTTTTTTTCGATAATCACATTGTATACAACTCGACACACGTTCTATCAATGGATGGAAGCTAAAAATGCCGAAATATTATCTAAATTTAGCTTTTAAGTTTGAAAAGAGAAAGGCTTGTTAAAATTGCAACCAGGATAAAAGACCTAAAAAAAGGTTTCTCTTGAACAATTTATTTTGTTAGGTCAATAAAAACCGTGCACTTCAGTGTTGTGTATATTTCATAATTTGCTTTTAGCCTAAAATCATCAAAAGGCTTTTTTTGTGTCTCCTGTAAAATTTGATATGTGTGGGTTACGTCCTTTTTCCTTCCCACAGTCGATATAGAGAAAGACGTAGGAACTTGTAAGAACTTATCAATATTTAATTTGTTTTCAAGATTATCTATCCCTCGCTAATCTCTTTGGTGCATCTTAGGTTATTCCAGCACCCCATCGCTCTGTCGACTACATCCTGTGGTCGTTAGCGGTCTTTCAATTCGATGGAATCCGTCCTGTTGGTACTAGAGACAGGAAGACTTCAGACTGTCTTGGGAATCTCATATCTCTAGAAGCTCTTTACAGCAGCAATAACAGTCACATTAGTTTTCATAAAAACACGTGTTTTAGTGTTAAATGAAATGTCACTAATAAACTTCGTAGGTTCAAATGCAGATATATCAGGAACAGAGAAGGCACAGGTCAGTCATTTCAACTTATGTTCCAGATTCTAAGTAAATGTCTTGTTATTTATGAGACGTATTATTATCATCATCATCAGTTGCCACGTTTACGTGTAGAAGAGATTTGCATTCGAATAAGATTAAAAGGTGCCAAGACAAATCGGAAAAATCATAAGCTCGATGATTACAGTTAGTCTATGGGAGACATCGTATTCGTGGCAGTGACGTGGGTGATTTGAAAATTGAATCAAGACTATAAAATTATGTTACATCTTATTAAATTGATAATATTTCTGTAAAAAAAATGAAAGAATTTTTAGAATTTTACCAAGAAATAATTTATTCTAAGACTGACGCCTACTTGGAGTAATTTAGGTTCTAGGAAATAATATATGGGCCCATTAGAAGTGAAGTGAGTCAAGTGGTATTTAAAAAAAGTTGAATGCGTTGTAATATTCTACACCAGTGATCGCCAAACGGTCGCTCTTGAGCTACCGGTAGCTCGCCGAGAGTTTTTTGGTAGCTCGCGTAGGATATTGTATCATATTTATAAATTTGCCAATAAAATTTTATTATTGAACTCCGAAAATAAAAAAAAATCGAGCTGTGAAAAAAGTGAATGCCATTCTTTTCAGCAATTATTTTTATTTTATTATTTTGTTTATAAATAAATAATTAAAGTACGCATTTCATGTTTAGTTAGAAAATCTGATGTTCTAATTTATTTTAAGTAATATAATAATATTATGTATAGTACGATAAGGGACGATGATAAAAAAAACCATAAAGAAGGAATAAGTATAGATAGCTCACCAGACAATTTCAATTTCTGAAAGTAGCTCACATCCTTATTGAGTTTGGAGACCACTGTTCTACACGTATTAAAAGTATAGTGAAAGTGAAGTAAACACAGTTAATACACTTTTCAATAGTGTTATATCCGTAAAATAAAAATATGCAATCCACCAAACTGATTGACTGATTGTTTGTTTCATTCTGCTTATTTTCTTAATTTATGCTTGATTTTATTTATGTAAAAAAAAAAGAATTAGTTCTGTAATTTCTTATTTTTTGTTTAATACACTTATTAGTAAAAAGTATGTATAAATTATCAAATGATAATAATATTTATATTTAAAATCAACACATTATTTGTATATCAAATATGACAAATTTTGCCGCGCATTTGTTGGATTGGCCCGCGCGGCTAACCGAAAATCTTGTATTTGTATACATGATACAACCAAGTCAAAATGACCGACAGAACCGAAAAATCTGACTAACAATTTTTCCGCTAGTTTTGTATGTATTTGATATAACCAAGAATTGTCATATTTTTCTTCACTAGGCAATTCATAACTGACATTGTAAAGAGGCAATAAGATGTCGAAAAATAAATTCATTGTTTATTGTATAGCCTATATAGACTGTACCTATGGGGTACGCCATTGGATGAAATCTCCAGTCATCATCATATTATTCCGCCATCGACTATACTTAGCCATTAGTCATGATTCGACTTAGTGCATGTCTTCCGGCGAAATTTTCAACCGTTTTCATAACCCTGACGTTTATTTTAATGAATAGTCAGCTTCTACGCCCGTGGCTCTATGTAATTGTCGCTGAGACAATACTTTACCATTACGTAAAGAAAGCTACGATCAATGGACAAATTACTCATATCTAATCATGTGCAATGTTCTGCCTGAGAATTCTGTGGGTTAATGCGATTGGTAAATGTTTTTATATAAATACTTATTATATAAGAAAGGCAGCTTAATTGACTTTTAACCCTTAAATGCATATCAACTGTGGAAAGGAAAAAGGACGTAGCCCACACATACCAAATTTTACAGGAGGCGCAAAAAACCTGTTATGATGATTTAGTTAACAATACGTTAACAAAGGGCTCACTTAATCTCAAAGCAATTCTCGGTGTTCTGGGAAGAAGTGAACTTTTTTATCACTCCTTAATTAAAAATTAAAAAAAAAAAATATTTGACATTATAGCTTACGCCAATGCGTCAAATATTTTTTAAGTTGAAAGATCATACGAGATATACTCGATGAGAATTTTTAAAAGTCGCATGAGATTAACTCAAGGAGAATTGATTTTACAAACACCCATGTCTTAGATCTCAAATTAAAATTGAAAAAATCTAATTTGACATTGACCTTACCGGGAATCGAACCCGGACCCACCTGATCGGTATAGGAAGCTCTTACCAAGTAGACCAAAGCGGGCGACATTATATACCTAAAATATGAAAAATATGCAATTTACCGTAAAATTATCAATGTAAATGGCTGAAAATATACTACTCTGTATACTAAAGCTGTCGCAGATAATATATGGGTCAAAAATTGTAGTTATAAACTAATTTGATCTGAGAATATTGATTTCTCTTAAATTAACACGTGGCTCGCCGGACATAGTAAAATATTGTATTTATTTTTGAAAATGCCGCCCCCAAAAATATGTCGCCCAGGATGGACCGTCTCTGCCACACCCCCCTTACTACGCCACTGGGTAGTTAACAATTATTGAAAGTTTGCTGCAAATTCATTTCATTCAAAAGCTATCTAAAGACATCTATTTTGTTGTTGATTTTTTTACGTTTTTTCTCAAAACAAGTTCCATGGTAGAATGCTGTCTTTCCTTTTGACTCTCACATTTATCCTATTACATTAATAAGAATAAAAAATGTGTTCGAATTGTATTATACTATTACACTTTTTGTATTCCAAGCCTTTTATTCTTCGAAACTACGATCCTCTTAAATATGTATATATTATTCTTTTCAGCTTAAGTCCTTTTAAATATTTTTAAAATTTTCACGATAAATTATTACCAATTATTAAATTTAAAATTATTTTTCGATTTAAATACAAATATTTTTCCAATAAGATACTTAGTAGAAAACTTCGATTAACCTATTTTTGTCCAGTGTTCCAATATTGGAACATTTAGTATTTTTCCTTCCACTCCATTATGCATCACGAAGTAAAAATTGAGATTGCATCAGTCTCAATCAGTCTACAGCTAGCAAGCGTGGGGATCGTTTCGTGTAGTATTTTTTCATGTTTAAACCTGTCGGAGTGAGCAGTGTTTTTTTATTTGCATCAATTATGGGGAAATTCGGACAAAATTCGGGAAAAAAATGGGTTAAATATTCAGAAACGCCACCAAGGAAGATGAGCCGGTTGTATTTTTTCTCATTACTTTTTTTGGTAATTCACTTCTACATCTGAATAAATGACATGCTTAATTTTTTTATCCATGTTCGCTCCCAATGTGGAGCATATGGCCCCCGTATTGATGTATCTCAAAATTGTTTTTTATACGAGAACTGGTTGTTATACAACCTCTCTTTTCTTAAGAGACAGAAAACAGAAGGATAAGGCTAGGACAGGACTAGTTGTAAACCAATTGCTAGCCCCAGTTATTGAAAGATCGGAGTGGTAGGAAGGAATTTTTAGACATCACAAACACCCATGTTTTAGAGCAGAAAAAATGCTGTTCGTACTTTTGTACGCAATGATATAAAAATACGTAATGCTGAATGAATTTTAGCTTCAATACTTGCAGGTATACATATTTTTGTGTGTTTTTAATGTATATATGTTTCATAAATTTTATCACGATATAAGAGAATATGAATATATTTAAATTGTAAAATACCACTTCATATCACTCTTCTGGAAGCCCAGTCCTCCACAACACATCTATAATAACAACGGAACGGGTAGAAATTTGAAATGGCCAGTTAGACATTTATTATAATAGGCGGAGGCGGGCCGTGTTGTCCCGGAAGGCGCCGCCCACAGCATGCATGGCTATCCGCTGTAATTCGCCTCCATTTACGGCATTCGATGTTCGCGTACATAGACTCGGTGTACCATCACTTTGTTTTGTTACCCCTGGTGCATGCGTGCGGGTGAAATCCGGACGTCTAACATCACCAATGACAATAAAATAATTAGCAAGTTTTTTTCTTTTTAATATTTGGCATTACAGCTAATACCAATGTACCAAATATTGTAAAGTTGAATGATCATACGAGAAAAAACTCGATGAGAATTTTTAGTATTGTAAGTCACTCGAGATGAATTGACATCACAAATACCCATGTCTTAGGTCTCAAATTTAAATTGAAAAATTTAAATTTGACATTGAACATACCGGGAATCAAACCCAGACCCACCTGTTCGGTATATCAAGCTCTAACCAACTAGACCACAGATGCAGAGCACAAGCATTCATCAAGATAAAAAAAGTATATAGTCAAATACTTAGTGATGCTTTAATTAAATTTAACGCTACTACTCGAGTGAAAATGGGAGTGTCCTGTTCTAAGTAATTCAGTTTTTAAATAAAGCGAGCTCTTTGTTAACGTATTGGCAGCCCATCGCCGCTTTGGTACAAACCAAGAACCACCTTAACGCGCAGCAGTTTTTACTGGTACCACCCTTTTGGCATATTTTTAACTATATATATGGGTTGGCTGGAGAGGGATCGAAGGGGCTCACGCGAGCCCCTTGTTAAATTATAATAATAAAGGCTAGCTATCCTTGTTAATTTAAGAGAGAACAATGATCTATAGTCAGCGGTGAGCTGCCAATACGTTAACAAGTAGCTTGCTTCATCTCAAAGCAATTCTCGATGTTCTAGTGAAGGAGTGATTTTTATAACTCATATCCAATACCTACTTAAATAAGCAATCGATTGTTACTAAATACACCTATAATATGTAACAATATGCAATTTACAGTAAACTTATGAATTTAAATGGCTAAAAATATACAATTGTGTATACTGAAGCTGTCTTAGATAATATACAAGTCATAAATTGCAAATATGTACTAATTTGATTTGAGAATATTGTTTTCTCTTAAATTAACAAAGGGCTCGCCGGACTTGTGAGTGAAATTTAACAAGGAGTTCGATCAAGCCCCTCAAAGCACCCATAGTTGTTTAAATGTGCCCATTATAAGATTGAAAAGCAATCAAAAGTTATAATCAATAATACCACGTTGTCAAAACGATCATGATATTTCTGAACAGAAAAAAAACAGTTTCTAATAATCGTCAGTTTTTGCTTATTGAATGTTTTAAAATTTAAAAGCGCAATTTAAGCATACAATTAGTTTTCATGATGAATTCTAATTGAGATAAGCACATACATTTAGCATCATTTATATGTAAATATACATCGTGGACGCAGATTTCATTTTAAATTACCGTACGGAGCAACATCACTAGTCATAATGCTAATACCGCATTCTAATACCCAGCTACTTTATATTCAATTACATACATAGTGCACCATAATATTATAAATGAAATACTAATTACTGTAAGCAACACACAACTCGCAACCAATCCCCTTTCTACAGACTTGATAATTTTCGATTCACATTTCATGCAATAAAATCGATTTGAAACATACCACTTTCAATATTACGGATCAGCGGGTATATTTACAGTAAAATGGTTATATTATATTATTCAAAATGAGATTTATTTATTTTTAACCGCAATATACAGTAACATAACAGTATTAGCCGAAAATATTTTAGATCGAAGACTTTATCAATATGTAGAGCCCAAAATCGGTATAATTTTAAGATTTCGACTGAAGGTGTTTGGTGGAATTTCAATATTAAATTTGAATCGTTCAAATTATGTACATTCTAACAGATTTTGTCACTAGTGACCCGGGTTTCGCCTTTTGGCATCGGAGTGCACGGATGAACTTGAACTTGAACGCCTGAAGATGCCGAAAGGCAAATCACGGGTCGATAGTGACAAAATCTGTGAGAATGTACATAATTTGAACGATTTAAATTCAGTATAATTTTGTTTAAAAGAATCGTATTATACCGATTATGGAAAAGAAAAAAGACAAAACACACATAACGAATTTTACAGGAGATTCAAAAAACGATTTTTAATTTTGATTTTCGGCCAAAGGTAAATTATTTAGTATACACAGCCTGAAAGTAATGTTCTCGCAAAGGTGTGCGCGTGTGCGCGCGCACACTTCCCAAAATATGGCCGCACACATTTTTATATCTCCCGCACAGACCGCACACAGAAACATTAAAAAAAGAAGTTTGTTTTACCACAGTTTTATTAAATTTTTGACAAATAAATATTAAGGTTGAGTATTGTTTTTTAAAGAAATATGCAAATAATGGGTTGACTGTCTGTATTCTAATGGGATAAAGCACCAAGCAATCGGGTCTTCATACTTGCGCACATTTTTGTTTTTTCTGAAAATTAACCGCACAGAAAAGTTGATAGTCCGCACACATAATTTTTTTAGAGGGAACGTTGCCTGGAAGTGCATTAAAACTGATTGAAAAAAGAAACTGCCTGTACTGGGAATCGACCCTGGGACCCCATTCGAATCTGGGATTAATTGACGTGACAGAAGCCAATAAAATTACCCGCTGGACCACAGAGCTGACATTATCAAAAATTAGAGTCAACAAATAATAAAATTATGTAGACCGGCAATAATTTTATCTAGTGCTTCAGCACTAGATAAATTTTCTAGTATACGTAAATCTAAATTTGTTAAATTAGAGGTCACCAAACTGTTTCATCCAGTCCCCAATTTTTATTTATAAATATATATTTAATATATGTTCACGAAATGCTATTTAATGGAAAAGAATCAAACAAGTTTGAATTATTTTTATTCTTATCGATAAACGGGCAGGATGAATTTATTAAAATCTTTGGTGGTCTAGATGAAAAAAAATCTCATTGGAATATCATTAGAATTTAATAAAAATATATTTACTGTATTAACGAACGGTTTATAGCAGTACTTCCCAACCCTTTTCATGCCACAGTCCCCAAAATCTGAAAAAATAATCTGCCCCCCGATTTTTTTATATCACATATATATTATATTTTATCACAAATAATGTTGAACGAATGAAACTCTGAAACGTTAAACTTTGCTAGTAATAAAATAGAAAAGTTTAACATAATTTTATTGTATTTTTTTAACTAATTTTGACAAATAAAGTAAGATAAAACAAATAAACGTAGAAGATTTATTACTTGTACACGATTTAAAAATAAAAATGCTATTTACAGACTATCATGTTCCAAATTCAAAAAAAGGATGCCCTCTATTCTAACGGAAATAACGGCTATAAAAAGATAAAATAAAATTACGGGTATTTTTGATATCACGTGCATGTTATACTTTTTAGGATATCAATCATTATTTTATCTGATACGTACAATTATTTTTACTGTTATGCATTATTACGTCGAGTAAATTTTCCCTACATTTACACAACACAATAGTCAATATTTCTTTCGCCAGCGAACAACATTCCCAACGCAAATCGTCCACTCGCTTTCCAGTACATGCTTTATTATCTAATTGAGAATAATTATAACAATTTTTGGTCCACTTACATGCAAAGAGGGCGTGGACTGTGTTATTTCATGACTGGCCGCCGCCATTGTTTGTATTAGTTTGTTCATCGTAGCATAACATTTGCCACAGCGAGTTAACGCGACCATTAACGAATTTCAATTGGCAATTAAAAACGACGTGTATTACGAAAAGCAATTGGCTGTCTTATTGCTACCATAAAGTAACAGTGAGATAAAGTGAAAAGAGTCGATTTTGAGATAAGTATGCCAGTCGATTGCTGAATGGTAAACCTTTATAATGAAACACTGAAATATTTTAATTTAAAAATAAATGGTCCATTTAACCTGATCTGTGTCGTGCGGTATGAATACGGCCGTGCATCGAGGGCCGTGATTTTTTTTCAAAAAATAAAACCTAATAAATATGTACATATTGGACATATAATAATAGTAAATCACAAACACTTAATATATAAATACACGATGGGTCATTTCCTCCATCATTTATCGAAAAACGTTTCAAAAACGGAAATTACTGCCAAGGAATTATAGCCTAGCTAGCAACAAATTTAAACACAGCAAAAAATCTTTTTTTTAAATCGTTGTATTATAGATTACAAAATAATATCTTTTAAGTTTAAGTAACACACTATGATTCCAAGAGATGTCACTGTATACATGCTATTTTAAAATTATTAAATACATTTATTGTGGCCTTTAAACTGCGTCTCAAGTACTGCGTGTAAACACGCATATGTTGTATGGCCAGCCCTACGAGCACGAAATTGTATGACGTGTTAACACGTTAGCGGCAGAGAACCGGTTAAAAGAAAAATCTTACATCGACAATCATTGATGTTGCCCTGTAACTTCAAAGCATCAGCGATATAAAATAACTAGATACAGATAATAGTAGACAAAAAAACTACTTTTGTAATTTATCGTAAACCGTAAAAGATTCTAAATAAAACCATCATTCGCTATTCAAAAAGTACAACGCAAACCTTAACCCTCCAAGGACGAGCGTGACCATATGGTCACAGTAAACACCGTTGTCTATTGATCCCACTATTTATCTCTTTTCTACCTAAATATCGTTGCTTTCGCTCATATTTGGTTAAGAAGGGTACAGACTTGAGTTAGTCATCAGCCACGGGGACAGAAACGGCCACCAAAAGCACATGCGATTTTTTGAACTTCCGTTTTTTTTAATAGAATTTTTGAAACTGTTAGTTATTTTTTTATCAAAACATCAAATTATTTACAGTTCTTTTGCTAATATATTTGTTTTGAAATTATGTTGATCTAAAGAGGTCAAATTGTAAATGTTTTAAAAAAATTCACGTTTAGCTATATTTCAACCCCGAATGTTGGCGTGCCCATACGGTCAGGCTCGTCCTTACTACTGTCCGCACACAATATTACACGTTAATAAAAGGATGAGTATGACTATATAGTCATGCGGGGTTTCTATACAACGACTTGGCGTTTTTTTTTTTTTAATTTTTGTTAAGAATAAAAGTTATCAGTGATTTCAATATGGTTTAAAAAATATTTTTTTTATCGATAAAAAGCTCTCGTCTCATTTATTTCGAAATTAGTATTTTCAACTTATCCCTTTGTTATTATTAAAAAAAAATGTCTAACATTAAAATTGATCAAGTCGACGTATCTGGCATATTGTAATGTAAATTGCGAAACGTAAATAGGAAATGTTTCACTCGCGAGACATCTTATCGCAAATTTGAGCCTCAGCCTACTTCACTCATAATAATAGATAATAAGCTTATCGTCAATCTCCACATCAATCTATCTAACTGTTCCGTACATTATTTCGAGTACACACTCTCTGCAATTAGACATCTCGTCTGAATGTGGGGTACTTGCCTGTGTACGTCTAGCGCTGCCCACCAGGTTGATTAGAGAGGAGATTATTCGAAACTAAATTGGCAGGTGAGGCACCTTGTTAATTATTCCCACTCACTAAAATTAGCGCCAATTACCTCTCCGCATGGAAATTGTTCTCAATTGTGTTACACACAGGTAGGCGTGACTCTAGAATTCTCTTTTGTTTGACGAAATAGCGAGATATGTATTTAAAAACTAAGTACTTATGTGAAACATGATGTTCAAATAAATAATAAAAAAAAAATTGAAACTATTTGTGCGTATATAAAAACTAAGGCATCCAATTCTGGGCCATTTTTGTGATTACGGGATTTCGGGATCGAGAAATTCACCATAAAATCGTGTGTCAATTTTGGATTCGGGATTGAGAAATTTTCGCTCGGCGATTTTGAAATCCTGGAAATTTGGAATCAATTTCAAAAACCCAAGAACTTAAAAAACTCCTAAAATAAAAAAAAATAGTACTTTTTCTGATGGCAAAGGTTGTTTTAAAGTTTTTGTGCTACTGCTTGAAGCTTACTGCATTGATATGTTACTCATCCATTTATGCGCTCGAGGCAGTTGTCTATTTTGCCTGTATGGTGGCACCGGCCCTGCATATGGTATATCTGCTAAAACTATGGGACATTAAAAAAAAGTAAAAATGTTAACTACATACAAAGAATCTTGAAGGCACCATTTTAAATTGAGTGGAAATTTACAAATCAGTGATGTAGTGGGGCAAGGGTGGATGGGGTCGGCACTCCCACACTTTTTCTAGACGATTTGGAAATTTTGCGATAGATGTTTATTTTTACGTTAAAATAATTTTTTTTATGATGTATTGAATGAACGTTTTATTGGAAACTTATAAGGTGCAAAAATTGAATAACGGCAGTTGGAGAGCATTGATATATTATAATTAATCAGCGCTCCCCAAATTTTTTAGTTTGCATTATACCACTGAAAGAAGGCAATTATTATTGCTTTAATATAATGTATAATAATTGAAAGTTATCTGGGTTAATAACTAACTTGGGAACAATCAATGGGTGTGTACAACAGATTCCAGTAACGTTATTCCTTTTCAACCACCATGCTAATCTCGTCGAACTATAAATAACGATTTCAAATAGACTTCGTACTCTACTTGCAACGGCTGCATTTTCCGTTGCATTAAAATATGCAAGTATTATTTGACCGACTTGTAACTGCTACTCTGAATTATATAATATTAACGATAGCGATATAATCGATTTGTATTCTTTAAATAAAATAGTACAAAGTGTAGAATACTATAGTGAAATTAGTTAGTCTAATAGCAACTAAGCCATGTATTTGAATACATTTTAAAATTAGACATTACATATTATAATAAAACAATGATTTTCATATTAAAATGTAGAGAGTATTCTATGTGCGGAAGGTTCTGTGTGCGGAAGGTTCTGAGTTCGGAAGAATCGGTGTACGGAGAATTTGTGTTCGGAAGAATCCCCGAACCACTGACAAACGGTCGATGAAAAAAACTATATACTAAATGTTCGTGAGCTTTAATACTTTCGATGGATTCGGCGGTAACTTTGTGGCAGTTCATTTTGATATAATAGTGAAATAATCTAAGTTATTTTATATTTTATATTAAATAAAATTATTAACACTAAATAAATATTATTAAATAATATATTAAATAAAACAAGTTGTTCGCCACTGCTAAATTCATTTTCCAATGGTTTAACCCTTCCTAGTTGATTCAACTCATTAGTTAATATATTTTTTAACATGGATGTCATTTGTATTACCATTATTATTTGTTTGTTTTTTTTATCATCCCCTCATTGCCTTCCGTTTTTATTTTATTTATTTTTTTAAATACATCACAATAGTAAAATTAAAATCATTCATACTTAAACAAGTATTTGTAAAAGTAAGATTGTCTGAGGATGCCTCTGAAAGAGGCGAAACACGTGTCACAGTTTGTAGCACAATACGTGTAATAATTTAAGTTATTTTATATTGTTCATGTGCTTGTTTAAATGAGTTATACTGTACAAAAAGTTTCCATTTTGACATGTGCCTATTAAGCCGAGTTCGTATAGCTTTCTGTGAAATGATATCAACTGCAACTACCTGCTTATTGCGATAAAGACAGTGTTCTTCGGAATTATCCTAGTCACAAAGTGGAAAGCAATAATTATCGCCGGGGACAGTCATGCGTGCAATTCGCTTTCATATTCCGCCATTGTTGTGTCGGCTTTTATGCAGTTGGATCAATTACTATGGGACGCATCGTTTTCCCAGATGTCATTTCAATTAGATACCGGCCATAAATAGCTATGCACCCACTATAGAGGAAGTTCTTTAACATCCCACTACTCTACGTAATAATACACATCAAATAATCGTACGTAACTACGCACTGACAACTTAACCCAGCCGTCACCAAACTGCAGCCCGCCGAAGACTTTCATCCGGCCCTCCAAAAGTTCCTGATTTTTGAAAATATTTTCATTAAAATTTCCTAATTTTGTTGTGAATTCACGACAGCTATTTATTTCAAATCATCAATTGGGATAAACTACTTGGTAGTTAGGGCTTATACAAAAACCGACATTTGAAAAAACCAGTTTTCGAATGTCAATATTGTCCGAAAACCGGTTTTATCCGATATTCAAAGTTTAAAAAAAAAGGGATAATTCAATTAAAATAGAGAGAAAAAGTTTATTTTTTAATGTTGTTTATTTATATACATTATAATACACAACAAAGAATTATTTGGTGTTACTCCTCAGAAAATATGATTTAAAAAAACACAAAGCGTCCACTGATTGTTTTGTAACAAAATTTCCTGATATCGAATATACCTTTTCTGTGGCTAATTAATTATGTGGGGCATATGGTCTTTAATCCATCAAATAAAAGATTCAAATTTTCTTTCCTTTTGTTTATAGACTCGTATATGGAAACCGGTTACACAACGGTTACCGGTGGCACAACCGGTTTTCGAACTCCTACTGGAAGTGGACCAAAAGTGTTTTTTTTTTTTGTTGTATAAAATATGTTTACAGGCGACTAAATGTTCGTTGACTAGAAAATTTCTCGAATATTCTCATTTATTGAAATTCTAGAATGTAGTGCAGGCAAAAAATTGTTGCACACTTCGCACTAATCACAATTCACACATGATAGTATCATATTTAAATATATATGTATGTAACTTAATGTGTATATATAAATACACGTACTTCTCTCAATTGTTTAAATCAATACATAAAAAAACATTCACACTATATTTAAAAATGTAAAAAAATAAATTCAATAATGGGAATGCCTATATTGTTATATTATATTTTTTGATTAGATGTACAGTAGGCTTTCATATCATAGATACCTATAACATTATAATAAATAGTTTAAATTACAAACTACACTTGCTAACATTATATGTGTAAGGACATATAAATTAATATTCTGATTGGTTTCCAGTACGAATATATTTGCCGTCCGGTTGTATATTTAAAAAAAAAATTTGATCATATTTTTTTTCAGTAATCGTAGGAAAAACTGTGCTACTCCGCAGACGTAGAATGTGTTTTCCATCCTCTTTGATGAAAATGCATCGCAATTTCCATTCCGGTATTTGAATCAGTAACTTAGAGGACGAAGCTTAAAAGAGTCTTTAGTAGATACAATTTTAACATTTTACTGTTTAACTATTTACAATGTTTTTAAACTTAAACTTTTAAAACTAATAACAATGATGATGAATTTTAAAGGTATAGTATTATGTTACATTTGATTTGCCCGTATAATTCCAATCTCCCTAATTGTGTGTGGCAACTCTGATTGCATTTATTTAATTGAAGTTTAATAATATATAAAGATCTTAGTCACGGATCTATTATGCCTTCTGCTCAATCAAAATAGTTCAGGGGCGTTTTTTGCTCGGGACTTATCATTAAGAATACATTGTACGTAATTAGAGCACATATAATATTCTGTAATTACATATTTTGCTACATTTAATGATTATTCATGATTACTCAATGCAGTGTCATTAAAATAATATATAACAATCTGTTTTTATTTTTGTTTTTTGATACAAGCTTTAAAGTTAGATTGGTCTTCGCACACGTTTATATTTTGGTTTAAAATATTAAATGTATGTTGTTAAAATTCAATTTCCTTTATTTAAATAATGTATCAATGATTATTATCTTGAATAAAACTAGTTTAACAACGTTAAATATTCACACCGAATACTTATCTAAATTGTAATATCCATATTACTAGGATTGTTGTCGTATTGATAATTAATGATAACGACATCGTAAATGTTTATAAGATAAACGAATCTTATTTTGGTCTTCAAATTAAAAGATATATCCGCCGGCAAAACAAAAACTATAAAACAAGTGCATTTTTGGCTTATCTTTAAAAAATGATATTCTAACAATAATTAGTGAAATTTTAAATTTATTGTGTCACTGTGTAAATATATAAATTTAAACAAAAGTCTACAACAGTTAATGCCTTTATGTGTAAGTATTTATAATTAAGAATACTTTAAAAGACTAGGGTACTATATTAAAATTTAATTTCAAATAAATTATATTTTACGCGCAAGTCTGTGTATCTTGATTTGTATTTTTTTTAAAATTTAATAAAATAAATAAATACAATTTAAATATAATATTGTGTAAAAATAATTTTTTTCTCACTTTTATAATATTTTTGTTGGCAGAAAGTTGGCAGCTTCCCGGCAGTATTGTTGGGACTACATATTTTTTTCATCAATTTTTTTTCTATTAGTACAAATGTACCTCATATGTAGAATAATTCTTTACATTTGTATGACTTTTTTTAACTTCAACAGTATTTTGATAGCGTATAAAATAAAGTCGCATTTTTTCAGAAAACATAATAAATATAAATAAATTTGAATCGTTCAGATTATGTACATTCACACAGATTCTGAATGTACATAATCTGAAATTTAATATTGAAATTCCACCAAGCACCTTCAGTTGAAGTCTTAAATTATAAATATAAATGATGATTATTCCGTTTTGAATTCAGAATTCACCTTTGCCAATCGAGTAGCGTTTGTTGATTATATTGTTATCTTGGAAAAATCAATTTATGAGTCTAGAAAATGTTGCAGACAGGTCCAAATTAACGGTTCCCGGTAAATTGCTCGAATGGAAATTGCTCGAATAACAAGATAATCAATTTGTTTCCGTTTGTTCTGTCCGTTAGTTGTCTTAGCCCTAGTCTTCTATGTGTTTTGGAAATATATAGAAACAGTTTGAGTAACTAATTAATAAGCAGTTCTCGTAGAAACACTTCTGTTGAGATAAACTCCATTAAAAGATTATATGTTCCGCATTTGGAGCGAACACGGTTAAAATAAATACTTTACTCTCTAAACAAGTGTCGCACAAGATAAAAATGAAATTCGTAGAAAAAGTCGTGAAAAATCTTTTAAATAACCAAGCAATTCGAATAATTTGTAATTCGAGCAATTTACCGGCTACCCAAATTAACAAAGTTAGAAACAGCCTAAAAAAATATGATGTCCCAAATACGATGATAAACTTATATTTGAAACTGAAACAAAATACAAAAATGTTGCAAAAAAAAATAATTAAATAAAAGCTAAGAATCAATAATAACAAATACTTTCTGACATGTTCATCTGGAGCGAGAAATAACTGATCTTACCACAGCAGTAAACGTGCGCTCTAAAACATTTTAAATTTTAATTGTTTATTGGGCTTATCACACTTTCAGATAGTTAAATAGTTTGTCAGCTAGATTTTAGGAGTATTTTTTTACTGCACCGACTGCACCGATGGTATTTTGTATATGTATTTATATATTTCATAATTCACTGTTAACATATGAATTAAAACAAAAATCTGGTGCCCCCTTTCCTTGGTGCTCTAAATGAGTGTTTAAGGGCTAATGCAGCCTTGGCTGTAGGTCAAAATCAATTAAGAGATAACCATCAATAACACGGTCGTGATAAATTGCAATTTAAACAACAGCCCATAAAAAATATCTATATTAGTTGTTGCGTAGTGGGTTCATTAAATTTCACAAGTTTTGATAAATATCAATCATTCTACTATAGTATCCTCAACTTATCTTATTTATTTTTTAAGCCATGTCATAACCCTGCTTAGAGCATATAGGTTACATGGCTAATATTTGTTCACTTTATGATTATCTATCATCCACTAATCTTAATGATAGAAGAAAAACAGGAAACTATCATTAAGCCTATTCACTTTATTAATGTAACATTTTATCACTTTGTCAAAAATTTCCCCAATTTTAATTATGTTTATAATTACTTTCAATCGCCATTCTAAATTTATTAATCTGAGATGACTTTTTAATTATTTGTTAGATGTGTTAAAAATTTTAATTTTGTGTTATTTTAGAAACACTTTTAATGTAATTGGTAATTGCTTTTCAATGCCAATTGTTGTTTATAGCTGTTGATTTTTGTATAAATAGCATTGTTAATTAAATTATATTTCTTATCAGTTGACGATGCTCGTAATGAGCGAAACCGGTCCTGACATATTAAATAAAGTGGAATGAAGAACAAAGGAATATTGTGTTTTTATTAAAATTAGTATACATATAACTGCAATTTCTGACTTATATATTCTTCATAAATAGCTTCAGCTTACAAAGTAGTACATTTTTAGCCATTTACATGGATACATTTACGGTAAATTGCATATTTGTACATAATAAAGGTGTATTTAGTAACAATCGATTGCTTATTATTTTGCATATAATTGCATAAGTAGTGATTAAAAAAATCAATCCTTCCCCAGAATACTGAGAATTGCTTTGAGATAAAGCGAGCCCCTTGTTAACATATTGGCAGCCCACCGCTGGAACATACCCCATGGATGGATCAGACACGTTTCCAGGTTATCAAATCCATTCGTTGCATGTGAAATTAGACTACTTTGGGGTAACTGCAACAGATCCATCGACACTGCTTTCTGCGTTACTTTAATAAATTAAATATGCATCAAAATAATGAAAATATGACAGCTTATAAAAGTATATTATTTCAAACATTAACGTAAAAATGATGATTACCTGCTGACTGATATAAATTTAACTAACAAAACGTATAAGGAAGCAAATGGCTTGTGTCAGGTATAAAAAAACGTACTGCAAGTTTGCATTACAATTTTCTAATTAAATTCATATTACCAGGTGCTTTATTTTGAAGTATGGACATCCTGCCGATAAATGTCTGTCAGTTTATTATATTGTTATTGTTAGTATGTAACAATGACTGTTGTCGTTATTTGCATTTTATAGTAATATTATGAATAATATATGTTATTAGATGACCATTTGTTATGGGCAATGCAAGGACGTTAAGCTTTTGGTATCCTCAATTTTAAGTACTAGAAATTATTAGACGATGACCGCTCTTTACCGGTGAATGAACCGTCGTTGGCTACCGCTACGGAGGTCACGGGTTCGAATCCCAGTACGGGTAGTTTTATAAATTGATTTTTCAATCGATTTATGATTTTCTGTTCAAAGGCATGGATGTATGTGATGTCTTAAATTCACCCCTCCCACCCACCGAACGGGTCGTATCGAGAGCGATTAGCTAACCACTAGTCCTGTCCTAGCCCTTTCCTTCTATTCCAAATCTCTTTGGAAAAAGAGAGGTTGAGCAACTGAGTAAAAAGCAGTTCTCATAGAAACACTTCTGTTGATATAAACTCCATTAGGAGTCTATATGCTCCACATTGGGAGCGGACATGGTAAAAAAAATTACACATTCTAAGCCTACTTTTCAAGATCAGAATATACGGGTTGGTGCGTTACCACACGATGAAAGCGACCGACAATCGTTAAAATAATTAAATATTATATTATATAAAAAAGTCGACCATAACATAACTGCATTTTTGAAAATGTCGACTTTCATTTTTTAATGTTTGGACTGAAGCTTAGGTTGTATTTAATATTATACTTTCTTACCATATTATATATCTATGGATTTTTACACATATTTTTAGCTATGTCTTATTTAATATATATATATATATAAAAAAAATATGTTTTATAGTACATATTTCCAGATATACCTACATATATTTTTAAAGCGTTTTTTGTACCTACTTATTGATTTAATAATTCTCACTAAAAACTGAAAAATGTTCATCCATGAAATAAATTTCTAACGTGAAAAGATGTTTTCTAAAACATATTTCAACAACGTCCAACATTTTTTTCACTATAGAAAATTCGTAAATTCTCAGGATATCAAAATCGCCATGCAAATTTTTTTAAATTCCGAATTTATAATGAATGTTGCATAGGGCGCCAAATAACCTCGCGCCGGCACTGGGTGCAATGTTCCCGTCAAGGTGTGCGCGCACACCTCCCAAAATGTACCCACACACACTTTTTCATCCCCGCACAAGACCGCACACAGAAATATTGTAAAAATAAGTTTGTTTCACCAAATTTTTATACATGCGCACACTTTTTATTTTGCTGAAAATTTACTGCTCACAGAAGCTGATGGTTCGCACACACAATAGAAAAATTAGAGGAAACGTTGACTGGGTGTAAGATTTATATAATACAACAATAATTTTGAAAGTGTTTTGTGGGACAGACACAAGTTATAGTTATTCCAGTATTTAAAACGTCACTTGGACGAAGTTTAGACTTACGCCAAAGTAAAATGATTATAATTAAAAAAATGTGATAGCCCTAAAATAATTAAATGTACACGTTTATCCAATTAAAATACAAAGTCGTGTGTTATGTTTTAAAATGCGTGCAATGTAAAATGGCGTTTGGTAGATAAAACTTTTCCATCAATAAGTGTAATTGTTAGGTTGGTAACATATCAAGAACATTAATAATTACGAGTCTATACTTATGGACGCGTAACGGACGCTACTTTGTATAGAGATCGCTTACAATTTAGCATACTACTTTTTAAGCTCTATCCTAATTAAATATTATTGAACATGTTTCTTGGACTACATTGTTTTTACTTACACAAGATGGGAGTTACAATAAAATTGCACATCGCCTACTTTAATTAAACTAATTGATAATTTGAATTGAAATGAAATAGCTGATACGCTGAAACAGCCACGTTGGTATTATCTACAATTACAGATGATTATTGAAAAATATTTTTAAAAATATATTACATTAATTAATGCAGCGTTGATATGTGTTATTAATCACATAAGCACAATTACGATGTGAATAATTAATTTTATTTATAATAAAGTTTTACTTCGATATTTCAGTGTGCACCACAAACACTTTAAGTTTAATGAGACCACCTGCGTGTAGTAGCAGGGTTGATAATGAATCTACACAGCAGTGGGCTGCCAAAACGTAAGCAAGGGGCTCGCTTAATCTCAAACCAATTCTCGGTATTCTGGGGAAGAAGTGAATTTATACACATCCTTGTAATTGTTTGCAATAATTAAATAAGAAATCAATTGTTACTTAATACATATGTAAGTTATCGTAAATTTATCAATGTAAATGGCTAAAAATGTACATATGTATATACTGAAGCTGTCGTAGATAATATAACTCAGAAATTTTAGTTATTTACCAATTTGGTCTGCGAAATTTGTTTTCTCTTCAAGTAACAAGAGTGTTTAAATTTATCGTTCAGCATTTATAACACAAAAAACCATTTTTTTTACTCAACGTTTTCTGACAATATACCGAAATATTATAGTTAAATTATTGACTTTATTATATATTTAATTTAAAGACACCAACATATCATTCAATTAGTTAGTATTTATAATATAATTATTGTATTTTTTTCAATTACCTCAAAAAAAGTATATAATATTTAAACCTATTAAAAAAACGATTTGTTACTCTGAATAGTGGTGTTCTAAGCAAAATAAATTGGAATTAAACAAAAAATCCAGGTTATGTTTCGCTAACAGTTTTAAATAAACTTTTTTTCAAAATATTGCTGTAAAATAAGATATGATTAAAAATATGACAAAACAACAATATTCATATCGACTGTGGAATGGAAAAAGGACGTAACCCACACATATAAATTTTTACAGGAGGCACAAAAAACGTCTTTTGATGATTTTGGGCCATATGCAAATTATGAAATATACAGAACCTTGAAGTGCACGGAGACTTCAAAACTGGTGTTTAATTGACATATTCTAATATTAATTAAAGAAATTGTCTGGGAAAAACCTTTTTTCAGTTTTTTTTCTTGGTTTCAATTTTTACAAGCTCATCTTTTTTCAAACTTAAAAGCTAAATTTAGATACTAATTCGGCATTTACAGCTTACATCCTTTTGATAGAACGTGTATCAAGTTTGATACATTGTTAACTGTTTTGAAAGAACTGTAGGTTACGTCTTTTTTTCCATTCCACAGTCGATATGTATTCATATAAAAAGGGTCACATTGCACAAGCGACAGAGGTAAAGAAAGTTGTTTCCGTTATACAACCCTTTGTTACTGACGATCGCTTATTGTCACTACTATGTCATTATCTTTGTTATATTATTAAAATATTTTTTGCTACGACTCCTACGTATACTATTGTATTTCATTAATGCTCTTACCATTGACATGTTTCATTATTGGCCATATTGTAAAAAGCATATGGCTAAGGGTTAACGGAATTATAATATCTTCTTACATATAAAATTATTTATATTAGCTAGGTCGTTAATCAAGAAATATGTTTTGCTCTACACCTTTTTAACACTCTCAAAACAATGCAAACATGCAAAGAATCGACTAGCACATATTGGAACACGCTCAATAAATAATATTTTAGTTTCTTCTTCTTCTTTGGCCATATTCTCTTCCTATGTGGAGCATATAGCCGCCCAGCGGCACGTCAATTTTTCACTGTCTCCCACCAATTTATTTGGTTCCTCCCATGACAACTCGGCATCCCTCAGTTCCGTTGAGTACATCCGACAGTCGTCCAAGAAGCTGGAATCCCACCGGTCAGAAGAAGAGTCAGGCAGGATTGAGGCTTTCTGGGGGCATCCGCAGCATGTAACCCAGCCAGTTACGGTGTCGATATTGCTCATTTCTGACTGAAAACAAATATAATATATTTTTGAGGATACGCATTAAAACCCACTTCTGTTGTTATGTTTTTACACGATTTTGTTGATTACCTCTTGAATGTGGTTGACTTCTTCAATGCTTTTAAATGTGATGTCTTGAATTCCCCTCTTCCGCCCATCTATATTAAAAAAAGAGAATAGCGAGAGAGGTAAGCTAACCACTAGTCATAGCTCTATCCTTCTATCACTACTCTCTAAAAAGTTGAACGACTGAGAAACTAGCAGTTCTCTTAGAAACTCTTCTGTTGAAAAAAGTAAAATAAAAAAAATGCTTGTGGTAATTTAACAAATAAAATAATTACAACTATTTGGAAGTTTTATCAAATAATTATTTAAAGCAGTATTTAACAGATTTTTAAAGTACATACCTACTTCATAGGGCTCTGTGCTTACATTACTTCAAGTGGGATTGAGGGTTTAAATACCGCAGCAATAGAACCCAAAAGAAACAAGGAAAAGACTCAATTTTTGTTTCCCTGGATAAAAGGTACAAGAAATAATGGAAAAATTCAAACCGATGTCGATACATAATATATTTTAATTAGTTATTAAATTGCTCTCAACTAACACGTCGCTATTAATTTAAATAATACAGAGGCAATTAATTAACCATAAAGCTATTAAGGTAGTAATTTTCTGCTTATCGAAGCAGCCTGCGACGATTATGTTGTCGCCAGGTGTAAATTTACAAGAAACTCGACACAGTACAAGCATTATTTATAATATAAATTATCAGGTAAAAGGCATAATATATATTATGTTTTATTTATTATGAAATTCATTACCCATAAAGATATTCAACGCGTTATCTAATACAAATAATGTTTATATGTACTTGTTTGTGTTTATTATATAGACGTTGATACTTATTTATTTCGTCATAGGTAATTAATTGTTTTCTAATATTTCAGAGTAAATAACTTGGTTTAACTTCTAACTGGTTTAGATTTTTTTCATTTAATAGTAAAAAAACTTATGTCATATTTATAGTCAAGACACAAATAAATTAAAAACAGTTATCGTAGAAGAAAATTCTGTACTACAAACAACAAAAAATTGAGATTAATAAAATTGTTATAAGAACTGTCAAATATTAAAAACAAATGCATATAGTAGAATACGATATTCTAATAATATGTTCCATTCGTTCGAAAAGCGAGCAACTAGTGAAGTGATATTATGAATTCTGTGTTTATTTTTTTATAAAATAAATGAACGTGTTATTCTGGAAGATTGTTGGAGCATGTACTCAGGTCTTTTTTTAACGCGATATCTAAATAACACAGTTTACTAAAAATAACAATTTTATACTAATTATTAGTTATGACACGAATCTTAGACATAAAAAAGCTGTTTTGGAAAAACTGTGGGTTACGTACTTTTTCCTTTCCACAGTCGACATGATATAAAGTTAAAATGTTTCTTATTTGTTTACAGGGCTGTGGAGTCGGAGTCGCGGAGTTGCAGATTTTTGGCTGGAGTCGGAGTCGTGAAAAATGAGCGGCTCAATTTTTTTTTTGAAAAATATATTTAATGATGGGTATTCAAGCAAAAAAGTCAAAAGTGTTGGCATTTCATGCATGGCTGACCAACGATGATCTGATGGTATACATATATATAAGTTAAAATGAAATATTTCCTTGGAGTCGAAGTCGGAGTCGTCTTTTTTTTACACGACTCCACAGCCCTGACAAGAAGACTTGAGTGTGTGTATGTATTTACTTACTTAAAATCTGTTTGGTAGAAGAAAAAAATAGCTAAGGTAGAAACAATAGAAAAAATCTCAGCCAGAAGCTGTTCGTTTTTTAAATATGCAAGAATGTTGCCATACCGCGTCCTCCGTAATTATTATAATGGCATCAATTTCTTCTTTTAATACATCGATATCTCGGCATAATTTTCGCATCAGGCAACTTGCGACGTCGAAAAAATCTTAATGGAAGGAATCCGGTCACGAAGTGTATGATAAAGACTCTTAATTTTCCATTTGAAATGAGCAGCTTTTCCACGGCGTGCCTTCAAGACTTGCCCGCGCCTGCCAATAACAATTTTATTCCTGGAAGCGGCGGCTACCAATGTAATGTTATAATAACATAACAACATCAAACGCTGCGGCCATTTTATTTAATCGCCGAGCACGACAGGGGTGTAGCAAGTTAATAATATTGATCGCTTGACCATGAAGAATAATTTTATACAGTAATTGTTTTGTCGTCATTACAAACAGTGGCGTTATTGGAATCTATTTATTACATCATACAATTCATTCTGTTGGATGTTTCTAAGAAAAAAAAACAAATTATCTAAGTACTTTAAATTGTCTTCTAACCGGTGGCTGGTCAATGTGGCATTGGATCAATGCACACCTTGTATATGCAGGGACGGTTATTTTTCATGAAATAGTATTCAAACATAGCATTTATTTATTGTCTAAAATAAAATAAAAATTAAATGTTCTAAAATATTTATTATAGACAATAAATACATGAAGAATTTAAAATGAGTGAATGGTATAAATGTTATGTTTGAATATTATTTCATGAAATATAACCGCCCCTGCATATACAAGGTGTGCATTGATCCAATGCCACATTGACCAGCCACCGGTTAGAAGACAAATTAAAGTACTTATATAATTTGTTTTTTTTCTTAGAAACATCCAACCGAATGAATTATTTTACTTACTCACATATTTTAGTATATTTTTTTACTATATAATTTATCTCAACATATAAGTTTCTACGAAAACTGTTTATTAATCTGTTGCTCAACCTCTCTCAAAGAAGAGAGATAAAAAGGGCTAAGACAGGACTAGTAGTTAACTAATCGCTTTACTATGTTTTTTGAGAATAAAATAGGTGGGAGGGTGAATCCAAGACGTCACATACATCCATGCCTTCGGACAGACATCTATAAAGTTGTCCGTACTAGGATTATAACCGGTGACCTCCGTGTTCTAGGCCAACGACATTGATACTCGACCACGCAGCCGGTTAAAACATAAAATTGCCATTGCTTAATATCTTTAAAGACCATGCGTAAAAAATATTTTTTTGATTCTCTTGTAAAGTTTTTAGAAAGCATTCTTTAACTTTTTTTTAATCCATGTCCGCTCGTAATATGGAGCATATGCCCTCTTAATGGAGGTGTCTCAACAGATTTTTTTCTACGAGAACTTTTAGTTTAGTCAGTCGCTCAACCTCTCTTATTCAAAGAGAGTAGTAGGAACAGAAGTATAGAGCTAGGACAGGACTAGTAGTTAGCTAATAGTTCTCGCTACACCCAATTATTAAAGGATCGTAAAGAGTGGGAGGTAATTTTTAGATATCACAAACATCCATGCCTTCGTACTGGGACTCGAATCACGGAAGCCCACAACGCTAACCGTTGCGCCAAATGACCCAATAAACTCTTAGACTATCAATACAAAATAAAATTAGAATAACAATAACCCCAAAATGTGGTAAATATAAAGGTACTGTTTGTACCCACCCTAGAAATAAAAATAGTCGGGAAACTGAGAATCAGTTGGTAAATTTAGGTAGAATAAATATACGTTTTCAGATGGTAATGTTCCACCTACAATTCATATTGTGGGATATTTCTTACAAAGGGTATCTAATTATGACAGGCTATTAGGTATATGATTTCTTGGCGAAAAATTACCTCGATACGGCTCTGGTATTATCGTCTAGCTACCACTTGTTCAGGCAAACGCAATGGCGATCCTTCGTGATAAAAGTCGATAAATCAAAAGGTGACTTCCTTGGAAGTCGAGCCCGCGGTCGATCCGCGTCGCTCTTTCGTTGATCGCCCTTTCCCCGCGGCCGCCGGCGGGGGCGTGTCCCCCATTGTTTAGTCCAATCGCGGGAGGCGTGGGTGATCGTCGGGAGCCAATCGCGACCGCCATCGAATGTTCGAACTTTTGAATCTCGCGGAAACTTTCCGCGGAAAAGTCATACGCCAGCTTTGATAGAGACAACTTTTACCATACTAAAACGTTCGAAAGAAATCTTCTATAAATAGGAAATCCGATTTTTGCGTTAAAAAAATAATAATATTCCCCCCTCCCACTTGCAAAGAAAATAAAAAGGTTAATTAATTTTCAATCTAGTAAGTTTTTTTCTGCTTTTATATCATGCTTCATACTAGAATTTATAAATAATGGAGTTCTATAATGGTATCATTAAAAGGTAACCATAGTCTATAGCAGGGTTTCTCAAACTTTTTCTACAATGGAACACTTCAGAAATCCGGAAACTTTAACGGAACATTTGGCTTTTTTTATTTTGGCTTATTCATTATACTTTAAAATAGAAAAAAATATGTTAAAAAAACACTTATTATTTTTAAATGGTGTGATTTAAAATTTTCACACGCACTCCTTAGCGGGAAAGTTGTTTGTAATATAAATATATTTTATTTTAATAGAAATAACAATTATTAAATATTAATTACAATTATAAATATTAATATATATGCCGCCTGTGTGGTCGAGTGGTCAACATTGTTGGCTACCGCTACAGAGGGCACGGGTTCGAATCCCGGTACGGGCAGTTTTATAAATTGATTTTTCAATCGATTTATGAATTTCTGTTCAAAGGCATGGATGTATGTGATGTCTTGAATTCCCCCCTCCTACCCATCCTATCCTATGAACGGGGCGTATAGAGAGCGATTAGCTAACCACTAGTCCTGTCCTTGCCCTTTCTTTCTATTATTCCTACTCTCTTTGGAAAAAGAGAGGTTGAGCAACTGAGTAACAAGCAGTTCTCGTAGAAACATTTCTGTTGAGATAAACTCCATTAGGAGTCCATATGCTCCATATTGGGAGCGGACATGGAAAAAAATATATTTATAAAATTAACCAAAAAGCACACAATAAGCAACGCCAAACCAGGCGTGTCAAAGTCAAATCAAACCGCCACAATATCAAAACGATCCGGCTCTAATTTCATATATTTTACAGCAAATCATAGCTTTTCGTTGATCTTTATGGATTTTTTCACATGCCTACCCACACATTACGCGATATCTAATTTTGGAAACATTTTCCATACGGCTGCTGAGGACTTAAATGCTACGATTAACTGCTACGCCTTTGCCTTGAGGAAGTTTGCGATGGCAGTTTTAGAGAAATCGGTAGCATTTATGGGTTGAAAATAGGGATTCCAACTATTCGTCATTTTCAACTATCCGGATATCGAATAGTAAAACTGAAACTATCCGGATATATCCGGATATCCGGATAGTTTCAGTAAGTATGAAAATAACAAAACATTACTACATATATAAATTTATGTACTAAAATAATACATTAAAAACGAGTTCATTTGTAATATAAGTCATTTATTCAGATTTTAACAATTCATATTTTAAAAATAAGAGAGTATTTAATGAACTTCTAAATTTTTCCAACTTATTGAAAATAAATTTATAAACTCCCTCGGCCGTTAATAACGTTGCATTATTATTGCTAAGTTCTTTATTATTATCCTCACTAAATCATTTCCCACTTCTGAAATGCCTTAGATGGAGACAATACACATTTCAATACTATTCCATCATATTAAAATATTGAAAATTTGCAGCTGCATTAGATTACTGCAACGGCATTTCTTCAATGAATGAAATTTCGGCATTAAAGGTTTTTTTTTTGCCTCGAGTCCGAGCCGATTCGTCGAACTTTTAAGTATTAAGATAACAAGAAGAGATATTTATTCATTATACCCGAGTTTGGGGAAGGTAAAAAAAAACACTACTCTTAAGTATGTAATGGTTTCTCCCAGGTAGTAAATGCTCCAGTATTTATATCATCTTTCGCCGATTTTGTAAAATATTTCATTAAAAATTATAACGAATAGTATCCGGATATTTCCCCAAATATCCGGATATCGAATAGTTAAAAAGGGTCGGATATATCCGGATATCGGATATCCGGATATCCGAGTTGGAATCCCTAGTTGAAAATGTATTTAATTCAATAGATTTTCTTGGGAACCATTGCTTTAAGTTAATTGACAAAATATATATTCTTTAATATCGGTTGGATTTTTTTTTATTAATTGCCCCGCACAGAATATAAACGCTCAAAAAACTAATAACATGATAGTTATGCAATTATAATATTCAAAAAAATATTTCTTTTAAATGAATAAAAGGTAGGTTAAACACTTTTTTACAATCACAAAGAGTTTAAAATTTCGAATGGATTAATAATTTGGTTTATTGATTTCATTACCTACCATCTGACCTTATTTTACCTTAAATTAGGATATTGAAAAAGCAACAATCTAATTATACCTTTGCTTTGATGCTGAATATCGTTCTCTGACTAGTTGGCAAGAGCTTGACTCTACCGATCTGACGAGTATGTGTTCAATTACCGGCAAATTTAAAGTCCATTTTTGGGATTTTAGATCGTGGGTGTTAGTGATGTCAATTTTCATCAAGTTGATTTCGGGTGACAAACAAAAATGCCTCGCTGAGTTTATTTCGTATGATCTTTCAATTTTATATTATTTGGCACATTGGTTATAGCTGTATTAAGAAATAACACATTTTTTCTATTATACTTTATTTCCATTTTATTTATAATTATCAGGACCGGTTTCGCTCATGGCGAGCATTGTCAACTGACAATTCAACTTTAATATAAAACTTCAAAATAAAATAAAATGCTCTAAAATATTTATTATAGACAATAAATACATGAAGAATTAAAAATGAGTGAATGGTCTTTTTTTTTTTTTATTCGATAAACTTGTTTTCCTTTCTGCATCACACCGAAGACGATATCTCCTCAATGATACAGTTAAGATACATGTTTTTAGGCACAATTTGATAGGCAACAATAATAATAATTAAAAATATAAAGATATTAATAAAGGTTAATTAAATACATTGAATTGGTATAACTACACGTAAAAAAATAATTAAATAATAATAAGCAAGAATGATAGTTAATGGCACTAATGAGACAACTTTTAATTTTGAAACAGATATAATATGATTAAGGATTGAATGGTGAGGGGCAGGGAAGGTAAACTTTTTCTCCAAAAGAAGTAGCAAATTTCTTGAAGTGAGCGAAATTTTCTGGAGACGAAACTAGATCTGGATGCCCGATAGGACCATCACGGTTATTTCTACATAACGAAAACAAAATACCTCTTTCAACAGACATAATCGAACAATTCCAGAGAATATGCTCTGAATCTTGATTACTGTCACCACAAGGACAGTGTGGGTTAGGTTTGATTTTAAATTTATGTAGCTTGGCATTAAACGCACCGTGTCCGGTGATAAATTGTGAGGTCCAGTGATCCGGAGAGAGCCAGGTTGCATTCTGACGAAAAAATGTGAATGGTCTAAATGTTATGTTTGAATATTATTTCATGAAATATAACCGCCTCTGCATATACAAGGGGAGCATTGATCCAATGCCACATTGACCGGCCGCCACTGCTTAAAACATTAAGGTCGCGGATGCAAATCCCAGTACGGACAGTTGTTATAGACTGATTTTTCAATCAATTCATGGATTTCTGTCCGAAGGATGTAAGTGTGTCTTGAATTCTCTCCTACTCATCCTATCCTCAAATCGGATGGAGTGAGAGATATTAGCTAACCACTAGTCCTGCCCTAGCCTTATCCTTCTATTAGTACTCTCTTAAAAAAAGAGAGGTTCCTCAACTGAGTAACAAACATTCCATATACTCCACATTGAGAGCGGACATGGATTAAAAAAAAATCCCCAATCTGGTTGCTGGTTGCGTAACTGATTAACAAACAGTTGTTATTGGACGGATAAACATTAAATTTCTATACCGATGGTAAAAATACGTAATGTTAAAATATATGGATAGTAAAAACATAGTTCGAGTGTCTAAATTTGATTTTGGAATACCCAAGTGGCCTTTGCAATAAAAGTTTCGAACAAAACATAATGAGGGTGGTTTGAGGGAGGACCGCTCTCAGATAGTGGATAATGAACCGAACAATTTGCATGCATTAACTGCGCCGCACTGCACCGCACTGCGCAACCAATGAATCCGAAACCGCCGAACCGGGAAGATACGTCATCACTGTGGCATTGGGGTGCTGCACGATATTAACGTAATTGAATCAAATATAAAAAAATAATTGGATAAAAGATAAGTCTCTGTAGTCGCCGTAGAGGTCAGGTAGTTTTGACAACGTCAATATCGAATATTATTTATTGTTCAAGTTTACATTTGATATTTTCGAGTGCATGTAATGTTATTTTTTCTTCAATTACAATTTTTTTTTTTTTTAAATAATTAATGGAGTTTTTTACGAGAACTGTCTATAAAGCATTTGCTCAACCTACTTTTTTTACTAGTGTTTATTTCATCGCTCTCGCTTTGCCTTTCTTGAAGGTTTAATCTAAGTTCTGAGGGTTAATTTTTTACTGTTATTACTTTTTCACGAGATCATGATTTAAAAAAAAATTAAACGTCTTTCGGCCTGAGCTGTCGAGTCGCGTAAAAAAAGACGACTCTGACTCTAGGGATTTTTTTCAATAATTTCATTTTAACTGTTATATTTAAATGTATACCATCAGATCATATTTAGTCAGCCAAGCATGAAATGTCAACACTTTTAACTATTTTGTTTAAATACAGATCATTGAATATATTTTTCAAAAAAATTTCGAGCTGCTCATTTTTCACGACTCCGACTCCAGAGCCCTGCTTTCGGCAAATAAAAAGAAAATTAGAAATTTCGGGTAGTAGGTAATGATTTGATCTGAGAATATTGTGCTTTCTTAATTTAATAAGGTGCTCTCCAGCCAGGGTTGCCAGGCGTCCCTATTTGAGCGGGACTGTCCCGAGTTCAATAGACAAATCCCGAGTTTCGCATCGCAAGTCCCCATAAAAATCCCGACGTCAGAAAATGTGTACATGAATAAAATTTTCCAAATAGTGAATGTCCCGATCTGTGATTTTGAAAATCTGTCATCCCTGTCTCCAGCCCACCTTGATTCATACGCTTCAACAAAATAAGTCCGTTTATTTTTTTCTGTATTAAAAAAAAAAGTAATACGTTCGTATGTGCATACACGTCAATATCGAATCAATAACAACAGCCAAAAAAAAAATACAATACTCGGTATATTGACCCTAATTATTTGAATTACAATACGAATGCCACTGGGGCCTTCTTTTCAGGCGTCGACCATACCCGAAATACGGACGCCAGCCAGCAAAGACCTCTATAATTATCCTCAGTATGGAAATACAATTATTTATTCTGGTTGGAAACCGAACCGAGAATGCCTTGTATGGTAATAATATAATGATGATGACAAATTGGTCTGTGCGATTCACCAGAATCTGGTCATTAACGTTTCTACGACGCAGTTATTTACACTTGATCCCAGTTATGAGGGTTACAGATAGTAAAGTATAATTCAATTATGATCTGAGTCTATTTTGATTCTATCATGTCGTTGGAGCCATAAACGTCATTTGTTATGTTGCTATCAACAGATGTGGGCTAGAGGGGGCTCGGAGGGGCTCGCGCTAGCCCCTTGTTAAATTGTACTAATGCCGGCGAACCCCTTGTTAATTTAAGAAAAAACAATATTCTCAGATCAAATTAGTACATAACTACAATTTCTTATTTATATATTATCTACGACAGCTTTAGTATATACAGTACTACATTTTTAGCCATTGAAATTGATTATTTTACGGTAAATTGCATATTGTTACATATTATAGTTGTGTTAAGTAACAATCGATTGCTTATTTAAGTATTGCATAGAATTGCTTAAGATTAATAAAAACATTCACTTCATCCTCAGAACACCGAGAATTACTTTGAGATTAATCGAGTCCCTTGTTAACGCTGGCTATCACACTGCGAACGCAATACACGACTTGCATATAAATATTCCAATTGTAGTTCTATCAAGAACTGTCGAATGTTTATTTTTCAAAAATAAATAACGAAAAAATCTTATTTGTGAATATAAAAATATACAATAGGTATTCGAGGAAACCGTGTTTGTTTGAGCTCAGTCACATCTCCATGGTATATGTTATATCTTATATCTCTGTAGTGATCGTGCCCTTCCGTCTGCAAACGACGGTAAGGGGATGCAATTTACAATTTTTCAAAATCTTTATCGATGAAGGAGAGACTGTAAGAACCTTGGTGCGTCCTGATACTTGAAGCTCCATAAATTTGATATCCAAAAAAATCGACCCATAATCGGAAAACGAAATTAAGCGACACAATCCAGTAAATTGATTTTTAAACCAATAATAATTGTTCAAGGCAGTGACAAAAATTTTTAGAGCGTTCATTTATGTCATTCGTCTAATCTTTTCTAGGCCTGAAACAATTTGAATCACGGATGTGAAACACTGATCTAAAGAAATAAAAGTTCATGTTAATATCAGGATAATGATTGACTTATGGAAAATATTGAGGAGCAAATATTTAAAAAGTGATTTGTCACACAAATAAAGAGCTTGGAAAATGATGATATGGGTTTTGGAGAAATAAAGGATTCACTTAATGATTTAATTATTATAGAAATAAACCTTTTTTGAACACTAATTGTGATTCCCATTCATAGATTTTATTATGGACCATCAGAACTGATAATAAACGGCATTTGTTTAAATTTGTGGTAAATTACTCTTTGAATGTTTGCTCCTTATATTATTACTATTTACTTACCGCACTTAAGGAATTACTTTTTCGAACTAAATTTTTAAAAAAACCTTCTGTAAAATTTATAAATTGTCGGTTAAAATTTTCTTCCTATTAAGGCGTCGATATTTTGATATTCTCAGCATTGAAATGGCATCACTATTGAATGAGAAAAAACAATTCATAATATGAATATTATCTACGACTATCCTTATACGTATAAATATAAAATCATGATACATACAAAACTATTTACAAATGAGAAAAAAACACTTTTCATTTCATAGTAAATTCTCGTGATTAGCGAACACTGTCCTGATAAATAGACAAAAATAAATATGAATACAATGTATTTTAACGAAAAATAGTTAACATATTAATTCTCATTTTTGCTTCGTATAAGTCGGAAGAAGTATTCGTCTAGGTACCTATAATGTTATGTTGTTGAATTAATAAGTATCTTCTCTTCAAAACTTCTGTTGAAATGACCTCCATTGGGAGTCTATATAATTCACTAACATTGCTAAAAAACAGTTTTTTTTTTTTAGAAAAAAAATAGTATACGTAATAAAGCAACATAGTCAAAAAAAAAACTATTTTAGCTTTATTAAATCATTGACAAATAATACGTCCTTCTCTTATCTCGTCAACCAAAATTGCAAATACATTAATGTGGGGCATTATTTTAAAATACTAAATATTATCGATACCTACGTAAGTATTGAGTTGTTTTTAATACGCAGCAATCATAATAATGTTGTGAGAACGCAAACCGACACAACTATAAAAACCGTTTAACGATCAAAATTAAAATAATCACCCAAAAGAGTTCGTTCCGTTGAACGCTGGGCGCTCCGCCCTCCTCACACCAGGGCCCCTCGAGGCGGTTAGGCCCCTTTCATTTAAAGGAGTGCTCGTTTTTGATTCGGCTCTAAAAAAAACTCACCGACGAATATTTTACTCAAAAATCTACATACTTGCGGACGTTAAAATCGATATATTAAAATTGTTATGTATTTATTGTTACTCGCTCCACACAGCTCCTCGGGTCTTTTTGCATCCGATGAAATTATGATGGACGCATTAATTTAATGATACTTTTGATTATATACTTTGACGTTCAGAAAATCTCGCGGCCATTTTGAACGAATGAGAAGTCTAATAGGAAAACCTTCGTATTCAAATGCCGGATTTTAGTCATCAGCAATTTACTACAGCTTAGTAACATTTTTGTATCAAACAAACCGATTAAATCGGTCATCTCATTTGCATTTCTATACGGTTAAACTTAAATACAGTCAGACGTAATGGCCTCGTATACAATTTGAAAAAAAACATCGATACGTTGGTCATAATAACTAATGAGCGCCGATCAGAACGAATCAATAGGTTAAAACAGCTTTATTTCACATTCTATACTATAGTGTAAAATCACAGAATAATTAATTAATAAAGTGGAAAATTATAAATACATAATAAAATCAGTACCCAAATCTTTATTTTTAATACTGATGATTTCAAAAAGAAACAAAATTGTACACTTTTATAAGATAAGAAAAGTTGTATTTTTTTAACGAATTGGCAGATATTTTCAAAGCTTTGATAATCAATTCTTGGCGGAGCATCATTATATGTATCGAAATGAAACACAATCTACAGCTAAAATTCCAAATTTATGTCCATATTCAAAATCTATTTGTCAATTGATTTGGATTTTTTAAATCCGTGTCGGCTCACAATGTGGAGCAGATGACGTTCTAATGAAGGAATTTAAAGATAACTTTTTTCTACGATAACTGTTTGTTACTCAGTTGTCCTACTTCTCTTTTTCGAAGACAGTAGTACGTAGTGAAATTTAAATATGGAAAAAATTCTAAAGCAGGCCATTAATTTTCCACGCTTTTTATTAGAAATATCTGTGATTTTAAATTGTTTACAGAAATATTTGAATATTTTTTTTAATGTATATTAAGATAAGGACATGACAACTAGCTAGATCTCGCTACGCCCAGTAATTATTATACAAGATCGGAAAATGTGGGAGGGAGTTTTTCCGACATCGCAAACACTCATGCCTACCAACAGAAATCGATAAATCGATCAAAAATGATGTTCGTAATAGGACTCGAACCCGTGAGATTCAGCACGGAAGCCTACAACGTTAACTTTTGCACCATAAGAATATTTTATACATTCCACATTTACAATCAGTTTTAAATTGTCAAAACAAAGCGCAATAAAATGCTCCGTGATGAGTCTATAATTTTGAAAACAACAAGGTTAAAAAGAAATCGTTAAAAGTTAAATTCATAATGTAAGTTAAAAAGTGTTGTTACTTATAAAATTTGTGCACTCGAAACCCTTCCATATTTGCAAAATAACGGTAACAAAATTTGTAGAATTCACCCTTCTCCATACTTTAATAAAGATTATAGTAATTTACACGTCACACATCAGCCCTCCTGTTGTCAATTTGGCAGGACTACATTATATTCTTAAGTAACACGCATTGTAAGACGATATTGAATGAGAAATGCCATTGTATTTAGGGCATATTGAAGTCAAATCATAGTATCAAAACAATGGCGCCCTTTCTTAGGCGATTTTCGCGCCGGCGGGAAACGACCGGAAGCAACACGCGCGAGCCGCTCATTAAAACCGCGGGAAACCTCCACGTGGCACCTCATATCTTCTTTGTTACTGTAACTTGAAGTCAGAGCACGTGATATTGAATTATTGTTCCTGATCGAATGGATACACCTCTAAAATGAAAGAATAAGGAAAATTATACATCAAAGAGAAGGGCTGGCAACAATTTGCGACCTATTGTAGTAATGGGCGAGTGAGACGTTTAAAATTTAGCAACACAATGCTACTGAAAAAAAATATATGAAATAAATATTTAAGAGAAATTTGAACTCTTACTACCTATTCGTTTCCGCGTATATAACATAGTTTACATCTTCAAGATACGAATGATTTTTTTTTACATTTACTTGCATCCACGCGTTGGGTAGAAAGCTTTTTGGATGACATACTGATAGGTACTATTTAAAGAAAAATGGTATGATAAAGATTCGACAAGAGTTAATAAAATTAGTATCTAGCCACACTAATTACGTCATATGATCTATACCAGGGGGGAGCAAACTTTTCGGATGGAGGGCTAAATTCAGGAATTCAAAATGAGCGGCGAATCATATGCGTGCAAATTGATTAGATTTTTGAAAATCTGTGTCTCAAATTTGTATATTACTTATAATCTTAGGATTCTTAAAAATTATCCTAGGTCGAAAAAAGCAAGTGGGAGAGTATTAACCGTGCTCGTAGGGCCGGCCATACAAAATGTGCGTGTTTACACGTAGCACTTGAGACGCGTTTTAATGGCCACAATAAACGTATTTAATAATTTTAAAATATCATGCTTATAGTGACATCCCTTGGAATCATAATGTGATACTTAAACTTAATGATATTGTTTTGTAACCAATAATACATCAGAGGTGGGCTGGAGGGGGCTCGGAGGGTCTCGCGCGAGCCCCTTGTTAAATTTTACCAAGGCCGGCGAGCCCCTTGTTAATTAAAGAGAAAACAATATTATCAGATCAAATTAGTATATAACTGCAATTTATGACTTGCATATTATCTACGACAACTTCAGTATGTAGTAAATTTAGTTAGTTTAGATTGATAAGTTTACGGTGAATTGCATATTGTTACATATTATAAGTGTAGTAAATAGCCATTGATTGTTTATTTAAGTATTGCATATAATTGCATAGGGGTGATAAAAAATCATTCCTTTCCCAGAAAACCGAGAATTGCTTTGAGATCAAGCGAGCCCCTTGTTAACATTTTGGCAGCCCACCGCTGTAATACATCGATTTTGAAAAAAGATTTTTGTTTTGTTCAAATTTTTTGCTAGCATAATTCCTTGGTGGTAGTTTCCGTTTTTGAAACGTTTTTCGGTAAATGATGGCGGAAATGACCCATCGTGTTTTTATATGGCAAGTGTTTGTGATGTACTATTATTATATGTCCAAAAAGTAGATATTTATTTGGTTTTATTTTTTTAAAGAAAATCACGGCCCTCCATGCACGGCCATATTACTACCGCACGGCACAAATCAGGTTAAAACATAAAAATATCATTGTTACTAAATCCATACAGGCAGCGGTGGGCTGGTATTATGTTAACAAGGGGCTCGGTAAATCTCAGCCATAATGTCTTTATACCATAGATGATGCATATGACGTGGCTCACTGGCTTTTTTGCGGCCCGTTAGTTGCCTTTGTTTGCTTCTTCAATTAAAAAAATGGAGGAGCAACAAAGTCTTCTGTTTTGTATTACAATTTATAAGAAATTGCAGTTAGGTGCTGATTTGATCTTAAATGAATGATTTACTTAACTTAACAAGAGGCCCGCCGGCCACGCAGAATTTTAACAAGGGGCTCGGGCGAGCCCCCCCCAAGCCCCCTTCCAGCCCATCCATGCATACAGGAATTAAAAAATAATCCAAGTGTTCATTAGAAGGATGAGAGCCTACTCTGAAACGTGACCACTTGTCTAGGGCCACCGATGATTCTCAGTTGGGGTTCTATCATTATTCCTTCTTACGGTGTAGTGAGCAAGATTATGAATTCATAAAATTATTCAAAGATTTGACCTCTGCATCACGACATTTTACAATATAGATATCTAACAACGTTTGGCGGCATTTCGCGGGGGCGTAAAAGTTAACTAACCCCTCATTCGTTGCCGCAATAAATTTAGAAATGACACGTAACGACCTCTCTGGCGAGATAATAAGCAACATCTATGTGCATCAAAGATTTACTTACAAAACGCCATCGTAAATTATTTTAAGTTTTATTAGGATTATGTAAAAAAAAACACTTTTAATATGCGTGTTAACCGCTAAGAAAATTATTCCAAATCAAACATGGCCGTGTTATTTATTGACTGCAGTTTTTAAACGACATTTTAATATTCCATCAACTATTCCATCAAAAAAGTAAAAATATTCAACTGCTGCGCGGCTGCGAACGCACGAAGCTTAAAGGGAACGTTAGCCCAGACCCTCCTGGTCAATATAGCAAGCTCTAACCAACTAGACCACAGCGGGCGACAAAATTATATCAAACTGCAACCTTCTGTCATCATTATTATAACATTTAAATTTAGAACAACTGCAAACAGAATACGTTTTTGTTTTAAAATGATATCATTTGTTAGATTTCAAAACAGAGCAAAAATTTTTTTGGTGAAATTTAAATGAGTCAAGTGTTTTTTAATGTTGCCAAGATTTATCTTTCGCGTTTTATTACGAATTATGAACCTGCAACAGTTTTAACTATTCTACCTGGAACATAATAAGACGAAGCGCTTTTTAAACGCAATTTTTCAAAGCACCCTGTTAAATTTTATGAGAACCAACATTGTTGTATTGTGTTTTTAGTGAGTGGTGTTTATTTTGAAATCTAAATGACATTTTGATGACCATTGGCTACCGCCTCACAGGGCCGCAATCCAGTAACGCTTTGTAACTTGTGTATTATTTTAAAGAATATTTTTGTAAAAAATTCTACTTTCATAAGAATATAGTGTTTTTTTTGGCAAATAAAAGTGCCGGAACTCACTTCTTGCTAAGCTTTTTACTATAGATTTTATTTTCTAATCCATCTGTTCCAATGTGTAGCATATGGCTTTCTCATGAAGGTTTCTCAACACAAGTTTTTTTTACGAGGACTGCTTGTTACTCAACCTCTTTAAATATATATATATATCAAGCATTAGACTTTTAGTTCTGGTAACAGAGGAGGTTAATAGACCTTGTATTGTTTTGTATTTTGATATTAACTTTTGAGTGTTACGGTACCCGTCAAATAACATTTAAAAAAACCATAGATTGCGACAAACAGCAAATGGTAATTGTTTCCGAGAAAAAAATGCTAATATTGATTTGAAACATTCAAAATAACGAGAAAAGGTGCCAGAACGCCGTTCCATCGCTTTACATGGAAAAACAGTCACAGGCGGCTAGTTTTCAATGCACACATTCTAGTTAGTGCATTGAAAACATTGTATGGCGAAATCTACACCAGTCCAGACCTGGCAGATTTTTTCATCAAACGACTTCAATTTAAATGCCATTTGGAAGGTTTACATTATCGCAGTAAATTATTCATATTGGTCAATTCATTCTAAATGTGGACAATACCACGCCCCGTCCAGCCGATAGAAAAAATATAATTAATTCGTAAATATATGGGTGGCACTTAATTAATTATCTCGATAACGCTTTTTGTATTACCCACAATAAACAGGAGGTTGGTAGCTATATGGCCAATGGACACCGTAATTTGTCGCCGTGCCTTACGTAACGTCATTTGTCAGCATTATTATCGATGATGGACAAGAGATTTTTTTACATAGTTTTATTGTGTAGTTAAATTTTGTAGCTCGTCAATTGAGAATGGACTGTTAATTGGATTTTAATGTTCGTAATTTCATTAAAGTGTTACATACATATCGACTGTGGAAAGGAAAAAGGACATATCAAATTTTATAGGAGGCGCAAAAAACGTGTTTTGATGATTTTGGGCTATATTCAAATTATGAATTATACACAACCTTGAAGTGCACCGAGACTTCTAAACTGGTGTTTAACCGATATAATCTAATTCTTATTTAAGAAATTGTCTTGGGAAAACCTTTTTTTCAGTCTTTTTTCTTGGTTTCAATTTTTACAAGCCCATCTTTTCAAGCTAAATTTAGATACTAATTCAGCATTTTTATCTTGCATCCTTTTGGTAGAAGTGTATCAAATTAGATACATTGTGATTATCGAAAAAAGCTGTGGGTTACTTCCTTTTCCTTTCCACAGTCGACATATTGAAAAAGTTATCTACATAATTACTAGACGAATTAAATTACACGATTAAAACTAAATCACATTTTGTTATAACAAATCTCTTTTATATTTTATTATTTAACATAACTGTGCCATATCAAAAGCGATAATTTTTTTTCAATTCTGAAAAACTGATTAACTTTCCATTTATATTTTACTAGCTGACTGGTTAGATTCCAATTCCAGATAGTATAACACAAGGGTGTCCAAATTTTTTTGCCCTGGGATCGATTTTTCAATCATAAGTTTTCTCGCGATCGACTTCTAACATAATTCTTATAAGAAAATTCATTTTGTAGGATTTGTTCCCATCTTCAAACATTGAAATGTTTTTTTAATGCGAAATACATATCATTAGATAGGTATGTGCTTACAAAATAATTCAATTTTAGTATTTTTGTATATTCAATATTTTTTTCGAAATTCACGAAAGCTTTCGGGATCGACCAAATTTTACTTTGGGATCGACCGGTTGGACACCCATGATATAACATATTACTCAATCACATAGTCGATGTCCGTTATTTTTTATTTTAAATTTAATACTTTTGTTTTATATTTGAACAGTGTAAAAATAGTATTATTTATTTACCATACCTGCATCGAATTACTATGTGCTGTGGTTCAAAAGATGATGACAATTATTATCTGTATTCAAGATATTTAAAAAGTGGAATATGGATTAGAAATTCAATAAATGAGACTAACTAAAATTTTACGTGTATTCACAAGACATTTAATTATCTAATATATTTATCATGTAATATTAGGTATAACTGTTTTTGTATTATTGTATTTACAGACATTGTTAGCCAGTGATTGCTTTTAATGTTAAAATCGAAAAGTTAAATCTAAAATAACAGTAAGTAATAATTATGAATAATTTGTTTATTTATCTTCGTAAGTATAATATTGTAAGCAATAAGAATAGCAGTCCGACGGAAAAATAGAGTAAATATTCCGACCAAGAAGACAAGGTACCCCGCCGGTAAAATAGCGTTAACAAAGATATAATATAATGTTTGCTAAAATTAAATCGTTCAAATTATGTAAATTCATACAAGTTTTGTCTCTAACGACCCGGGTTTCGCCTTTCGGCATCTTCAGCCGTTCAAGTGCATGGATGAACTTGAACTGAATTTATCAAGTTCAAGTTCATCCGTGCACTTGAACGCTTGAAGATGCCGAAAGGCGAAACCCGGGTCGTTAGTGACAAAATCTGTGAGAATATACATAGTTTGAACGATTCAAATTTAAAGACTTTATTTTTTATTAGACAGGGAAATTTCAATCACGAAATATATAGGCTATTAGTAATCTTTAGTTTCAGCTATGTACATATGTAGGTTGAACTCTCTTTTTTTTTTTAAATATGTTCGAAATTATTGTAATGGTAATATTTTGATTTCGCGAAGAACTCAGCGATTAAAGAACTTTCAAGACAGCTCCATGTTAAGTCAGTGTTCACGAAGAGACGTTGGAACTGGCTGAGTCACGTACTGAGGATGCCTTAGGTGAGCCTCAATGTTGTTTTCTTCTTCTGGATGGCAGAACTGAGGGATGCTAACATGTCATAGTAAGAAGCAAAACAAATAATGGGAGACATCAGGGGTGGGTTGGAAGGGGCTCGGAGGGGCTCGCACGAGCCCCTTGTTAATTTAAGAAACAGCAATATTCTCAAATCAAATTAGTATATTAGTGCAATTTCTGTCATATATTATCTATGACAGCTCCACATAAAGAGCGAATATGACTATTGTAAAGATAAGACAAATATTTATGGTCTGGTATCGTAAAAGTGAAGTAACTTCAGTTAATACACATTGCAATAGTTTTATCTCCGTAAAATAAAAATATGCAATTCATAAAAACACCAAGAAAAGATGTTATTATACTTAAAAGTCCAAGAAAAAGTTTCACTATTTTATTAGTTTGCTCATTTCACCTCTCAAGGACTCATATGATATGTACCTAATCTAATAATGAAAATTTAGGTTGATGCGATACGTGTAGTGGAAAATGAGAAAAATTAAAGAAAATGTGTTTACAGCTGTGATACAGATTAAAAACGTGATTTTCAAAAATAAAATGCCACCTAATTTATTAATACTGACGCCCAGACTTTTTTTATTTGAATAAACACAAAACCACATGATTTTCCCAGATTTCCTCGTGCCGTAAATTCAAAAATGTACAAAGCTTTTCCCGCTTTCTGTCGTCGATTTTGTTATGAATTCAAGATCCGGCCCCGGGTTCGAATCCAGAGGCGTTTTCGAAAGCCATAACTCCTCTGACCATTGTGCTAGCTTTGCCGCATAAAAACATCTACTTTATTATTTATTGCAAACTTTTGCCGGCGAGAGGTCCGGCTCCAGTCCTTTGTGAGACGAAAAATACTCCAAGAGAACCGAAATATGTGTATTATAATATTAGTATAAGCATTATTTGCAAAGGGAAACCAAAGAAAACTTTTCAAAACGAATGCATGAATAATACGGCAAGTGGGAAATGAAATATTGCCGTTTACAATACAGAATAAAACTTCGATCTTGTGAATAACTTAATAACTCATGAATAAGTAATGGATAAATATTATACATAAATATCGACTGTGAAAAGGAAAAAGGACGTAACCCACACATATCAAATTTTACAGGAGGCGCAAAAAACGTGTTTTGATGATTTTGGGCCATATGCAAATTATGAATTAAACACAACGTTGAAGTGCACAGAGACTTATAAACTGGTGTTTAATTGACATAACCTAATATTAATTAAAGAAATTGTCTAGGAAAAACCTTTATTTCAGTCTTTTTTCTTGGTTTTAATTTTTTACAAAGTCATCTTTTACAAACTTTAAAACTAAATTTAGATACTAATTCGGCATTTGCAGGTTGCATCCTTTTGACAGAACGTGTATCAAGTTTGATACATTGTGACTATCGAAAAAAACGCTGTTTTGAAAAAACTGTAGGTTACGTCCTTTTTCCTTTCCACAGTTGATATAAATCGACTGCTTGGTTAAATATTTGAACATTGTCTGAAATGATGCAACGAAAAAATTACTAATTTTAAAACATGAAACGAAGTGTGCAGGTGTGTGCTGGAGAGGGCTCGGAGGGACTCACGCGAACCCCTTGTTAAATTTTAGTAAGGCCAGCGAGTCCCTTGTTAATTTAAGAGAAAACAAAATTATCAGATTTGTATATAACTGCAATTTCTGTTTTATATATTATTTACGACAGCTTCAGTATCACAGTAGTACATTTTTAGCCATTAAGATTGATAATTTTAAGGCAAATTGCATATTGTTACATATTGTTAGTGTATTAAGTAACAATGTATTGTTTATGTAAGTATTGTATATAATTAAATGCAATACTTACATAAGCAGTATTAGCATATTATAGGAGTGATTAAAAAATTTCACTCCTTTCCCAGATCACCGAGAATTGCTTTGAGATTAAGCGAATTCCTTGTTGCGTATTGGCAGCCCACAGCTGGTATTGTGTTTCTCCCAAAATTTTCTAGATAACTATATATATAAAATACTTTTATAAATATGCAAATAAATACATCAGTGTTTTTTTTAATGGGCTGGATCTCACTTGACAAGCTTTTTATTCGAGTTTTCTTTTCTAATCCATGTCCGTTTCTAATGTAAGCCGTTAATTTTATTGAGTTATCTCAAAAACAATGCTTTTTAATTTAAGGAAAGACCATATACTCAATACAAATTAGTATATATCTGCAACTTCTGACATATATTATCTACGACAGCTTCAGTATACACAGTAGTAATTTTTTAACCACTTACATTGATAATTTTACGGTAAATTGTATATTGTTACGTCATATTATAAGTGTATAACTAACAGTTGCATAGTAGTGTAAAAAAATTACTTCTCCCCATAACACCGAGAAATGTTTTGAGATTAAGCGAGCCCTTTTTTAACGTATTGTTAGCCCACCGCTAAGCTTATCATTATATAAAATGTTACAGGTTTAACTTTCTTTGAGTTTTTACACTATTAAAATAAGCACCCGAAACAATAATTTGTGAGGTAAATATGTATGTCATTTGGCGTGTCATGGAATCCGGAACATTTCATATTCCATTGTGAACATAATAAAATATTTTCCTTATTTTGCATAATTTATCAGTGTTCTTCACATGAATGTGTGATTTTAACGCGATTATCAAGCCCTCAAAAAATAATTTTAAATCATGGCGTTGTTTTAAGCTTAGTTTGCGAAGTTTTTCACCGAAATAATCCATGACACGCTAAATGACATACGTAACGGCAAGTATTAAAATGACCGTTTATGAAGTAGTGTTTTTTACAGCAATTGATAATCAATTTGATTTAATTTTAAATGCTTATACGCTTCTGCAGAACATAGAACAGGGAGGTACTTCTGTCGAATACAAGCCAATGGCGTACGTCAGAGGTCCAAGTCACGCAAGTAGCCAACAACTTGAGCATATTATCTTTTTGCTTTGCCTCTCGCTACCCTGCAAACGCTACGGACCGAGAGTAAAAAGGAAGGAAAGTTCAATTCAACATAGCGCGTGCATACATTACGGGGCAGGTCTCATGAATATGCTAAGCAGAAAAAACCACAGGAATATTAAAGCACGACATAGGTAGGGATTTACCTCGACGGCAATAAAGGTAAACGTTCCTTTTGATGTGTTTGGCTGGGGTTTTCTTTATCGTATCTAAGATCAAAGGTGTTCGATGCAAAAAAGAAAATGTACAATTCACAAATCATAGAAAAACGTCTTGGGAAACTGTTTAAGTATTCATGTTAATTCGTAAGTTTAATGCTATCAAGGTATTCAAATTGATTTTCTAAAAATGGCAAGCATTTATTTTTACCTTTGTTGCTCTATTTAAACTAAGTTGTTAAAAAATACCTAAAAATTACAATTTATAAAACGTAGCTTTAAATAGCAAGTATTGAACGTCATTTTGAATTAATTAATACATAAACCGAGGGTTGATTATGTTTAATTTATTAGTAGAAGTAGTAGTAGTCAATTGACATTTGAACGCCTTAGTTTCAAAACCTACCAAAAACTCCAAAAACTAAAATTGTTGGCAAAGTGAAAAAAACTGCTGTGGGCTTTTTAGATTTGAGTAGGTTTTGAGACTAACCACGATTTTTAAATGCGTTTTCTCTGTATTTGAAATAGGAAAATTATTGATTGTGTAGATCAGGGTTTCCCAAACTATGTTCCGTGGAGCCAGAGTAGGTGTTCTGAAAAAAAATTGGAACGTTTTTATGCGATGCAACACAGTTTAAAAACAATCTTAAAAATTCACCAAATGTTCCGTTATATTTTCCGGACTTGCGAATGTTTGGGAAACCCTGGTGTAGATATTGAAATAGAGAACAAGTTGGCATCAAAATTTGAAAACAATCAAAAATGGTCTGTTGGTAGGATTTGAAATTGAGATGTGTATCAATAAGATAATTAAAGTATGTAAAAATACTGTGAAAGTGGATTTTCAATATTAAATAGATACGCATGATATTTTCTTTCAATATAATCAAAAATATCGACCCTATTATAATACTCAATTGTTTTAAATATCAAAATACGCATTACATGGTAAACTGTTCATATACATTATAAATTAAAAGTTTGTTTTTTTCCATTCTGAAAAACGAAATATTCTATGGACGGAAAGTTCAGTGTACAGAAAAATCGGTGTACGGAGAATTTCTATGGGGCCACTATGGTTATCAAAAAGCCATAAGTCAGGCTAATTAAAATGTGCTTTTTAATTTTAAAATATTACTATTACGTGGTACTTAACTCAAAAAAAATGTAGATTTATATTAAAATGCACAATGAGCCGTCACTATTTTATTCAACACTATATTGGGTTACAGTTAACATGTAACAAATTTAAGTCATCTTTAAACAACCGGTAAAACTAAAATTTTGTATTGGTAAATTTGAGTTGTCTGAATCCTTTACGCTTCCATGAATCTTGTCGCTAACAACCCGAGTTTCGCCTTTCAGAATCTTCAGGCTTTTCAAGGGCACGATTGTAATTGAACTGACCAGGGTCGTTAGCGACAAGACTCATGGAAGAGTACAGGATTCAGACAATTCAAATTCAAGCATCTTCAGTCGAAATTCTACATTGTATTGATAAATATTTGACATAATATAATACTGTAAGAAGAACAATTTTGGTTTATGATATAATTTTATTATTATATTAAAAAACACAATAAATATGTATAATAAATATGTTTGAACAAATTTGACAATAATATATAAATCATAACTAATTTAATGAAAATATCTGAAAAATATATTAATATAATCTAATTTTAAAATTTATAATAATAATAAAAATCATAACATACATAATGCAGTGACAGAGTAGGTTTAGTATATTGATTGGTTTTTGAAAAATGGTTTTATATTGATAATAAAAACATACAATACGAAATTGTGGGAATAGTCGTCGAGTTGTAAGCATCTGCAATGAAAATATCAGCTCAAATATGTTGATACCAATGCGTAGTCTGCTCCATCGGCCTCAATAATTGGTCGGTCAATCCTAAAAACTCTTTAGATTATTGTTATTATGCTTTGGCTAGACGTTGTGTGAAATAACAGAGCGCAAGCATGGTCGCCTTCAGGGAAACTTCGGACATTTAATTTAGGCCGCTTAAATATGCATAAATAAAATTTGTCTTTATAATAATAGTGGCGTCACTTCAGTTAGATTCCCCTGAAATTTCACCAGTAATTCAAACTACACAACATTGTTTTACTTTCAATGATTATAGTTGAAAAAATCGTGGGTTAACTTGACACCTTTTAATTTAAATGATTGAAATATCAATTATTTTTCAAATTAATTTTTCGATTTGCGGCTTTTTTGCAGCGTTGATCTTTCTTTTAAATAACTAACTTAATTGACTGTGTTTAGGTAAAGGGACCAACTCACAACGATTTTGGGAAAAATTCATATTATTAAATGAACAACATTGAAATGTGACTTGTAAACTGGTGTTTTATTAGTTGCTTAAGAAAACTTTTTATGAAGGTTCTTTTTCGTGGTTGCAATTTTCACATGCCCTTCTTTTTAACAAACTTAAAAGCTGAATTTCGATAGTTATTCGACATCTGCGGCTTTGGGTCTTTTAACAGATGATGTATTAAGTTTTAAACATTGTGATTATTAAATAAAACTACCTTTCAACGATTGAAGGTTGATCTCTTTTACCTAAACACAGCCGAGGTAAAATCATCCCTTGTGCCCGGTTTATTTTAGAAGAATTGCATTGTTCTTGAAACCTTTCTAGAATTACTATAACTGTGAAACTGCTGTCAAATGAAATAAAAAAAATTGTGATTGTTTGAAAGACTATAATTATTCAATTTCGTTATACATTATTGCCATTTTTTTCTGTTATGGAGATCCATATGACAAATTGTGTACAAGTATTACTCCTTGTTTTGGTTAGAGCACACCATGTAAGTTTGACAAGGCTTATATATTATCTGCTGTATCAAAATATTTTTAGTTACACCTTTTGACATTCCCCGTTGACTATGCAAATTTTAAATTCAAAATGGACTCGATGACTGCAACATCATGAAGTATTCAGAAAGACATGTTGACACATGAAATGACTTATGATTAAAATAGATTTACAATTGCATGCGATGAATTTAATTATTTTTCATATGCTGAGTTGTATCAATATTGACAGGTTGTAATATTGATGACCCTTTCAATGATGTGGTATTAACCTAAGAAACTGTAAGTCATATATGAAAATCACTCGTTTATGATAATGACATTAATAAATATCGAAGAAACCGATTTGATTTACTCGCATGCAATGCTCCTTCTAAGACGAGAGGTTAACTGCGCGGGCCAATCCAACAAATGCGTTGCATAATTTCTCATATTTGGTGTAAAAAATATTGTTCTTATTTGCATAATAGAAAATATTATCATTTGAAAAATAATTTTTAGTAATAATTGTGGTAAATAAATAATAAGAAATAACCAAACTCATTGAATTTTTTTACTTAAAAATAAAATTAAACACATACATAAGTATAATTATAGTTAAATTATTAAAATATTCAAGCAATATTTTATTTCAGTTTATAAGGATTTTTCCAATAAAAAAAAATATTATTTGAGTAGTAGTTGTGTTGGAGTGTGCGCCAACCCGAAATGAGTGCGCAGAGTTTTTCAAACTGCTACTCTTTTGCTATTGGCTTTTTTTCACTATCAGTATCCGGTATTGCAATCTATAGACAATACCAGGGGTGGGCTGGAGAGGGGTCGGAAGGGCTCGCGCGATCCCCTTGTTAAATTTTATGAAGGCTGGCGAGCCCCTTGTTATTTAAAAATAAAAAAATATTCTCAGATCAAATTAGTATATAACTGCAATTTCTGACTCGTATATAATCTACGACAGCTTCAGTATACACGGTAGTACAATTTTAGCCATTTGGATTGATACGTTTACGGTGACCTGCATATTGTTACATATTATAAGTGTATCAAATAAAAATCGATTGTTTATTTAAGTATTGTATATAAATTGCATAGGAGTGATAAAAAAAATTCTCCTTCCTCAGAACACCGAGAATTGCTTTTAGATTGAGCGAGCCCCTTGTTACTGTATTGGCAGCCCACCGCTGAACATTATCCTCTGATTGTGTATAATTCTTTGCATGACAATTTTGGGTTCCTTCATCGAAGCAATAGACACGCACGACTAATAAAAAAATGGCGACTTAGATATTTTTTATCTTTACTAGTCTGTAGTCAAATGGAATTATGAGCGTTTTCAAATACATAATATGGATGTACAATAATTGTGTGTACTAGGTGCATCCTTACTTAAGTAGGTTCAATTAGAGATGGGAGTTGGCGGCCATTACCAACAAAGTACGACGTTTTATTCCAGGAATCGGTTAAAATAATTACAACTAAGTAGAAACGATGTTATTTTTTCCGCACAGAAACACAAAACGCAGTGGTAGAAAGAAAGACCAGCACGCGAAACTGCAATAAAATTGCATGCACTCTCCCGACAAATTATTCGTAATTTGCATTCTAGCTGTATTCTACTGAGAGCCTCTAGGAACTTTTAGATTGATAAATAGAGTACCTAGGCATTCACATTCACTATTATATTATGTTTAACGGAAACAGACAACATTTTACGAAATAGTTACAATCCGAGAGTCCCAGGCAGCGGTAGGCTGTCAATACTCTACCAAGGAGCGCTTAAGCACTTGAATACCAAGCGGACACCGGTGTACGGAACATGTGCAAGCGAACACGGATGTCCAAGACATTCAAAAAATCAAATACTTGGTATTGTAATAGAATATAAGCAATATTTTGATGAATATATGTAGGGCTATCTATACTGAGTCAATATAGGTTTTTAAATATCGAATTCGAGTGTATATTAGGCAAAATTATTTTTTTCAAAAACATGCAGTTTCTCTGGGACATATAAATGATTTATTTGCGCGGTATTCAAGCGGTTAATATCAAAGCAATTCTCGGCGTTCTTGTGAAGGGGTGAGTTTATCACTCATATGAAATTATATGCAATACTTATAAGCAATCGATTGTTACTTTGTTATCCATGTCCGCTCCCGATTTGGAGCATATGGTCTCATAATGGAAGTATCTCAGCAGAACTTTTTCTACAAGAACTGTTTATTACTCAGTCGATCAACCTCTCTTTACCAAAGAGAGTAGTAGGGATAGAAGGATAAGGCTAGGCAGGACTCGTGGTTAAACAATCGTTCTCGCTGCGCCCAGTTATTGAAGGATCGGAAAGGTGGGAAAGAATTTTTAGACATCACAAACATCCATGCCTTCAAACAGAAATCGATCGAAAAATATTGTTCGTAATGGGACTCGAACCCTTGAGATCCGGCACGGAACCCAAAGACACTAACCGCTGCGCCATAGGACCCAACATAATATGTAGCCAACGGTGGGCTGCCAATACGTTAACAAGGGGCTCGCTTAATATCAAAGCAATTTATCACTTATATGCAATACTTAAATACGCAAACGATTGTTACTTAATACACTTATAATATGCAACAATACGCAGTTTACCGTAAACTAATCAATGTAAATGGCTAAAATGTACTACTGTGTACACTGGAAGCTGTCGTAGATAATATATATAAGTCAGAAATTGCAGATATGTACTAATTTGATCTGAGAATAGTGTTTCCCTTAATTTAACAAGGGGCTCGCCGGCCGCGGTAAAATCTAACAAGAGGATCGCGCGAGCCCCTCCGATCCCCCTCCAGCCCACCCCTGTATGTAGCAATATGCAATTTACCGTAAATGTACAAATGTAAATGGCTAAAAATGTATTATTGTGTATACTGAAACAGTCGTTGATAATATATAAGTAAGAAATTGCAGTTATGTATTAATTTGTTTTGAGAATATTGTTTTCTTTTAAATTAACAAGCTCGTCAGCCTTAGTAAAATTTAGCCCCTCTGAGACCCTTCTAACCCACCCCTGCAGGGGTGGGCTGGAGGGGGCTCGGGGGGGCTCTCGCGAACCCCTTGTAAAGATAAGAAAGTCATTTGTCTCAAATAAAATCAGCACTTAACTGCAATTTCGATAGATGGTTAAATACTATTATTTAACAAGACTTGGTTGCCCTTTCATTTATTTAAAAAAAATACATTAACTTCTTAACTATTTTGCATAATAAAAGAGACCCTAGCTGCGGACTCGCGGGCCACGATTTATGCGTTATCTATATTCCATGGCTTGAACGCATTATGGATGAGATTTACCGAGCCCCTTGTTAAGATATTGGCAGCCCACCGCTGCACCCCTGGTAGCATCAAAGTAAAAATTATAATTTGCCTTCACAATTAATATTGTAGATACTTAACTAACTAATAACTTCTCGTATTACTTGTAATAAAAAAACAGCTATGTCTTAGAATTAAGTTGCAGTAATATCATTCGATTGTAGAGTGGTATACGGTCAGCTTGCTGCAAGTAGTCATCAATTGACAATTTGGTCAACACTAAGTTAAATTGACAAAAGTGCTATTTTTTCAATTTTACATAAAGTAAAAAAGACACTAAATGTTTTAAAATCAACCAATATTGTCCAATGATATACCTTTACAATTATTACGTTGTATTTCATACACATACTGGAATGAAAAACATCATTAACAAGCTTGTAGTCGTTAATTTTCTATTTAGTATAATTTAGTATCTCAACTTTTGTCGATTTTTAGTTTTTCATTGTAATGAATTCAGAATAACAATATTGCATTTACGAGTATCCCAAAAAATACTAACACGTTGGTAAATGCGTAAATGTGATGAGAGAAACAGTTAAATAATATGAGAGTCATAACAAGTTAACGTTTGTTATTGACTATCAATAAAATATGCCTATAAAAACTATTTGCATTCAGTAAAATTACAGTTTTTAATGTGTATCTCGCAGTAAAGTTACACAACATTAATCCGTTCACAAGTCGCAAGAACGTGATATGGCAAAAAAATCATTATAATTATTTATTCATATTGTAGCAAACAAAATAACTTCTTTATCCGTTACAGAGAAATATTATTAAATACACTGTAGGCAGGGGAGATCAAATAGACCGACAAATCAAGCTCAAAACCTCCTCCGTGGTACCTGAGAAATAAGGAATGATTGCTCTCAAATTTATACTTGCATAAAATGCCTATTTAAATTGGATAATACTATAATAATATAAAATGATACGTTTGATCCCTGACCGATACTTTTATTATTCGACCAACACCATTGGCGTACATAGTGTTTTAATAATAATAAAATATAAGGGTATTTAAGGATAGTTATTTAAAGTTTTGACAATATTACCTGTATGATATTCAAGTAACCCATAATATTTTTTCAACACATTGTTAAAAAGAAGCAGGAAAAATAAACTAAATATTTAATGTTTTCTGAATATTCTACGTTCTGTTTATGCAAGTTCGCTGTTCTGTTTAGTTATAGTTCTGATTTTTCGTGTTGTGTTTATTCATGGAACCATTTTTTATTAATAGTCAAGAAATAGTCTTCTTAATTGATACGTCATGTTTGGTTTATGTAAAGCAGAGAAAACAGGTAAGCTACACTGTATTAAACGTCAATAAAAGTACAGAATTAAATTGATGTGTCAATTTTCTCTTAAATATTAATTTTCTGATGTTTCATTTTGGGCATAGATAATAATAGTTAATTAAGTGATCATCAATCAAGTAGGTATTGCGTTGATTCAATGCTAAACTTTAAACTTAAATCACCATGTCCTTCCTCCCTACGTCAAGTAAAAAAGGACAAACCCGGACTTGTAGTTTGTAATTTATAACTTAAGAACAAGAATCAATTTTTAGTTTTTTCGTAAACCTTGCAATGTTTCATCTGAAGATGCTTCTCAAAGAGGCGAAACTTATGTCACATTTTTTTAACACAACATGTGGAATATCAAAGTTATCAAATTTAATTATATATTAAAAATGAAGTACATCAAAGTTATAGTCGAATCCATCGAAGATATTAAATCATAGCGATTAAGTTTTGTATTATTTTATTTGATACATAACAACGAATTATGGCAGGTTATATCTTTAGTATATTATGAATACGGTACATGACATATTCAGTGAAGATTGTTTATAATCAGGGCTGTGGAGTCGGAGTCGGAGTCGTGAAAAATGAGCAGCTCGATTTAATATTCAAACAAAATAAAAGTGTTGACATTTCATGCTTGGCTGACTAAAGATGATCTGATGGTATACATATATATAAGTTAGAATGAAATAAATGAAAAATTTTCTCGAAATCGCAGTCGGAGTCGTCTTTTTTTAAAATTTAATTGATTTATGGGTTTATTACATAAAATATGGATTTCTGTATTTTTTTGCATTGCTTTGCCTTGAGAGGATAATAAAGTAATTAATACTCATTTATACGTCTTGCAAAATACAATACTAGTTCATTTAAATATTTTCAATGCATTTGTTGGCAACATTGTGAAAATTATTTTTTAATATAAATTTGCTAACTTGATATAATTAATTTAGATAAATACAATAATATTGATCCTTTGCAGAGAAAGGAACACGATTTATATGGTGATTGATTCTTAAAACTACAAATTTTTTCTGGTATATTTTGAAATAAAAATGTAAAATTACAATGCCAGAAAACAGTATTTGTACGCCACTGTTATGAAGTAATAAAGTCTTATAATATTATTATTTCAACGCTACTCTGAAACCTAACAGTCGTACCGTTGTTAGATAGGCGATTTTATGCAAATCAGATAAAAATCTGTCTTATACATGTCTCACCATAACAAAATGAGTTTTATTCTTTTCAATATGATTATAATAATTTGCAATTGAGTGAGAGAGAAACGCTCTATCTTATACTTTAACTCTTTAAGATCACGATTGGCTGCAGCAACATTTTTTTTTTTGTATTAATAACAAATGATTTATTTACCACCTTTCTGACTAAATTAAAATGCAACAGATTCCACTAAACTGATTGTATTGATTGATTTGTGTTTCAAATATATGGAGTGCATAATAAAACTAATGTAAAAAACATATTTTCATGTAAGGAAATCATTATATAAAAAATCTACACCATGTTTACAGGAATGTTTAGGGTAACCCACCCTAAACAAGATAAAAAAACATTTCAGACATATGTACATACATACCTTCCAATAAGTTGATTGAAACATTTCATTCGAAGGCTTGATTCTATGCGTTATTTAATGACAGAACGTTGCTTAAAAAAAACTAAAGTTTTGAGCTTACTGTAAACCATAATTCTATCCGAATATTTTGTGCATCTATAAGACCCTCAGAGTTTATCAATTTAACAAATAATTATTATAATTAGGTACGGACTATTACAACGATGATCTGCAAATACTTTAACAAAAGGCTCGTTCAATTTCAGAGCTATTCGCGGTGACCTGAGAAACTGGCTGATTTTTGTATTGCTCTTATATGATTACACAGAATAATTATTAAAGCAATCGAAATTTACAATATATACTTACGTAATGTAAAAACACGTAATGTATCTTAAAATAATAAATATTAAAGTTGAACAATGTACTTACTAATAACTTACCTAGCAAGATTGAAGAGTTCCAAGATTGCCGCAGAAATATATACTATTCTTTTCAATCCAATTCCATGTTTCAAACATCATAATTATAACCTTAGTAGATAACATATACACATCGGAAATTGAAGTAAGGTACTGATTTGATCTGAGAATATATTTCTTTCCTAATTTAACAAGGGGCTTGCCGGCTAAAGTCAAATTTACCAACAGACTCTCAAGTAAGCCCCTTCCAGCCTTTCCCTGGATTATTTATTGCTTATTACAAACACATTCTCGCTAATTACAAACTACTTAGTAACAATAAAGTAATTCTGACAATTCTTTTATAGAAACATATGTTAAAATCATTGGGCTATTGATTTTATATGAGTACAAAATTCCCGTCGCAATCGCTGAGACCCACAGAAAGTCTAGCTCACATAGATGCTTCTGGAAAATTCGTTGAAACTGTTTTAACGTGTACGTATTATCTCCGTATAGAAACTATGATAAAATTCAAAAAAACAATTATTATATTTTTCCGTCTTTTCCAAGAAAACTTTGACCATTTATGTTTTTATACGAGGCTAATAAAATGCAGTGCTTTATAAAACCCGGACCACGTGTGAGTATTTACCAAACCTGGCATGTAAGAATCTTCTCATAAATTCCAGGAATGATGAGACACATTTCGAGATTATAATATCAATAATTGAACGTAGGAACCTGTAAACAAATTTTTGACCCTTTCGGTCCCACGAGCAGATAGTTTGTTGCGGTGATGCGCGGCGCGCGCCCGACCGTCAATTTAATATGAAATTATTATAATTCGCTGTGAACTTAAAATTGGTATTGTGTGGTACCGGCCGTCACTCGTTTACCTACGTATTATATTACCGTGACCATTTCTTCACTAAGCCACGGGATTATATTCATCCATAGGTATTTACCTGCCATTTGAAAATAATTAGTAATGAACGAACATTTAAAGCACATACTGATTATTCAAATGTCATATATTTGTAGACAGTTACAATCTGTATGATTCAGTAATTCAGATTCAAAGACATTCATTTAACAGGTTGTCAGTAATTATCATCTTCTTATATTATTCAACATTAATTGTTATATTTATCAATCCTTTCTCGAAACCACTGATTTGGACTATAATAAATAACAACCAGCGATGGGCTGCCAATACATTAACAAGGAGCTCGATTAATCTCAAAACAATTGTAGGTGTTCTGCGGAAGGAGAGAATTTTTATAGCACTCAAATGAAATTGTGTGCAATACTTAATAGGCAATCGATTTTTACTTAATACACTTATAATATGTAACACCATTCAATATACCGTAAACTAATCAATGTAAATGGCTAAAAATGTACTACCGTGTATACTGAAACACTCGTAGATAATATATAAGTCAGAAATTGCATTAATTTACTAATCTGGTCTGAGAATATTATTTTATCTTAAATTAACAAGGGGAGCCCTCCGAGACCTCTCCAGCCCACTTTTGATAACAACCTATATAGAATTAAATACAATAATGAATCATCTACAAAGAGATTTATTTGACCGAGTTTTGCTTAGTCAATCACTGTTGTAAAAGAAAACAAATAATAAATAGAAAAATCATACTACAATTTTAATATACCTTGGAGAGAGTGGCATAAGCGCACGAGGGTGCGCTGGGGCCTCAAAAAAAATTGTGTTTAACCCAATCTTATAATATCGCAACAATTGTTTTTGTTGTATAACAACACCTTTTATATAAATAATGAGATATTTGTGATCGTACAAGATTGCAAACAGATTTTTCCATTTATTTTATGTAAGTAATATGAAAATCTTTTTTGATAATCAAAAAATAGTGGCTCAAAATTTTGTTTCACCCGAGGGTTCTCCCCAGTGATTGATCCGCCATTGCTTCGAGACATAATAATTATCCAAGAGTACAATAATTAAATAATAAGTCCGGTTATACAAATGATAACTGTCGACAACACTCACCACTTCTCATTATTTCAATTGCCAAGAAAAAACATGAGCCTCATTCTAAATCTATTCCTCAGAGTTTCCTCCTCGTAGAGATGTACGGCTACGACTCAAGAATGATGATTTTTTGCCGTAGCATTACTATCGTATATTACCTTTATGCAGACAATGTTAAAGATTCTCACGTATATAGATATTCTAAGCCAATTTTTGTAGCACTACCTACTAAGTCTACAAACTACTCAGTTTCTTTGACTAAAGAACATGCAAACGAATTGATCATTTCAACAGTTTTTATACACGACATATCGTGTTTATAAGACTATCTTCCATATAAGACTATCAGCCAACTGTACAACGTAATACGCTGTGGAAAATATTATACGTTATTCCTTCACTGAGGATGTGAAGCCAAGTATTTTTTGTCGTCTCGTTTGTCATTTTTACATTTGCCTTGTTTTCTCCATGTGACTTCCTTTTCCTGTCGTCGTTATTCTGTAATTAAATTTGAAAAGAAATGATGACGTGGTAATAAGTATATTACTGAAAATTTTAAATATATCTGAGTTACTTCAAAAAAAGTACATGACATATTTTGCTGTACTTTTAAAGTACTCAATACATTTAAATCGACAGTAAACTATCACAGTTATTTTAAATGTGCTTTATCAATAAAAATATGTGTATTATATTTTATAATGTACATACTCAATAGTAGATGTTTATGACTTATTATATGGTTGACTGAATAAATTTAATGCACCCTATTTTTCAATGTAACAGCATCCCGGGAAATTGTTCAGAAAATTTGAATACCTGACTGCTCGTACAGTCACGTAGCAGGGGGGGTTACCGGTCCAAAAGAAGCCCTGCATCATCAGAGGATTCCTCGGCGTGTTGCCTCGTGGCGGGAATTATCCTCGAGTGAGGTAGGCGGAGTCGTCTTGCCCATTACTTCATATTATAATAGGATAATAATCGCAATACCGATTTTATTTAGTTTAAAATGGTTCCGAGTAAACACGAATCCATTTTTTATTCAGAATATAGGCGATACACAATTTTTTCCAATAAGTGTATATTATTATGAATGTGAGAAATTTGTATTCATAATCCACATTAATATCGACATTTCTTATGATTACCGTGTCTTTACGTTAACGTATTTAATCAATTTTGGGTAAATATGCTTTACAACATGCTAATCTTTGTCTCCCATAAAGTTTATTAAATCTTGCTAATAACAATGCCATTTTCTGGAAAGCTTGATTGCGGATACAAAGACAGCATAAAATCCAATGTTGGAATCAAGGAAACCGATAATTTATGTGAATTATGTAATATTTTCAAGAAAATTCGGCGGCCATATTTCAATTTTCGTTTGTTGTAAAAAGTTCCATTTCAAAATTTAAGTTGATTTTTTCGTAGTGATATTATATTCGTATTTTGCGTAAACAACCAATTTACCTGATTCCCATGTATGATAATTTGTTATTTTCCTATTTGTAAATAAATTTCCTACATAGTTGCATTGTAAATATACGAATTTTCAGGCATAAGAAAGTAGTATGTTGTAAAACATATTTCCCCAACTTTCAAACATATTTTTAGTTAATGAAATTTAGCCTCTATAATATATAATGCTTTGTGGTAAGTAGTTATATTTCCAATTAATCGCTGTTTAACTACCATGGCATTCATTGTCATAAAAACAAATGATATTATGAATTACAATCACCTAATTGTTTGGATGCCCCTCGCACATTAGGTTTTCCACTGCAAATAAATATATCAGATTTTGTAGCTAATGCAATTTTACGATTTTATGTTTTTTAAGAATACATTTCGCTCACAAATCCTCAATGTTTTCTTTATTTATCCATGCTAGCTCCCAAGATGAAGCATTTGAATTCCTACAGAAATACCTTCTGCCTTACGGAGTATTTCGTTTGCTTAACATTCTCTTCGTCTCATTTTCTTCTTGTCTATTGGTATGGATCTATAAATCAATTAAAAACCCAATGTGAGTGCAAAGCCTGGTATACGTAGGACTAAAACCGTAGACTATTTAACTACGAACATTAGCGAAATCAGTCAAAAATATTCTGTTTCATTCCATAAAATCATCGAACAAGATAAAAAAAGAGACACTTTACTTTGAACTCAATTTGAGGTGGCTATATTTTCAAAACATCCAATAATAAATCTATGAAAGCTTATACTGTTTTAAATAAAATAAAATAAAATATTAACAATATGCCTAGTATTTCCAAAATAAAAATAAGTTTGCTGCAGGAGGTCTGAAAAGAATAAAATATAATGTAAAAATTGACAATTTTTTTGCTATTAATTTATTGAAATAAAAATACAAAAAATGGTTAAAGGAAAGCAAAATAGTTGAAATAATATGGCTTTATGTTTAAAGACCATAATATATTTAAAACTTTAACATGCGAAAGAATGTTTATATATACATATTTTTGTGAACTACATACACTTTGCTACGATTTTACAAAAAGTCATTCGTATAAATAATGTTTTCTCAAAAGAACAAAAATGCTATTTTCATTCAAAATATGTTATGTAAGTGGTTTTAATAAAGTTATGTGGCGACGTGCAGGCGGCGTCTTATTCGATGCACTTCGTAGGTATGCTAATCTACGCTTAAGTACCTTTAAATACGGTGGGATAGCTGGCGAAACACGAATCATCCCATTATATGTTTCCAACTATCTCCAAATAGGTACGTACCGTAAAGCTCGGCCCAACTAAAAGACGAATTATCAAATTAAATAATATACGAAAGCAATTCTTTTGACCTTATCCAAATTAGAGACTGCGGTGACTGGCCGATCGATGTGTGTTTTATGAGAGACTAATATTTTCTCAGAATATTTATTTATCTATGGGATGGGATGATGACAGTTTCTGGGAAGATCCGTTTTTATAACACTTTATTTAATTTCAATATACTTCATCTGATTCGTGATTCGTTTTGTATAATAATATATGTTTTAGATAAATTGTTTATGGTTCGAAATGATGTGGTTATTTTTTAAAATACTGTTTAAATCTTCATTACCAATATAGAGTGGGATTCGTTTAACCCGAAACAATGCAGACATATATGTACATTAAGAAAAATAGCGTATGGAGTAATAAAACTATAATGAATTTGCGATATGATAAATCTTTAAGCGATAGGCTTTCTGTTTCAAATAAAAAAAAAAAACCTATTGAAGATTGGGACCAATTCAACCGATCTACAATACTTAAATAGTAGCAGTCAAAAAACCGTATATTTTAATGTATATTTTCAACTTGATCTAGCAATTTAAATCCAAAACATTCAATGAATAATATTCGACCAGTACTCATAAGTAATAAATTCGTAAATTCATATATTTTAATAAAAAAATAATATTTTATTCAAAACTTTATTCATTATTTAAAATAGAATATATTGAATGAGACTTCTTATTATATTCCGATGAGAAGAGTTGTCTCATTGCCCTAAATTGTTCATAAAACGACTCATTCAACATGGTCTTCACTAACAAACAGGGCAATAATAATAATATTTATATCGAAGAAAAGATGAATAGTTCCCATTATAAGCTAACGAGAAAAACTTGCTTGAAAATCACACACAGAGTTTTGATTAATCATATCAATTTGTTGCAAAAATAACAACTATCATTAAAATAATTGAAAACGTTTCATATCATTAATTAATACATCATAATATAATACTTGTTTACTACGTGAAGATTCAAATATGATTTAAAAATAATGCCGCTATATCTTTCTGTCAGTCGGTAAGGTAGATAGATCACAACGATATAATATGAGAAGCATGTCGGTAAAACAGCGGCCACATGGTAAGTTTCTAATAAAAATCTGTAAACCACGTTAGTGGTTCTGACAGAAAGTGTTTAATTGATTTTTTTAAAATTACTTTCTACAGCAATCAGTGAAAGGTGACTATATAGACTTTATAATCTAAATTTCAAATAATTTAATAGCTCTTTCAAATATCTTAAACTGGTATATGAGTTGTTTTAGGTTATGATTTTGACGTATAGAATTCTCAATATGCCGGTGTCTTTATTATATATAGACCATTTTATAATTCACAGTAAATAGAAAATAGTGAGGACAGTCAGTGTTGATAACTTTAATTATCTTAGAAAATATTTTTCTAGTATCATAAATTTTCCACTCTGGTTCATAATTTTAATCGAACAAGTTAAAACGTCAAACTATATTTATTTATATCTTGCCTATTTTCAGCAATGGTTTCGGCGGCTAATGTAATTTATTATGTTTGATTTCATCGTAGTCTTCAAGTAATTGCATTTCAGAAACATTCAGCTTAGAATTTTATTTGCAAAATTAATGACTGACATCTACTGCTTTAATCTGTGAAAATCATAATTACCGAAAATGATATTTTGCTGTAGTTCTTGTAATTACATACCATAAGTAATTCTCAATTTATTTATATTTAATATACCAATATCTTTACAATTCATTTTAGGTGAATCACCATGCCACCAAAAAAAGTTGACGAACCAGAAAAGAAACCTCTCATTGGTCGCGTTGGCACCAATTTGAAGGTGGGAATAGTCGGTATTCCCAATGTCGGCAAGTCTACCTTTTTCAATGTTCTCACCAAGAGTCAAGCTGCTGCTGAAAACTTTCCCTTCTGCACCATCGATCCTAATGAAAATAAGTATTTTTTTATATATACCTTTACAGTAATATTACATTTGTAAGAAAATATGTCTGAATAGTAAATACAGTTGTAAATTGAACTTACATTTAGGAAATCATTTTCACCAATCGAATCTTTTATATCTATTTTTAGAGATTTATCATAGAAATATGATGTCCTGATGAAACTAAAGTTGAGATAACTAACAATATTCCAGTTCATTTCTTCTTTGAGCACTGGTTACTTCTTATCAGGAAGTCTTTATCAATATGAATATTCCCATAAATAAAGGATGTTACCACAAGCTTATAAAGCATAAATATTTGTTTCGTTTTCCGTATCAATATGAAGTACTGTGATCTATCGTATTTTATCCAAGTAATCTCCATCAACGTGGTTGAAACTACCCAATGTCTTTATCACTTATCTGGTGTTAAGTATATTTTAGTATCCTATCAACATACTATTGAATGATTTTTTTTTTCAACTTATGCCTGTCAAGTTTAAATATAAACAAAAACATCAATAAGAATTCCATATTCAAATGCTTTTTCTAAGTTCAACTTTTTTTGTGCATTTATCAAATGTCAATATAATCACTATAAAAATTCATTTTTATTATTCAATCAATTTGACTGCAATAATTCTACGATGACAAATAAATATAACAGAACATTTCTCCACGGTTTGTATGATGGCAAAAGGAAACAGGCTTCAAAAGTTTCAAGCTTTGGTTGTTTTACTAAAATTAATGCCCAACAGAGATATCTGTCTACAAAACCTGTCTCCTTCATTATTTATGGTAAACCTGGTCTACCGATGAGAGATCTTGGCAATAAAATTGCACATTACTGGAAATGTGTACATATTAACCCTCAGGAATTGATAGAAGAACAAATAAAACTCAACAGTGATACTGGGAGATGTATAAAATTTAATTTGCGCTGTGGAAACATTATCGATACAGACGTTGTGCTTGCACTCGTGAACGCAAAGATAGATACGGACATTGTTAAACATAGAGGCTACGTGTTATCAGAGGTTCCGTTAATCAGTACTTCTGAAGGGAATACATCGCACTATGGAGAATTTTATTCAGAATATTTATTTTTGGCTGTCGAAAATTTTCTAAATGATTGGATTAACAAAACCCTAATGGCTGCCAACTTTATTGAAGAATTAATGACAAATGTGATTTCAAACGGTTATCCAAACTACGATACTGATTCATCATCAAAATCTTCTACAAATAATATTGATATTATTTCGTGTGATTATTTATCAAAATTTTCAAATATTATAACTGTTAAAAACAACCCACGCACAGTTGATAAAACTTCTGACTTGCTTAATGTTATGACCTGGACAGTTAACTTAGAAGCTGATTTTGTTATTCACTTAACATGCCCAACAGAAGATATTATATCTGTAAAAAACAATAATATGACCACCACTCCATCTTTGTTTAAAATACAGACAACTGATAATATCTCAGTGGATGAATTACAAAATATTGATAATGTTAATAATGAAGAAGAAACCGATTTAAATTCTTCAGATCACAATATAGATTATTGTTTTAAAAAGCCATCTGATTTCCCTGATACAGTTTATTCCCAATGTGAATTATTCGAAAGCATATTACCCTTGATAGAAAACGAATTAATGACACGCGAATGTGGGTTTGGTATAAAAATGGATGGACGTTTCAATATAGACGCATTGCTCGACAAAATAATCACATGTATTTCTTTGTTACCAATTTACCCCGTACTGCTACCTGTTAAATATAAAAACATATATTCTAAGGATTCATTTGAAAACTTTTCGGAAGACGCATCTAAGCTATCGCCAAGAACATTTTTGGATTCTTTTGATAAAAATGCTTCTTTAGAGCCAGATTTATCTCTCATTGAATCATTATGGACCACAAAGTGTCCTGTTGCACTCAGTGAAGGAAAATGTATAACAGGGTGTGTAGAAAATGCAGTAGCTTTTTTGGGTAATATTTTTTTACTTTCAACGTCTGACGCAGCGGATTTGTTTTGTAGAAACCCACGTCCTTATTTGAATTATAACAATTTAAAACCAACATGTAGAATTGCGGTGTTGGGTATGAAAGCGTCCGAAAAGACAATACTAGCGAGATGCTTATCCTGGTTGCTCGGTGGTGAAATAGTAACATTAGAAGATGTTAAAGATTATGTATTAGTTGATAAAAAAAATGAAATTATGAAAAAAGTTTCTCAAAAAGCCTTGTTGCTTATTGCAGAATCCAGAAAAAAAAATTGTAGCCGCGAAGATAAACTTAGAAAAGAAAAGTTAGACTTATGGAAAAAAGAATCATTAAATCTAATTGAATGCTATATCAATAAACAATATAATAAAAAAACAGAACCAAATGATCCATCAGTTTCTGGTTTTTCGGTTAATGACAAAAATAAATCAAACACTACTTTAAATACAAAATCTTCAAAAACAGCACCTAAAAAAAATAGTGTTCTAAGTGATGGAACCCTATCAAATATTGTGTCCTATAATTCACTATTGAATTCGAAGTCAACCATTTCAAAAGGCATGAACAACTCTCAGAGTCAACTTCAAAATAATGGGTCTACAACCGCAACATTTCTCTCTACCGACTCGACAAATACGGAGGAATGGCTGTATTCTGAAATAAAAAAAATATTTCGATTTGATATTGTATCTTTAAATATTGTGGAAGCTTGCAGAAATGTTTTGTTCGAGCCTGAAAGTATTTTGAAATATGCACCACATTCCTTGACAACACCAGTTGAATTAAAAGTACCAATAGAGACAGATGAAGATGTTGTGGTACTTGCCAAAAAACTTGCTAATGATAATAATATGTTTGATGATATTAATATAACAGATGAAGAAATTGCCAACAAATTGGTTTTTGTTATCAAAGAAATTGAAAAGAATCAAGCAACGGTAAATCCTGACAAGAAATATGGTGGTTGGATTATAGATAGTATGACCCTTGATCCAAATTATTGGGATATTTTAAATAAGATGGACTGCTTACCTGATGATATATTTTCACTTTATGATACTGAAAACTTTGATCATTCATCGTTTATAAAATACAAGTCGAGGATTAAAAATTGTGGTAAATCCATGCAGGATATTTTTGAAACAATTCACGATCCTTGGGATCAAACTAGCTTTGCTGAGATACGCACCTGGCCAATGGTAGTTTCAAATGTTTTAAAAATTGTTGCTGATTTATTAGAAAATGAATATTTTCAAGACTTAGAGATTCATGACTCGTCTTCAATATCTGTGAAATCTAGTGAAACTTCTCCTGATTATATAGCGATAAAAAAAGATTTTGATGAATTCAAAGAAGATTGGATTAATCTGAAAATATTTCTTGATGATATCCCTGTTCAACCAATGGAACTGAATGTTAATAACTACGAGTCTGTGTCAGAACTTTTGGCAGAATGCTTAAAACTTCTAAGATATCGTTATAGTGTAGGTTGTAAAGTTTATGAAGTAAATGACAGTATGTCAGAGTTATCCGAGAATTTGAATGACGAGACTGCTAATGAAAGCCTATCTATCGATTTAAGTAAGCTAGAAGACAGCAAAGTGTTTGGGGAAACAAATCTTTTTTGTCCTATTGTATTTGGAAAATACAATGTTCTATGGAGAGGAAAACAAGAGTTCCAAACGAAATACAAAGAATTAATTTATACGTTATCATCTTTAAATGCTTTCGAAGATTTCAAATCAGATCCAGAATCTTTTCTCCAATTTGAAAAACCGATAAGATTCAATTTACCTTCAAGGATTTGCATTACAGGTCCAAAAAATAACGCATCTGTGGAAGTTTGTAAATTATTTGCCGAAAAAACAGGATTGATTTACATAAACTTCTTGAATTTCGCATTGCATTTCGAAATGTTACCAGAAAACTCAGACACTTCCCGTCAATTTTACGATTTGATGGATCACAGTGATTTGAATTTGTTGAAGAAGACAAACGAAAATGCATTTGGGTATGATGATGAAACAACGAAAAGCATTGGCAATTATTTCATTCATAACCATCCCATGCCCGCAAATTTTCTTGCACGATTAATTACGAAGCTTTGGTTTACGGAACCCTTTCATAGTCGAGGATTCGTATTACACGGGTTTCCCAGAATACCGTCTGATCTTGATGTCATCAAGGAGCACTTTGCAATTCCAGACATGGTAATTGAGCTTCGTCCTGATCTTACATTAGCGAGTGAAAATATGATAAACAATCTTTTTGATGAGTGGAAATCGGAACAAAACGATCGAAAGAGTAGGTGTCTAATAAATAATCAAAAAACAATTGATAAATGGAAACTAGACCGAGAATCACAATACATCGGTAAATCATTGTTCCGAAAAGTGTTTCGAGATGCGGTAAGTAAATCCGACAAAGATTCTTTACACGTATTTATTACACCCAAAAGTTCTCGGGGATCTTCATTAGGAAGAAGTTCAATCCAAACAAAAAGAACTTCATCAAAAAGTATAATGAAACAAACAAACTCAAATATTGTCAGATTATCATTATCGGAAGAAGAATGGACGAAATATGTATTTGAAGAACTGGATCATGAAATACCTGAACCGGTATTTGAGGATGAGTGGGAAAGTGATTCGAGTGCTAAAGAACGTATTTCAGATCATGTAAATGAATGGTTTATTTCAGACTCAAAAATGTTAAAATCTCTGAAACATATGAGTAAAAAAGAATTAATTCCGTGGGTAGGCATTGATGATGATTATTCAGTTCGAAAAACTTTGAAAGGTATTTTAAAAGCGACTAAAGATGTAAGAAATAGAAATCAATCGTTTTTCGAGCAGACTTTACAAATACACACAGATTCTGCCGAGAAGATGATTAAAAGCGGATTGGTATTTATCAGCGAATTCGGTGTTGATTGTCCTGTTTTAGTTTATGAACACGATTTTCCATTACCAACTTATTTTACTGATTTATCAAATAACAATATTTTTCCCGTTCTTCATAGAAATTACGTGTACTACTGCAGTGGTATAGATAACTGTAGACAATTTTGCACTGATCCGTTGAAATATATTTCATTGTTCAATTCGGAGAAGACAATTCACATGCCGTTAAAAGTGTCTATTGTTGGTCCTCCGAACTGTGGCAAAACAACTCTGTCCAGAAGGTTTGAAAACGATTTGGGTGCGAAAGTTTTAACAAAGATTCAGTCAGTTGATGTCGTTCTTGAAAATTTTCCATGGACATGTTTAGCCGAGGAAATTAAAGAAATTTTGCAAAGAGGAGGCGTATTAAATGAGCATTTAATAATACAAGCCGTTAAACTAGCAGCATCTGATGTTAAGTGTATAAAACAAGGGTTTGTTTTGGATGGATTTCCGGAAGACAAAGACGAAACACTATCTCTTATCGCTGCCGATTTATTCCCACATGTTATTATTGATCTACAATGTAATAAAAATATATCCATTGAATATCTTGTAGATGGTGGTACATGCAATAAAAATTCTGACAGCCTTAATTATTCTGTTGAATATTTATCACATTTGTATATGAATTGGGAAAAAGGCAACACTGAATTCAGAAAATGGATTGAAGATAATTATCAAAATCTTGCAACCATTGACGCTTCGAATTCAAAATGGAGATGTTGGTGGGATGCACAGACAATAATACAAGCGCGTATGAAAGATTTTCAATTGTTTCTTAAATCTTATTCTTCTTGTGCATCCTTAAAATATCTTAGCATAACTTTTGAAGAGTTTCAAAAACGGTCAAGTAATTTAAAAGACTATTGTCCTACTTGTTTAAAAGAAGGATGTCTACATAATAGTGATGAGCGATTAAATAGAAATGGATTGGTTAAGTTTGCAAAGTATTTTTATTGGTTTTGCGAAAAACACGTAGAACAGTTTATCAAATCACCGTATGATTTGAATCAAAAATTGCCAAAACATTTACCGGAAAAAATTTCACGTTATCTGACTGAAGAAATTGTACACGAAAACGGAAAATGCATTGTTACTTTTGCGTCTAATTTCCCATCAAGAAAAGTGGTCCGAGGTAACTCTTCATTCGCAGCTCGCTATAAAGACAAAATCTATCTTTTCGCTGACGAAGAAAAAAGATGTAAATTTATGGCGGAACCTGAAAAGTATTGCAATTTTAAAATTAACTACAAGTTTGACGAATTATTCTCAAAATCAAATCTATTGAATCTTCCCAATAAGGGTTACTACGAACAACATTTGCAGGATATCGTGACAAAAGCTGCCATAAATACTGCTAAAATAAGACCCAAATATCCTGGATTGAATGCACGCACTTCTGCAGCTATACATATGGCGTTATATCTTAAAATCAACGATCCTGATGCAACACCCGATGACGTTAAACATTATAAAATTGTCAACGAAGACTTCGAACTAAAGTGTCAACTCGTACGGAAGACACTGGATGTGATGAAGAACACGAATAATCCATGGCTTGAAGATTCAAAACATAATATTTCTTCGGATTTATTAGAAGCTTCTCATAGTAAAAACAAAGAAATTTAAATTATAACCACGTATGAATTTTGGATGTTTAAATTAAAGATAACACATGTATTTATTTCTTCTACAAAATTAATAACCCCTTTTCTAACATTTCAAACATGTTTACTACCGAAATAGTTTGTAAATACTTCACATTAAAAAATGGATACTGGTCATCTTTTACGATAAATAAAAATAACATATGAAACAGTAGTTGCTGTAACATGTATTTATGTACCTGGGAATTATTTACACGAATTATCAAACCAAACTTCTGTGGGGAAAATAGATGAACATGTTCATAATATAATATTATAATAATCGATTAAAGCTTAATATTAAAAAAACACATTTATCATAGAAAATACTTGAAAGACTAAATGAAATCGAGTTATAAGCTTATAATCCTAAATTATAAATAAATAATCTATGCACTTCCAATATGTTTATATCTACACATATTCTGCCGTAATTATCAACACAAGACTTTGAATAAACATTTAATGATATGATTTTTATTATACACATTGTTAGCTATCTATCATTTATTTTCGCGGCCGAAAGTGCTCGTATTCAAGGCAGAAAATAAACAAATTACCAACCACTGTTGTTTTATTCATAAACATAAACCCAGATGTATTGACCGAGGTGTTTTTTTTTCAGTACGTAGGGTTCCTGTACCAGATGAGAGATTCGATTACCTATGCCAGTTCCACAAACCCATGAGGTAAGATGTCTTTTTGTTGCCTTGCTAAAATCTCTGACGTGGCTTGAGTCACGAAACAGAGCCAAACAATTGAGTGTCGTATTAATTGTGTTGTTTTTAAAATAAATTCGGCTAACTGCCGATGCGAAGATATCTTAATATATTTGAAATCACTAGTTCAATTCCCAATCAATCAATTATTTGGTAATAGACTTCTCGGAGTTGGACATGGAATACTCTGATAGATAAGTGGTCTTTTACAAACGCCATACATTTTGTTCTGCTCTTTTTCCGTGTGCAAACTGGCACTAATCATATTATTCTAAACAGTGCTTTTTTTTGAAAAAAAAAGGTGCCGGAACGCACTTTTTTCGAGTATTTTCTAAGAAGGTATATTATTTATTATATATTCGAATATCATTTTAATAGAATTAATGTCGGCTTTTCATATAATGCATAGAAAATAAAACAAAATATACATATTTTTAAAAAGAAAAAAATAAATTAAACATTTATTAAAATTTCGAGAAAAAAAGGTGCCTGAACGCCGATCCGCCGCGTTACAGGATAAAAAAAGCCCTGATTCTAAATTATATTTAATATCATTAAACTTAAATCGTGGTTATGTTAAACAAATGGCTAGTACAAAAAATAATATGTCGTAATTATTTCAGTATTCCATTATTTACAGTTGTTTTTTTCCATGTAACGGTGTCTCTCGGCATTTTTAATGCTTCAAATCTATATCCGCAAAAAAATATTTTTATTCAGCTTTGAAAACTGTCAACTTTCGAACATTGTATTGATGTGTTGCGCTTTCCGATAATAATTAGAACTAAGTTAAAACCTACTTACAAGATCTCAACTGTAATGTTAACGTGAACCTTCATATTACAAATCAAAATAAATAAATAGAAGCAGTAACAAACCCTTTTACAAATTTGATGCAGCTGCTGTAGGTAATCTACGGAGACAAAAAGAGAGTTTGAGCAACTGCGTAACAAGCAGTTCTCGTAAAAAACACTGTTGAAATACCTCCATTAGAAAGCCATAAAAAAGCATTGGTTATATGTATATAACTAATCAGGGACTTCTCGGGCAGCGGTGGGCTGCCAATACGTTATCAAGGGGCTCGATTAATCTCAAAGCAATTTATCACTCCTATGCAATTATTTTTTTCCATGTCCGCTCCCAATGTGGAGCATATGGCTCATAATGGAGTTTATCTCAACAAAAGTGTTTTTACGAGAACTGCTTGTTACTCAGTTACTCAACCTCTCTTTTTTCAAAGAGAGTAGGAATAAAAGGAAAGGACTAGTTGTTAGCTAATCGCTCTCGATACCCCCCGTTCATAGAATAAGATGGGTGGGAGGGGGGAATTCAAGACATCACATACATCCATGCCTTTGAACAGAAATTCATAAATCGATTGAAAAATCAATTTATGAAACTGCCCGTACTGGGATTCGAACCCGTGACCTCCGTAGCGGTAGCCAACGACGATGACCACTAGACCACACAAGCGGCAATTATATGCAATACTTAAATTATCAAACGATTGTTACTTAACCCGTAACATGTCATCCTAAAAAATCACGTTCCCTGCCATAATGGCATCTCAGTTTCACTGTTTATTGACAATATTTAAACCTAAGTTAGAAGCTAAAAAATAATTTAAAAAATGTATATATGCTAGAATACCTAAAATGATAAATACTTATTGACAATATAAAGAGAAATATTGAATGCTTTAATGGCTCAACTATTTACGATTGCATCATGGGCATGGAGGTGTTAATACACTTATAATATGAAACAATATGCAGTTTACCATAAACTAATCAATGCAAATGGCTGAAACTGTACTAATGTGTATATTGAAGCTGTCGTAGATAATATATATGTCAGAAATTTTAGTTATGTACTAATTTGATTTGAGAGTATTGTTTTCTCTTAAATTAACAAGGGACTCGCCGGTCGTAGTAAAATATAACAAGGGGCTCGCGCGAGCCCCTCCGAACCTCCTCCAGCCAACCCCTGTTCTCGGGTCTGGCATATGAAAAGCGGTTTTGTTTTTCTACGCGCAAATCGGGAAAAAGGTTTTGCTGTTAGACGTATTTGCATAACGTTATCTGGGTTGACTGATTTGTATATTCTATCGAGTCTTCAGCGAAGCATTTGAAGAAAATCGACGCGTATGTACGTATTGTAGGCAAATTTAGTACCTAATAGCTTGTAATAATAATGCCGCGAATGATGTCAATTCACGCATGGCCCTACGCAAATGATTGCCTTCCTTTATTCAACACGCAGGGGATTCGATTTGGCAGGTCCTTTTTTTCAATATTTTAAACATATGAAGAGTTTTCTTATTGTTTTCAAAGTTATAATCCCATATTTTATTCCATGTTGGTCATACCGCCTGTATATGAAACACTAGATATTTACAGGAATATTCAATAACGACGGCCCTCGACTTCCGTACGTAATTATTACACAAAAACGTTTACGAAATTAGAGCGATGTAAAAACAACATCAAAACTGTTTTCAAAAATAATTATATTTTTTTATTGAATAATTGGGCCCATTAGAGGTGAAGTGAGCCAAGTGGTATTTTAGAAAAAAAGTTAGACGCGTTGTAATATTCTACACGTCTTAAAGTATAGTAAAAGTTAAGTAACCTCAGTTAATACACATTGCAACCAATGACAAGAGGTTAGCTGCGCGGACCGATCAAGCATTAATTGAATAACCGTCTTGTAGTGCGCGCCAACCCGGAATGAGTGCGCGGGGGCTTGCCAACTGCTGCGCGCAGCTTAGAGGGAACGTGGATTGCAACAGTGTTATCTCCGTAAAATAAAAATATTTAATCCACCAAAACATCAAATAAAGATTTGATTATACTTCAAAGTTTTAAAATTTCTTGTGAAATAATAAAAATATATTTAAACTTGAACAAAAAGTATATATACGTAGGCTATATATAATATAAGCCATTTTTGAGGCCCCAAGCGCGCTCCTCGTTCGCTTGTAGGTTAATCCGCCACTGTCTGTTGGAGTGAATAATAGGAAAGCTCGAAAAGGAATTGCCAGGACTGCACCTTGGCCACTGCATAAAATGATCTTTTTAAGGATTATTTTACAGCTTCGAAATTGTACGGTCAAATGTAATGCAATTCATCTTTTATTGCTATTTTTACATGTAATGTATCGCCATATAAAAACAAGATGCGTATATTATATAATATGTACATATATTCTTAAAATTGTTTTCATTACGTTCAGTTGAACACACCTGTATCAAAGACCGCACAGAATGTAGTCGGCATTTGAATTGCTAATTTTGCTTTGCACGAGGTGCCGCTTTGCGACCCCTGCGACTCAATTTGCGTCGACAGCTACCCCTTTTGACGATCCCGCACAGTACCTAACTTCGCGTTCCTTTGAATTTGTATGCTAAATTACGTTTTTTCTGCCGATGCTGCTGTTCTTCGCCCCCAAATGTACATTCCATCTTTGACTATCTGGCGGCACTTTACTTTTGCTACTGAACGTTTCCCCACCTTTTTTCGACATTTTTATTTTTTGACGGAATCTATTTATTTAAAATTCCGTGTTTACCAAAAAACAAATTGTCATGTAGATTACTTTCGCAAAATGTTCGATTCCATCACAAGAAACTTCTTGGATAAAACTATTATTTATGTTTCGATTATGATAATAAAGTTAACAACCATAATTTATGAACGCTTAATTACTATGTCTTTACGCCCTTCAACGTCCTAGGGAATGGGTGGGAAACCTTTTTTTTGTGTCAGAATTCCGTATCCTAGACTACAATCAGATAATACACGGCTTTTTTTTACTCTGTTTCAAAATTGCGCAGTCTAATGCAATATAACCTATCTTTAATTTACCTATGTTAACTTCACCTTTTCTTCAATTTTGTTTTGCATGGGCTGTATTTCCCGTGTAAAGAGAAGATTGCGCCAATAAATGAAAACGATAAAATATCTTCATTCAACTAAAAGGCATAGATTCCTCACTTGTGTCCCAGTGCATATCACTGATTTGAATATGGAATAACCTACCATTAAATGATACATTGTACACGTAAGAGCAATACGGTAATGTTCAATTCTCAATAGATCACTAAATTACTAATTTTAAAAAAAAATAAAGTAGGACCTCAATATAACGGCCATATGCGGGCGTAGAGGTAAAGCTCAAAGTACGTTATATAAAACCATGGTTTCCGAATACGTATATTTTATATATTAAAAAAAAAACTACGTTTTAAGGGTATGATTACGACGATGTGTTGACTGTAATTTAAAATTTTAATTTAGTGTATTGATTAGAAAATGCATACATTCGATAAAAGTAAATAAATTAAACTGTTGTGCAGCTATGCGAATCAGCGGCCAGCGTTGCAAACGTCATTGCTATATTCAGTCTACGGGTAGGGCTAGGCAGTATTGTTATTACTCGTATTCGAGTGCGAGATGCTTGATGATATTATCATCCGCAGAACATTGTTTACGATATATTTTTCCATCGTATCGAGATTCTACTGTACATATTGAGATGTATTAAAAAAAACTCTACATTTTCTGCCATCAACAGCAAAGTTCCTGCTTTCCTGAACATCGTTGACATTGCTGGACTCGTCAAAGGAGCATCAGAAGGCCAAGGCTTAGGAAATGCCTTTTTGTCTCATATCAAAGCCTGCGACGCTATCTTCAATCTATGCCGTAAGTTTCGAAATTTCTTTATTACTTTAATTATGCAAATATAAAATTAAAAATGATTTATTTGTTATTGAATGTGATACTTTTTCCGCTTTTTTTTGGAAGCATCGTATAAAATACGTTCATTAAAAAATACATAATAATAATAAACACTTAATTTTCATAAATAACTTACGGTTTCTTAAAAAATATATATCATTGAAATTCTCGTGAATTCTTAAACCTATAATGTATTTATGCAACTCTTGGCATATTTAAAATATTTCATTTTTTCTTAAACAATATTATTAAAATATGTGATGATTTCTATAGATTCAAAATTCTATTTTAGCCAATTTTCACTATCGAAATACTGGTATATTCGTATTTAAAAAAAACCGGGATTTCGGTATTGAAAAAACCAGGGCTGTGAAGTCGTGTAAAAAAGGACGACTCCAAATCGATTTTATTTTTTTCAAATATTTCCGTTTAACTAACATATCTGCATACTATCAGATCATTCTAAGTTGCTTGAATAATTTTATAATAGTATATTGCACAAATCAATATTATGAATAAATTAATAATTTTTCAATATATTTAAATTATTTTTCTGCGGTTTTCTCGACTCTCCACAGCCCTGGAAATCTCGGCTTATGTAATACCAAAATTGCAATCTCCAAACCAGAGGCCGTGCAAGTGTTCTTTTTATCTGTATAAAATTACAATTCAACAAAATGTTGGTTGAAATGTACTGCCGTTATTCGGATTTTCTCTTGTCAACAAACAAGAAACGTGAATATTACAGATATGCGTGTAGGTATGTATAGTGGCATCTTTTTTTTTCGCCAAAACCGCACCATCACCTCGCAAATAAACAACGCAAATTAGTGTCGCGACAAAACTCACGATCCGCGACCGCAAACGTGGATTGACCTACCCCTTTATTTGCTCGTTTACCTCTAAATTGCAACCGGGCATGTCTACAGAATTTTGCGCGAATTTTGCGGTTTTTTCGAACTTTTCCAACGTCGGCGAATTCAAAAACAAAAAATGTTTTTTTTGGCGCTATTTTGTGCCGCCTTCGATTATTAAAGAACCTCCGTGATTGTCTAGTGACAAGCCAATATTTGCTTCTACGAACTTTTTTTTTCAATTTACGCGTATGTTTATAAAGCCCTATATGGCAGTTATTTATGGTTATTGTATCATGCTGTTTTTTCAAATTTATCACACAATGGTACTGATATTAAACATGTTGTTCTGCCCGATTGATGAGTCTTTGTGGTGTACCAAAATTTTTGCCCTTTTTTAAAAAAGATCTGCCATAAAATGCATTTTTTTTGTTCGTCTTGATCTCATTAATTGCTATTTTTTATGTGGAGAAAATTTAATTGTATTGTGGTTGATCGGCCTTTATTTTTATTGAGAGAATGATAGCACCTACAAGTTAGGTCTACTACTTGTTAGATAATCATATTTTACATTTTTTTCATGAACTCCTTTAGTATAATAATGAGTTGAATTTCGTTGGTGAAATAGAAAGAATTTAAGGTTAGGAGAAGTAGGATATAGAATTATAGGTTGGTAGGAAATCGATTATACTTTACCCATTTCTCATGTGTTGGGTATTAATAAGCAGGGCTGTGGAGTCGTGAAGAAATAAGACGATTCCGATTCCGACCATAGCTTAAAACACGACTTTAATTATTTTTTTAGACTCAGTAGCATGCAGTGACGTCACTTTCGACCCTAGCTATTTGAATACACCATTTTTTGAGGGATTCGAAGTTATTAGTCTTTTTCGTGCACGACTCCAGTTAACACAGTCCGACTCCACATCCCTGTTTATAAGGGAAATTACACTTATATGCAATTATATGCTACCTTGGTCTTCCAATGAAACATTGATTGCAGCAAACTCTTCACATCGACTATCGAAAATTTTAGACCAATCGATTTGGTCCAGGATCATAAAAATCCTTTTTTCACATCATTTTTGTTCTTGATATTAGGTGCTTTTGAAGACGATGATGTGATCCACATAGAAGGGGAAGTAAACCCTATTCGGGATCTTGAAATCATTGGTGAAGAACTCCGTCTGAAGGATGAAGAATTTCTGTTGCAAGCCTTAGATAAACTGGAGAGAAATGTTGGACGAGGAACGGACAAGAAACTCAAACCGGAATTTGTAAGTTATCATATAATCTTGGATTGAGAATTCAGCAGTCAAGTTAACTAAAAGAAAAGTTTGAATATCTTTATTTTTAAAATTCTCGCGCCTTTTGTTTCACTATCCATCGTGGTTTAACCGTTATCTACTGTTTGGAGTTGGTTATTAGTCTTTGAGAATATTACAACGGCTTATGATGGGTGTCAGTATCTGCTTAAATTTGACCCCACATTTTTTTTTCTTTATTTCAGGATGCACTCACGCGCATTAAGACTGTTTTAATAGAAGAGAAGAAACACATCAGATTTGGAGATTGGAGCATGGCTGAGGTTTGTCCACAACTTAATTAATTAATATTCTTCCAAAACATAACATATGTACAATTTAAGATACAATCCACAACTGTATACGAAAACAAAGTGTCTTTTTTTTATTGAGCTTAGATAGTATATGAATGAATTTTTTCAGGAGATTTAGGTATTTGGTGTTATATTTTTTTATTATTATTTACTTTTATCAATTGTATAAAAATTTTCAACAACCTTCTGTGGTATAATAACCAGGAAAATAATTAGTATAAATATATTTACATATATAATATGCTTATATAATACAAAAGCATTATATCTGATTTTAAATATATATATTTATAAAACAAATCAAATATTATTATTATGATATTAAACTTTAAATTTGATTTCTTTCTTATTACACTTGTGTTACAAAATGTGACACGTATTTCGCGTCTTTGAGAAGCATCATCAGACATAACATCGGAAGGTTCCTTGCGATCCTTATTCGTAAACCTTGCGATATTATATATGATGATGCTTCTCAAAGTGGCGAAACACATGTCACATTTTGAAAAACAACAAATGGAATGGAAGTTATCAAATTTTATTTTATTAAAAATGAACTTCCACAAAGTTACCATCGAAGATATGTAATGATTATGTTTAATTTTGCTTTTAGATTGAAGTTTTAAACAAGCATCTTTTTATCACATCAAAACCAGCTATGTACCTTGTCAATCTATCAGAAAAGGATTATATTAGGAAAAAGAACAAATGGTTAGTAAACTTCTATCTATTTTATAATTATACTGTAAAAAAAATCATCTGATTTTGACATTTAATTATTTATTTTGTGATATTGTTGAAAGGCTCATGAAATTGAAAGAGTGGGTGGATAAGAATGATCCCGGAGCGCTGCTCATCCCATTTTCGGGCGTCTTCGAAAACAAGATTGCTGATATGGAACCGGATGATAAGGCCAAGTACCTCAAAGAAAATAACATCACCAGGTAAGACTCTGAATGATATCCAGATTTCTAAATAATGTGTTATATATGTATGTACATATATATCGACTGTGGAAAATAAAAAGGACGTAACCCACAGTTTTTTCAAAACAGGTTTTTTTTTCGATTAACAATGTATCGATTGCGATATTCGATGCACATTCTATCAAAAGGATGCAAGTTGCAAATGCCGAATTAATATCTAAATTTAACTTTAAAGTTTGAAAAAGATGACCTTGTAAAAAGTTAAAACCATGAAAAAAGACTGAAATGAAGGTTTTTCCTAGACAATTTCTTCAAGATATTAGATTATGTCAATTAACACCACTTTAGAAGTCTCCGTGCACTTCAAGGTTGTGTATAATTGATAATTTGCATATGGCCCAAAATCATCAAAACACGTTTTTTGCTACTCCTGTAAAATTTGATGTGTGGGTTATGTCCCTCTTCCTTTCCACAGTCGATATATATGTAAAAAAAATAGATAATTTTCATTACTTTCTACATACTGTAAATACCATACTTCATCAAACTATTATATCCCTGGATACAACTGCCCCCTCCCCTCCTACAAAGTCGCTTGTTACTAGGGCTTATACAAAAACCGACTTTTGAAAAAACCGGTTTTCGAATGCCAATATTGTTTGAAAACCGGTTTTATCCGGTTTTCGAAGTTTTGCAAAAAATAGATAATTCAATTAAAATAGCGAGAAAAAGTTAATTTTTTTTTATGTTGTTTATTTATGTACATAATAATACACAACAAGAAATTATTTGGTGTTACTCTTCAGAAAATATGATTTAAGAAAACACGAAGCGTCCGCTGATCGTTTTGTAACAAAATTTCCTGATAAAGAAAATACCCTTTCGCTGGGTAATGATGTGGGGCATATGGTCTTAAGCCATCAAATAAAATATCCAAATTTTCTGTCCTCTTGTTTATAGACTCGTTTATGGGAAATTCGGCACAATCGGTTGCGAAGTTGAAAAACCGGTTTTTGAAAACCGACAAGCCCTACTTGTTACATCACTGTTGATATACCTTGCTGTGGTTATTTTTTTTATGGTATAGTAACACTTGTTATGATAATAAGGTACATCAGTGTAATCTATTTTTGTATCGTTATCTCTAAGATTGGAATAAATTATTCTTAAAAAATATTCAAATGATGTTCGCGCAAACGTCATAAAACCGCGCCACGTTTGATGGAATATTTAATAATAATAAAAAAAATGGACGACTTTCCAACGAGGGTGAATGTTAAAAAAAAAGTATTCATACGTAATCGCCCTGTAATTTGACATCTCGAATTACCATCCAGTCGAATTCGGAGAGCGGCTCTTTTTAAACCGCCAAAAAGGTATTCGATTTTAATGTTTGATGTTTTCGAACAGAAGGTGTCAAGCTTTTTCGAACACGTATAAAATATTATGATTGTTATTAGTGACTTTTAAACAAGATTTGTGGCGTCGTTATTAAAAACACTATTCGAATTTAAATTTAGGCATAAATAAAAAATGAGTAAATATTACATTGTGACAGATAGAAATACTTGAATCATTCAGTTCTGCGTTCATTCATTTTCGTCGCCAACACAGTAATCCACTACAGAGTCATATCGACTCTGGAAAGGAAAAAGGACATAACCCAGCAAATTTTGCAGAAGGCACAAAAAAGTGTTTTGATGAATTTGGGCCCTATGCAAATTATGAAATATACACAACCTTGAAGTGTACGGAGATTTGTAAACTGGTGTTTAATTGACATAATCTAATATTAATTTAAGAAATTGTCTTGGAAAAACCTTTTTTTCAGTCTTCTTCCTTGGTTTAAATTTTCACAAGCCCATCTTTATTAAAACTTAAAAGGTAAATATAGATACTAATTCAGCATTTGCAATTTACATCCATTTTATAGAACGTGTATCATGTTTGATACATTGTGATTATCGAAAAAAAACCTGTTTTGAAAAAACTGGGTTACGTCCTTTTTCCTTTCCACAGTCGATATGTACGTCTTTTTCTGAGAATATTTAGCTGCCGTTAACAAAAATCTGGTGAAAAAGGCTCTTGTTTGGCATGGACTATGGAAAAATGTTGTATATTTTAAAAGTATTTATAAAGTATTCACTTTTAAAAAAAAAAAAAATATAGATGTAAATTTGTGGTCCCTCCTGAGCCCACGGGTCCCATATAAGTCGCATTGGCCCCATTGTATGGTGGTTACGCCACTGGATATTCCGCCGGTAATTCCACAATGTCCGCTCCGATATGCAGGAACAATTAGTAATATAATTATAAAATAAGGATAATATATTTTCTTCTAATGTTTATACTTACTTAACTCTGATAGCCATCTTGCAACATGTCAATTTAAGTCCTTCCAGTCTCTTACTCTGAGCTCATTTATGAACAGAATCAATGGAACAAGTGTACCGTAAATATTGTTTTCCTGCGATTTCAGATAGTATAGTATAGTATATCTCTAGTACATATCGAACAATAATTGGCAAAATAACGTAAGCAACACAATTCGGTAAATTGCGTTTTAAACCAATAATTATTCAATACGTGATTAAAATCTTTGCAATTGGTGTCGAAATGCAGTGTTAATGCAATACTCATAATATCCGATTTTGTACATTGTACCCACTTACATTATTACTATTTAAGAAATGGGTTCGAATTTCAAAACATCGATCGCTTTTGACATTCTGAATAGCTGAGCCGAGAGGATGAAGGGACATATTCATTTGTTTATTTAAAATCTTTATTGCGTTATAAAAGACGGCTATTGAATCAATAGTAGTATTCATAAAACCTTTGATGGTAGGGCAACCAACGTGTGCTGATAAAACCATGTTAACTGATTCAATAATTATTTATCGAGAATTTTAAATCCTTGAGAGCTTCTGTCAAGTGAAGTTTCATCCAGTGTATATCCATCTCATCGTATGTTAATCAAATGAGAGAGACGGAAGACTCGGGATGCGCACGTTGTTTCAATACAATCGTAATAATCGACAGTCGAAAATAATGACAATAATGCCGAATGATAAGATGAAATGGAGGTTGGATGCGTCATTTGTCTGCAGCCCTCTGTGTTTATGTTTTATACCTGTTTATAGTCTTTTGGTGGTTTTATTTATCGAACGGGACGACCTGTGGGCGTTGCGTGGTGACAACCGTAGAATTATTCAATTTGATTCGAAATTTGAAATGATTCCCGTGTGTTTCGATAAGTGCAATAATTGCTCGTTGCAAATTAAGCCTCTATTTATGAATTAAACTGCCCATTTGAAATACTAAAACTCCAGTTATATAGCATAGCATTAATATTCGTTTTAATTTGCTTATAAATATAAAAACGTTGTTATATAATTCAGTTGATTCGCGATTTACTATTTTTCAAAAGTGGTACGCGGTAACACGATTATTAGAAGAGACTTGTCAACTCCTCATAAGTTCTCGCTACCATATTATTGATTACTTATTTAAATTAACATTGAATTAAAAAACAATGATGCTAACACAAATACTCTTTTTCAAAAACTTACCGTTATATTTAATCCAGACGCTCGACTGTCAAATAAATATAAAGTCTGGATGTTGAAAGGATAGGATTCAAAGTATTTTTTCATCAAAATATTGCAAGTGTTTAAATTTAGTGTACTAAACAAAACTCAACATTTTTAATGAATCGTTGCGGGAAAACTATGTATGTTTCGATTTTGCATACTTTTTATGGTTTTATTTTCGGACCTAGCAAAACGTGTGACCACCATGAATAGACAGTTAAATAAGTTTGTTTAGTCCGCTATTTTTTTAAAATATAAAGGCTATAAACCTCTTTAAAGTAGGCAATGAATTTTTAGTAATTTTAACATATTATCTAACATTTACATTACGTCGGAAGTAGATTTAAAATTTATTTAAAAACTGAAATGATTTCATGTTTTATCGAGCATAAACATATTAATAGCGCTATGTGTCGTAATATAATTTAAAATGGTCTTTTTCTTTAGTCTATGACTATCGAATTTTTAAATTTGAATATCGAATAAATGAACGATTCCTTTTTCCGTGGCGCCAGTGTCGTCCGCGCGGCATGCCTGCCGCCCTAATTACAATAATCATCCCGAATATTATTTTATTTTCATCGGATGGTCAAGAATCAAGACTATAGACGTGCTATTATTGTTTTATATCCAAATTTGTTTCATAGTTATAATTTTGTTAGATGATAATAATGTTTCATTCGGAGGTAATCGGGGAACTTCATCTAGTGTGCGTTTCGGAAATATTACACTTTAAATAATGAATTCCACTATTCTTATTATTTTCAAGAATTTTTATATAAATTTACAATATATTTTTTTTACTGGATTTTAAATTCTATTTTTGCGTGAATTTTATACTTGGTTTCCAAACATGTCTTGAGTAAAAAAACGAAATAAGGTCATGCTGTAAATTCATTTGTTTTATTCGAATCATAATATTGTATGATTTTTATTAAAAAAAAAATATTCTTAAATAATTTTCACATTTTTTTTTACCATGTCCACTTGTAATGTGGGGCTTATTGAATACTAATGGAGCATGTTCATAGATTTTTTTTTACAACAGGATCAAGGATAAAATATTTATTTGTTTCGTAAAACGTTTTCTCGAACCTCTGATACTGTAATGTTATATTCAGGGCTTCGAACCGCTATTTTTTTCGTTCCGGTTCAAGTAAAAAAGTATATATTGGTTTTCGTTCCAGCAAAAATAATGGTTTTAACGGTTTTCGGTTCAGCTCGAATCCATAAGCTCAGGAACATGACCGATTGGCCTAAAATATCTCCGTGACTTTTTTTTAGCTCACTGAGGAATTTGAAAATCTCAAAACCCTATAGTGATTTACCGATTTGCCTAAAATACTAGCATGAACCGATTTTTTTTCGGTTCAGTTTCGGCCAAAATAATGGTTTTCGGTTCCGTTCCGGCTCGAAGACCTGGTTATATTGTATAAAGTAGTATCTAATAGATACTTTCTATCTATATAAGTAGTAAGCAGGAGGGCTTTGGAGTCATGAAATAAAACCGCGACTCCAATTTTAAAAAGATGCAAAATTACATGCATTATGATCTGTGTGTATTTTTCTTATATCTACTAGAAAGAGTCTTATAACAGTTTTATATTACCCGACCGACTCCACTGTCTTGATTATAGGAAAAAAAACAACTAATGAAATTATTATCTCTTTCAGTGCTCTGGATAAAATCATAGTCCAAGGATACAAAGCGTTGCAGTTGGAATATTTCTTCACTGCAGGAGTTGATGAAGTGAAAGCGTGGACTGTTCAGGTAAGCAATATTTGTTTTCAACGCAAAGCACATATACTCCTAATGGAGCTTATCGCAACAGAAGTTGTTCTACGAAACTTGCTTGTTACTTAGTTGCTCAAGCTTCCTTGTTTGGAAAGAAGGATGTGGCTAAAATAAGAATAGTTTTTAAGTTATCGCCGTCACTGCGAAAATCAAATCATTGTCCACTGCATTCCTTCAAATCTATCGACCGTGTAACAAACGAAGACGAAGCAACCAACTATCCAACTGAATTTTCAAACTCATTGGATCTGCCTGGCACAATTTACAACTGAAGGTTTATTGATTCTGAGGCGGTACAAAGTTTGTCGGGTCAGCTAGTACATATATACTAGAGGTCTGCACAGGCCAAAATTTTACAAAATTACCCGGTCCGAGGCCGAAAAATGACCCGGCCCGGGCCCGAGTCTAATCCGCATTTGGTACTCGAACCCGACCCGAAGCCCGAAACTCCTTTTTTTTTTTTAGCTCACCGAGGAATTTGAAATCCTCGATTTGGTATACTTTTTCGGGCCCGTGCAGACCTCTAATATATACATACAAATAAAAATATATGAGACTGACAATTAAATCAATAAATTAAAAATAATATTTTCAGAAAGGAACGAAGGCACCCCAAGCTGCTGGGCGTATTCACACAGATTTTGAAAAAGGTTTCATAATGGCTGAAGTTATGCACTTCAAAGATTTTAAGGAGGAAGGCACTGAAGCTGCTGCGAAGGCTGCAGGAAAATACAGGCAACAAGGTATATCCGAAGTTATCAGTATTATTCATTACTACAAAACACCAATGTATTCAATACATTACCTTTATTTTTCAACACCACTCCTATAAAGAGTTGGTAAACACTATTTATAATCAAAACTTGCTATTAAATAAGTCAATTCAATTTAAATCTTATTCAGTAAACAAACAGTTTGAAGGTGCTTACCGAAGAGATAAAAACTTATTTGTGTGCAATCCCAACTTGTGATGATTTTATAATTTAAACATACATATTTTAAACAGCAATATTAATAATCTTTTCATTATTAGGACGGAATTACACTGTTGAAGATGGCGACATAATCTTCTTCAAATTCAACGCAGGCGCAGGTTTGAAGGAAAAGGATCCTAAGAAGAAATGACGGGACAAAGTTATGCTGATGCTGGTACACTTGCTCTATCTCAACATGCTTCTATTTTTTATGCATGTCGTACCCTAATAAAATTATTATAACTCGTCAAATCCTTGACAATACGACAGCATTAACAACAATATTCCACTATTTGAATTACTTTCAGCAGTGTATTTGAAGTTATTATTTATTGAAACATACCAACATGTCAGTAAGTCGTAGATCAATCGTAAAATTATACGTATTTTCACCTTTCAGTTTAATAATATCACGACAGTTAACGTCGTCTTATTATCAATATATTGCACTCGTCCAACTGCCAGATTTCATTTTGAATCGTAATTGTTAAGTACCCTAATAAACAGTATTAATCTATCATTTTGTAACTAATTTCATAACACAACTTATTTGTATGTGATGGTTTTGTTTGCAAATTGCATAATGTCTGAAAGAGTTGAAATATTAAAAAAATTATAATGTTAACTAGCTTACGGGGTAATATTAATGAATAAGCTATAATTGTTTAACGATTTGTGTACACGATATATTTTTTAAATCGTTGCTATTTCAAATAACTGTCATGAAAGCATCGATGATTTGTCATATTTTTATTATTGTAATAATATTTGAATTCTTACTACTTATATAATGATTCTGATCCATGACCATTATTATTATTGTAATTTCTTTTAAATGAAGTGAAATGTGTCCTTTTATAATATTCACAAACTTTCTTATTGTTGTAAGTGCGATTTTTCTTTTTCAAAACATTTTTTTTCAGCGTCAAGATCTGCACAAATATTGTTGAGATAGCGTGAATGTTTCTAGTACATAATGATTGATAAAGAAATAAAGGATTTGAATGTAATATTTGTATGCACATTTTTTTAAACCTGTTCTTCGTATATTTCCTTTATTTTGATACATTTGATATATTATATTTTGTTAAATATGGTATTATAAATTTATTAAAATAAATAAACAATTTATTTAAAGATTTATTTATTTTAAAAAGTATTTTTAAAACTAAAATATATCCACAATAAATACTCATCTAAATGAGTGTTTTAATGAAAATTTTGTACATACAAACATGTGTATTATTAAATTATAATTGATAACACTTCTTGTTGTAAAACTAATTTTTTTTACATTCAACAATCAAGGGAATTAAAACATTAATACATGTTTTTTTATACAACAAAATGTGACATTACAAAGTTGTCATTTTAAATTAAAAATAAACTAACGGCCAAATCTAAATCATAGATAAAATACACACATTTGTTTGTAAAATTACAATAACGACCTATGCTATATATATACTACACATAAACAGCTGCAAGTGCCAATGTATTCAAAACACATATTAAGTTGGTATCAGTATTTGGTATTTTATAAACATATATACATTCAAAATATATTTATACATAGGCCTTAAATTAGTGATGCAAAAATCAAGATACAGAGCATTTAAGCTAAGCGTTTACTGAGACGCAGGTGATGCAGTGCATGGCAGCACAGAATTGGCAGATACAGGCAGACGAAGCAGATATTTGCGACCAGCATATTGCTGTGACAGTTCTATCACTTAAGTGTCATAATATGAAAATGTATATTTCTATACAAAATGACATTCAAGGTTCATTTGTTGACGATTAATTCAAATAAATGCAAAAGCTACCACTGCGGAAAAAAAACACTATTTGAAGTATGTAAAGCAGTGATCACGCAAGTGACATATGAGCCCTCAAAAAGTGAAGTGAGCCATCTAGTAAAATGGAAAAACTTTTTTCTTGGATTTTAAGTACAATCACGACTACTTGACGTTTTGGTGGATTGCATATTATTAACAGTATTGCAATATGTATTGACTGAGGTTACTTCACTTTCACAATACTTTAAAATGTGTAGAATATTACAACGCATCTAACTTATTTTTTTCTAAAATACCACATGGCTTACTTCACCTCTAATGCGCCCAAAATATTATATGAATAACATATCACTATCCACAATAACTATTAATGTCTCTAGAGAGCACTTCGCACTAATTCATTAATTTCACAAGTCATATTTGCGGTGAAATCAAAAGAACACGTCTAAACGTGCACGTGTCAAGCAGAAATCTGTGCTGGCTCCACAACGGAGCTCAGAGCAGTGCAGACATACGTACGCGTCGCAAATGTGTGCTAACAGCTCACGTGTGCAAATGTTTGATGTCTAGGTTCAATCCCCGGTAAAGTCAATGTCAAATTTAAATTTCTTCTATTTAAATATGTATTTATGATGTCAATTCTCTCCAAGTTGATGATCTTGAGTCGCTTATAGAAAATTCTCATCGAGTTTATCTAGTATGATCTGATTTGACGTATTGACATAAGCTGTAATGTCAAATATTTTTTCTAAATATAAAATATAACAACTTTACTATACTATTTATATTAATCGTTTACTCATATGGTATTAATCTATCCGAATTGACATTTTCAGTCAATGTTAAAAATCAGTTCTCATTCAATAGAAGGTCTTAAACTTTATTTATGGCTGCTCTATTTGGAAATTAACTAGATGATGTTTTGGTAGTGATTTTTTTACATTATTTGAAGTATAGATGCGAACTTGATCAAATAATCGCGCTTTTATCCAGTAATAAAAATCATACTCGGCTGACAATACAGTCTTAAACTCAGTTTTGACATCTTTAGAGTCCTTTTTTTGTTTCCATTTCTTTCGCGATCCTGAAATTTAATGTAATACCATATAAAAGATTAAACAGATAATTTATTAAAAACTCTTAATTTTGTTATCATAATAATTTTTAATACTTGTAACATTGTCAAAACATTTGTCATAATATAAATATTTTCGAAAGTAGAATTTCTTACTTGTCATTTTCTTGGAATAAATTTTCTGGGCTCCTTTGAAAAAGAACGACAACTTTTTCTCAAGAAGCAATAATGTTTCATTCATATTCTCTAAAACACCAACAACCGGAAAGAATCTTTCTACATTTTCCTTTGCTTTTTTTAGAGCCCATTTATTATTTAATTTCAAACAGTTATCATCGTGTCCACAAAAGAAAGGTATTGTATGTTGAAAAGTGCTACTGTTAAGCATTTTACATTTTACTTGGTTGGTAGACCAGCACGTTGTGTCAACTTCTCCATTTGAAACACTAGACAAATAAAAAGCACAACTTAATTTATGTCGATTTATTAAATATTTCTGAAAAACCTACAAAGAAAATTAAAAAAATGTAATATTAGTTCCCAAACATTTTTGTAGATGTCTCTGTATAATCATTAGAACAAATTTATCAGGTAGTTTCCTAAGTCATCAAATTCTATCACAAACTGAATAAAAACATGTGCTTTCTATTGAACATTTTTTTTAAACTAGTTAACTGTTTTCTATTTAAATGGATTAGAATTCCAAGAACGTTATTGTACTATTTTTATAACAAGTCAACACGTTTTTGGTAAAGTGCCATTTCCTGAAACTGTTTCAAGCAAATAAAAATGTTTACAATATCTCTGCCAATGATTTAAGTAAAGTAATATCTTCTGTAACAGAATATGCTGTTCATAATAAAATGTCATTGATATATGATATGACCTACAATTTATTAAATTCTTAAAACTCACCAAGCAGTAACTTTACACATGCAATATACTGTTCCAAATCAATACCAATATTTACTACACATTTCACTACTTCAAGTAATAATTTATTTATCTGCTATAGTTATATAAACTAAAAAGATACGAACCACGAGATCCTTTATAAATTTACCATTACAGGCGGTCGGTCATCAATGCATATGACTAACACTGACAATAACTATTATATTAAATTAAAAAAATGGTTATTGGGTTTATAATTATAAACAAGCATTTATAACTTGTGTTGAGATACCACCATAAGGAGGCTATATGCTCTACATTGGGAGCGGACATGCATAAAAAAAATGTTATCTTAAAAAAAAAAATGAATTTGATTGATGCATGTTATGTTTAACCTTCAGTTCATTCATTTAGACATTGATATTTATTTACATTAAAAACATATTTTTATATACGTAAGTAATATTAATTAGTACCTGGCTAAATATTGATCAATGGGATCTCTCACCAAGTTGAAATACGTCGGTGATTGGCTACCGAACTGTGAAAAGTTGGTGAAGTAAACGCTTTGGTCAAAACTTAATGGTATAGCCTCCAGTCTTATGGTGTCGGAAATGATATTTGAAAAGTCTTTCTGTGAAAAGAAAATATAATTAAAACAAATCATTTAATCAGCTTTCACTGACAATTGTTGAATTTCAACTTTCTGAATTATCAATTTTAACAAGAACTTTTAACAGTAGGTGGGTACCTACTTCTGCTTGTTTTATATGTATTATTTCATATTAGAAAACAATCTAGTAATACAATATCAGAGTAAAATTTCAATGTACTTAATATTATGTTCATAATTAAACTTGAAAAGTATTTAAAACAATATGCAGATTATTGCAGTACCTTATCATTGGAAGTGTAAGAAAATTTAGTATTGTTCATAAAATAATTAAATTAGTAGATAGCGTTACAACTCAATGTTCCTATTCTCCCTAAATTCATTAGTCAAGAGGTAGTTTTGGCACTTTCAGCGCTTTTGATTAATATCCACATCAAAATTGTTTTATTTTGATTTTATAAAGTATAAAATATTATGTTTAGTCTATAATATTAAAAACGGTTAATTTAGAACAAAATAAAAGGAAATATATTTTCAGAATTTTGGTATTGTATATTAAGTTGAATATATTTTCGCTAATGTCATTTAAAATGCGCGCGAAATTTAAAAATGGAAACTTGTTATATCTTTTGGCGTATACAAACCTGCTGTGCGTGAGTCAACTTTCCAGATATCCCTCCTCCTAAACGTATATGCTTGAAGTTATTTCTTCCTTGTAGCCATTGCAAAATCAAAACAAATATTTCACTACCAGATCCGGGGATCCGATTGAACATCAAAATATGATCACTCAACGATGTACTTTTGGCAAGTTCAGATAGACTTTTCGTAACGTGCCTGACAATGGAGGTGTCTTTTGTTGGCCGAAGAACGTTTGTAAACAACGACAGTTCATCTTCGGATTTAGTCTTTGGTCTTGAAAATATTACGCTTTGAAAATAAACACACGAAATTGTAAACATGAACAAAAATACAAACAGTATTTTGACTTGGGTATTAGTAAAAAATCGCATTGTTCGATCATCTTTTCATGTGAAAAGATACTAGCACTTAGCCGTATGCCCACGTTAAATCGATCCGGTAGTGAAATGGAAAGTGACTGATATTCTTCGCAACATGCATAGGTAAAAGACTGACTACGCCGAGAGATAAGTTCACACTTTCATAATGTCAGTAGGTCAAAGATCTCTCACGCAGCGCGTATTAATCTACCTGGAGTCTGGTTTAACGTTACAATGCATTCATTGAACAGATAGTGACTCTACCAGTATTTATGAAGTGATCTCACCAAAAATCAACCATTCATTCAAGGTTAAAGTTGTCACGAAATAAAGATGTATGTCTAAGGACAATTAGATGCCAATGGAATGTTAGAAATCATAGAATAACAATTAGCATGACCGCAAAGAACACGTCTTTACCCTCTAGCTAGAGTCTAGACCAGAGTTCCTCAACCAGTAGTCCGCAGACCGGTAAAAATCCACCGAAATTTTCTGCTGACATGCTAATAGTTTTAGCAAATTTTATAACACGTAGTTATGCATGTGCGCGTTCATAATTTTAATTTTGTTTTTGTTTTAAAAATAGATCATGAAATGTTGATGTGCCTATATTATGTAAACATAGTCAGCTATGTACATATTTAAAATAACAATGGAACTATCATGTTATTTTTATTTATTATTTATGTATGTGCGATCGTAGTGTTACAATGTAAACTTTTAAAACCAATTAGCACAACACATTGCCTTGCTAAGTAAAAACACAGTATGTAATTACTAGTTCAACACTTTGTCAGAATCAGACTTTTATTCACCTTTTAATATAGTATTATTTATATTTGTGTATTGATTTCTTGGGATAATGAACTTAGTTAGTATGACTTCTATTACAAGGGATAGCCGAATACAATTTACTTACAAAACCTAAATTATTTACAAACATAATAAAGTAAACAAACATTTTGACCTTTATTAACAAAAAATATAAGTTTTATTGTGTTTTGTCCTCTAAGATATTACAAAATTTTCACTTTATCATTCCCTATATTTAATTGAATTTCGACATTTTTTTTAAACTGTTTTTACTTAGCACGGTAAAATACTACTACATAAATAAATAGTTTATTTCTGCATTAGTGGTCCGCGAAATGTTTGTTTCTTATTTTTACCGTTCGACAGATGTAACATAGTTGAGAAACACCGCTCTAGAGTGTAGACAAATTTTAAATTATTCAATACGTCATACGACATTTAAGAAAATAAGTACGATTAAATCATTCAAAATATAATTATCATAATATACATATTATGAAACATAAAAAAAAACCGACAAAAGCAAACGAAAGAATCTTTAATGGAAATCACACGCAGAAGCCGAAATGTCCAATTTTATTTTGCTTATATGTATTGTAATATGTGGTTAGTTGGAAAAATGGTGCGATGGAAAAAAAATGAACCACCTGTAAAACAAAAAAATATCCTGAATCACAAAAACATCGCTTACTTCTGACATTGTTAAGTGGACATAACGGTTTTTGCTTTTAGATCTCTCAATACCTAATCGCACGCTATCCAACCAGTAGATGGCGGTCTCTACGTGAAAAATGAGGCATTTATATTATATTATAAAAGCAATTTTTAAAACCCCCTAAGATTCGGAGGCCCCAAGGCCCATTTGCTTATAGAATAATCCGCTAGTGTTTATCACGGATCATAATAATATAAAATTCTGGCCAGTGGCGTAGCTACCTCAAAGCAGATTAATGCTATGTATGAGGGCCCAGTGAAAAGAGGGGCCCAAATTTCTACATACACAGTACGGTGGAGCCCCGATCTACCTTTATCGTGTTCTTGGTTTTCCCACATAGATCGTTTACTTATTATCGTCCCATCAAAAATACTATACCAATCGACCGTTTTTGTTGAATATTTATTTTTTTGCTCATAAATAGTCTTATTTTACACCTCGTTTCGCGAATTTTTCTATCTCACAACTAAAATGCTTAAATGGGGTATACTATTTTTTACTCTAGCTGAGAAACTGAAAACAATTCAAAACATTGAAAACAAACAACCAATTAACGTGGCAAAAAGAATTAACTTAGAAAAGTACATATACGAGTTTGCAGGGCCTCTGTTGAAATTTAATTGCCAAATTGCAAATAGGCATATTAGTATGTATAAAGCTTCAATAAAAATTGAAATAAATTCATGTTTTTCTTAATTAAACATTTATTTTGGTATTATTTGAAGATTTACCGCATTATCGGTTTCCCGCAATTTTTATTTGTTAATTACGGTTCCTTGATAAACTTAGAATCGAATTTTTACTTTAGAACGAATTTCATGGGAGGGGGGCTTGCGTGCCGCTTGTATGAGGGCCCCAAGTTCCTAGCTACGCCACTGATTCTGGCGATGTATTTCTACGGTAAATATATGTGAAAGGCTAATTATTGTAAATAGGTCACTCAATCTGTTGATAATCGTCGAAGGTCACCGTAATCAATCGATTATGATAATTTTAGAGATATACGATGTGCAATTAAATTTCTCCGTCGTTCTTTTATGGCTAGTGCTTCTTTTCCTTATGGCTAGTTACTAAATTTTACAGAAATTGATTTTTAAATCTGTGGATACGAATCGATCTACGAAAATATTTTAAACAACAATGTATAAACATTGAAAGTAAGTCGGAAGGCGGGAATGATTTAAATATCAATAAATAAATAAACAAATATTGCACTTACTACAATGAAAAATAATTCTGCGAAGTAAAAATATGCGTTACTATTAATTAGAGCAGGGAGTATTTTTTTGATTATGTCCATAAATATATAATTTTTAAAAAGGGTTTTTTTTACCATATTCGCTCCCAATGTGGAGCATATGGACTCCTTATGGAGTTTATCTCAACAGAAGTGTTTCTACGAGAACTGCTTGTTACTCAGTTGCTCAACATCTCTTTTTCTAAAGAGAGTAGGAATAGAAGGAAAGGGCTAGGAAAGGACTAGTGGTTAGCTAATCACTCTCGATACGCCCCGTTCATAGGATAAGATGGGTGGGAGGGTTTAGGCATTTTTTTAAAAAAATAGACAAAATGGAATTGCATTGAATTAGAATTTATTATATGGGATTATTTTAATAATTGAATAATACAGTTAATGCTGACGCGCAAAATATTTTAAAATTGAAATAAACTCAAAGAATTTTTATTTTCAGCTCGAGGAAAATGTCTTAGATATCAAATTTATATTCAGAAAAATCTATTTTTTACTTTGACTTAACCGGGAATCGAACCCAGACCCGCCTGTGCGATAAAACAAAGCTCCTACCAACTAGACCAGTGCTTCCCAAATTGGGGGCCGCAGGTTTTCTCCGGGGGCTGCCGCAGAACATGTTTTGTATTGAGGGGCGCCGCGGATTATTTTTTTCAGATTCAGAGGGCCGTGGTAAGATTTTTTTGGGAAGCACCGAACTAGACCACAGCGGGGACTGGCTGAAGATGTCGAAAGACGAAACTAACCAAACATATGAAAATGTACAAAAATAGGTATAAAACATTTTCACAATTGCCTGAAAATTTGTAATTGTAAAATTCGTCATTAGTGTCGTCTTTTAGTGTTTACTTAAAATGACAATAACACTATATGGGAGCAAATAGGATATTAATATTGGCACCTAAGATGAAAAAAAAAATACACTTCCAGTTGGTAGCGGTTGTAATATTGAATAATACTCATAGTCATAATAACCTTCAGGGAATAGTCATATCAATCAATATTTTTTTTATTGATCTATTTATTTTTTCTGAGTCACTTGAAAAAACATTTTAAATTATCTACAGTTAATAATTGTTCATTAATGTATTATCATTATCGTGGCTTGTATCTATTTTTCAATGATAATTACTGTTATTGTTTGTATACACAAAATATTATTGAATTGATGACAACAATAATAAATATTATCACTGATGACAATGAAAATTTAATGATCTACCTTCATTCTATCATTATCATTATAATAGTGACTTAATCTGATTAAAATATGAATTGTTTGTGAAATCATTTACATTTTAATGTGTATTATGTACTGCTGGATCTGAATTAGTAAACAAATTAACAAGCTTTCATAGTAATATGTAGGATAATTGGTGCATTATGAGAATGTCATAAAATGAATTATATTTTAGGAAGAAATCTATGTTGATAAATAAAAGTTAATAGTATTTATATATTACTTACGTATTATTACTTACAGAATCTATTTTATTTGTAGAAATTAGTTTTAATGTTTAACACTATACATTTGAATTCGGAGTTTCTGTTTTTTAAACGTAGCGCGCATTTTTCACATCCGTCAATATCGTTCGGACTGTGCAGGGCTGTCAAAATTTGAAATACTTTTTTAAAACATGATATGAGATATGATCGAAATGTTTACGTAAGTTATGCTCGCAGTTTATCAAATTTTTGCATAGAATAAAACATTTTTTTTTAATCGAGCGTTGTTACTGCTTTGGCGGTGACATGTGCAATAATAGCCAAGTTTCACTTTTAAAGTGTTCATTGTCAATATTCGGTGGGAAGGCATTATATTCAGATAACAAAACATTCGTTTGTACTAATTTCACATTCATAAAAGTGGAATAAGAACAAAAGAGTGTGGTATTTTTTCAAAAGCTTAGTTTTTTCAATGCCGAAAACAGAAAAGAGCACTTTTATTTTTTTCATACTTTAAAATTGATGACTTTCTTGAAATGGATTGAAATACGAGCTATATAAAATAATTGTTCAATTTAATTTGGGACAAGTGTTTGCCTTCAAAAGTAACTGCCACGGTTGTTGAGAATGGATATGGAATAATGACGTTTTGTTTTTGTTATCAGCAGATTGAAATTTGATAAGAAAATGTTCTAACATATTTGTACAAAACGAATCATGAGATATTATTGTCGTGATTTTGCGACAGCCCTCGTACCACTGCAATCATGTGACATAAGGAAGCAGCAGCCATTTGTAATCTGTCGACCAATGGAACGTTCTGGATTTAGCCGGCTACGTGTATGATTCTCGTTTGTTTTGTCAGCTGATTATTGTAGGCAAACAAAATTATCTACAATACATAAAATGGCAGCGCAGGTGCGTGATAAAGATTTCGAATTCACTCAGGGAGACATCGATCGACTCTCTGATGCGTTAAAAGATAAAGAATTCAGGAAACTTCTGTCAGAATACTGTGAAGAAATACAAGATCCGGCGAATCGTGCTCTGTATCAATGTGAAATTACTGAGTTAGAAAAACAACGTGGTGTCGACGTGACTTTTATAAATCCATCGCCCGGTTATGTAATCAAATCGAGTGTCGGCGGCGACAAGAAGGCTTTCATCAATGTCTGTACTAATGAAAATATAGCGAAGCCTTCCTATTCAATACAAAAGTGTGGTCAGCGAGGGATCGATTGGCAGCTCCCCTTTTCCATAGCTCCCCCGCATGACGATCTCGATAAGAAGCGGAACCGTTGCGTTGTTTACGACGTAGTTTTCCATCCAAACACACTGCGCATGGCCGAGAAAAACGCCCAATTTAAAAATATGCTCGACGAGACCGCTTGCGACGCGGTCGAGTCCAATCACAGCGTCAATCTCGATAAGAGTAACTTAAAATTTCCCAAGCTTTCATACAAAGGATTCGCCGTAGCGGCCGTTGTCAGAAAGCCTGACCCAGATTATGATCCAGATTCGAAACCGGCAGAAGACCCTACACTGCTCGACGAATTGTATCCGCAGCGCAGTTATCCTTCGAACACTGCAGTAAACGTCAGTCATACAAAAACAAATAACATTGTTCCGAAAAAAATCGATAGTTCTGGGTATGCTATTCCTAAGTATGTCATAAAGCAACGCAGAGATGTTGACATCAAAGAGTTCACTTACGAAATAGACGCTAAAAAACACAGCGCAATACCGAGTTCTCTAATAATTGAAATAAACTTGCCCCTGTTGTCTTCCTCGGCAGAGGCGATCTTAGATGTCAAAGATAAGGTGCTGTCCCTGGTATCTGAGAAACCCGCTCGCTATAAACTTGAGCTGACACTGCCTTATAAAGTAGACGATAATGCTGGGTCAGCTAAGTTTGATCTGAGCAAACGCTTGTTAATCATCAACTTACCGGTGATACCTGAGAAAATGGACATAATGTGGAGGAGGAGGGACGATAGCGGAGTCGACAGTGATAGCAATTCACCTTGTGCAAGTGACGAAGACAACTCGCAATCCCACAGTCTCGTGACTGAGCTGTCTGAGTCTTCGAGTGCTGAAAATGATTATAAAAGTGACGGTTATCGGACTTCAGTAGAATCCAGTGATTTTCTTCTTCCTGATTTATCCTATTTCCTGCCTCCTTTTACGTGTAACGTGTTAGACAATACGATAGCGTTCACTTTGCATGTCAAGAACGTCGACCCCGACAGTGTGAAATCGGAAATGTTGCCCGAAAACAATGGAATAAAATTAAAATTTTCTTCGATTGGCGCTGGGTTCTTTCCCATTCACCACGCTCTCTTTTTAAAATTTCCATTGAAGTTTGAATGTGAAAAGCCCGAGATAGAAGCCTGGGATAATAATGTCGTCATGCAGGTTGAAATAGTCAACGCCAACATGCCTGACCATTATTTAATTGGTCTTACAGAGAACGACCTGGAGAAGCAATTATTAAATGTGCAGGTCACTGAAGTAATTACTGCAGCCAAGTCGTCGGAAGTCATCCACGAATCAAACCAACCGATTGTAGAAGTATCAGCGAGAGGAAACAACGAGATGAGTATATCCCTCACTGTCGCCGATGCTGAAGATCAGACAACTGATAGTAATATCAATATCATTCCCAAAAGAGTCCAGGAAAACAGTTACGATTCCGGCTTAGCGTCCAGTAACGGTAGCTATAAAGGGATATTAAAATGCAGACCGTCACGTATCGGCAGAAGTTACTCTGAATCCAGTGTCGATTTCATGGAGTATTCCTCGCCTGCTTATTCTTTGAGCTCTGCTGATTGTATACCCGAAGAAGAATCAGCCAGTTTGAAAAAAACTGTTAGATTCAGTAATGTTATAGCAAAACAAACATTTAGGTATATTAACTCATTTTTTATGTTTCTTTTAATAAATCTGGCATATATATTTTTAAGCAAGTATTCATAGGTATAACTAACATCTTAATAAAAGATTTAGCCTTAGTTTATCATTCATAGGACTAAGGAATGTATTTAGATTTATTTAAAGTAACTAGGTCAGGAAACCCAATTTCAATTGGGACCGAGTCCAATTATTTTTAAATTACTTTTTTTTCTTAGTTTCAGTCATTTTTTTTGCTCATATTAGATTTTTTTTACTTGATAAGTATATAAAATATTAGAATTGTAATAATTACTTAATTTGGAGAGCATTCACTATCTTTAACAAAAATCTTACTACAAAAATATATGAAGATAAGTTGTCCCACTATTCATAAATAGCATGTTATTCACTCCATGATTTAACTTGAGAAATATTTGTTTACGCTAGAGGTCTGCACGGGCCCGGGCCTGGCCCACGGGCTCTTACCCGACCCGGCCCGTGGGCCGGGCTCGGGCGGGTAAGCGCAATCGAGAGTCGGGCTCGGGCCGGGCCGGGCTTTGGAATTTGGGATATAATGTTGGGAAAAATATACCAAATTGAGGATTTCAAATTCCTCGGTGAGCTAAAAAAAAAAAAAAGGACTTTCGGAGATAATCTGGGGAAAAAGTATACCAAATCGAGGATTTCAAATTCCTCGGTGAGCTAAAAAAAAAAAAAAAAGGACTTTCGGAGATAATCTGGGGAAAATGTATACCAAATCGAGGATTTCAAATTTCTCGGTGCTTCGGGTCGGGTTCGGGTAACAAGTGCGGCATTAGACTCGGGCCCGGGCCGGGTCGGGCGTGAGTTTTTCGGGCTCGGACCGGGTAGTTTTGTAAAATTTTGGCCCGTGCAGACCTCTAGTTTACGCCTAATTATTTTCATAATATTATCAAAACTTTGTTTTTGTTCCTGTTTATGATTTTAAATTTATTTCCAATACTGAAATATGACATTCAAGTCACAATACAACACAGACAAAAAAATAAAATGCTGAACTCGATGATTAGTTTTTGAAGTCATTCTTTACATTTAACATAGGCAGTTATTTGAATGTAATATAATGAAAAAGAATATGATTGTACAAGAAAACGTTGATTTTTCATGTTTTTCTTCCTCGGTGTAATGTTTCTAAAATTATTATCAGCCATAAAGCAGTTTTCTCTATACATTATAACAGTTATCAAATTTTTACCGAAGCTCGAAAATTTTACTTGTAGCAGTTAAAAAATATATGAAATATTTGTGCGGTCGATTCAGGAAATCATTCATGCCGAGTGTAAATATTATGTATACATTTTAAATTGTTGTGCAATTATTATTATTGTTAACAGTATCCATATAAAATTACACTTAGTATTAGTTAATGCAAGCAAATAACAAATATTCCTTATCTAATTACTGATAAAATAATATTTTCTTTTTTATGGTTAAATAATATGTGCATACTTTGCATTATCATTATATATATTTCCGTTTTATTAATAAATGAATATACCATTCTGAGTAAATGTATGTTTAGCCGTCATGTAAAATTGTCTTATTCTACTGAATTTTGCTCAGTATGAATTTACAATTGCAGATCAAACAGCAGTATTTTGGGGCAAAAATCTAAAAACCAACGAAAAAAGCGTAATAAAAAAAGAGCTCAAGAGAGAAGAGCCAGCGAGGGCGATCCAGAGGACGATGGCGAGGGAGAGGGCTCGACAGAAACTCTTCATGATGATGTAATATATACCTTCAGTTACTATCATAAAACTTATTTTTACCTTGCCATCATTGGTAATCAATTATTACTTCCCCGTTACACTGTATAAAGATTTATTATTATTGTTCATTTTATTTATTATTGCTTGTTTTATTAACCCTTCGAGTGATTTATTTTGTTATTGGAGTAAGTTTTTTTTATATTTTTCCTATTACTAACAAAAATATTTAAAAAATATATTTTGATTAAGTAGGTCAATTTAGAAAGAAAATTACTGATTATTTCAATTTATCAAAAGTGTAAATGAAATATTTCTTTATTATTTTAAAATAATTATGTAAAAGCTATTAATTATTTCCAATTTAGACCTAGACCTTTAATGCTTTCATCTGTGGGTATGCGCTCTTCACTGAAGTTCAATGCAGGAAAGGAAACACGCCAAAATTGAATTTGACTCTCGAATGTATGAAATTATGGATGTGACAAAAACAATTTCTCCATTTCAGGTATTCGCTAAGGATAGCAGCAGAGACTGCAATGGAAATAATGAAATGCATCGCAGAGACAGCGGAGTCGTAGACACTGACGATGGAGAAGCAGAGAAAGATGACTCTGCTTTCAAAGCGGCCCGGAAAGCGCACCAAAAGATTCGAGAAGTCCCTTCATTTAACCATAAAAACGTTGGCAAGGGGAAATATCAGGAAGTCAACTTTAAAAACGATCTTATATTCGATTTGGACATGTGAAATGTCACACATTCATAATTACATTCACTTTAATTTGATATATATTAATCTGCATCATCATTATATCTTTAGTATATCTATGTATTTAGACATTTAGATGTATTAGAGTGTCATCAATCATCCATTTTAATGTTCGCTGCTGTAGATATGCTTATTGCATCTATCGAACGGTATTTTGTATGCTGGGATTTATAAGTTAGATAAATTCAATCACTCATATAACCATTTGATCACCCTTCCCAGTTTTTTTGTTCTGCAATCTTCATGTCTTGTTGAATTTCTTTTACAAACGCCTGGAATTTGATTAAAAACATTTGAACCAGTTATATTAATTGGGAAAAGTTTTATTACATAATTTCTCCAGACATCTTTTAAATTTTCCGTTCCAATTCAGCAGACTTTACACTGCTGATGCGAAGTTCATTTATTTTTATTTATGTCTTCGTTGCTTATCAATACAATACATCATAATATATTCAATCACATTAAGCTTGTTTTTAATTACATAGATATTTTAATACTGTCTAAACTGTGAAAACGTGATCCTCTAACAACGTACTAATGAATTACACGATCCTCTTATGTACTATTAAATTACCTATTATTATTGGCACAGAAATGATGTTACAATTAGATAAAAAGTTAAATTTTAATAAAATCAATGTGTTCATTTTTATAACCAAAACTTTTGCATTTCATGTCTTGAGTACAATTTTACAAAATTTAAAAATTTGTATGAAATTTTTTAACGTACAGTGTACCTTATAAAATACTTATAATACGGTATTGTGTTAACAATGAAAATCCTTAATCTTAAACCTTAGTGATTATGTTAAGTGTTGTAGTAGTTTTAAGAGATGTAGTACTATCATACAACTGATGAATTTCCAACTTATTTTTGTTGAATTGAAATAAAAACTACTAAAAAACGCCTTGTCAACTGGTTGCCAGGAAAACTTTTGATAGCTTTATTTTTTTGGTGATAGTTTTTGAATTTTATTGACGCACGATTAATTTATATCTGAATGATAATAATTTTACTGTCGCTTTCTTTGTTCTTGTGTTTATGTTTTGTTTTGTTTTATTTTCAAAGTAGATTTTAGGAGGTCGTCGACGATGCCTTCTGATTTCGTCCTCGCCGTACAAAAATTAATGAGTGGTGAATGTTGTGATCAAATTTCTTTTAGCACATGCTAGTTAATCGTTTAGACTTGTGTTTTATGTGCGGTTTAGTCAAAGCATGTAAAATGTTAGAGAGAACATTTCCTGAAGTGATAAATAAATGTTGCATATTTGCACATTTCTAGCGTAATATTTTTTTTAATGTATGATGAATTGTAGACACGTCTGATTCCTATTAATTTTCAATAAATAGATATGTTTATTATTCTTATTTTCATTATCCCTTTTACTTACCCTTCCAAGGCAATATTACGAATTATTGATAGCCATTCCGTGACTTTAACTAGCGTGAAAATATATCTAGTTAGTAATTGAATATAGTGAATTCTTACATATAATGAGTCAGTTTTTTCATATTTAAAAACTGTTAACAAACATAGTTCCAAATTGACTCGATCAAATTTGAATACTTTGTATACATAGGAAATGAGTCACTTTTAGTTTGTTGCCCTGAAATTTATTCATTTGATTTGTATCTCTTAGTAATGGAAACAAATGATTTCAATTTAAAATTTCGACTAAAGGAGCTCGGTGGAATTTCAATATAAAATTTTGTACATTCACAAAATTTTTGTCACTAACGACCCGGTTTTCGCCTTACGGTATCTCCAGGTGTTAAAGTACACTGATGAACTTGAACTGACACTTACTATGTATGTGTATCGTTACGCAAAAAAATAAATGTATCTCTGAGTTAAAAGCGTTTGATGACAATATGGATTAACTTTACTAATGACTTAATTTTAATTACAATCAATTAGTTGGGGAAATAATTCATTAAACAAATAATCTTTGTATGTTTTTTAAAATTAAATGTGATTATTATTAATCTCTTATAGCATGGGAATGCCTACAGATTTAAATGGTGCGTAATTTTAAGAGTTACATTTATTTTGATTGCTGTAAAATTTATAATTATTTTATGAAATTTAATTGTATTTACTTACATATAGAGTAAGTAGTGGGGAATATGGTAGATTCACCTGCTTATTTAAAATTGGCAAAATATTATTATGTTATATTTATGTTCCAATACAATAAAATTGTAATGATGGAGGAAAGACATTTAAAACAAGCCAGGGGCAATAATATATTTTTATAAATGGAAACAATCTTTATAAATTAAACAAAATGTTTATGTAGATCAAATAACAATATGGCGTTTATAAAAAAGATGAAGTAAAGATTTACACATGAAATCAGCTTCTGTCACTTCTTAAAATATTAATGAATCAGTCATAATTTATTGTAATATTCACTAGTTTAGAATGCTTTTTATCACATCTATGTATTTTGCAGCATCAGTAAAAATTGTGAATCTATAGGGATCACAGGTGATCTCGTCTCTTTTGGCAATTCCAAGGGAAACGATTCCTCGAAGGTACCAGGTTTCCTCTCCGTCTGGGTCTCTCTTGGGGAAGTACATCCCACTCCCGCTATCACCATTACACACATTTGTACCTAAGTAAAACAATGCAATGCTTTATATAAGTATTGTTTCTATTTAATTATTGTAGTTAACACTACCACTAGCATAGCATTCATTTTATAATTTGCAACAGTCTTCAAAATCATTTATCTCAAATTCATGAAAACTCCCGAAAGTTTGCTATATAAAAAATACAGATTTTAACAGTTTCAATATTTTAGGTTTATTTTCCTTTGATGAGACATTCAGATGTTTGCAGTAGTGTATAATAGGGACTAAACCAATATAATTTACATGACTATTTCAAATAATACATAAAACAGAAATCTAAGACAGAAAGAAAAAGCTACACAACTGATCTTCAGATTTGTATAAAAGAATTATGGTAGGTATCTTAAACAATATATTTACAAAAAGATTTATTGACACTAACAAATCTGTAAGTTATGAAAAGGTCTTTTCTAACTTATGAATGTATTTATTGAGAAGTTACCACTTATATAACATGCAGCTAGCTCTTTTTTAATACTAGATATGATATAATGTTGATGGTTTTTTTAATCATTTTAAGTTAATTTTCAACAGATATTCACACCAACGCAATACCGATTAAATTTTCATGAAAAACAATACAGTCCACTTATGTAGTGATACATCGTTTTATACAGACTGCCATGAATTAACTCATCACAGACTAACAAATACAAATGGCTTAAAACAATTGCAAGATAGGTTCAAATTTAATCGCATCGTATTTTTGACACTATTCTGTGTCATATATTAATTTTTGTATCCTGAAGAAGTCTTAATCTCTCTTGTTCATAAATGTATAGTTTTATTTTGCTTTTTTTAATAGGTTTATGTCAGAGGTGGGCACAATTTTCTTTTTAGAAGCGAATAGTTGATAACATTATTGATGTCGATCAACTGATATTGCTTGTTGTTATCAAGAGAGAACAATAAAAAATCATGTTTCATATTTCAAATATGAATATGTAATTTTAAAAGAGATATTTTACGTATCGCTAATGCGTATTCGAAATTTGCTAATTGTATATTTTCACAAAATCGAATTGTTGCATTATTTTTTTTTAAATTAATTCACCACACCCACAAAAAAAAACGATTATGATATAAGGCGTTCTAGAATTGCTTTACAAGTATGTCGATTTTGTCAAAGACAAACAATGTAACTCGTACCGTATTATTACATTTTTTGAGACTACAGAAATGTTTTAAGTAAACACATGTCGCATTTTGAAAGAGCAACGACGATATAAAAAATAGCGACGTGTGAATGGTCGGTAGTCTTAGCGTTCCGCTGGGTTAATTCATTGTTAATTTTAATCTACGAATTCTGTCATCAGATTTGGATGTGATTTTAGCTTAGAAAACATGAATAACTCTTTCATCCATCTCTTCATCAAAGGATACAAAAAAATCGAAAAATAATATTATTCACTACCAAAATTTTTTTTTGGTGAGAAGTGAGTGAGAGAAAACATCTGTTGCAATAGTGCATGCAAAGAGCAGTGATAAACATAGACAAAGTAAGAGAAAAGGTAAAAGCTAAAGAAAGAAATAGTACAATTTAATGTTGAGATCTTACCATTTCCATATCCGGCACAATATGTAGTATCAGTCAAAAATCTACTATAGAAAGAGGGATTAGTTTTGATACACTGTAAATCTGGTCTTACTATCATGGTAGCGTGTTGCAGCTTTCGAGAAAATTTACTATTTTCAGTTGATCCCCATCCCACCACCTGAGGATTTAAAACTTGATTCTTTAGAAAAGGAAATTAAAAATTGCTTCATAACATTGTAATTAAATTCTGCTTATTCTCAAAATAAATAATATGCAGTCAGTCAACAATTGGCAAAATATATTATTCTTTTAGTCAGATAAAAGAGTAACCAATACTATCAGATAGTTAATGGCAAATATCATCATAATTCAAATGATTTATAATTATTATGTTACTGTACTTATCGAACAAAGAGTCTTAATTTGATTATAATGTAACTCACATGTCCTATTTTTCCAAATATGTTGTACTCAACATCTAGTACATCCCACAAGCATATTGGTTGAACATAATCAGTGAGAGTCACTTCTGTAGCTAGAATTAGAACTGCTATATCATTTGTGAGATTCGTTCGAATAAATTGCCAGTGAACCAATATCTGAAAGACCTGTAATAGAAAATAATACAACACAACATTACATGGCAGTGACATCTGTGTAATATTTTTTCAAAATATTAGCTTATTTAATTTAAATATAATAGTTTACATTTAATATGATGTAAATAAAAATATTACACCAACAACTATAGGAATCACCTTTTCATAAGTCAATTGAAGTACTTAAGTGTTTTGTATTAATTATCAAAGAATAATAAATAATAAATTGGTTTAATCAAAAATAGCAAAGCATCAATCGGAAATGCTATCTTTTAACTATATTTAATAATCAAGATTATGATAATATTTTACTTACTGTCTTTTCCTGTAGTCCGACATCGTCTCCGTAAAAATTGTTTTTTCCAAATGAAACCAACAATCTTTGTGCAAGAAGAACTGCTCCATTTTCAATAACACAATGCCCAGCTGTAACAAATATGTCTCAAGTTGTGTAGATGTGTTTTATATGTATAAAATAATAAAAGTTTTTTTTTGCATATTGCTTTCAGTTTTTTATGGATTCAGGGGTTACTTGGAAATAGTTATCAATAAAAAAACAATATAGTTGTTTTATAAGAAATATTTACAATTCTTACTTTTCATTTTATTGACAACTATTATGTTTTGTGAGAACTGATATAGTCAGTTGGACTACATTACAGTGGCGGTTCCTGACCTGAACTCTTGGGTGGGCTAGAGAAAAGCATATTTCCACTTCACTTTATACATTAATCTACAAGCAAATTAACAAATATTACGATACTACTGCAATGCATAAATTTTTATATAATAAAATCAATGCTAATGTAACTAAGAAATAATAGAATAATAACACGGAATCCTTAAATTCGTCTCTTTCAAAGTGAAATAACAAGTACCTACTAAAAGCAGTATAGAACTGTCACTTGCTGTCACTGAAAGTCAATACCTGTCACTTTCATACAATACAACGATATTGGTTTTGTGTTTCAATGCATAAGTATGCGTAATGGGCTGAATCAGATCAGCCCCCAACGATCAACAGAAACTTTATAAGAAATAGATACAATCAACAATTTCATTGTATTGACAGGACTAATTAAAAGGGGGGGGGAAACTGATATAGTCAGTTGGACTACATTATATTATATCTGCTAAAACGTTTTCTGTCGACGCAGAAACTATTTGAGAGAAAAAAATATTTTTTAATTTACTTATCTAAATTTAGATTGAATTAAGGTTTAAAAAGGAAACATATAATATCAAAAATAATACCGAAAACCCTTCTTTTTGTAACAGTATTTCACTTTTACAATTATTATTTTATACATAGTTGATAGCTATTTGCAATGTTAAAATTGAAATGAAATATAATTATTTACTAGAAAACACACATCGCTCATGATAAAACAATACCTAGCTATTCTACATGATACATTTTTTATTTTACAAGACAACAAAACTTTGTCGCAACTATTATTGCATAAATTCCGTTGTTTTGTATTGCCTTATGAAAATAATTGTCTAACACTAGGTAAACATCATTTTAACACAATAATAACTTACATTTGCTCTGTTTATGTTGGATAAGAGCTCTTTTGCATAGAAAAGTATTAAAACATACAGTTAATCGTATTGCTTTGATTAAGAAAAACCTAATATTTCTTTGAACATTTTTTAACTGATTACTGATAGTTGACAATGCTCGCCACGAGTGAAACCGGTCCTGACCTTTATAAATAAAGTGGAAATTTGTATAAAGGAACATAGTGTTTTCTCTTAATATAATGCCTTTCCACCATGTATTGACAGTGAACACCCTAAAAGTGATATATTTTCTATGGAATGTATGAATAATTCTTGTTCTTACCAGTTAAAACTCGGGTTTTTGATATCAGTGTGCCTCCACAGATGTATTCCGGCTGGTAATTAGTAGATTTTAGCCTGTAAAGAGTACTGTGCCACGGCCAGTCGCCAGGCTTACTATCATCGCCATTAAAGATCATTCCTTCATGTTGAATCTGGCGTTGGCCACAAGTAATACCGTTTTCGTCAAATTTATATTCTGAATTTTTTTTGCTGTTCATCTTATTTGTTGAGTTATTTATATTGATTTTTGGCAAGATTTTTATGTATTTAGTCCATATATCCTAAAAAAGTTTGTTATCAAAATAATTAGACCTGATTTCAGTCGCAAGCCGAATATATACTTTTAAGCAAAGACAATTATTTATTTAAAAATGTATCAATATTGAAAATACATCTCATATATATTATTGAGTAAGGAAGAGTTTGTGAGGTACCCCTAAAGTTGAGGTCCAAGGCAAATACTTATTACTCTAATCCCTCTGTATGAGCTGGGTTATATGTACACGTTTACAACAATATTAATATAATATAAGTGTTCACGATTAAAAGTAAACTTATTTGCATTACAACATTTTGTAATTTTAGATAATTTTGAATTAAAAATTAATTCATAACGTTACCGCCAAAATTTATTCGTAATGATATTTATTACCTTATAAAAATCTGAAACTCAATAAATTATCTATTACACCAGTGTTCTTCAACCGATGGTCTGCGGCCGCAGAGACTTTCTGCCGGGCCGCAAACAGTATGCCAAATTTTAAGAAATTTGCCATGCAAAAATAATAAGTATAGGATCTTTTTTTGTCTGCACGTTTACTTGTATTTCGGCTTATTGTTAAATAATAATAATTGGTAGGATGATGTGACACCAAGGAACTTAAAAATAACGCAAAGTGAAATACCCAACAAATGTGGTGAAGCCGGCAACCGATCTCGTGTGCGGTATAATATGGTATGAATTTAAAAACGTTTCAAGAAAAATTCATTTCAAAATGTCCTTTTTCAATATCTATAAATTATATACCCACCTAATTGAGGGTTAAAGTGTAAATTAAGTACGCATGGTGATTTTAAAAACGCACTGAAACACTAATATTAGTAATATTTATAATTCGTATGAAATCTTTCTAGTGAAAAGTGGACATCAATATTATGGCTCTGCATTAGTGGTCCTCGATTTTTTTTCCTTTTTTTACCGGTCCGCATGTGTAAAAAGGTTAGGGAACACTGTATTACACTACTATATGAAGTATTTCTGAAGTATTTTTTTATTTATGTCACCTTATCCGTGAACACACTACAATGCAGATAAATATGTTTTGAATCACATCTGCTCACAATATAGTGCACATGACTTACTTTTTTAACGCCATTGACGCACAATTCATCATTGTCAATTTTGACACTGAGTAAATTTGGGACAGACTCTCCCCCATTATAAGGCTGTATTTGGGTTGTAATATTTTCTTTATTTAAAATCCTCAAACTTGATTCGATTGTTAACGAATCACTATATCCCCATGCAGCGTCGTAACCCTTAAAAAATAAAAATCAGAGGTATAAATTTGCACTCAATAATAATGCTTTTTCACTGATGTTGAATATTAAAAAGTTGTTTTTGGGACCAATACTATTGTATTATTGCGTATATACTCAATTATAAAGTAATATTATCCATCACACCGTGGTGTAGGGTCTAGGCTAGTGCTGGTGAACCTATAGGGATAGTCACTGCCATGAAGGCTTCCTCTCCTTCCACTTTCCAAGCGACGCCACTGACTAAGTGACCCACAGCTGGTATTTGAAAAAATAATGAGCAAAATATGAATCATTCCTCAAAAAAGTTCGCCATCACGGGTCTAGGTCTTTAGGATTGGCAGGATTTTATTAAATTATATTTTTTTATCAGTTCTATTTAGACAAATTTAACAGTTGTAAAAAATACCAATTTTACTTATTTGATGAGATGTAGTGCCAAAGCTTATGTACTAGTGACATCTATTGATTTAAATATTTTATAATTGATTTTCAGTAAAAAAAAATAAGTACATTTCATCGTTTTTGTTGATTAGAATAAATCTCTGATCTGGGGCACCATTCATTCATACAATGTCAATTGGAGAAATACTTCCAATGAACAAATATTATTTTTTTGCTTGCAAGATGTCAACATTACTGTGGGTGGTTGCTAACAGGCACAAGTGACAGGCTAAATCTTTTTTCTCTTTTAATCAAATATTGATTTAGACATCAAATAAAGAATAAAAAATTTACAATTTTGCCCATATCTACCGACTTCTTTATTTGTAGACAGTTAATGAAATTGTATTACATGTAATGGATTTATCAAATAAAACATTGTAGTTATGTTTTACACTAACAGATGTCACTGTACTGCTATTAGCATGGTGTTATTTGATAATAAAAAACCGAAATAATATTTGTTTATTATATTATACAAAAATTAAACTCACCCTAACAAAACTTGCCAATGAATCAAATTTTAGTTTCAAAATCAATTTCTTAGGGAAGTAGCTCTCGAAATTCGCTGGAACTATAGTCACGTTGTATACCAGAAAATCTGATGGATTGAATGATTCCACTACGCCTTTAATACCATTGCATGGGTATTCATACAAAGTGGTGGGATTGTTGTCTTCCGTTTGAAGTAAATCTTCAGACTCCGTTTGACAAAATATTGCTCTAATAAATATGATTATAATAAAAAGGCGATGTAAATAGTGAGCCTCCATCTTTTTTATAGCTTCTCGAAAATCTGCAACAAGAAAGAATAATAATTCAAATTTGACATGCATCTATAATTCTATAATCAGTGCATTGTTTGCATGCTTTTGAAGTCTCCATACTTCCTCTCAAATTCTTTTTTAAGATAAAAACATATTTCCAGTGTTTTTTTTCCATGAAAAGCGGTGGAACGGCGTTCCAGCACATTTTTTCTCGGCATTTTAATGTTTTTAATAAATATGAGCTAAAAAAAACTTTTTGCTCCGAAATCTTTTATTTTTTTAGGGAAAAAAGACAATTGTGTTTTTCAATTAATAATTCGCGAAAAAGTAATAACAGCAAAAAATTCTAGATGAATAATATAAAGTAGCCAAGGAAAATTAATCTTTCAATGTGTCTAAAAGTGAAATAAATCTCTGTAAATAACTGACTAGTTCCGTCCTAGCCCTATCCTTTATTATTAAAAAAATATAATGTAACTGCTTAACAAGCGATTCTCGTAAAACAAAGTTCTGTTGAGATACTTCCATTAGAAAGACATGAAAAGCTTAACAAGAAGTGAGTTCCGGCACCTTCTTTTTTCAATGCAAAGCACTGAATATATTTTTAAATATATATAGCTATCTTAGACCATTTAAAAAGTATCAGAATAAACAATTCCATTTCTAATATATAAAATATTCCAAAACAATATATATAATTTGACAAAATAACAACAATATCATTTACTATAAAAGATATTTATATGTTTGTATAATAACATCTTTGCGACAGTTATTGTGCTTAAAAAAATAGTATAATTTTATAATGAATAATTGAATCGTTCAAATAATATCTTTAATAATATAATTACCTGAAATTTATTATGTAGAACGTTTTAATACATTTCTTATTGATAAAAAACATTCATTTTACAGCATTAAAAAACAACCAACTTTCTCACAATTTGACACTTGAAATGAAATATACGAGGACAAATTTGCAAAATATTATACCTTAGTATTTTAGTAAGGCCGAAAATCCGGTATTCCTTGGACATTGGACGCAAAGCGGTGACAAATATTAGCGTACAATTAGGTATATGCTGTGCCTACATATTAACCTTTTAACTGACGCGAGATATTAATTTGGCGGTACCCAGTAGGTAGGCTGCAAATTTCATCGAATAATAAAACCTAACAAATATATCATTTTTTTGTAAATATATTGAAATTGTATCATAAAGGCTTACCAAATAAATATACAGTGTGTCATTTGTGCCGCCATGATCATAGAAAATTCCCAAATTTAATAATATATGTATAATACGTAATTGTATACGTAACTTTAATTTTTAAGTATATAAAGTCAACGAAATTTCAAAACATTGCTACTAAACTAAAGGGTAAGTTAATGTATCCCAAAATATTATATAGCCTACACGCAGTAATGCATTTCCCAACCCTGTATAGCGGCACATTTTGGTTGCTCGACGAAGCTCTTTTTGAAATCGATTTTATATTGGTAATATTTATAATTTGTCACTTCTAAGTATTTCACTATCATAGTAAGAGACGTCTTTGTGTGAAAAAAAATAATATATATTTAAATAATCGATCTTGGCCTAGTATGAGTTACAGTGGAGCGTGTAAACACGCTCATTCTGTATGGCCGGCCCTGAGGGCACAGAATCATAGTGCGCGTTAACACGCTCGTGGCATAGATCGGGTTAAATCGAAATATTAGTTTAAACAGTAGATGTCGTCAGTTTTATTTATAAATATTCCAAAAATGAAATAGTATCTAACACAAATAAATAATATTCGAACGATAAAAATCAGTATGAGAAATTTATCTACAATAATCAATTTTTGTAAACCAAATACTGACTTGATAAATTAGAAAAAAAAGTATATTTTATAAATAGTAGTGTTACATTTTTAACACTTTAGTACAGTGATACTAACACTTTTTAAAAACGTTTTCGTGTAAAAAAGACGACTCCGACCTTCGACTCCGGCTTTAAGATAATCAAGGACTCCGACTCCGAGGAGATTTTTTAAATAATTTCATTTTAACTTATATATATGTATTCCATCAGATCATCTTTAGTCAGCCAAGCATGAAATGTCGAATGTCAACTTTGGCTTATTTTGTTTGAACACATATCATTAAATATATTTTTCAAATTTGTTCATTTTTTATGAGTCCGACTCCGACTCCAACTCCGACTCCACAGCCCTGGAAAAATCATTTTTACCTTCACTTAATAACCCGATTTTTTATATTAAAATATACATATCCGTTTATTTTTTAAAAAAACTTTATTATTTTGATTTGAATTTCCTATAGTTACAATTAAAATGATAATATTTTTATTTTGCAATCTTATACAGCTTACGAGAACGTCGTCAAACTCAAAAAACAAAGGAATCAAAAAACAAAATATTTAAAAAAATATATGCCCTATTTTCATATCTTCAATTATTTTTGTATTTATAATGACGATATTTGACTTGTTATGAGCTTAAAAGAAGTTTAACAATAATCGTTTTTAATATATATTTAACTATTTCTCGTAGTATATACATATATACAGGTCCGTCATATTCTTGTATAATTTTTGCGATTTTTGTAAAAAAAACTGATAAAACGTTTAATAGTGGAAATAAAAAAGCTATTTCTAGTCCAACAAAGACCGGCGATGACTTAAAAATAATTTACGTTCACAAGGTGTTTAAAACAATGTTAAAATGAAAATAGTTTGAAGCGATACTAATTCCAAATACTTTTTCCATAGTTAAGCGGGTGCCAAAGTCGTTTACGAATACTGTACCATTAGCTTAGACTAGGGGCTGCCAAACTTAGAGTTTTTCGAGAGTCACAACATACAATGCCCAAAGTTTGTTTTAAATATAACAGCCAAATAATTCTTAAGTTAAATAAATATATATATATATATTTATTTCAATTCTGAATATGTATTATTCAATTCTATACACAAATAATAAATAACATGCATATGTGAATATCATTGTGTATTTTGATTTGAGGCATGCTTCCAAGTTCTTATCGGTAATTTGGCTTCTCGATGAACTCTTTTAAGATGTTCACTGTCAATACTTGGTATTACAACACAATATTACTGTGTATTTTATTTCCCACTTTATTTAAAAAAGATCAGGACCGGTTTCGCTCATAGCGAGCACTGTCAACTGATTAGTTGTCATCAGTTGACACCGACTTGATCACTGTCATCAGTTGACAATACCGAAACCGGTCCTGACCATTTAAAATAAAGTGAAAATAAGGTACAGAGGAATATTGTGTTTTTATTAATAAGCTTTATAGTATTTTTTTTTAAATATTGATTATTTAAATACTATGATACGTTCAATCGTCAGTGTGAAAAATGTGTGTTTTGGGTTATTAATGCAGAGCGATAAATTTAAGCACGCTATTTCACCTGGAAAAACAAAATCATATTGTATTTATGTATTTAAATATTTAAAAAAGTAACAGTAACTTTTATCTTTTATCTTTACAGATTTCTTTTTCTACAGCTAACAAAAGACGATTAGACGATTTAACGTTTTTGAGATCTAAAATTTTTGGTCAATAGTGTTTTATTTATTTGTATTATTGTCTACAGCAGTGCTTCCAAAAATTTTCATACCATGGCACCAAATCTGAAGTTTAGTTCACTTCGTAGTATTCGAAAAATTCGATTATCTCAAAACAACCTTTTGTGACTTCATAAACTGGTTTATTTTCACACATATCCTCGAATAGACGACGCCTGGCCTTGACGATGAGACACCGAAATAATAATTGAAACATATTTCTAAATAAAAAAAAAACAATGATATTAACTTTTTTACTTGAACCTTCTTATTAAAGATATACGTCTTTATGATCTCTTGTAAAAATTTCATTTCTGGAGATTTGTGTTCTAGACTTACAATATTATTATTCATTTGAAAGAAAAGCTTATTTTCCACCCGTGTGGATGCCATCAATCATCCTAACTCTCAAGCAGGGGGTCCCAACCTTGAGATATGAGTTTTTTTACTAGCTCATAATTAGCATAATAATAAAAATAAAGCACATTTTAATAAACCAAATTTTCAGTTAAAAAACAAATAACTTCCAATCAACCAGTTGGAAACCTCTGCTCTCAAGCATTCATAAAAGCAGTACGCTGAGTGATTGGACGGGTGAATATAAGATAGAAACTAAGTCTTATTGTTATATATTTATATTGTTTAACTTTTAATGTGTTCACGGTTAATACTTAGTGGAAAGGAATTACGAAAAAAAAGTAAAAGTTATTTTTTGTCTTGTTGTATCGTATGAATTTAAAAGCTTGCATTGGTTTTATGAGCTTCGAAGCGATAGGCAAAGGTCAGTAAAGATATTTTGTGTGAATGACTTTCGCCTTTGGTATTCTGCGAGCTTTAAAAAGCTCTCTTTACATCGGCGTGGCTACTCCTCAAACGACTGAAAGGAAAAATGTATTATACTTACCGCTGTGCAAAGATGGGATATTTCTTTCACTGGGAGATTTTTCTTTTGAAAATAACAGTTTTCGAACATGCTGCTATGTTGAGCAGAGTTAATATATAATATTTGATAATTTAAGTAAGAGACTGCTTTTTCAAATGAACTCAAATAAACCAACATTTTTTTTTACGATTGATACCAAAATGTTACGAATTCAATATGCAATTACATAATTGACTGTATTGACTGTAACTTGGTAAAGCTTCATTGTTATAAGATTCAGTTTATCATCAGGGATAATTCTGATGACGACGTCAAGCCAAAATAGCTGTCAATTGAATCCCACAACACTATATATTGTAATGCAGTATTTAAAGGCTCGTATTTTTCTGATCTGAATTTTAATACAGTTTTGGTCATAATTTTTATCACATTGGTCAGAATTTATACTAAATGGTCATAATATATCGGTCACTGTACAGAAGGCAGAATACATAATTAATGGTGAGAATTTATTCAGAAAATAGTCATAGTTTAAATGAAATTGAAAAAAAACCTAAACTAACCTAACCAAAATGGTTATAAAAATTTGACCGTATAATATTTTTATTCTGACCAAAAATGATTTAAACTCTGATCATTTATTTTGTTCCCGTATTTAAACACTACTTAAATTCAATTTTAATTTAAAATATCGTAACTTTTACATGGAAAATAGTATATGTTCAATTAATGTAGATTACACGTTTGTTAACGAGTAGTACTGACCAGTGGCGGTTCCTGACCTAAAATCTTGGGTGGGCTAGAGAAAAGCATATTTCTACTTCACCTTATACATTAATCTACAAGCAAATTAACAAATACTACGATACTATTGCAATGCATAAATTATTATATAATAAAATCAATGCTAATGTAACTAAGAAATAATAGAATAATAACACGGAATCCTTAAATTCGTCTCTTTCAAAGTGAAATAACAAGTACCTACTAAAAGCAATACAGAACTGTCACACTGAAAGTCAATACCTGTCACTTTCATACAATACAACGATATTGGTTTTGTGTTTCAATGCATAAGTATGCGTAATGGGCAGAATGTGTTTAGCCCCCAACGATCAACAGAAGCTTGACAGATTGAAACACAATCGTTTGTGTTTGATGACGTTTCCGTACATACAAATACAAAAAAAATCTAATCGTGCTTGATTGCGCCCCAGTGTAAAGAAATATTGTCTGTGGTTACGGTCTAAACATCTAATAGCCCCTGAGTGGTGTTGCCAGAGTGACGTTGCCTTTTCCCTGTGAAGTATTTATAGGGTTATTGTGCCGGCTCAGTTTAAAATTGTAATACAAAACACAATCGGGAATATGATTGTAGGTAGACGTAAAATTGTTTTATATTGACAGAGGAGAATAAACAAAGATATTGTATTCATTTGGGAAAGGTTAGTTACGCTTATAAATGTATTTATTTTGTTCAGCGGCCGAATTGCTGTTCATTTTTATTCAGCCATCTAAAGTTTTGGGTGAAAAATGCAGGTCGGGCTTAGCCCACCTAGCCCAGTACCTAGAACCGCCACTGGTACTGACAAGGGCAGAGTTTCCCAATTTTGTTCTGCAATTGAACACTTTGAAAATCCAGAAATTTTAACGAAACACTTGGCTTATTTTTTAGCCTGGGAAATTCATAATAGTATTAATACAAAAAAAATATATTAATAAAACATTTATTAATTTTAAGTGTGACGTCGAGTCTGTTCCAGCTCGTTGCAGCGTAAAAAGGAAATTCTGCTTCGAATAAATATGTTGTATAAAACGGAAGTATAATAAAACAATAATAACTTGTTTTGACACATTGGGGGATTTTCCTGACTGATAAAATCAGTCAGATTTTCATTATCAAATGCGCTTAATTAAGTATGTTGGTCTTGCTGTCACGAAAAATAAATTCCAAACGAAGTAATCATAATTGTTTGTTTTCGAAAAATATTGAAAAATAGCTGTTTTTTAAGTTATGTGAGTGTTCGCGGAACACCTATTCAAGTTCTATGGAGCACGCGGAACATAGTTTGGGAAATCCTCGACTAGTTCATACAATTTGCCGTCAAATTTCAAGTACCGGTAGAGAATTTCTCTCATTGCCGAAAAGTAATTTTGTAAGGATTTTTGGAAAGTTGATTGCAGTTCTTCGAGTTATATTATTTTTTTATGTCACGACATGGACATTGATCATTGATCAACTCCATTAATCCATGGACATTGATCAACTATAAGAGGTTGCGATGATACGAGAATCTCTTTCCACTCATGACTCGGCTACACCCTTTTCTTTTTTTGATCAGTTGAAGTAATTCGTATTTTTCATTGCGGAAAATATGACACTCTGAAAGATCACAGTCTACATACACCAGGCGTCGGGAACTTATAACTTACGGGTCACCATTTGATTCATTTGATAATTTCAAGTATTCAAAATATTCACATTTTGGTTTATTTTTTACTCTAAGCCGAACAATGTTGCCGACGTCTGGTCTGCAGCATAGATAGGCAATATTATTATAAATGTAATTTTCTGTGAACGATTTTATTTTTACAAACATTATCCAATTTAAATAGGAGTGAAAAATGTCTACCCACTATTGACATACAGCAATTTTTCTTTATCGTATAGGTACTGTCGCCCCCCTTTACTACACAAATAGTCAAATCCTAAAAATGATTTTAATGCAGAAGAATTTGAATACACTTACGCAAAAAAAAACACCAGTTTCACAATGGTTGACAGATATGATAATTGCAATATGCCTCGCGAATTTTAGCATCACATCCAGGGGTGGGTAGTAGTGATCTCGAAGGCGGGGTCTCTTTTAAATAAATAAATAACAATATTCACTGGTCAAATCAGCACCTGACTGCAATTTCTGTCAAACATTATATATTATATTCCAAAATATAAAATATACGTTTGTACTAATTTTCACTTTTATTTATCAAGGTCATGATCGGTTTCGCTCATGAAGAGTATTATCAAGCATTATCATCAGTTGCTATGAGCAAAACAACCCCTGATCTTAATGAATAAAAGTGGAAATAAGTACAAATGTATATTTTATTTATTGTAATATAATGCCTTTCTTCTAGTATTGACAGTGAACACCCCAATACAATATTAAGAAGTGGGGACCAGTTGTCAGCAACTCAACTGAAGATATGAGCCCAATAAGAGGTGAAGTGAGCCAAGTGGTATTTTAGAATATAAAATATCATATCCTACACGTCATAAAGTATATATTATATTTTCTATGACGACTTAAGTATAACGTTTGAAAATTGGAATTGTAGCAATATGAACTAGTCACTTTTTCGGCTATCGATATTAATTATGCTACGGCATAATATTGCGTATTGTTCATAACTATCATATAAGAGTGATAAAAAAAATCCACTCCTTCCCACGCACAGGTATAAACGTATTGACAGCCCAACGCTGAGCTAATTTCAAATTAGTTTTTTTATGCAACGTCTAAATTATACAACTAGATGTCTAATCAATACCAATGTTCCCTCTAAGACAAGAAATAAACTGCGCGGAAAGTTCAAAGGCTGCGTGGGCCAATCAAATATTAGCTGAGTTGTTGTCTGTAGCTTTGTTCTTCTGCGTACTTCTGACGGTTTGAAGACGTACGCAGAAGAATAGAGCTTTGAGTGCGCGCCAACCCGGAATGAGTGCGCGGGGGCTTTCAAACTGCGCGCGCAGCTTAGAGGGAACGTTGATCGAAACCAGCATTATCTTTTAATAAGAGCGATATAAATATGATAATATTTTACTTTAGTAAGTTTATTTTACTAAAAGGCCTTTTTTTCATAATGTAAAAGCCATAGAATAGGTAAGTCTAACATCTAAGAAATTACATTGACTGAGTAATATTTTCTGCTAAGCCGCTGGTTACGTTGCGATACTGCGTAAAATAAATTAGCATTAATGATAACATAGGATAGTTGACTGATGAACTATTTTAATTTAATAATAAATAATCTAAATTATATTTAAGATTCCATAGCGTGTGATATGTCAAAATAAAAAAAAAAGTTTTTAAATAAGTTAAATAAATTAACTCGTATTTTTGTAACTTTGTTTATCATATATAATGATTGTAACTAGTTAGCCTGCGTGGTCGAATTGCCAATGTCGTTGAAGGTAGGTCACGGGTTTAAATCCCAGTATAGACAGTTTTATAAATAGATTTTTTAAATCGATTTGTGTATCTCTGTAGCGTGATCGATTATCTAACCACTAGTCCTGTACTAACCCAATTCTTCTATCCCCACTCTCTTTGAAAGAAAAGAGAGAGAACAAGCATTTCTCGTAGAAATGCATATGTTGAGATAAACTCCGTTATGAGTCCATATGCTCCACATTTTCAACAATTTTGTAATCATTTTTATAGGTTCGTATTTTTCCGGTCAGAATTTATATTAAATGGTCATAATATATCGGACAGAATAAATAGTCATAATTTAAATGAAATTAAAAAAAAACCTAAACTAACCTAACCTATCTTAACCGAAATTGTTATAAAATATTTTGACCGTATCTATAATATTTTTATTCTGATCAAAAATTGATTTAAATTCTGACTATTGAATTTGTTCCCATTTTTTATATATGTACATATTTGAAATAAAGACCGCACTGCAATTGTATCTACAAACATACTTTATGCGTTAATTAATATAAATTTTCACATCAGCTTTGCTTATTCAACAATGAGAAATTTAATTAAGAGAAAAACTTTTATTTCCTTCTTGCGGGTTATTTGATTTCTGAATTGTATACTTTGTATTTTCGGTTTGGTTTACGCTACAGAGAAAACACTCTCATAGAAATACATATGTAAAAGAAACAGAAAATTGATTTGTCCAAAATCATGTGGGAAATATACAATATCTTTTTTCTAAGATTTGAGTATTTTTGGATATCAAATCTTCGATTCGAAGAAATCTTTTGAGTATAGAAATGCGTCAAGTAAAAGATGAAAATAGTATGTATCTTTTGACGCAATATCGATTGATATTTCATATCACGGGTACAAGTTTCAGAGCTTCAGATAAAAAAATATCTTGAAATTGTAATTATATACTTTTTTTATAATACCTCAGTAGATTTCCATTAATACCTACATTAGAAAATGGTAGATAATTAATTCACTCTATACGTAATAATATATTTACGTTTTCTCACAGTATAAATTTGGAAATGAAATTTCGCTACATACTCATATATTTTATTTAACTACTTAACTATAAACTCTTTGAGAGCATATTGAAAAGGCAGTCAAGATCATTTTGAGGTGAAAATATTTCACAATTTCACGTATTATTTATAACCGGAGATAATAATGTGACGAAGTAAATTAATAAATAAATTCTGTCATTTGTTGTCATTTTGATGGGTATTTTCAAGCAAGAGACTTGTTCACTATCATTTTTTTTCGGCATGAGATTTAAAACTTATTCAAGTTTACAAATATGTCATCACGTGTTATGTGTAAGCAAGGAATCACTAGTTTACCGGCATCTTTTCTTAAGGCAAAAATAATAATTAAGATCTCAAATATTAAATTGAAAGATAAACGAGGTTTAATTATGATTTTCCGAGTATAACCATGGATGGCTCTCAGAATCTTATGATCGCATATCGAAATATAAAAGAATTATTTGGATTGTTTAACTATACGTAAAAAATACGAATTTGCTGCTATGCACTTGTTTACGGTCAAATTTATTCCAGCAAATATCACGTCTGTGATAAATCAACAGATCAGGGTGTAATTGAAACATTCAAACACTAACATATTAACAATGCTTTGAAAATTAATTCTAGAAGACGAACATAGTGAAGAAACTGTTATCAGCTTCCACAAAAAAACGTATACAAAATACTGTTGCTACTGTAATTATTTGTATATGTCAATGACAAAATCATCTGTAATATCCAGAAAAACAGTAAATAGTTATATAAGAAATAGCACAATTTTCAATGTATTTTAAGTGCAATGATGAAAATGTCACAGTTTTCTTCAATTTCAATTTCAATTCAAGTACGAACGATACTGTATTTTAAATAATGAATGATGTAGAGACAATCAAACAAATATCTTCTCCAGTAAAACAATGTCACGGAGATGAAAAATGAATTTGCAAGAGTGAGAATATTTTCTCTACATATTTTGAAGCTTTTAACTGTTTAGATTCCGCTATAAATTGGTTCGAAATCAAAGATGAAAGTTAGACAAGACAACTTATGTATGTGTTTTAAAAGATGTCATGATTTGCTAGCTTCAAAAAAAGCTTTTAGCAAACATGAATTTAATTCTTAATTAAAAAAAAAAACAATATGCATAATGAATTCACTTGTCTTTCAATGAAAATAAGGATTTGTTTGACTATCCGGACTAACTTCATCTCCAATTCTACTGTACTTGAAATAGTCTTTCTAAGTGGTTATTATTTATCGCGCATGCAATTTACAAGCGTTTCTGGTAACGTAACTCTATCTGATATAAATAATTATCATTTTACAGCTCACCTTTGTGGATCGTTTCCCTTTTGATAGTAGTCCCATTACATCCATTACTACCATTTCTTTCATACGTCAAAGTAACAAAAGTCGCGGACCCTTTCAGATGAAACATTTCATCTACCGACTCGTTTTACATAACATCAAGCCGAACAAAATAATATTTAAATCATGAAATCTTATTTTGCTGCCGTTGTGATGGATGTTTCTGTTACCGCGGGAGAACTACAGGATAAATAAATATACATAATCTTTATAATTTACTGAGTAATTTTTCAAAATATATTTATATATATTTAATTCATGTTCACACCCAATGTAGAGCTTATGGCCTTCTTATTAGTTACTCAACTTCTATTTTTTGGTATTGGAAGAGAGCAAGAAAACTTTTTAGACTATTAACAGTTAATCATTTTGTAACGTAAATGTCATTTGTAGTATCATTATTGTTTGTTTGTTTTTCTATCCTCCCCTCTTTGCTTCCAGTTTTTATTTTTATAATATGTCAGAATAGTAAAATTAAAATCATTCGTACTGAAACAAGTATTTGTGAAAGTAAGATTGTCTGAGAATGGCTCTGAAAGAGGCGAAACATGTGTCACAGTTTGTAGCACAAGACGTGGAATAATTTTAAATTATTAATAGTCTATTTAATTTGTTTTAAAGATTTTATTTCCTGATCTATTTTTTTAAATGTCCACTTACAATGTAAAGCATATGGCTTTCTAATAGACGGTCAAAGTTTTTTCTGCGGAAGTTTTTTGTTATTTAATTTCTTAACCGCTATTTATCGAAGAGATTAGTAGAGATATAAAGATAAGGCTTGAACAGGATTAGTGGTTAACTGATCACTCTAACTACGCCGCGCTATTTAAGGATCGGAAAGGGATTTTTAGACATCACAAACAAACATGCTTTCGAACAGAAATCGATATATTGTTAATTAGGATTATATACAAAAATATAATAAGTTATTTTTTCAAATTAAGATCGCCTACACTACGTTAGCTGTGTTCTTTCATTTAGAGAAGTCTCAATGACAAAATATGGCATTATCAAAAAAATGTTTAACTGAAATATAAACATATAAATTAATTTTTTTTTTTTTTTTTTTACATGAAACAGAAATAAAAACATCTTCTCATACTTTCCTCGCTGAGAGCTAAACTTCAGTAAATAATTTAAATTTCAATGGCAATTTTACTAAACATATACATATTTCGCGTTTTTCTTATCGAATATATTTTTTTATAATAATATATAGTTATATGTACCCTTAATAGAAATGTAATATATTATACATATTATGCTACATGGAGAAAAAAGAAAGCAATTAAATTTTTCAAGAAACTCTTTCCTTACCACGACGTTACAAAATAAACTTATTTTTTTCACGTATGCCGCACGTAAACCATACTCCCTTCTCAATTAAAATCGATGATTCACGAATCAGTGAGTTTTTCTTTCTTTCAAAGTGTTAATCATTTATAAAAAAGGGAGAAATACCACACATGACCTACTTCAAATTTATTTTCCTGTTTCCCTTGTAATACGAATATAAAGATAACGTGGAAAATTTGTCACACGAAATAAATACACAGGGTGGACAGAAAATCAGTGATCGAGATTATCTTCAGTGTCACTGTTAAACTTTCATTCATTGTCATTTATTCTTATTCCAGTGAATACGCCTTAAAAGATAATGCTACGTATTTTATTATTATAATTTATTGATTATTTTATTCAAATCCATACTCTAAAACCTTGTTACGAATATCTTTGCATTTGATTCAGAAACAAACATGAAATTTTAGCTCCAATAGTTAGTCAATCTTTACTTAAACAATCTATATCTGTTGTATGCAACGTCAGGCACTAGTTTTCATATTTTTTTGGTTTAAAATACACCATGCTTTTCACGTCAAACAAAAAATATGCAATCGTGTCATATATTTATTAACTTATGTTACTTCAATATAATAATAAATACGTGTCGTATATCTGTCAGTTTTCTTAACTTTCTCGTTTAATACAAATTTCGCCATTCCTTTTAGAGCATTCACCGATTCCGACAGATTTCAAAATGTCCGACGCCTGAACTTTTAAATGAAAGCAACAAGAAATGATACAAGTAATTATAAAACAGTAAGCGAACCGTCAGCAAACCGTCAGAAGTACGCAGAAGAACAATACTACAATAGTTTAAAATGTGTTTTGAGGAGTGTGTTTTTTTTTTAAATGACGTATATAGAAATCCTTTCTTATCAAATAAAGTATGGATGGCATTTTTGATTCATTCTGTAGGTGTGTGTATGTGGTTTTACCGAAACGGCAGAAGGTTCGCTTCACTTGAGTAACAAAGGGATGAATCTGAAAAGCTTCTTCATTTCGTAAAAGGCCATATGATTGATTACGCATGGGGAGGTAAAGGTATCCCCGTGCCGTGTCGTATTCATCACATCAACCCGCGTCAACATTATTAAAGTTTGATAATAGAAGAGCGAAGTGACCTTTGTGAGTAATGACCGGAGACGATAAAAATAGAAAGCGACATTATGAACATTTAGCGGTTTTTGCTTTTCATCGTTATATCCAAGTCGATGGCTCTCTCGATTAAGTCTATGCAGTATATTTATTTAATAAATACATACTGTATACCGTTAGCGTTTTATATATAAAAAAAATATTTTGAGTAGAGCATCCGATCCCAGACAATTTTTGTGATCCCGGGATTGAAAATTCAACATAAAGTCGTGTATAAATTCGGATTCGAGATTGATAAAATTTTAGCTCGGCGATATTTCAAACAATTTCATGTCGACATGAAAATCCCAGGAATTCTCAAAATGAATAGCGTGAGACTTTTTTTAGCCCTTTCGAGAATTTCAAATCCAAAATCTCAGGAGTTAACGGATTTCCCAAAATGTACAGTTTGACACCTTTTTTCTTTTTTTAGCTCTTACAGATTTGCAAATTGGAAAACCCAGGAATTTACGGAATTCACAATAAAAATATCAACACTTTTTTACACCTCGCTCAACTTTCTATCGTTTTTTCAATCCTAAATCCCAGGATTACTGATGTCACAATCCCGGGACAAAATACCCTATTTTTGAGTTAATCATTGTCGTACAGTGATCCCCTGATGTAATGGGAGGAATGCAGACTGTGATAGCGTCATGTAAAAATGAAAATTGAACTGAAAAATTCTAAATATTTTAGTATTTTAATACGCTCTCTTTGTTCAATAACCAAATATATATCCACATAAAAACGGATTTATATTACAACATGACGATTGACAAATTATTTTCGCTATAATGAACCATTCAGCTAACATTAATTACTCCGAATGTGTTTTTTTCTAGAACTGAAACCACATGAAAATACCGTTTTTATTTTTCAACAAATGAGTTTTTTTATTTTAGATTATTATTCTGATCGGAGATACAGAGAGCTAGTGGTCTAGGTAAAATAAAATTATCAAAATTTACTACTAATACTATTCTGCGGTTAATAATAAGACTTCTAATATAATTTTGTATACATTTACATGTTTTCAACAGATATTATAAGATTTTTTAGTCATTTTCGGTATTCTCACTCTTCTCAATTCTACAAGGGAACAAAGCGTAGCGAGAATCTTTAACAATAAAGTAATTCTCCAATATCCTTATTATTTTGGAGATAAATCTTACTTTTAGCCAATTCTCGTAAATTATCTACAATCGTAGTACTTTATTTCAATTCCACATGTTTGCGCGAGTAATTTATCTTTTACAAAAATGTTTTTAATTATTTATAGGTTTGGATAATCCTTTTTTCACTGATAAAGAATAAACGCTCAGTCTTTAATTTATATTGGTTTTGAAACTGGCTTAAAAAGTATTCTGTGCGTATAGTCTATAATATATTGTAAACGGCCATTACAGTTGAGTTTAATGAGTCTAGCGAGGAATCTAATTTACGGCGATTTCCAAATAAATTAGCAAATTTTTCAAATGCTCCGTCGTTGAAAAACAAAAGTGTTTTAATTTCTAAGTTTAAAAGATATGTGTACTTGTTTGATTAAAGTATTTTTTATTTAGTGTTTTTAAGTTTGGGCATGTTAAAATTATTTAGATTAACCTGCCATTGATTCTATTATAAAACTTTGAGAGGTAAAAAAAACATAATGCTGTAGCATTCATTATTATTTTCAAGTAAGAAGTTTGTTTTTCTACTGTTTTTGACGGTTCATAAATCTATTCAAGTGAACTAAGCATATAGCTTCTCGTAAACCGTAGACCAGGCCTGTTTTCATAACAAATATTTAATGTTTTTACCGTTTCATAAAAACTTTCTGATTAGTTCTGAGCTACTCTAAATAACACACGAACACATAGTAAATGAGCTTATTTTTAAGTCTGAGCACATAGTGAAAATATGTATTTTAGTAGATAAATTTCGGCTTAACAATTTGAGTAAAACAATTAAGTGGAAAGCAGATTCCTACAATTCTAACAAACACAATAATCTGAGCGTTTTTAAGGTTTATTTTATTTAAAAATTAAAAACCAAAAATATATATTCAATCGTTTTTTTAACTTTTTATTTGAGTAATGAACTACACATCTTTGATTTGTGATAAACAAAACACTTAACAGATTGCCGATACTTATTGAAGTATTATTCTGATTTAAAATTTATTGGTTTCTTTGGTTAGCGTTATTATCATTTACACAAAAAATAAATACAATTAAACAAATAAAACGATTAATATTTAAGTAAATATTTTATTTTTTAAGTGGGCCCTCGAAAGGGGAAGTGAGCCAACTAGTAAAATGGTAAAACTTTTTTCTTGCACCCTTAAGTACTATCACGTCTTTGTTTGGTGTTTTAGTGGATTGCGTATTTTGATTTTACAAAGATTAACACTACATGTTGCAATGTGTATTAACTGATATTTGTTCACTTTTAGAATATTACAACGCGTCTAACATTTTTTAAATATAAAATACCACTTGGCTCACTTCACCTCTAATGGGGCCAAGTGTTATATTTTTTTCCTCAGGTAAGAGATTTCAAAAGATAGTTATTTATAATAGGGTAAAATAGCAACGTATTAAGTTATACAGTTTTTATATTTATTGGTTGATAGCTATTTCGGCTTTCGCCATCGTCAGAACTATGATTAAACTTACATTTTTCTCAGCTATATATACTGGCTCCGAAGAGATACACAAAAAGCTTAGTTCCGCATGTTGGACCTTAATATAATGTAAAAGATTATCTCTTTTTCTCATACTTTCACGGATTTTTTGTTTCAGCCATATCTTTTTCGCCTTGACAAACGTGAATTTACCGGCTGCTGTAGAATATTTGGTCTTGATTTGTATAAACTTTGGCATCACTTTACACTTTATACACTGTAAATTTAACCACACATTTTGCACAGTCGTTTTACGGTACATTATAATAGCAAAATTCACAATGATTCTTTTGCAATCTGGTAAAGCCTGAAGCAATATTGAATTTACTTATAATGTATTCAAGACAGATATATACATGTTATATTAATTTGATAGTTGATATAATATATATCAATTCAAACTGAATTAAGAAATATGTTTTGAATTTACAAAATTCAAATAAACGCACACAAAAGATGGTGTTTAGTAACATGCAAACATTTTAAAGTATGTATATTATATCTAAGGAAAAATCTTTAATCTGGAAATGTATGAGTAGCATCGTACAACCTTGTTCAATGTAGTTATACACCTTATAAAAAACGTAAAACATTTTACAAGTATAAAAAAATGTCAAACAGTCTTGGAAGAAGTTGAGTGTGAAATGAATTTGAAATAGCTGTAAGCTCACAACTTGGAAACTTTTTAAATTCCGGGATAACAAAAAAAAATATGACATTTCATTTATTTTTTACAACAAATATTCAGCTTACTTTTTTGAATACTGAAGCTTGTACAAAATATTTTTTGCAAACCACAATTACACAATATTGTCAGTAAAGTTAAAATGTTTCTACGTTTCTGAATCAGTGCTTTTATTAATAGGAAGGTTATTTATTCATACCACTTTTTTAAAATATAAAATGGACTTTATTAATACAAATTTAAGTATTATTTTTTAGATTCATTTAAAATGTAAAATGATCATCTATGCTTAGAAATAAACAGTGAAATCTTCATATATATAATACTGAATACAATTTGGATTTCTTTAACATTATTATGACGTGACAGAACTCTCGTAAATCATCATCTTGATGAAATATATACAATTTTTTATCCATGTCCGCTCCCAATGTGGAACATATGGCTTCCTAAAGGAGGTATATCATCAGATTTTTTTTCCACTAAAACTGTTACGCTTAACCTTTAAGAGAGTAGTAGGGATAGAAAGATAAGACTAGGACAGGACTAGTGGTTAGATAATCGCTCTCCAATTATGAAAGGATCGGAAAGGGTGCGAAGTTTTTAGACATGACAAAAACCCATGCCTTGTAGTGACGTTCCTAGGCTTTCTGCCGCCCCTAGACAGAGCTTAAATTAGCTTCCTTACTATTTTTAAAATTACATTACATATGAATCACTCAACCCCATAATAGTAATAGCGTCATTTTTCTCATCAATTCTCATTATTTTAAGAATACATATGAAAATTCGAATCCTCCACTCATCCACATACTTAAAAAAAAAATTGACACTTATTCCGTTTTGATTTCGGGTGATTCATTCTACGTGTGTGTATTGACAAAGATCCTCAAAAGTAAATATGATATGATATGAAAAAACCATATTATTGTTAAAATATAAAAATTTATCTATTGAATATTGTGCCATTACTACACAACACAAGATAAAATATAAATTTAATTTGATTATTTGCAATTAAATTATATAGGTATCGATTCTTCATGGGCTTGATAGGTAAATATTTATTAATTTAAATATTGCATAAAATAATATTTTGGAAATTTTGTGAATTTATGACCCAGGCCGCCTATAGTGCCGCCATTGGTAAATTTCATATTTAAAGAAATGTTTTGCGATAAAGATAAGTTCGTGTGTCAAATATATTTAGTAATTTCAAGAAAAATCTGCAATGTTTTGTCGCTCCCTACGACTTGCTGCTCCTAGGCAACTGCCTACTCGCCTATGCCCACGAGACATCCCTGATACATTGGAAAAGGAATCAGTAAATCGATCGAAAAAAAAATGCTGTTCGTACAAAATGGGAGTCGAACTCGTGAAGTCCGGCACGAAAGCCCACAACGCTAACCGCTGCGCCATTGTACCCGACATACAGATATATAACAGTGAATAACAATAATACAATAAAAAAGTTATTTTTATTATATTATCTACAATAAATTTTCATGTTGAACGGCAAAATTGTCGCTTACTTATTTACGCAAAAACTTCAATACAGATCATTGTAATTTTCATTAAAAAATAAAAAAATAAATGGTTAATATTTTTACAATTACAAGTTGAGCATTTTCTACCCATCAATTAAAATAAGCCCAGACCCTTCAAAGCAGCGGTGGGCTGCCAATATCTTAACAAGGGACTTGGTAAATTTTATCCATGTCCACTCCCTATGTCGAGCATATGGCCTCCTAATGAAGGTATCTCAACAAAGGTTATTTTTCTATGAGAACTGCTTGTTACTTAGTCGCTCTACCTCTCTTTTCCAAAGAGAGTAGTAAGGATAAAATAATAAGCATAAGTCAGGAATAGTGATTAACTAATAGTAGCGCCCAGTTGAATTGAAGGATCGGAAGAGTGGGAGGCAATCTTAAGACATCACAAACACCCATGCCTTCGAACAGAAAATAGATAAATCGATCGAAAAAATGTTGTTTCGTACTGGGAATCATGGACGCCCACAACGCTGAAAAAATGAAGGGACAACTAATTTTCAAATTTATCCATCTACAGAAATTGCAGTCATGTGATGATTTGATTTAAGACTAATGATTTTCTTACCTTAACAAGGGGCTCGCGCGAGCCACCCAAGCCCCCTCCAGCCCATCCCTGCTTCAAAGTATACGTTTGGTTCTAAAAAACGAGCAATAATTTAGATTGTTACAATCAACATTCCATTATTCTAAAAATTTAACCGAAATAACATCTACATTAATTTAACTGAAAATTCAAACTGGAACGTTTGCTTCATTGTATCTACAAGTTGAATTTTATTTGGTCTAGTGAAGTGAATTTCGTATTAAGCTACGTTGAAGTAAGTGAATCCATTTCCATGAAATACGAAATAAACATCAAAATTGTGCTACGCTGTAAAACTTTATTACATATTTCCCCATTGTATTGAGCTTTTCGATTTAAATTAAATTTCGAAACCTTCGATTTCTTTACAAACTGTATTAATTGTTAATATTAAATTAAATTTGATAACGTTGTGTTACAAAATGTGATACGGAGTCAATTTATTTATTTAACAAATTACCTACAGATGAATGCAAAAGTATTCTTAATAAAGTCTTAACTTTTTCGAATATGTGAAATGTTTACACTTTTTAATAATTATACATCAAAACTACTTTCAACAAGCAACTTATGGAGCTATCCATGGAGGACAAATTTGTCGTCTTCTTCCAGACAATTAATTTGTAAAAAGTAATAACTAATATCAATGTTTGTGTATTTCCCTCCTCTCTGCGTCCAGTAGAAAAAGACAAAACCCTGTTTTTAATTTAAGAATTATAATTAATTTTTAGTTTATTTGTTAACGTTGCGGTGTTGTCCGATGGTAATTCTTTTTTATATTAACGGTCGTATTAAGTTGTATACATTGTGATTATTGAAAAATTCTGTGGGTTACATCTTTTTGCTTTTCTAAAATCGAAGTAGCAATAAGTGCCTCGAAATATTTTTAATCCATCAAACATTTTACTTATTTCATTGGCTTATTTAATCTATAAAACTATTAGTAAAAAATAATACTTTTTATGCATTTTCAGATTACTTCACAGACTATAATCATCCTTTTATATCACATCATCATGTAAATAGTTAAAATTAATTCGAATATAAGTTAATTCTTCAACCATTGTTAATTTGTAGTATAACAAAAATTTGAATCAATATACCTTATTAAGATCCATTTTAAGTCACATTTAGACGGTAGTTTATTATTTTTAAAAGTAGCGAAAAACAAAATTATGAGTTAAATATTGAAATACATATTTGTTTAAAATATTATACAATGAGTTTTAAATTTAGAAACAGGAAAACTTTTAAAATCTTAACATCTTATGTGGGCTGCATTGTTGTTCTAAATTTTATTGCATTTTGCGGGCGCTCTCTCAATAAAACGGAAATTGCAAGAGGAAACTCCTCCAAGCATTATGGTGAGAGATTCCAAAACGATGAATGGCAGGAACCTTGCTAAACAATTCAGTTTTTAACAACACAATAATATTTCTGTCGAATGAATATTGAAAAATGATACATTGATTTTATCCAATAAAGAATTGTTAAGCCCACAGAAGTGGTCAAAATTGTACGGAATGATTGATATTGTTCTCTTAAAAAGTTACGTTTTATTAAAAATTTTAGTTGCCAAGTTGAAATTAAATATACCTAATTACTTCAGCGGTGGGCTTCCAATACGTTAACATGGGTCTCGCTTAATCTCGAAGCAATTCTCAGTGTTCTGAGGAAGGAGTGAATTTACTAATCGCTCCTGTGCAATTATATGCAATACTTAAATAAGCAATCGATTATTACTTAATACATTTATAATATGTAACAATATGCAATTTACCGTTAATTTATCAATGCAAATAGCTAAAAATGTACTTTTGTATATACTGAAGCTGTCGTAGATAATAAATATACATATAAATTAGAAATTGCAGTTACATACGTATTTGATATGAGAATATTGTTTTCTCTTAAGTTAACAAGGGGATCGCCGGCTTTAGTAAAATTCAACAAGAGGCTTGCACGAGCCACTTATTATATACGTTTTTGACTAGTACACAAAAAACTCAAATATGCTTAGAATTAATTTTCGTCGTTGATAATGTTTTATGTCAAACCTCTGCTTAAATTATCTCAAGCTGAAGTTTTTTTTATTTAAACCTTGATTAAATAAAATAGTCTTTTAGCTTCAGTTTCGGTGCATAGTAATTCGATACAATTATAGCCGATAAAAGGGACGTATTTCAAATATATAAAACAAATTAATATTGATTTTGTAATTACATATGATCATAAGTTCAAAGAGATTGTTAACTAAGCTGCGAGTCAAAAATTTAAATACCTATAATATGTTTTGAACGAAAATGTTTCAGTTATTTTGTTCTGATAGAAAACCTGTGTGTACTGCACAGTCTCATAAAAAGTTTCACTGTCGTAAGTTTGAAAGCTTTCTCCGAGCTCTAAAATTCATTTGATATGTAAAATTACTAAGTATTTATATAGTTGCCAACTCAAACATAAAATATTGAAAGATTATCGAAAACTGACAACTTCTCTACTGGGATGAAATATAACATTGTGTGCAGCGGTGGGCTGCCAATATCTTAACAAAGGGATCGGTAAATTTTATCCATTTTTTTATCCATGTCCGCTCCCTATGTCGAGTATATGGCCTCCTAATGAAGGTATCTCAACAAAAGTTATTTTTCTACGAGAACTGCTTGTTACTTAGTCGCTCTACCTCTCTTTTCCAAAGAGAGTAGTAGGGATAAAATGATAAGCATGAGGCAGGACTAGTGATTAACTAATAGTCGCGCCCAGTTGAATTGAAGAATCGGAAGAGTGGAAGGCAATCTTAAGACATCACAAACACCCATTCTTTCGAACAGAAAATAGATAAATCGATCGAAAAAATGTTGTTTCGTACTGGGACTCACAGACGCCCACAACGCTGAATGAAAAATGAAACGACTCATAATTTTCAAATTTATCTATCTACAGAAATTGCAGTTATGTGATGATTTGATATAAGACGAATGATTTTCTTATCTTAACAAGGGGCTCGCCGGCCGCGCCAAAATTTAACAAAGGGCTCGTGCGAGCCCCCTCCAGCTCATCCCTGATTGTGTGTAATATCTGCTTCTGACGTTACGGAGAAAGTTTTGCAGACTCTTGAGTATCTCTTTTTTCAACACCCATACTCCACCATTCCGAACGATCATTTTATGCTTATAATATTATTTAATTAAATTTTATTACCTTGAACTATTTTCTTTCATTTATATTATCCCTGATTTATTCTTATTTTTTTATTGTCTCGGTTAAGCACAGTACATCATAACACCAAACGATCGTAGTTTTTTTGGTGAATTTGGGCTTTACTGTTATTCTAAATGCTTTACTTTAACTTCTCGTTTACCTTTTTTTTTTGGTTACACGATTTTGAAGAAAAGAGAGCTTAACTCTCGCGGCTCGGAGACTATTAAAATACTTCTCTGCCGCTGGGGGTCTTTTAGGGACCCCAGTGGTTTCCTCATTATTGGCCTTATTCTTATGAATTTCAAAAAAAAAATGTCTAAGGGCTTTAAAATATCTCTCTGCATCATTCCTCGTACATTTTTTATTAAAAATCCGTGATTTTTTAATAAAAAATCATATTTTAAGTTGTGCGTAAAAACGACGTCATCCCAGCACACATATGAAATTGCAACTGACGCGTTTAGCCCAGCTATCTTACGAACGATCGCTTATCGCGGGTGCTTATCTCGTTATCGCGTATTTATATAAACTAAAAAAGGTCCAAAAAACTATGATATAAGAATACCTTAATTATGTACACTGTATCACCCATATTAAAATAGATATTTAAGAAAATGTGGGTATTGGGGTCGCATTTCTTGAGCTTAGAACCGGAAAAGTTAAATGCATGAAGAGAGTTTAAATGCGTTCCTTTAATTAAAATAAAAATTATCATAATTTAAAATTAAAATAACTATGAATGACATAGTGTTTGTTGAAAATAGATTGTGTATTATAATAAACTACATTATTTATTCATTTAGCGTTTACTTGGCAGAACTCCGTTATAATACGGTAAAAAAAGTATTTTTTTTGTACAAAATAGGGTCTAGTGAAGGCATACGCCGAAATAGCTATCAATTTTTATTTTTATTTTTAGAACTAAATATGTTGCTTTGTTTTACCTATAAACTACACTGCCACGAGACAACTGTTGTGAGCATCTTATATTTACATTTGATATATTTTTCTTGCATAAAATATTTTTTTATTGTTTATTAATTCATTTCAGGGAAATATTTTTTTATTATAGTTATTATATCATGACTAGGGCATCCAATCCCGGTCCCTTTTTGTTATCCCAGGATTTCGGGATTGACAATTTTTCCAATCCCGGATCCCGGGTTTGAACATTGAACATAAAATCGTGTGAGGTTCGAATTGAAAAAAAAAATACTCGTCGATTTTGAAATCCTGGGATTTTTCAAACAATTTGATGTCGATTTCAAAAAGCCAGGAGTTTGCAAATTTTCCAAGACGAATCGACATGGGACCTTTTTTTAGCTCTTCCGAGAATTTTTAAATTCGAAAACTAAGAAATTTACAGATTTTTTTTATCCATGATCGCTAACAATGTGGAGCATATGGCCCAATGGAGGTATCTCAACAAAAGTTTTTCTACGAAAACTGTCTGTTACTCAGTCGCTCAACCTTTCTTTTTCAAAGAGAGTAGTAGGTTATAAAAAGATAAAGCTAGAACAGGACTGGTGGTTAACTAATAGCACTCGCTACCCAACAAACACGCATGTCTTCGAACAGAAATCGTAAAATTGATCGAAAAAATCCTGTTCGTACTGGGACTCGAACCTATAAGGTCTGACATGTAAGCTCACAACGCTGACCGCTGCACCATAAGACCCGGTATTTACAGAATACCGGGACCTTACCTTTTTCTTTTCTCAATCCCAGACATTCAGAATCGCAGAATTGGACAGGATTCCAAGATAAGAGATCCTAGTAATGACCCCAACTCAATAAATACATTTAAAATTGGTATTTCCAACATACCATATATTTTAATTCAGTTAATTAAACTGTAATTATTTTCATAATAAGTAATATACATGCGTCAGTGTATTCATTTTATTTGAATAGAAAAAAACAACAAATCTAAAAGTAAAAACTATACATTTCCAAAACGAATATTGCTTATAAATATGTTTTGTTTCTTTCCTTTTACAAGACAGTATTTTTTGATGTTCTATTTTTATAAATCATATTTATCACTTGTTTCGAATATGATATTAACAATATTTCAAGAATTATCGCCTAACCGTTCAGTATCACATTGGCAATATATCACTGGATTCTTTTGTAGCTGTTCATCCATCAACTGTTCCTCGCATCATGTATTTATAAGAACTTTATACGGGTTGGCTTAGACTGAGATTGAAGTCTTGACGGTAAAGCTTTCTAGCTCAAAGAAAAATACTTGAGATTTACCTTTCAGGCGACACTTCTCAAGTCAAGGGTGCATACCCTGGAATGAACTCACTCACCTAAATACAGGTAAATGTTATTTATAGCGTGAGAATTCTGCTAAAAGAACAACAGGTTTCCAATCATATCTGATTTTATTATTATTTTATTTGTTGAAGTAACGCGAATCTCAGATTTTTTCAATACATATTTTATAATTAGGAAAAAATATTGTTTATTTCACAATAAAATAGAGTGATATATGTTTAATATATTTATTAGCCAATTTTGCATGAAAATAAGAATTTAATTTTATATAAGTCTAGAACGGGAAGAATTCAGTGACGTATGGTGAGTTAGCTTTGGGTGAGTTGTGACTGTTAGGTATATGAAAAAAAGGTTGACTAACTGAGTCACAAGCAGTTCTCGTCGAAAAAATAATATGAAAATACTCCACACTAAGAGCGCATATGTATTTAAAAAATATGTATCAAAATGTCTTGAAAACTATTAGTAAGGGTAAAATAAAATGAAAAAAATGAAAATAAAAATATTTGTAATAAATAATATAAAAGTATTATCACGCCAAAATATAAATTTAAAATGTTTATAAATCAAATACAAATAATATTGTACAAAAGTAGAGACGTGATATTTAAAAAAGAACGCTCGAGAAACCGCATACACGTGTGTGCTGTAAATTAATAGGTCGCCTTTCGAAGACTGCGCAACTGCATGCAGTTGTATGACAAAGCAAGTCTTACGGCAGAGCACAACGCTTACCTTTTTAAATACGGTATACTACCGAACAACAAATATACTTTAAATATATCGCTTTATGTTCTAGATTTTACGGGCGTATATTCAGAATGTGCGGCACACACCTTGTACACCCTGAATATACACCGCTGAAAAAATATAGTAAGCTTAACATATAAACAACTACTCGGAATATTACATGACGCCAGAAAGCGGGAGAGTTTTCTTAAAATAAACATTTTGATGATAAATTATAAGGAAATATAAATAAAAGAATGCTTGGTCGCATAATTTTTTCGAATAAAAATAGAACCTTAGTTTTGATGAATAATTTATGAAATGATCTTATGAATAATTTATAAAACCTAAGTCATTCGTGGCTCATTATAAAGGTCGAATGTAGAGGGCTGTCACTTAAATTCATTAAAAGATGCCTAGTTTAAAATAATCCACAAAAATAACTACAGAGAAAGGTCGAGTTGCAACCACTTTGGGTTCAGAAACAATGTATTCTGGGTTAATGTTTAGCCGGAACGCTGTCGTTATTATAAATATCTAAAAAGGAAAACCACTAAGTCAGTTGTTTGGTGATGTGACTAGGCGATCAGTTTATATTATAATACTTGTTAAACATTCAAATATGTAAACCCAAATATATACAACTGACAGAGATATTTCTGTCCACATATTGCATATACATATCTCACATCTTTCAATAACCATCACAAGTAGTAATGGGCTGCCTATTGTATTCATTAAACAAAGGGATCGCTTAATCTTGAAGCTATTCACGTTGTTCCGGCAAAGTGTGAATTTTTTTATTATAATTAATAAAAATAATATCAATAAAATAAAATACACTTTTCTTAATTAAATTGCAAGAGTCAAGACTTTTAAGATTGGTTGAAAAATAGGTTCCACTATTTTCAATTAATTTCCAACTATCATGCGTTGTACACAAGCCTTTCTAGACAATACTATCATATGTATATATGTATGTCAGAAACACCAAATGTGCATCACTGCGTTCTTAAATTTAATTATAATACGTGTTATACATTGTATAACACAAAGAACTAAAAATATTGTTTTATCTTTATTTAAAAAAGGAATCACGGATCACCACCCCTGATCACAACCGGTTTTGCTCATAAAGAGCATTATCATCTGCATATGATTATTATTCTTAAATCAGGCTTATTACTTATTAAAAACATGTGTTAAAGGTTTTTTAATTTTTAATAATAATTAAAGCGATTATCCAACAAGAATTGACAGTAAAGATTTGTGGTTTTTGAATTCAATAATAATAAAAATATTGATTTTGATCAATTCTTACATGCTTCGATGCTAACTACTTATTCAGAACCTTTACAGCTTAACGACACTACGTTTTTTTTTTATAGAATTTTACCTGGTGGCCACGCAATTTTGCGAAAAAACCGCAAAAATTGTAAATTCACTAAATTCACTATAATTTGTAAACCAATTGAGATATCTTTACCAAATTCAATTTTCATAGCTTCAAGATACTTCGCCTATACGCATATATGCGTCCGCCGGTCAGCAACCTTTGTTTTTTCAAAGACTCAAATATGCGTCCGCGGTCGTTAAGCTGTTAAGCCCGTATATTTATTTTTTGTTTATCATTAACGAAAATATATTTACTTTGTAATATATTAAGATAACAAAAAAAATCAATTAAATTAATATTGTTAAAAATACTTTTAAAAATAGTGTTTTAAGCCATCTTTCTCTGGTATTGACGATATTGTGACCAGCGACATTAAAATTCAATAATACGCAATATAATGTGGGATTAAACATTCAATATGAAAATAGCCAACGTTTCAACGTTGGAAATAATTATTTCACGATGGTCAAATTTAATAACGTTTTTAACGACGGCGGAACGCGCGAAGTGTGAATTTATTGGAAAGTGTTCCGTCTCTCGCCTCATGCATAGGCGGCAATATCGATAGGCGGATTTACGACGATGGCGATATCGTTGAAGCGTAGTTTAATATTCCGCCCACTATGCACCGCTAAAGCGTTCAACTCAGTGACAATTCTACAAAATAAACGATATGTGACCGGCTAAAATAATTTACAGCTCTCAATAAATTGTATTTTTGTTGATTACGGTTAAAATAAATTAAAAATTAACAAAAAGGAGCTCGCCACGTTCAACTCAATGCGGACTATCTGAGACACACAGCTGTACTCGATTAAAACCAAATGCCACTTGTTCAACGCATGCATTCTGACGGTACTGCTTTACGGTTGCGAATCATGGCACCTGACAAAGACTCAGAAAAACCGTATACTGAGCTTCGAGAACAGATGCTTGCGTCGGATAATGGGGGTGAGGTGGTTTGATTTTGTGAGGAATTCAGAGATAAGGGAGCGTACAAGACAGCGTCCCGTCACGTCAGTGGTTATGGAGAGACGTTGGAACTGGCTGGATCACGTGCTGCGGATGCCTCCGGAAAGCCTCAATCCTACCTGCCTCTTCTTTCAACCGGTGGGATTCGACGTCCGTCGGGTACTATCCATAGGATGTACTCGGCGGAACTGAGGGATGCTGGCATGTCATGGGAGGAAGCAAAGCAATTGGCGGGAGACAGGGAAACATGGAGGTGCCGCGTGACGGCCATATGCTCCACATAGGGAGCGAACATGGCCAAAGAAGACGGTTTAAAACGAGCATATTTTAATATGACTTACGATAAAATATAAAGAAATTTCTAAAAAGAATACTATTCCACCAAATTTCTTTAAGGAATGCTATCAATTTACTTTCTTGAAACTCGAAGATATTTTTTAAGCTTAAAGCGTTCTTTTCTTCTTCTTCGGGGCCCAGTTAAGACATTGACTCACCTATTGGTAGAGTAAGGTTTAATAAACGAGATCACAGTGGATGATAATAAATTATATCCATACTCTAAAACTTAACAAATTGAATTGTTTTTCAACCAAATATTGTTGTCGATTTCATCATATTTTATAATAAAATCAAACAAAATTCTTACAAAATATAAGAATTTCTCTACAAAATTTGCGACTGCCTTAATTCATAACAGGTAAATGCAGAGGAACAGAATTTTTCTTGTTTGTAAATTAATTACTGTTTTATTACGGTTGTTTTATAACACTCAATTAAGGTGAACAACGACACAAAGACGCCTATTACAGTTATGTATTCATTTGATGTTTGCCAACTCATTAAAATTCTATTCAATATTTTTATGACCAAGCTTCTGATGTTGACATAAAAAAAATGTAGAAAATGCGCACGACAGTTTATTTTTAAGACACAATTATCATACTGTCATATTTATCTTGAAATTGTCATAATTTTATTACACGTACGTCATATCGTTAATTGTGAAGCCTTTTATATAAAAAAAAACCATAATATATATTTTTCTGTGTTACTTTAATATATTGTAAGTAATTTGAAACAAGGAACGCATTCCGTAATAATTGGTTGTTAAAATATATTTCAATAGAAAATTGAATTTGATAACATTGTTATTAAAATTTTTCTGAAATGATATTCCACAAAGTAACCGCCGAATCTATCAAAAATATATTCCGTTTACATGTCGACTGTGGAAAGGAAAAAGGACGTAACCCACAAATATAAAATTTTATAGGAGGCGCTAAAAACGTGTTCTGATGATTTTGTGACGTATGTAAATTATGAATTATACACAACTTTGAAGTGCACGGAGACTTCTAAGTTGGTGCCTAATTGAAAGAATCTAATATTAATTAAAGAAATTGTCTAGGAAAAACATTTACTTCAGTCTTTTTTTTGATTTTAATTTTTTACAAGGTCATCTTTTTCAAACTTTAAAGCTAAATTTAGATACTAATTCGGCATTTGCAGCTTTTGACAGAACGTGTATCAAGTTTTGATACATTGTGATTATCGAAAAAAACCTGTTTTGAAAATACTGTGGGTTACGTCCTTTTTCTTTTTCACAGTCGATGTAATAGTTTCCTTATATTTTATTGCTTCATGAAACTAATTTTATGAGCAAGCGATGTTTACAAGGAATATGAATTCTGTTGAAAAAACTGATATTAATTTTAAGCAATTAACGATATATAAGAGAATTAAAAAGTAGTAGCTTTACTAACGACAGCTGGGCAGTACACTATTAACATTTAATATGATTGACCCGGGTCATATGGCGCAGCGGTTAGCGTTGCTGGCTTCCGTGCCGGATCTCACGGGTTCGAGTCTTAGTACGAACAGCATTTTTTCGATCTATTTTCTATTGTCCATCTATTTACACTAAGGCTTCCAATGTCGGTATCCAAGATCTTGATCAATGTGGCGCTCTCGTAATCTCGGGATCGTGGAAATACCAATCCCGGTATTTTGGGATTCACTATAACATATAAATAAATAAAATTTTAAATATAAATACTTAAAAGGCTTCAATATACGAAACAAACTCTTCTGGTGTTCTTATGCTGATCATCCTTTGTAAAAATTTGTCTTATTCTTAATAAATTTAATAAAAAAAAAAACAATTGCCGTTAATAATATATGTACAAACAAATGTAAATATTTCTGTTCGAAGGCATGGGAGTTTGTGATGTATTAATTTCCTTCCCACCCTTTCCATTCTTCAACAACTGGTCATAGTGAGAGCGATAAGTTACTACTCTATTTGTAAAAGAGAGGTTGAGCGACTGACTGATAAACAGTTCCCGTAGAAAAAAATCTATATACTCCATATTGGGAGCAAACATGGATCAAATAAATAAAAATGAGTACAAAAATACTAAGCAAAGATTTGCACAATATTCGTGATTTCGGTATTTTTTTTGCGAGTAGAAGACTATTTCTACACGGCTGTTTTCAATATGGCCTTGCAACATTGTTTGTCATGGAGTTTGGTTTTCTAATCTGCCGAAAATGTAGTGATGCGTATACAAAGCGTAGATGATTGATGCTTATAAATTGATAGGCGATCTCTAAATGATTGGAAACCATTTGCTTAATTAATCAACGTGGAAAATAATTATTATCACAATGTTTACCGGGAGCTTTGTATCGCTTAGCAACTTGGCAGAGTTGCGCCAAACACACCGCAAATAAAAAAGTAACGACACGGCACCATTGAAGTGTTACGCAATATTTCTCGAAGTAGAATTTTCTAAATACCACGATAAAAAAACCACATCTAAACTCTAAATCTAAAAAGGTAAGCAAATATATTTATTTAAAGATAATATAAAATCCAATAATTATCAAACTTGCATCTTTAAAATGGACGTAACTTTATTCGTTAATTATAATTGTTGCTTGTTGAATAAGATACGTAATATATTAATATTTAAAAGAATTTTACAATTGAATATTTTTTTTCAGATTTTTATGCAGTTTTAAATAATACTTTTTTTTACTCATGTCTGCTCCCAATATGGAGCTTATAGCCTCCTAATGAAAGTATATGGTACATATATCAACAGAAGTTTTTCTACGAGAACTGTTACTCAGTCGCTCAACCTCTCTGTTTCAAAGAGAGGTATAGGGATATAAAGATAAGGCTAGGACATTACTAGTGGTTAACTAATCGCTCTCGATGCACCTGTTATTAAAGAATTGGAAGGATTAGAGGGTATTTTTAGACATCACAAACATACCTTCGAACAGAAATCGATCGTAAAAACGCTGTTCATATTGGGACTCAAACCCATGAGATCCAGAACGGAAGCCAACAACGTTAACCACTACGCCATAGGACCTGACGTCAACTACATATAATCAACAAAATATTGAATTCTAGTAAGTTCTTTAAAACATTAAGGAAAAGTTACGGCTGTGTATTTTTATCATATTTCTTGAGCTTTTTCGCACACAGAAGTAAAAATAAATTAGGTTTAAATAGTCAGCAAATAAATAAAAAATATTCCCAGGCTAGAAATATTCCAATGCTTTACCAGTTTCCTATCAGTTTTAACTATTTTGTTGTTCGATATCTTCCCTGTTGCTATTTTTAACTGTACCAATATAACACGTGTAAGCATTTTGATAATAAATTTATAATATAACATAATGTACGGCTTTAATTTTCCAATATATTCTTGGGTTATTATAAGTATTATGTAACTATGATATAAAACAAACAGGTAGATGTTTACTTGTTGCTCAACTAATTGCCTGCTGCGACAGAACTAATTAAAATCGCTTAGGTAATTTAATGAATATTAATAGTCCTTAGCATTTTCAAAAGCACCACGACAGACGATACGTGAACAAAATACTAAATAATTTATCATTCACTAAGTGAGACGTTACTTATGAAAAACACTTTAAAACATCTTCATTAATCACTAAAACTGTGTTAGCTGTCAATTCTTATAAGTAAAATATTATATTTATATTAAGTGAAGCTCATTTTTAATAAGTTTTGATTTGTGATATTCTATAATGAGATGAAGCGAGCTCTGCTATTTGAAAATATTTAAAACATCAGGATTTTAAATGTTTCCATAGTTTAAGTATACACAAGATTGATTCCCAATACTAAATGATTATTTTCCGATCGAATTTTATATCTGTAATGCCTTAATTCACTGCCATCCATGTTATGTAAAAAGAGCGATTAGCTTAAAGAAATATTGAGAAACTGACTTTTATTAAGATAAGAAGTTTCTACGATTTCCATTGTTAGAGAATATAATTAAAAGAAAAAAAGAATTACTTATGTTGTGATATTATTGACATAATTTCGTTTCAGAAGTTATTAACATTTATACGAAAAAAACGCTTTTTTGTATTTATTCAAAAATTTTAACCATAGATCAGGACCAATTTTTCTCTTCACAAGTAATAAATATCAACTGATGAAACTGATTCTGATCTTAATTAAAAATGTATAATTAGTATAAACAATATTACAACACTTCCCTCACTCACAAAAATCTGGTCGTGATAATATTATTGATTTGTAGAATACGATTAAAAGTAAAGTTATTTGGAATAAAGAAAGTGTTAAGCATTTATTTTTTTAATTTTAACCCACAACAAACAAAATCGTTAGCATGTTTTATGTTAAAGTAATTTATTACTGTTCTATAAACTCTGTGAAATTAACTAAACTAAATTTTTAAGCATGATTTGGTCCAAAAGTGTCTTATAATCATTCAAAGCGTATACTTTTGTGCTTTGTTTACTTAAAAGCGGTAGACGTAAAACTTTACAAAATCAACCTTTGAATATAATTCCCAAAACTGATTATCTAAAAGTCTTAATGAAAGCGTGGGTTTTTAATAGTCTTAATATTATATTATATCTTACTATTTAGATTTTATTTGAACTCTCAACCGAGTACTTGCTAAGCATTAGACGTGTCGTTGACGAGTTTAATCATGATAGATGATTTTACAATATTTTTTTCGTTATAAAATATACTATGCAATCAAATATTGAGACATTTATATCATTGGTATTAGAAGATAGTATTGTATAGTTTACATATAACGTGTAATTTGTCAATTCTTAGTGGAACAATTTAATATTTGCAAAAGAAAAACAAAATTGTACTATTTTCATAATTGGAATAGTGATCAAATGATTTTATGAGGTTTCATTCATCATTGTCGCCCACTGTGGTCTAGGTGGTTAAAGCTTGCTCTATCGACCACGCGGGTCTGGGCTCGATCTCCGATAAGGTCAATGTCAAATTTAGATTTTTTTCAGTTAATATTTCTGACTTAAGACGTGTTTGAGAAGTTAATTAACCTTGAGTTGATCTTTAGTAACTTACATTAAACTTCATTTCATCGAGTTTTTTTCGTATGACCTTTCAACTTTAAAATATTTGGCGCATTAGCATTAGCTGTAATTCCAAATATTATTTGAATTTAAAAATAGAAAATCATTAACTCATGAAAAATAAATTTGGAAAGGTTTATTTATAAAATGATGGTAAGGTATACAAAAAGTCTGCCTGTGTAGTCAAGTGGTCAACGTCGTTGGCTACCGCTACAGAAGTCAAAGGTTCGACTCCCAGTACGGGCAGTTGTATAAATTGATTTTTCAATCGATTTATGAATTTTTGTTCAGAGGCATAGATGTATGTGATGACTTGAATTCCCCCCTCCCACCCATCCTATCCTATGAACGAGGCGTATCGAGACTGATTAGCTAACCACTAGTCCTGTGCTAGCCTTTTTCTTCTATTCTTACTCTCTTTGGAAAAAGAGAAATTGAGCAACTGAGTAACAAGCAGTTTTCGTAGAAACACTTCTGTTGATATAAACTCCATTAGGAGTCCATTGGGAGCGAACATAGTAAAAAAAATACAAAACTGTTTTTCCTGTATCTACAACAAAATATTTACATCTAAAATTTCGATACCATATTAAAAATAAATTGTTTCTAATTTGTCATATTTAATAAAACAAAATGTTGATAATTATAATAAGCATGTTTATATGAAATATCTACAAGTATTGTCAATTTTATATTTATAGATGAGAAACATAGCAAAATTATATTATTGTTATTTTATAAACAATTATAATGTTATTTTACACAGATAATCAATAAAATTTGCTTGCTGTTTTAATTTTCCCTTAAACATTCCAGGTAAAGGTATGAGCAAAAAAACAATTCAAAATTTGATCGAATAGCACTTTAAAATCGAAAACAAGACCAGAGCAGAATCGCTTTATTGGCGATTTTGTGTAGAACCAACAACACTTTGAGTTTATAGCGGTCCTAGATGCCTAAAACGATTTAGATGACCAAAACAAAAACATTTTAGCATAAGAACCTTAAATAGAACATTGACTGAAAAGAGGGTTGACGATAAATTACGAGCGTGGCTTTAGCTTTTCTCGAATGACTTTGCAAACAAGACTTTTTGTTTGTTTCAATAAATGCTTTCGCCTACGAAGCGTTACGGTCACAGAGATCGTAGCTAACGGCGTAGACAATGGCTACAGTATCAGAATAGTGCGGTCAAATGATATATTAAACAAAATAATAATACTAAATTTACAATATTTTTTACACTGATTCAAATGTGACTTGTGCTCTGTATAGCTGATAAAGAATCGTCTACGCCAGTGTTCCCCAACCAGGGCCGCAGAGACTTTTTGCCGGGTCGCAAACAGTATGCCAAATTAAAAAAAAATCGTCATGCAAAAATAATAAATATAAGATCTTTTTTCGTCTTTACGTTTACTTGTATTTTAACTTATTGTTAAATAATAATAATTCATATAATGATGCGACAGAAAATAACTTAAAAATATGTAACGGGAAGTGAAATACCCAGCAAATGTGGTGAAACCGGCAACCGATCTCGAGTGTGGTATAATATGGTATGACTTTAAGCACGTGTCAAGAAAACGTCATTTCAAATTATATCCTTTTGTGTATAATTGTCCTTTTTTCAATATCTATAAATTATTATGTCCGCTCCCAATGTGGAGCATATGGACTCCTAATGGAGTTTATCTCAACAGAAGTGTTTCTACGAGAACTGCTTGTTACTCAGTTTAAACGCACTAAAACACCGATATTAGTAATATTTATGATTAGTATAAAATCTTTCTGGTGAAAAGTAGACATCAATAATGCGGCTCTGTATTAGTGGTCCGCAATTTTTTTTCCTTTTTTTACCAGTCCGCAGGTGTAAAAAGATTGGGGAACACTGGTCTACGCAGTATTGAGACATCCAGTAAACTAAAGTTGTCTACGCTTAAATATGTAAAAGGTGTTGTTTGTTGGCTACGATTTGCGTGAGTTCTGAGCACAAAACTGGAAAAGCGACACAGTAGAGATGCTTAAGTGGAGAGAGTTGTTTCTGGATACTACAAATTACTTCAGGTTGTTGTTATCAAGATAATTACGAACAGAGAAGAAACAGAGGCTGCATACTCATAAGGGGTGGTGGTGGGATAGTCAACAACCAATGGATGAGGTTTATGAAAAGGGAAGTTAAGTGACCGGCAATCCCCTTGTTAACGTAAAAAACATCTCAGATCAACAGTAATTGTGATATATAGTTTATATGTATTATTAAACAAAAGATTAGTTGAATTTTGAAATTTCTCGTAAATACATTTATTTCAGGTGCTTACTAAAACATACTTTCAGTTTTTTAATATTTTATATATAGCAGCATATTTTTTCATAATAAAAGCATATTAATTAAGTAAAATTCGATTTCTTTCATAATTATTGCGAATCATCATATCAGAGTGATAAAAAAATACTCGCCTTCTCCGAAAAATCCCGAATAACTCTCAGATTAACCGAGCCCCTTGTTAACATTTTGGCAGGCCACCGCTGAATCAAACGACGTCTAATATTCAATATAACATATTAAATCTTAGATCCAATGAATTGTGAGGCTGTTTTGGTTCAGTATAGATTCTTGATTAATATTGACTGTGGAAAGGAAAAAGGACGTAACCCACAGTTTTTTTTCGATAATCACAATGTATCAAACATGATACACATTCTATCAAAAGGATGTAAGCTGCAAATGCCGAATTAGTATCTAAATTTAGCTTTTAAGTTTGAAAAAAGATGAGCTTGTGAAAATTTAAGCCAAGAAAAAGACTGAAAAAAAGATTTTCCCTAGACAATTTCTTTAATTAATATTAGATTTTGACAATTAAAAACCAGTTTAGAAGTTTCCGTCTACTTCCAGGTTGTGTATATTTCATAATTTGTATATGACCCAAAATCATTAAAACACATTTTTTTGTGCCTCCTGTAAAATTTGATATGTGTGGGTTACGTCCTTTTTCGTTTACACAGCATAACTATGCTATATAATATATTTGATAGCACCTTGACAACGCTAAAATCTTTAATTAGGTTAAAATGTCTAGTCAATTATCTAACATATTTCGTCACGATCACTTTAAAATATTGTGCAGTCTTACGGTATTGCAGTTTTCTTCATTTGAATAAAATATTAATAACTGACTGAATTAAAAACAATGCATATTTTGCGGAGAACAGACACGGGGAATAATAGGCTGTTTTTCTACACGTGTCGATATCTAGTGTCTGTGGCTCACGCGTTGGGTAGGTCAAGTGTCATAAAAAGTCAAGGTCGAAAAACACGTCCGCTTGCAGCGTAGATTACCAATCCCCATTTATCAGATATTTTTAAATCAAACCACACTTCAAACACAAATGTATGATTTTAATCAATGCTTAATTGTTTTTATTGAATTAAAAGAAATCTAGATTTCTATCAGACCTCGTGTAGGGATTACAATAACGGTATTACCGAAACTGCAATCCGGTTTTCATAATGTTTTTTCGATACTGAAATAACAATTTTCAAAATAAAAAAATACCAGCATTTCAGTATTGAAAATAACTCAAAATTAAACTGTGAGTGTAAAAAAATGTAATTACATATTTTAATATATTTTTTTCGGATGAATTAAAACATACTATTTTTAATTTAATTATGTTGTATCAATATTAACATACGGCTGCGTTGTCGAGTCTTAACGGCGTTGACTAAGAGCGCGGAGGTCGCAAGTTCGAGTCCCAGTACGAAATCTCTTCATTCGATTTATGGATTTCTATCTAAAAGTATGGATGTATGTGATGTCTTGACTTTCTTTCCACTCATCATTTCCTAAAACCCGCGTTGCGAGAGCGATAAGCTAACCACTAGTTCTGTCGTAGTCGTATCCTCCTATCTCTACTATCTTTGAAAAAGAAATATTGAACAACTGAGTAACAAACAGTTATCGTAGAAAAAACCACATTGGAAGCGGACATGAATTGACAAAAAATTGAATTTGAAATAAAAAAATTAAAATTTATGAACCTTTTAATGGTGTATTATTGTTTTAAGAAACCGTAAGATATTAATGAAAATCATCCGTTTATGATTTTGATATATCTTTTCAATGACATTATTTTATACTATGAAATATCAAAATACCAAATTCAACTTAACTCTTCGGTATTACGATCACAATTGGACGTTTGTTTGGAATACCAATGTTGATATGCCTTGCATGGGCTCGATGTGAAGTGGCTACGTCATCGTACACAACTCACACAACCCATGCGCAACATGTTCATCAAGCGAATTAAGCGAATTTTGATAGATGATACTGCCAGTATTTACATATTTTATAATGACAATTAAGAATTAGTGAACTCATTAAAAGATTAATTTTAAAGAAATAAATAAAAAAGTGATTTGTTATTCAGAGTGGAGTGATGAAAATAACTTTATTTATATTTATATCGACTGTGGAAAGGAATAAAAGACTTAGGTCTACCCACAGTTTACAAAAACATCTTTTTTTTCGATAATCACAATGTATACAACTTAATACACGTTATATCAAAAGAATGTAAGCTGAAAATGCCGATTTAGTATCTAAATTTAGTTTTCAATCGTATATACTTTTCTTGTGGAAATTGTATATATTTTTGTGGAATCTTGTGGAATAGTATATATTTTTCTTGATCAGGAAAAAAAGACTTAAATATTTAATTAATATCAGATAAAGCCAATTAAAAACCAGTGGATCAGTCACCACATACTTCAAGGTTGTGTATATTTCATAATTTTCTAATTAACTTTTTTTGTGTCTCCTGTAAAATTTGTTGTGTGGATTACGTACTTTTTCCTTTCCAAAGTCGATATTTAAATTCAAAATATAAGTGATAGCAAAGTGGAAAACTTAATGAAATGGTAGTGATGTAATACCATACAGTAAAGATAGTTTCAGGGTATGCAAACAAATGTTACATCCATGAATTTTAATTACCCGTAGTGTAAACGTTGGACAGGGTTCTCTTTATATTTAAAAAAAAAACAAAAAAATGTCTGTCAACATATTGCACTTTTATAACACACGCTCTTTGAAAACGTTTCCACTCTTATTCACCGGATGAGCTAAATGCTGACGCCATTTATTTTATGCGCGGCTACACGTTCAGTGCGCTTTTTTAGATTTCAATTACACGTCATCACTAAAAGGTGTGTGCATGTGTGTGTTCATTGTCAACATAGGTCACAGCACGGATATAGTTATTATACGATACATGAAAGAAATTTCAAATGCTTTATTTAATTATATATAAAATAAAAAAAAGTTAATTATAATTGAAGACATCGTCTGGTCCAATACCGCAGCGGTTAACGTTATTGGCTTTCGTGTCGGATATCACGGATTTGAGTCCCAGAACGAACAGCATTTTTTCGATCGATTTATCGACTTCTGTTCGAAAGCATGGGTGTTTATGATGTCTAAAAATTCCCTTCCACCTTATCGATCCTTCAATAACTAATTAATTATATACCATTCCTTTCTTAGTATTATCGTTCTACCTCTACTACTCTCTTTGAAAAAAAAACAAAAGATATTGAGCGACTGACTAACAAACAGTTCTCGTAGAACAACATGTGTTGAAATACCTCTATTAAGAGACTACATGCTCCACATTGGGAGTGGACATGGAAAAAATAATTTAAGTCCTTAAGACCTCTTACAAATTAAATCTACTAATTTTCGTCATATTAAAAAAAAAGTTATACACATAAATTATTTTTACATTTGTGGAGTTGGAGTCGTGCTCGAAAAATAACTAATAACTTCGAGTCCTTTTGAAAAAAAAAGTATTCAAATTTCTGCGGTCAATTGTGGGGTCATTGCAAGCTTAAAAGAATGATTAAAGTAGTGTTTTGAGCTATGGTCGTAGTCAAAGTCGTCACATTTCCAACAACTACACAGCCCTCGTATGTAATAGCTCTGTATCAATATTGTATTCTTTTATCAGTTGAAAAATTTTGTTTATACCGAAAACTGTTCTGATCTTAATAAAAAATATTGATCACTTTTATGATGTTCACTGTCAATACTTGGTGGGAAGGCATTATATTATATTAAGAAAAACACAATGTTTATTTGTACTTATATCCACTTTTATTTAGAAAGATCAGGACCATTGCTAGTATTATGGCGAGCGAAAGCGGTCCTGATTTTGTCATAAGTACAAAGTGCAAAGAAATATTGTATTTCACTAAGAATATTTTAATATTTTTTAACATAATTGTAATGGTAAAGCATTAACTACTTATACGTGTGTTTGACGGTTTTAGTTGAAAAAACAAAACGTTGTGTTTATAAACCGTATTTTCATTAAAAGTATAATAACGATTGTAAAAACATATGTATCGATGGTACTCATAAATACAAATTTATCACTACAGATCCGTACTCCAGGTTTCAAAACGGAAGCACATAGACCAAGGGTGGCCAACCCGCGGCCCACTGGGTGTCTACTTGTGGCCCGCGGAGCATATGCATACGCTTCATTAATATCCGACTTGAAACTGGAATTTGAAAACCGATTTCAAGATTTTTAAAAGCATCGTGTGCTTTTTGCTGCATTTGCAACACCATTCTCCGTAGACGTGAATTTATTGCCAGGAATTTTACAAATGGAACATTGTGAATTGTGTTGTGATGCACAGTTAAAAGAGAAATTCAATCTGGTTGGCTTAGAAGAGTTTTACAAAACATATTTGGACAAGGAGAAATATCCTGCATTTTACAAACATGCTCTATCGATGATGTCGCTATTTACTTATAACACTTACACGTGTGAACAGCTTTTTAGTCGAATGAAGCATATTAAATCTCAAATGAAAACACGAATCACTGATGAGCATTTGGAAAACTGTTTGCGTGTAGCAAAAACATCAATTGTCATCAACATTGATGCACTTAGTTCTGACAAACAAAATCAGACGTCTCACAGAAATTTATTATGTTTTGTTTATTTTTTATTATTATTTTTTGTATTGCTTTACTCTTATCTAATAAACATGTTTGATTCTCAATTTTGTTATATCTTCTTAAAAAAACAACATACATATTTCTGTTTACTTTGAATAATAAAAGAAATTTTGTTGCACGGCCCGGTATTAAATCTCATTTATAAAATCTGGCCCGGCTGCTGAAAAGGTTGGCCACCCATGACATAGACGATCACGGGGACAGGAATTTACAATAAAGATTGTTTATAGCGTACCTGTAATAAATATTCTACCCCTGTATTTATTCAAGCATGTATACTGGTACAACCAAAATCGGATATCGGAATTTAGGGTGTTTTTTCAATACTTAAACACTCAATTTTAATTTACTAAAAAACGATATTTTGATTGTTAAGATTGAACAAAATATATGTCTCCGATAATTTGATTAGTAACAAATACTTTATTAACGTTAATCTAAGAAGCATTGAACGTAAGAATACTTTATCTGCAACTGAACGAATGTGCATGATGAATCAAAACTGACATTCGGTGAACTATAAGTTTAAATGACATATTTTTCATACAAGCTGCAATTGGAGAGAGTCCATAAGAAATTTCTAAGATATTATCATTTCAAAAAATTTTAATTATTTCCCTTTGATAATTCCTTAAAGGAATACTACCCCACCAAATTTCTTTTAGGAATATTATCATTTCACTCTCTTGAAGCTCGGAGATCGTTTTCAAGTTTGAATTGTTCTCTTCTTCTTCGTGGCCAAGATAATAATCCTGAAATTCTCATGACTATTAACTTAGATGCTCCCAATTTATTCTAACGTGGGCGAAACTATGACCAAAAACTTTATGACGTATTAGTCGACAGTTCCAAGGGCCATTCGGCTGATCAACTCATTGTCTAGAGAAGTGGACATTTTTAGTGACAGTACTTGTTAAGTTTTACTTTATTATTTCTTGATTTTGATGCATTATGTTGTGTTTTTTTTTTTCTCATTATATTTGTCAATTGAATGGCGAATTAGCGTCAGCTGTAATTTCATGTACTGTACTTTTAATTTTTAAACAATAAATAAATAAACATTTAAACTTAAATAAAGTAAACTCCCCAATAATGAAGATATAGAGGGATCATTACTGGGGGGCTCATTATTAGGGGGTTAAGATTTTCAATCGATTTTTTTTTATTTGAAATGCGGAATTACATATTATTTTTTAATTAATTAATTGATCATAAATATGTATATTACTTAAGCATATACGTATTCAAAATTATTTAAGTCGTGCACATTATCAAGACATGTGAATTTAGATATGTATTTTAAATACAGATTTGTATGAACTATTTTTATGAGTTTATTAGGAGTTTTATTTGTTTCATTATTCGGGAGATTTAACTCATTATTGGAAAACCTGCCGCAAATGTTATTGGGGGTTCATTAGCGGGGAGCTCATTATTGGGGGGTTTACTGTACACTACAAAAAAGCTGGTATGTATAAAAATGTAAAAATAAAGTAAAATATTAAACGTTTGGTCATGTAACGTGGACACGAAGCCTACTACACAAAAAATAAAGTCGTATGCTTCGCTTGTTCCCTATAGATTCACTCAGGATTGTAATAATTATCCCTCTGGAAGGGAAGTCCCTCGCGTTTATTTCACCTGTTTGAAGTCTCCACTCTTCCGGTTTCCTATTGTAACAAGATAGCCGAGGATAATTGTGTTTAGGAACGACCTCTGTAACTTTGTCAACAGATTTTACTTTTAGATATTTAATGTCAATATTTTATGTCGCCTGCTTTGGCCCAGTTGGTTAGAGCTTGCTTTATCGATCACGCAGGTCTGGGTTCGATTCCCGGTCATTTGACAGTGAATTTGAGAATTATTCAATTCAAAGTTGTAATCGAAGACTGGGTGTTTGTGATTTTAATTCACATTATGTCTTCTCCTCCCATCATTCTGATCCTTTAATAACTGGGTGTAGCAATAGCGATTAGTCAATCACTAGTCATTTTCTAGCTCTATCCTTCTTTACCTACTACTCACTTAGAAACTCAGTAACAAAAAGTTCTCGTAGAAAAACGTCTGTTAAGATACTTCCATAAGGAGGCCACATGCTTCACATTGGGAGCGGACATGGATAAAAAAAATCTGTTAAAGTTTTAATTTTTCAAAGATCTCCTGTGACGAATTATCATAAAATTGTACAGAATTACATATTAGAGCTAAAGTTTTATTTTAATTCTTTAGACGTTCTCAGGTGGTGGATCTAATAATGATTATTTTTTTCCAAAACTCTCCAAAACCAATAATTCTAATTTGAAGTAAGCAGATGATTAATTACCTACTCTAAATTAGTATTAAAAAAACAGAACAGGAAAGAAAATTCTTTTGATCATCTTGATCGTAAAGGGGAATAAACTTTCTTTTTATAATTTACTCAGATTATACTAAGCTGGAGTGGTACAAAGCTTTGTAGAAATACTTGACATTTTAAAAGTCTTTATGAACACTATCGGAAAAATTTCCTGTTCAGACAAAGATGGAAATAAAAAAAAGTGTAAACACGGTAAGTCAATTAGTTATGTAAAGAACTCTCAGATAATCTGTAGGGGTTCGAGAATAAAAGAACATAGATTTTATTACATCCGTATAAAAAATGACACAGAGGTTAAATCTGATGACCAAATACTTGAAAATGGAGCCCATAGTTGATTTTTGAATGAGTGTGCCAACACTTTACAATGCTTTGACTGAAACTTATACAGAGAAACAATAAAAGGTAAAGCAAGTATTCAGAAATCAAAGTGGTAATGGTTCTGCGTTGCAAATACAGAAATTTCCTCTTCTTAAGCCCTACATACATAACTATATGCTATATAGCTTTTCCGGTTCTAAGCTCAAGAAATGCGACCCCAATACCCACATTTTCTTAAATATCTATTTCAATATGGGTGATACAATGTTTATGATTAAGGTATTCTTAAATCATAGTTTTTTGGACCTTTTGTAGTTTATATAAATACGCGATAACGAGATAAGCGCCCGCGATGAGCGATCGTTCGTAAGATAGCTTGGCTAAATGCGTCAGTTGCAATTTCATATGTGTGCTGGGATGACGTCTTTTTTACGCGCAACTTAACGCGCAGAGAGATATTTTAAAGCCCTTAGACTATTTTTTTTTGAAATTCATAAGAATAAGGCCAATAATGAGGAAACCACTGGGGTCCCTAAACGACCCCCATCGGCAGAGAAGTATTTTTCTAGTCTCCGAGCCGCGAGAGTTAACATAACTCAAGACGCAGATCACGTTGTCAGATGTAGTATTTTATAGTCATTAAATAGGATCTACAATGATAATAACAATGCAACCCCAACCCTTGTTGGGTAACTTAAAGTACATCAATAGTACCTTAATTATTGTAGTGTGTAGTAACATTATAATGCATCGAAATCAAGTTTTCTGAAAATATCACCTCACTTCACCTCTGATTACATAAAAATGAAAGTAATATTATCACGCAATCAAAACCTATTTTTTCCTAACGGCAATTTTCTAATAGTACTTTAATTATTTTGTAGTGTGTATTAACTGAGTTTACTTAACTTACTTTAAGACGTGTAGAAAATTATAATGCATCTAACTCAAGTTTTACTAAAATATCACTTAGCTCACTTCACATCTCATTATATTAAAATGAATTTTATATTATCACGCAATCAAAACCTATTTTTTCCTAATGGTAATTCTCCAATAGTACCTTTTTTTCGCTGTCGTCAAATTTGTACACAACATATACATATAATACAAATATATCCGATATCCAATAAATGAACACATTTCCATTTACATGAATGTGGTGGATATGCAATGTGTTCCTCATATTGTATTCAGGGTTCAATAGATTAGTCATCGCATATATAAAATCAGAATATTATGCTCACCAAAAATCAATACCACGTACAGAGTTATCTTCCAATACCAATGCCAAGTTTATCTTATCTATCACTCATCTTTTTACAATCGATGCCATTTTTTTGCACTATTAAATGATGTAATATTTTTTACCTGCGCTCAATTTGCGTGCAGACAATTTCTTTTAACAAGCATAAAAATTCAAGGATAAAAGTAATACCCAATTTTTAGAACTGTTCTCTCATTTTTATAATATTTTCGACTGATTAGATACAAATACTTCATCCCTTGTTGATCCTTGGCTTTATCATGCTCTGAATATATTTTTGAGTCAATTTTTCCCAGAGGCACGTCAATATAAGTTATTTAAGTTATCCGTCAAACTGTCCGATACAAAATATTATATAGAAAAAAATTGGCATTAAACGTTAAGGACATTGCAAATAAGTGATAAATTATATTATACATTATTATACAGAATGTGGAAAGGAAAAAGAACCTAACATACACAAAACATTTTTTTTTTTATGATTTTGAGCAAAATGCAAATTATGAAATACACACATCTTTAAACATGCAGACTTATAAACTAGTGCAGGGGTGGGGAACCTTCTATTTTCTAAAAGCAACGTTCATTTATCTGATTCAACATAAGGCCGCAGTAAAAAATACATTAACACTAGGGAATCTTTGACCAGCGCTTTTGAAATCATGGGATTTTTTAAACAGTTTCTAATGCCCAGAAATTTGCGGATTTCTTAGGTCTTCGACTTAGGTCTTCGAATCCAAAATCTCAGGAATTTACAAAAAATAAGTTGGCCGATCAAGTCTTAAAGCCGCACCAGAGTACCCAAAAGGTCACGGGTTCCCCACCACTGAACTAGTGTTTAATTGAATTAATCTAATTTTTATTTTATATATTTTTGAAGTAAAACCTTTTTTTTAGACATTTTTCCTGGTTTCAATTATTTATATGACTTTCTTTTTGCAAACTTAAAAACTAAACTTTAGATATTAATTTAGCATTTGCACCTAACATCCTTTTAATAGAAAGTGTATCAAGTTGTATACATTGTGATTATTGAAAAAAATGGGTAACGTCCTTTTTCCTTCTCACAGTCGATATATTAAATTACTCTAAAGAACGATTATTGAATCGTCAGATAGATAATCAAGTAATTTTCAAGTAATTGACAAATAAGAAGATTAAATTTTTAGTTTGATACGCATCTACAAAATATCTAGTGAGAATTTTTATATTTAAATCTTCGAAGAATTTTCTCTTGCAAAACTAAAATAAGAACGTGTCAAAAAATAATGTTATATTTTGTTTTATTGATTGTATTGCAAAAGAAATGTGACAATGTTTTACATGTAAATAGGACAAAAATATCTTTTTATCACGTTCAAAAATAAATTTCATTTTACGAGTCATGCTTCATGTATTTGTATCTAATATAATATATATGTATCTCTTGGGGCATTAAGAGATAAACCTAAGCCACCTCGTAGATGTGACCTTTTACTAATACATTTTATTTACGGAAATGTAAGACGAGAGACCTGTCTTCACTTTAAACTGAAATAGTACCCGAGGAACGTTCAACTTTTTCAAAATACGGAACACAAATAACAATTAAACGAAAAATAAATCTAGGCGATGTTTTACGTTAATACTTGTCACAATTAAGGACCATACTATTAGGGATTCTGAATTCTTGGCTTTTTAATATCCCGATCAATGCAAGACAAGAGGTAAGCTGCGCGGGCCAATCCAGCAAATGCGCGGCATAACTTATCATATATGATACAAAAAATAGTGTTTCTTTTTCTTTTGATTTGCGTAATAAATAATATTACCATTTATGATTTATAAATATATTTTAAATTATAATTGAAATTAATAAAAAATAAAAATAACCGAACTAATTCTATTTTTGTACATAAAACAAAATCACACATAAATTTTAAAAATGAGTAAAATTAAACAATTTATCAGTAAGTTATAAATTTATTTACAAAAATTCTAACTTTTTACATCGTTCCTTAAAACTAATCTTTATATTATATAGTCATTAAGATCAATTCTGTGATATTATAAAAGATAAGCATTTTACTCTAGTAGAATTATCTAAATATTCAATTACTAATTTATGTCGGTCAATTAGCGTTATTCAAATTAAAAAAAAAAGTTATTTGAATAGTTGTATTGGAGTGCACGCCAACCCGGAGTGAGTATTGAAACTACTGCGCGATTGCCCGCGCGCGCAGCGTAGACGGAACGTTAGTCCCAAAAAATACTCGTGTCTTGAAACCATCGTACTATAGTAGTTTTTGTAAACAAATATTTTTATGCATGAACACTGTTGGTAGCTCAAAACTTATTCAAACTGATGTTTTAAATTAGGTACCGTAAAATATATTAACACTGTTTTATAAACATTAATATTGCTTTTTATTACAAATCGTGTGTAGAGATTCTTACATTACATTTGTATTGAATTAAAAAATCTCTATTCTGAAGTCTCAGATTGTTTTGATAAAATGTTCCGGGATCCGAGACTTGGAAAATGTGTCGATTAACCAAGAATTTATTCTCGGGTTTTCTTGACACAAATTCTCTACGTGTTAGTTATATCATACAGAAAATTGTACGTTATTTAAAAATATTGCTTCGAATCGGCTGTCAAAATTAAAAACCTAACAAAAGAAAATTATTCAAAATTTCATTTAATTGCAATATTAATAAGGTGATTTTCCTATATTTCTACATTTCATACAAACTATTTGGATACATTTTTAGGTGACGTATTTTTTATGAGTCACCTTAAATTTTCAACATGTCCCAGTCATATTATTTTCCGACATTATAAATGTATTTATTTATATTAAAAGAATTTATGTTGATTTTACGAGTATGTTATATAACGTCGAAATGATTATCTCCATCTAGTTTACTTCTGAGATTTTGAGTGATTAAAACTTTAAAACAGCCTTGTCTACCTTTGTAGATAGTTTTTCAAATAAAACTTTAATTATTTGCAATAGGAAATCATTTTTGTGAAATGTAATAAATAATCTTATTAAACTTTTACATCTTTTGGGAATTTAATGTATATTTTAAATATTTTTAAAGTACGGCTATCAATTTTCCGAAATACCTTATATTTCCCTGCTTCAAAATTTACATCAAAGGCGGTGTCGAGTTAAGCTGAATAAATCAATTATTTAGAGTAAAACGGAAGCTAAATAAAAAACAAATAGGAAACGATAGGTCGAGTAGAATTCTGTCAAAGTTGTGTTTGAGACCCAATATGTGCAGACAATGAAAGTTAGTCGCGATATTAGAATGAATCTAATATATAACACAAAGCGAAATAGTTCTTCGTTTAAACAAAATAATGTAAAATTAAGATTCAATTAATTGTTACAAAGTTGTACGTTTTATTCTTTCTTTCTGTCTTTTAAAAGAAAAGTGTTTCAAATAAAACAATTCGTTGAGAGGTAGTTTTTGAAATATCTGAGACATGTTGATGATATTGCACTGAAAAAAAATCAATTTAGCAATATCGAATGCGATTAACAAATCAACGGCTCCGTTTATGACGTAATTAATTTGCGAAATATTTTAACTGGATGAATGCCACAGACGAAACATCTCGTCAAATTTTCCGTGCTCAACACACCAGGGACAAGTTATCTTGTCAATATTAATTCAATTATTAATTGCAAATTATAGCTTACGTATTTTTTTCTACGAAAGCTAAAAGGTTAAAAAGTTAAAATGGTTTTAAATCATTTGATAAACATCACCATTTGCTATTCAAATATAAAAGAAATATGACTAAAAAACCTCTATGACTATATGAAGAAATCTTCCGATTCTACTACCTATATATTATACTTTTCAAGAAATACAATACGGCATCACAAATATATGTTTTGCTTTATTATAATCATAAACATATTATTCTTCCATGGAATTGTTCATTTTAAATTTAAATGTAAAATATACAGTGATGCAGCTTTTTTGTAAGTATTCTTCAATAAACAATACACTTTGTATGAGAAGGTAGCAGTTTTATTTAATAAAAATTTAATAAATTCCCGAGTGACACCTAGGATTGCCTGAGATTACGTTTTGTTTACGGCAAGCTGATACAATGAAATGAGATAGAGCCTTATTCACACACACTGACACAACTTACATAAAAGCTTGCATATGTCAGCCGGGCGAAAAGAATGAAAGAATGGCGTAGAGTGTCGTAGTATATCTACGACGGTACTATAGAAACTCATATCGAGTCTACGGCTTGGGCTACGCGGAAAAAATATTACGTGTTGCTTTATTTTCACGTATTTGGTTGCCGTCACAACAAGTTTCACGAGGCGAAAACGGACATAAAATTTCCACATTTTAAATTGCAATATCCGCATTTTTTTACAACAATCTTACAGGACTTGATATATGAAAAATGTTGTCTTGATATTGTGTAAAGGTTTTCATAATAATATAAACTTTAAATAATAAAATTAGAAACGCTTTATATTATTCCAAATACTAGAGCTAAAATCTCTAAATAAAAACATGAGGTAATAAACGATAACTAATAGTAAGTCAATCACGCAACTTTTGTTCTCATGTAGTGTTACAATAGAATGATGTAGTTTCGAAAAGAATCAAAGTCAGTTAAATAATCTTTTCATATCAAGGCTTTCGATTCCGGGTTCTTAGTCTATTTGGTATTGTAATTCCGGGTTTTTGGAATTTACAATAACATACAAAAAAAAATCAAAATTTAAAATTTAATACATCTCAATTAACTTAATACGATATATTTAATAATAACATAATAATCGACTGTGCAACTCAAAACGCTATGTTTAATTGCAGGAAATAGTGGAGACTTATTAAATTTGTTACATTTTTGTTAACTTGTGTGGTCTAGTACGGTACTCCTCAAACTTTTTCAGGGCACGGAGCAGTGTATATTTTTTAGCGTAGCATTGAAAACCGGCTTTATTATGTAAATAAAATAAATAAATAATATTAACAGAGGAAAATAAATATTTAATATATACAATGTTGAGTGCGAACCAGTTTCTACTGGCCTACGGACCAGTATTCAAGTAGCACTAGTCTAGTGCAAAAAGGTTTACACTAGCAATCAAAAGGGGTTTGTTTCAAGTCTCGAAGAGATCAAATTCGAAAAAGATTTTTTCAATTTTAATTTGAGTTGTTAGACATATAAGCTTGTGATGTTTTTTCTCTTAAGCAACTGTGGTTTAAGACTTATACATAAATTGTCGGCTTAACCGTAAGCTGTGATGTCAAATACTTTTTTTAATTAAAATTAAAGATATATCAAAAAATATATATAACACGAAACCATGACAAATAATCAATCCCAGTATTTAAAACTTTGAATCGCTAAAACTCGGGATCACAAAAAAATTAAATGCTCTAATTTTATAATTCAATAGATTTCCATTAAAAAAAATAGAATTCTTACGCGTAAAAAGTATCAAAAAATGAGAACAAGAAAGTTCCAATCCAAGACTCGAACCCGTTGTCCGCAAACGTGTTGATGAAAGCCTTATAGCGCTTATAGTCCTACTATAACATTTTCTACCTTTTTTACAATTTAAAAAAAATATATATATTTATTTAAAAACTATATTTTTTACCATAAATTATCATATTTTATAAAATTATTATAAAATAATTATTCATATACACTTTTTGGTAAACTTAGTAGGTGTTGCGTTCAAACTTAAGGGAGCGAAGGGTGAGATATCTAACTTGATATTCATACTACCCTAAGCGTCCCGGCGGGAATGGATGCATTCGAGCGACTTCGGTAGGCAGGGCTGTGTAAGGTCGGTTCGCGTTGTACTGGTCTTCAGTCAATTCTGATAGCTGAGAGGTGCATAAGGGGGTGCCCCGGGTCGGGGGCGAGGGGCGCAAGCGCTGCCCGGGCAGGATACCTAGTTTTTAACAACGAATATCGGCACACAGAGTTTCATCGCAAATGTAAAACCGCATAAAAAGAATATGTGCTAATAGTAACAACATGAAAATTTTGATATATAGTTTTTGTCAAGGGGTTTAAAAAAATTGAGTGCCAGTTATTTTCATTGGTTTCTAAGAAAAAAATAAACAATATTGATAATTTTTTTGGTATGTCATTGATTATCAACGTTTCCATAGTCATTTTAAAATAAAAACAATTCAAAAATAATAATTAATAAGTATGTTTCAAATGGTTTTTTAGCTAGGTGTGAAGTGGGTTTCTTATAAATATATGTTTTTAAATTCCCTATGGTACAAAACGTTGAACCCATCACCACCCGCTACGGCTTCTCACTTATTGTGTGTATTATGTAGCGTAACAACATTAGTAAAGTTCAAAATTTTTCCAGGATGTACCAAAAATAAATTCCTCAATTGTTGGTTGCATGCACCACTGTGTGCAGAATAATACATGAAACAATCAAACTAAATTTAAAATAAAAGCTTTCATCTATTAGATTCAACTGTTTTTCCATAAGAAGCGGCAAATTTCTTACATTTGAGAATTATCTTCAGATTTACAACTTCTTATAAAATCAAAATAGTGTATCAAAAATACTTTTTCGTAATCCACCAAATCGAAAAAAAGTGTATGAACCCAATGTGGAGCATATGGACTCTTAATGGAGTTTATCTCAACAGTTGTTTCTACGAGAACTGCTTATTACTCAGTTGCTCAACCTCTCTTTTTCCAAAGGGAGTAGGAATAGAAGGATAGGGCTAGGACAGGACAAGTGGTTAGCTAATCGCTCTCAACACACTCCATTCATAGGATAGGATGGGTGGGAGAGGGGAATTCAAGACATCACGTACATCCATGCCTTCGAACAGAAATTAATAAATCGATTGAAAAATCAATTTATAAAACTGTCCGTACCGGGACCTCCGTAACCGAAGCCAACGACGTCGACCACTCGACCGCACAGGCGAACTGATTAAAATGTATTTAAATTGTCTCTTGTTTAATATTAATTAATTCAAACAGTATTTATGATTTTATATGGTACTTCTATTACATCTCTCATCGCCCACTTTGCGATACGTGACCATACTTCCAGAAGAACCCCGCACTGTAATATGCGCTGATACTGGAAACTAGGTAGAAGCCCCGGCACATCGCATCCATCCCCACCCTCCTCGCATGGACCTGTGGATCTCGTCAGTTTCTCCGTCACTCTCACGACGAGCGGACGCATCCGCGGTCGACGCCCTACTCCTTTCCGTCGCGACGCACGCGAGCGCAACAGATCACCCGCAGGTGTCCGTAGGCGACGCTCTGCGACTGCTTTTGGAACGCCGCGTCGGTTTCCATACCGTTAAAGTTTGCGTCAACTCGTAGACTTCGCTCATTGTGTGTGCATCAAACTTTATGTTGCGCTGCATCGTATACAATATAATATGTATATACATCACTTTTTTTCAATTTATTATTGTTTGTCAAACACATACCCACCCTTACATATATTACAGAATATATTAATACATATACATACATGTATTTTCAGTTTTTATTTTTTGCATATATGAACTTTTGACCTGGATTTTTCGTTTTAATGTATTTTAAATAGAGTTAAGATAAATACGCGATGGCTTTAAAATACTTTATACGGTTAAAACATTATTTTTAATATTATAGAACACTTTTTTACAGTTCATTCTTTTTAGTTATTATTTTTATAGTAAAGGAATATATTTATTTTATTTATAAAAGCGATGAAAGGATGAAGTTTAAATATTTTGTTAAAATTCATTTTAAAGCTTTTTTAAAAATGATTTATTAACACTGAAGAGAAATTTCATTTTTGAAAAATAATGTTATTGTTTAGGGTAATGTGTATTATTTCGCATTAAATTAATCATAATATTTAACACCTTAAGTAAACGTACTAGTCGTTGAACAGTGAGTTCACTGAGATTGTGTTGCACTATTTCAATTTAAACATTATTTATTTATTTTAACAATAACGCGTACAAAAAAAAGAAAAACCCATAACAAACTTTTTAACTAAACGTTTTTTTTTGCCAGACAGAACGATATAAAGCTTGCTTTAGATTTAATTGAAATGTAATAAATAGTATACAATTTAAGAGAAAACAAATAATCATTTTGTATTCAGTAGGTGTACAAACAATGAAATACAAATAAAAACTGTTCTTGGAATTATAAAATATTACAATTTTTGTTTGTATTAATTTATAAAATTGTGTAAAAATAATATGTGATTTATCGATTGTTTATTGAAAGCAGTGAATTCAGTGACTGGGAATACAATTATATCGCTTTAAAACACCGTTGAAAAAATACACTATTTCATATTTTTTTCACAATCTTAGTTTATCGTATTCAATATGGAAAACAATGAACTTACAATACCGTAATTTGGAAAGTAATATTGTTTGTGCTGAGGAGAATGTGAGTCCGATATTTCAACACCCGCTGTGATCAAACCCCGATAGGTAAATATTATTTTCTTTAGAATTTGATGCTTCGTTGAAATTAACATGTGCAATGTTACGACAGATGTTTTACAAGAAAACCATTTCATGTCTCAAATACGCGCTGTTTATTTTTACAAGAATATTTCAAATAATACCGATGCAAATTTAAAAAGTTGATCTCTTGTATGAAAAAGTGCTTTAGCGGTTGGAAATATCCAAAAGGAACAGTCTTCGAAAGGGAAACAAGAATAATAATTTTCGAATACAATATATATGAGATGTTATGTAAAAATATGTTTTTGCAGTAAATAAAGACACTGTAAAAGATATTTGTATTAAAAAAAAAATTAACATAATACATATATTTGAAAACACAAGTTCAAGTACATTATTTCATTAAATAAATATTGGTTCAACATGTCGTTTTATTTAAAAAAAAAATATGATAGCATTAATTTCGTGGTCACTCTTCGTTATATAACTCAATAGATAAGTAAATTATATCGTTATAATTTAATATTTTATGATTTGTGCAGTGTTTTACTTAAAAGTATTAAATTCATGCAGAAAAGTCATTAAAGGTTTAAGTTTATGAACATTAAAGCGTTATTTTTTTACTAGCCACCGCGAATTATTAAAAAGAACTCACGATGCCTTTTATATTCTAAATACATCACTGTATTTCAAATCGGAATCAGTCAAATTTACTAAATGTCCATATCAAATAATGCCACGTTCATTTATTACTTACGGTTAATTCTTACGATTTAAAGCTAGGTGAGTAATTAAATCTCTGAAGTAATATGCTTCAATTTCTTTCCGTTGTGCAAGTTTTCTTCAATTCAAATTAATTTATATTTTTATATTCAATAATTTTTAAATCTGTGTTTAGTTTAGTATTACATTATTATTTATTAACTGAAAAGTTCAAATAGACCACCCGAAGAAAAGACTTTTACAACAGTGGATCAAAAATCACCGATGAAAATGTGAAACTGTTTATATTTAATATTCAACTTCACTATTTATTATTGCACAAAGACAGTGATCATAATAAATTATCATTGATTCTTTACTAATATAAGACTAACACTCTGTGTTAACAATATTTCTAAAACATATTGCACCTACTCATAAAAAACTATTGTTTGATGACCAGCTTAGCGTGGACTAAGCATTTTCAAGCGAACAGATGGAAAAGATCACGCGCAGTGAAATTCCAGTGTAGAAAATATTATAAAAATCTACTTTGTCTTTTTATAAATATAATATTTAAATGTCAAATATAAATAGTTGGTTCTAGTGACCTTATTACTGTGATATAAAAGTGTCAACTTTATGTACATACATTCGCGATTATTAAGTGCAGGAAGTAACTGTAAACTGTAATAAAGTGTGAGCTTAAATTGTCATAAATATGTAAGATACATGATTTGAATGGATATTTACTCTTTCCTGGCTATATATAACGATAATATATTTAATCAGGAACTGACTCCTTGTCAAGTTTTTTTTAAAATCCATGTCCGTTCCCAATGTGGATCATAAAGCTTTTTAATGGACGTTTCACAACAAAAGTTTTTTACGATTTTTTTTATCAATCAACCTTTTATTAAAAACAATACATCAAGCATTAGACTTTTGGCTTTGGTCACACAGTAAGTCTATGGATCTTGCATTGTTTTATATTATGACACTAGCTTATGAGTGTTACGGTACCCGTCACATACAATTCAAAATGTATCTGAGTTGGCGACAAACACCCAAAGTTTTCAAAGCAAAAAAAAATCAAATTTTGCAAAAATTGATTTGAAACATTAAAAATGACGAGAAAAATGACGCGTTACATGGAAAAATATCTGTTTATAATGATAAGTTATATTTACGTATTTCTTTCTTATGTTCATATGTTTATGATCAAAATACGGTACACCTCAACGCAGATTGCGTGGAATTATTTATTACACCATCAAAAGCTACAAATTCATCAGGTGTCTAATGTAATGTTTTTCCGAACAGCTTGAATTTTCTTACTCACGGCTAAAACACTGTTATCCAATCATTCGCGCCGACAAATGTATAACAATTTGTTTTCCATCAGAGTGGGAAATCAATTTATTTTCTCTTTTGCTTATTGAAAGCGTTCCCTCAAGGCATCTCGTACTAATAAACGAATTGAGGTAATAATTTATTTGGAAAGGTGAAACCATAGATTAACTCTAAAATTTTCCGTCAAAGTAAATTAAAATTATTAGCCTTTGGGGAATTTTAATGAAACGTGTTACTTAATATCATTTTTCTTTAATACATTGCTTAGTTTATCTCAAGATCAGCAATATTACTAAACGTATACGTAATCTTTACTGATAATTTATTACGAAACTGTCGTCATTTATTTTATTTAAGCACTTAATTAACTTTAGGGTGATTTTTGTCCTTGAAGAGTTATAAATGATCTTTTTTTAAATTACTTTAATACACAAGACTCTCTAGAGAATAATCATAATTAATTTTAAAAACAAGTCTGGAAGTAAATTTATAATTTCCCGTAATGGCGACGTTATTAATATAACGCTAATCTGAAGTTTTATACTTTTATTAGGTGGCTTACATTTATCCGTTGTTATTATTTAAAAATACTACATACACAAATTAAATTTCTAATATTTGTAATATATATTCTAAGAAGTACAAAAATTGAATTTACTAATATATTTTTTTATGATTTATGTTGCTTCACGATAAGAGCTCATCTTAGCAATCGGAATGTCAATGTTAATATTTTTACAATAAAAATTCGAATTACTTGATTTAATTATTAAAGCTTTATCACAAGAAAATAAAAACAACTATGCGCAATTCTTTTGTTTTTGTTTTGTAGTGTTACCTTATAAACATTTGATGTTTTCTTTGTTTTTTTATTGTTTTTCTCATTGTCTTGAATGGCTTGGCTTAGATCAGCTGATTTTACAAATATTTTAAGTTAAAGCAGTTTCCTGTAACGATGAATATCCCATTTAATATTTTAAGTAAAGTTAGTCTAATATAACTTTTTCGAAATACCAACGTTTTAAATTCGTCGTGAAAACACTTACTGACAGTAAAAAATTAATGTTTTGCAATGATTTTTAATATTATATAAAACTTCGAACCTTTACTTTCGATGGATTCGGCAGTAACTTTGTGGAAGTTTATTTTAATATAAAATATAAAATAACTTAGATTATTCCATGATTTGTGTTAAAAACTGTGACACATGTTTCGCTTCTTTAGAAATAAATAAAAGTATTAACAATAAAGAAATATTATTAAATAATATCTGAAATAAAACGGGTCGTTCGCCACTGCTAAATTTATTTTCCAATGGCTTAACCTTTCCTAATTGATCATTAGTTAATCATTTCTTAAAATGTAAATGTGATTTGTATAACCGATATTTTTTGTTTGTTTTTCTATCATCCTCTCTTTGCCTCCCATTTTATTTTATTTTTATTATTGTAATATATCAGAATAATAAAATTAAAATCATTCGTACTTAAACAAGCATTTTTGAAAGTAAGATTGTCTGAGGATGCCACAGTTTGTATTACAATACGTGGAATAATTTAAGTTATTTTATACTTCAAACTTTAGTTATGTTTATAAGTATTATGTGTTAATTGTTTTTAATATACTTAAAATCCAAATATGGTAATCATAAAATAACGTTGACAATTCGTAACGCGTTATTGAAATATGTAACCAGTAAGTTTTGTTTGTTTTTATAAAGTATTTTTTCTCTTCTTAACGTAACTACAACAGGTGTTTTGTAATGAATTAAAAATAATGTATTATACGAATATGAAAACGATATGTTGTAGTTATGTCTAAATTGAGTTCTACGATGTTTGACTTTCTCGTAAAACGAAACTTTTATCAATCTAAATTTATTTTTATGTATATATAAAGGGTAGATACTACTTTTTTTGAAAACAACCATAAAACTCCCCCAAATATGTATTTACAGCTGTTTATTATTCCTCCTTATCTTGGCTACATATTTATCAATATTATCTATGGATAATAAATACGGCACGTGGCACATCAACGCATTCGGCAAAAAGTAATATATTATATTATACGCATCGGAAATACGTGAGTGTACTTTCAATATTGTTTTATGGATAAATTATTCCAGCATTTCAAATTGTTGATAAATTCATAAAACATTATATATTTCTTGAAAATTTTGGATATGGTATTGGGTGTATATAATTGGTCGAAGCAGCCAATTGGGTTTGGTATTATTCAGTTTGATGATCAACGGTTCAATGGAGAGTTAAATTTAATTTACGATTGTTTAATGTGCTTTTTTCAAAGACATGAGGATCTCATCATACCAGATTCTAAAAACAAACTAACGAATAGTATAATAAATAAATGTATCACTGATTCTAAAGCCTTTAGGCCTTTAGACCTAAAGACCTAAAGGTTTTAGACTCAGTGATACATTTATTTATTATATAAACACGAAACACTCATTTACTAAGCGTCAGTTCAAGTTCATCCGTGCTCTTGAACGCCTGAAGATGCCGAAAGGCAAAACCCGGGTCGTTAATGACAAAATCTGTGGGAGTGTACATAATTTGAACGATTCAAATTTAATAACGTATAGTAATTAAAAAAAAAAATATGGTGTTATTTATCATTGGTTGATTTTTGACAAGGTTGTTTGAATAATTGATTTACTGTCAGTTTATAGAAAAAATGTTCTAAAAAATATATAAATTATGATTGTTTATACTTGACATTGAAATAGAGAAAAAAATGAGTGTTAAAATTTACTCTCAAGTCATAAAAACCCTATCCTGGGAAATAATAAATAATAAAAATAAAAAAGGAATCAATATTTAACCTAGTGGTAAGAAGGACTGTACGTTTAAGATTAAAATGCTCATTCGATGGCAAGGTCAATTGTTAATTGTCAGGAAAAGTGTTTTTTTGAGATATTTGTGATTTTCTTCTCAACTTTTTTTATGTAGTTGAAATTTTCCGTTATTTATATTAAGGGTTATCTGTATAGATAGATGGTGTACTGATTATGAACGAAAATCTATATTTCATCACAAAATCTTCAAATTTGTTATATTAAATATATGTTTAATAAAATGTACTAATAAATTAATGGGTTTATCGATCTGTATGTCAGAGGGTGATTATGTAAAATAATGTTCTTTCCTTGAATTATATGTACGTTACATCACTTTGAAAATTTGCTCAAAATAAAGATTTACTTAGGTTTTCATGTTTAACATTATATTGAAGTGCCTCCTTGATGCAAAATGTTGCTACATGCCGCATTTGTTTAAGAAGTTTTTTTGATATTTTCTCTTCCATGTTGAGCGAACACTGTTTTTTTAAGTGTTTGATGTAGATTTTGTTCAAAATTTTTCGTTAAACTTCTTTGTTAATTGAGATTTTATTTTTGATGTTTGCATTAAATTTAAATTTGTTATATATAGTTGACATTAATAAATATTGTACGAATGTTTTTTTTTCCTTCAATGTTGGAATATTGTAACTATGTTGAAATCCTCATTGAATTTATCATATCGAGCGGTTTTTTTCTTGCAATACCTATGTTGCAGGATAATCACCTGCTATTTTTCGAAAAATTACAAATATGTTTAATATCAACTATAAACAACAAAAAAATAGGTACATATTCTTTAAGTCATTTGATTATTCTGACGTTTGACATTGGAAAAAAGAATATTTAAGAGTTGAAAAATATCAAATTTAAAACTCATTTAAAGACATGGAAACACAGGAAATGAGTGCCTACGATGAGTATTTCTTTGTCGAGTGCTAGATATTTATTGACCCTCGAACCGTAGTCTACAGATAAAGAATAAAAGCCTTAAAGTTAAAGTTATTCTCTTAAATCGATGAGAAAAACATTAAATATAATGATATAGTTATTTCCTCACAAACTTTTAATGGCCTTTATACTTGCCCTCAAACTAAGATAAAAATTCTCTGTCTATGTCATCGGCTCTCAATATTTTTTATAGTTAGTTATCCACAAATCCTACGAATAGTATTTGACCATATCTTAACATTATAATTATCCTAATACGCACTATTTACTTTTGTTGTAGGCACACAAGAAATGAATACTATGTGTTTCTCCACTAAAAATTATTTTACACTATATTTATTGTTTATATTTCAATTTCTTTTAAATAATAGTATCTTAAAAAATTCTTATCTTCGATAGATAATTATAATATCAAAATGTAAATTGTTATAAGCCGATTTGATAAAAATAAAGAAAAAACACAATAGAATGAGACAATTGCATACTGTTAAATGTTTATTAAAAATAATAACTGATCAGTTCAAGTTCATCCGTGCACTTGAACGCCTGAAGATGCCGAAAGGCGAAACCCGGGTCGTTAGTGACAAAATCTGTGTGAATGTACATAATTTGGACGATTCAAATTTAATAACTGATAATTATGTTGTTTTTTAATCTGTTACAATATATGAATCAAATGAGTTATTAAAGACAAAGAATTGATATTCAAAAACCTAGTAATGTATTTACTTTATTTCTACAAATTTCATTACATACCATTTTCTAAGAACACATTTAAATATATCTAAATTAAGCAATACTGTATTTGGTAATGTATTTAGCATTTTATAGCGATACGTACATTTACCATCAAGAATATAAAACATGAAACAACATGTTAAAAACATGTTGTTTGGTGAAAACAGTTTAGCAAGCTTTAAGAAATCTTGACGTAAATATTATATAACACATTAGCAGAGCTTTTAGTCGAGAATTCAGCAATGGGTAAAGGTGTAAAATATGATTGATCACGGAATTATTCTCAAGATTTTGCTAAGTCACATTTTACTTTAGTATTATACAAGTGCCAGTTCTTCATATTTATTTATTCACCGTTTTCAATAAATAACAATATTATTCCGTTTGAAAAAGGAATAAATTGTGATAAATGATGATAAAAAATACATTTATTATTTCTCTATCGTTGAAATGATATATCTGATAGTAACTTAAAAAAATAAAAATTAAATAATTTAACGAACATTGTGAATAACCGTTTAAATCATTGGAGGGAAACCTGCGACCACTCTGATGCGACCTTTTGACTTGATCGGCCAATTCTGTTATTTTTTGTAAATACTTGGTATTTTGAATTCAAAAATTTTTGAAAGAGCTAAAAAAAAATCTCTCACGCTGGTATTTTTGGGAAATCCGCAAATTTCTGGGGTTTACAAATTGGCATGAAATTAAATTTGAATCATTCAAATTATGTACATTTTCACAGATTTTGTCACTAACGACCCAGGTTTCGCCTTTCGGCATCTTCAGGCGTTCAAGTGCACGGATGCACGGAAGTCAGTTCAAGTTCATCCGTGCACTTGAACGCCTGAAGATGCCGAAAGGCGAAACCCGGGCCGTTAGTGACAAAATCTGTGAAAATGTACATAATTTGAACGATTCAAATTTAATATTAAAATTTCACCAAGCACCTTCAGTCGAAATCTTAAATTATGGCATAAAGTTGCTTAAAAAATCCCATGATTTTAAAATTGCCGACCAAAGATTCCCTAGTGTTAACGTTTTCTATACTGCGACTTTATGTTGAATCAGATAAATGAATGTGGCATTTGGAAAAGAAAAGTTTCCTCACCCCTGGTCTAAATTATTCATTCAAAATATGTTTTTCGTTACAGCTAAAATATCTGAGAATATTTTTTGTTTATCATAGAGTATCTCAAAAAAATAATTAAATAGTTCAATTGAACAAACATTGTGCATAGCCGTCTAAACAATTTATTAAAAATATTGTAAACAATGGATTACGTTAATTGAGACTAACATAAAGTTTATATCGCTTAATATAATGCGTGATAAAAATTTATTTATATTTATATTGATATATTGCAAGGTGATATATATCAAGTCTAATTCAAAAGAATTACACATTTTATTGAATAAAATTTATTGGTATTAAAAATATATATAAAGTTAATTTATGCTCCAAAGAAACAACGTTGAAAGAGCGTTATTTTTAGATGTAAAATAAAAATAATTAATTAAAAACGAGTGTGTATTTAGCAACGTTGCTTTTTTATTACAAATCGTTAAACAAAATGCTGCTTACCTAAGAAACTGAAACGTCTTTATAGATGTTTATAGTATTTTCAGTTAGGGTCTAAACAAGTACTTTCTTTTGATAATTTCAATAAAAAATATTCATTACAACATTTCACGAAATAATGCTAAGCAAATATTAGTATTTGAAAAACCCTAAACAAATTTCATTACGAAACATTTTCCTCTTTCGACATGTTTTCTTTCAATTTACACAAAAAAATATTGATTTGATATCTCGGGGGTTTTTCACTCGTAAGAAAACACACCAATTTGCCACAAATACTGTACCGAAAATCTCAATTTGTGAAATCGACGCAAAAAATTATTACCCGATAAACTCTTCCCTAAAGTATACGATAGTATCATATTTTACACAGGAAATATTCAATGACTATGCTTTTTTTACAACGAGACTGGCACTCTGATATTGGTATTTTATTTTGCAGAGCTTTTTCCTAACAATATTAACTTTTGTGATGTAACTATTTTCGCTTTTCCAATATTTTTTTTTCTGTACTACATTAATTATTGTGTAGCCAAAACGATTACGTACACATTCAACATTTTCAAGATGTGATGTCAACAAAATAATATTTGTATATCAAATAATAATTACTTTCAAGAATTTCTGCACTTTAATTTTTGATAAATAAATGTCAAAATAAAATGGTGGGAAAAAAATAAAGTGTATACACACAGTCCGAATTACCCTATAAACATATGAAGCGCGCGCTTGGGGCCTCCGAATCTCGGGGGCCTTAAAATAATCTTGTAAAATATAACCCAAGGGTGTCCAACCTTTTTTGCCCTGGGATCGACTTTTCAATCTTAAGTTTTCTCACGATCGACTTCTAACATGATTTTTATAAGTTTTTTTTTAAGTAAGATTTTTCCCTTCTTCGAACATATAAATTTTTATTTAAAATCATTAGATAGGTATGTGCTTACACTTATATTTACTTTATATTTAAATTATATATTTTTTCGAAATTCACGGAAGCTTTCGGGATCGACTAAATTTTGCTTTGGGATCGACCGATCGATCGCAATCTACTGGTTAGACACCCATGATATAACCCATATATAATACTTTTTGTTTAGATTTTTTTATTATTGTTTAGTATTTTACTTGGAATTTTTTGACGTTTTATACTAGGTTGTAAAGTAGGGCCTACAAATTCTATTGCGCCTGGGGCCTCTCATATAGTTAATTCGCCACTAATATATATAAAATATTTTTAACGGTCATTTCCATAACCAAGTGATAATATTAAATATTAAATTTGGGTTTTTCAGCTCTCAGACAATTTAAGCAAAAAATAAACATAAAATAATAAATAATAGTAAAAATATCAAACCAGTATGTGAAACTGAAACATTATTGCAATTTAGGTCATTTCATATTTTCTCATACACGAAACCCGAAAGCTATACAGTTGAAAGTGTATAATTTTGGTAAAACAATAGTACAGTTGAATATAATTAATTTAAATGAAAAACTACCTCATTGTTACTTTTGTTACGCAAAAAATATACACAAAGAACTTTTTTGTTCTAGGGTTGCGCTATGCATCGTGTTTGCTTTATTATATTCAGCTATACTATTTATACAAAAGTAAGTACCAGAAAGAATTCTACCTTAAAACGTGTTTTGATACACGGGGCATTCGATAACTTATGTGGAATGGGGTATTCTTTATTCTTCTTTAAATTCAACGGCGCATTCTCAGTATACGGATACACAGGATAATTATTATCTCTGAGCAAATCGCTTTCTCTTTTTTATTTATATTTTTATTTTTTTAAGCACAACAGTGCATGCTTAAATGAAATGTCACGTGGAGCTCTGTATTGGGTCGAGAATTTAAAAAGTAAATTCGTTTATTTTATTGATTGTTTTGAGCTATGAAAAGCGGCAGTGAAACACCTTCTGCATACACATAACGGGTGGTGGTGGTGAGATAATCAACAATCAAGTTATAATAAAATATATATAAAGTTTATAAATACCGCATACGCTTAATAAATAAATTCAACTAAAATAATATCAAATATTACACAAATGAAATTAATCGATTTGGACTCGTATCAAATAGACGGTGATATATTTTTCTCGTTAAAACATTGTCAATTCAGATTGGTTGATTCTATGATAACGACAATAATTCCTGAATCAATATGATATATTATTTTGTGTTATATTTAGATACGGTTGGTGTGGTGTCTCTAGCAATTATTTCATTTACGCTGGAATCACTTTTTTCCCCTTCGATACGAATTTGTTTGACAGATATGATAAGTTAGGAATTTATTTGCGGAAAGGGCATATAAATTAAGGAGTGTCGATTTTCAAAAACCGGTTTTAAATACCCGATTTTTTATTGAAACTTTCGACATTTGCAAAGTTTTTTTAATGGTAACCCGATTTTTAATATAAGAATATATCTAAAATATAAAAATGAATGTTTGTTTGATCGTACTTTATACGTTTGTACGTTGCCACGCCGCTCATGCGATTACAATAAAACGTTGACAAACTTTTTGCTTGCAATTTCAGGAAGGTTATAGGCATAGTACATAAAATTTATATATGCATAAAAATCAATGTTTGTATGTCTGCCATACAGTTCATTTTGACAACGTATACTTGCACTTCCGCGAAGGTTATGGTACAATTAACTTATAGTAGGTGGTGCGTGTGTCATACCATTAACAATTGGCTGCAAACTTCAAACGTCAAACAGACAGAAAAAGAAAACATGTTGAAATGCATGTTTTCGTTTTCAATTTTTAAACACAATTAAAACACACTTTCTTTCTTTGCGTGGCATTGCAACGCTTGCCGAGAACCGGCTAGTTTATTATTAAAAATTGCAACAAAACGTGAATATTATATTTAAAAAAAACCATAGTAGTACAAATAAAATGAAATTAAAAAGGTAATTCAATTGTCAATATCAATAAATGAGTTCAAAATATTTTTGTTGTGAATTATCGTATGTTGAAAATACACATTGGATGTTCTATTTGATTAAGAAAGCACAACAACCTGATTAGATAATTTGATAATGCTCGTCATGAGCGAAACTGGTTTTGATCGTCGTAAATAAAATTGAATACATAAGTACAAAAGAATATTGTGTTTTCATAAAACAGTGCCATTTCATCAAGTATTGACAATGTACCCACAAAAGTGATATATTTAATTCCCTAAAAATTATATGACATACTTTATTACCCAGCAAAAGAGTTTTTTCTGTGATATTTCAGAATATGTCGTTAGCGAAACTATTCTACTAATACATAGATCAGTGAAATTTTGGGTTTTCTAAAAACATTTGTTCCGAAGAGAAGCACCGTGTTAAATTTTACCATTTTTTGTTTGCGTTTATTCAATAATAAAGAAGTGAAGTTTTCACATTTTTCGCGATATTTTAATTAAGCTATAAATTTTTTGTAAAGGTAAAAAAACCGGTTTAAAACCCGGTTTTTATAAAATCCCTACTACATATAAACTGAAATATACCGTAAAGGTGTGATTTACGAGAACAATTTATTCACACTTTTCACAGTCTATTAGAGTCCATGTGACTTGTCGACAGTAAGTTTCACAAATACATTTCGAAAGTGTCATAGAATAAAACAATATTAGATGTTATTTATATCGAAGGAAGTTATATATAAATAAATATCATTTTTCTATTTCAATGTATCAGCAAAATGTCAAAACCAAGTTTGTAACATTGATTATATTCTACGAAAAAATAAAACATTTCAGACGAAGATATTTGTTGTGTTTACCGATAGTAGGGAAAACAATTTGTTATAAGATCGTTATTCATTTACGGAAATTATTAATAAATGTATTTTCAGGAACGGTTTTTTTTAAGCTTTTTTATATTTCCCACAAGCACAACTTTTCAAATATTAAATACGGTCGTTTTTATTAATTGACAATTAAAAAACAAATGAAACCAAATACATTTTATTACAAGCAAACAAAAAAGTAAAGAGATGTAATAATTGTGGACAATTAGTGTCAATTAGAAATTTGCTATATTATTTTATTTTTTTTTAAATAAAAAAGAATATATTGAGTAAGAGACAAGGCATGCCCAAACTTTGGCCCTATTGAAAGTTTCGTGTCACCCTTTCGAGGCTTTCAAATTTAAATACATTTTGCATTTTGTTATTGATAAAGTATTTTTAAAATACTGTGTTACTTAATTTGTGACAAATTTTTAGAATTTTTTACCTAGGTGTCGCATTCCGTCGCCAAAAATTCACTTGTAGTAATGCCAATTTTTAAAGACCCCAAAAAAGGCCGAATCATAAATTCACAGACCCAGATATTTTATTGTTTACTAAGTAAGTATTTGGGTTTGAGTCCCAGTACGAACAGCATTTTTTCGATCGATTTCTGTTCGATGGCAGTGACTGTTTGTGATATATCAAAATTTACTCCCACCCTCCCAATCCTTTAATAACTGGGCGTAGTGAGAGCGATAAGATAACCACTTGTCCTATCCTAGACTTATCCTTCTATCTCTACTACTCTTTTTGGAAAAGAGAGGTTGAGTTACTGAGTAACAAACAGTTCTCGTAGAAAAAGTTAAGGTGTTTGTTTTTTATTAATATAAGAAAATATCATATTATTATAACGTTTAAAATATTTATGTGTGGCCCCATCAGAGAAATGCATTATTTTATTATCACTAAGTGATTTCAGTTGGGTATCCCTGATTTAGACGATTTAAAAAAGTCGTAGATAAAATGTTTCATAAGAAACAATGTGAGCTATAAAAAAACAATTTACCAAACGTGTACTTGAGGTAAAAGAAACATTTTAATTTAGCATAGTACAAAATGTCAACCGTTAAAAATATTTGAATAAAATATGAATTTATACAGCTTTAGAAAACACGTGTATTATTTACAAGGTTTCTTTTCTAAAGATTTTGGGGCAATCGCGAAAATCCTCTGAAATCTCCCAAAAACACGGTTTAAAAGCCTTCATTCTCGAAAGCTATTCGCCGCTGAGAAACATATCAGCGCCTAATGGATAAGGGAAATGGAAAAAGGGTGTTTAGGGCTCTAAAGTGTATTATTATAGTATATTTAGAATCTGTGAAATAGCATTTATATTTTTATATATTATAATTGAAATCGTGCGAGTAGTATAATTTAAACCATTTCTAAATTTCCATTCAATTATAAAAAAAAAACAATCGTACACTAATTTAGTACATTATTATTTATAATATGCGTGATTAAGATTACAAACTTAATGAGGAAATAAAGAGATACCAATTTATGGTGAATCATATTTTTCGAAATTATATTGTTGGCTTATTTACTCTACATTACTAACATACTTAAGTATGGCATAGAAAAAGTTATATGTCAAAAAAATACTATAAGTGAAAGCGTCACATTGTTTTGCATATGATTATTATATTAAAATGAAAATACGAAAGTTATCAGAGTAGCTAAAATTATGAATATATTATAATTTAAATCAGCGATGTCCAACACGCGGCCCAGTTGAAGATTTTCTGCGGCCCTATTGGAGTTTACAGCATTCTACAAATATATTTTGCATTTTGTTATTTGTTGAAAATAGTAAAGACGAAATGTAACAGGCTGGCCGATGAAAACTTGACCTATCAACTGCGATGTGCATCGAATAAATTAACAGTCGATATAAAAAATATCAAAAAGTATAAAAAAGTTGTCACAATAATTATTAATTAAGTAAATAAAATGTTTTGATAATTGTTTGGCTGCTTTGAAAATAAAAAGAAGCTATCATGATGCATGGTAATTATTAATTAATAAATTGTTTTTAATACGTTTGTTTGTTTTGTTTTTTATGTGGCCCACCATATACCGGTAATATTTTATTATTCCCATCAAACGTTTTCTGTTGGACAACGCTGATTTAAATAAACAATATGACATATTGAAAGTTGTTAATTGATTTCAATTTAAATGAACATTTTTAAGCTTCAAGAACTTAAGTTAAATATATAGAAAGAATTATATTTATAAAAATAAAACAATTTTATGAAATATTGGTATGTGAATAATCGTTTTTACTCATCACGAGATAAGATCAGTTGAAAACGTTTGTTTATTTAAGCATTAAATACTGTTTGAATAATTAAACCAGCTTTAGTATGTAATGGTATTTGATTAGTTTTTACAATTTACATACCCTTGATAGCTAGCGTTTTGTTCATCAGAGTTTTCTTGTGTACGAGTACGTCGAACGCAAATAATTGCGAGTTGTAAACATTGAAATCATTTGACAGTTTCATTTAAGTAAACATTCCGAGATTCTTTATATATTAAGTTGGCGTGAGCGTGAAATAGAAATGTACTGTACCTGAACTCACAATCTAGAAAATGGCAGTGTCTAGACGTTTGAGTTTTTTTTTTTTTTGCAACATAAAAAAAACCAAACACTTTTCCGTAAATTGATAATGTCAATTTTAGAAGAAATAAATTCAATTATTAAACAGCTACTGAATGAGTAAAGAGTAAAAACATGTTAATTTATTGTAAAAATGAACACACGTTGTGTATTTTCCACCAATAAAAACTGTATTCATTCTTCAAAATCATAACCTTTTTTTATTATTATATATTTATGTTTATTTTTGAACAATTAATTACCGCGGCCACATGGCTCCAAGATTCCGGCCTTATTCCGTTCCGCTGCCGAGGGAATTATTTTTTAATAAAATTTATTTCGATAATTTTAAATATTTAGTTTCCCAAGGGCATGAATAACTGAAGTTTATTATATCCTGCTGTTATAAATTTACTCGATCCAAAGAACAAAGGATTAGTTGCACGGGTAGCTTAAAAACTATTTTGATATATTTACCTCATCTTCTATCTTTCCCTTTCTGAAAAGGAAAATCAATCGACGGATTTAAAACCAATACAAAATAATGATAAGAGAATAAATAACAGTATTTTGAATTGCTTTTGTTTAAATACTGTTTTATTTAAACCAGCTGTTTTTTGTACTCAATTCCACTTAATTTAAATAAAGTGGAATAAAGGAATATTGTGTTTTTATTAATATAATGCCTTTCCACCAATTATTGACAGTAAACACCCTTAAAGTTATCCTAATATAAGTTTTATTACAAAAAATGCTTGCTATTCAGTGGTTCAACCTTTTTTTTTTTTGGGAAGAATGGGGATAGAAAAGACAGTGCTAGGATAAGTATGGTATAATGGCAAGCTAATCGCTCTCGTTACGCCCGGTTATTTTAGAATCGGACGGTTGGGAAGGAATTTTCAAACATCCATGTGCTTGAACAGAAATCGATAAATCGATTTAAAAAAATACTTTTCGTACTGGTGTTTGAAGCAGTAAGATCCGTTACGGAAGCCAACGACATTGGTCACAACGCTGCGGAACTGACAGAACGAAGATTGAGAAATTGAAAACATTACTAAAATCTATGTTTAAAAGTGCAAATTGATATAAAATTAAAAGATTGCAATTACAAATAAGGTATTTTTATCACGAACGTCGGTTCATAATCGATATTTATCAAAAAAAAACTTTTACTTTGATTCAATTTGGTACTTATCTGTCGCTTCCAGAACAATTAAATTCTCTTCTTATTATAGAGAAATATACTGTTCGCTGCAACTTTATAAACAGAACAAAGATTAAAGAGTTGAAAACATGACTAAAATCCATGCTTAAAAGTACAAATTAATATAAAATCAAAATTATTGCAAATACAAATAAGATATTCTAACCACGAATGTCGGTTCATTATCGATATTTATTAAAAAAAAACTTTTACTTTGATTCAATTTGGTACTTACCTGTCGCTTCCAGAACAATTAAATTCTCTTCTTATTATAGAGAAATATATTTTTCGTTGCACCTTTAAAGTATCGTTTATATTTAAAATTTTAAAAGATTGTATACAATATAAAATAAAGATACCTGTGTTTTAATACCTGTAAAACCTTTCAGGCAAATTATTTTTACTGGCAGTAATTTTTTTATGAAAAGAAAGTGATGAATGATAAAACGATTTTTACCCTTAGAAGTAAAGTGAAAATTTACATAATAGCTTTTGTAAGAGTACAGATTCACCGGATAATGTAAACGGTGTACCTGGCCTCAACGTGATGTGTTTTTAAATGAATAATCATTTTAATTTATGAAAAAAGAAGCTCTTTAATGTTTCACGCGTGATTGGTTATAAATCAATTTTTTACAGGCAGTAACTTAACGATAATTCTTTTTTTTAAAACTCCATGTACGCTACCAATGTGGAGTGTTTGGTCTCCTACGAGAACTTCTTCTCTTTATACAAGAATTGTAGTTACTCAGTACTTTTTTTATACATAGTAGATTTATAAAAGATAGGCCTATGCAAGGGTAGCCTGGAGGAGTTGCCCGTTGTTAAATTAAAACATACAATATTCTTAGATTTATGCGTTATATGATGTTAACTGATATGCATTATAAACAAATTTAAAAACGCAGTGATACACATTTAGTTTTTTTGATAAATAATATCTACAACAACTTTTCGATTGAAATATCAATTGAAGCGAAAATTATAGACCTTATTTCATTGTCAATCTTGGAACCCCTTAATCTTGCAATCTCGTGTAGGTAAATACATTTTTCAGTTATTAATGTTGATTAAATAACGGTATATTACGTATTGTAAAGTATATATAAAAGATACATTCGATAGCTTTAATACTTATTGTGCTTTTCCTGGAATACTACGACAATTTTTAGATTAAGTAAGCCCCTTGTTAGCGTATTGACAGCCAACCGCTGGGCTTAGGGCAAGACTAGTGGTAAGCTAATCATCCTTTTTACGCGCCACCATTTATAGTGCTGGAAGAGTGGAAGACATTTTTTACGCATCACAAAAATCAATTTTTAAAACGATTGGAAAACATCTGTTCTTACTATAACTTCCACTTTTGCTTGTTGTATATTAAGCTTTGTGTCTTAGATGCTTTACCATTATCACCTGTCACACCTGGAACGGACAACACAGGTAATGATTATGTGTAGTTTTTTTTGGGGTGTATCGATTCTTTGTGGAACGTATTGTTTTCTTCTTATTTTGCATTACACATCGCCAGCATGACAATGCTAGTGACAAACGAACATGCTCATCTTCATAAATGCTTACAAAGGTTTCGTTTTATTATATTTTCGAAAACCTATTATTTACAAAATCCGTCGGCAAATCTAATTTTAGCATCCCTGTTATAATTAATATTGATTTTTAGATTAACATTTCGACTGTGAAAAAGAAAAAAGGACGTAACACACAGCTTTTTTTCGATAATCACAATGTATCAAACTTGATACATGCTCTAACAAAAAGGTGTAAGCTGAAAATGCCGAACTAGTATCTAAATTTAGCATTCAAGTTTGAAAAGAAAAAAGACCGAAAAAAAAAGGTTTTTCCTACACAATTTCTTTAATTAATATTAGATTTTGTCAATTAAACACTAGCTTAGAAGTCTCCATGCACTTCAAGGTTGTGTATATTTCATAATTCTAAAAACTTATACCTCGCTTAGGAGGTATGAGTCTCCAGTTCTAAGGGCCGTTCGATTGATCAAGTCATTGCCTAGAGAAGTGGACATTTTTAGTGATAGATAGTATTTGTTAACTGTTTGTTAAATTATTTAAACTATTTTAATTCTTTATTTTGATGTTTTATGTAGTTTTATTTTATATTTTGTCTCTTTATATTTGCCAAGTACATGGCGAATTGGCGTCAGCTGTTATGTCATCTACTATAATTTTAATTTTTAACAATAAATAAATAAATAATTTGCATATGGCCCAAAACCATCAAAACAAGTTTTTTGTGCCTCCTGTAAAATTTGATATGTGTGGGCTACGTCCTTTTTCCTTTCCACGGTCGATTTGTATTATTTCTTTCGGTCTATTCTTTGTGTAGATTTGACTTATTAATTTCGCTGAAATATCAATTAATTTATATAATAATGTTGAAGAAAAAGTTTCATAAATACAATAATGTTAATTGTTTTTTGTCTATAATTAAAAAAAATGTTAAAAAGTGCCAAATAACCTGTTAAGAAGTTGAAGTGGTGATGTTTCGTTTCTTGTTTAATCATCATTACTTATCAGGTGAAAAAATGACTCCTTGTAGACAATTTTAAATTCTGTTGATCGTTTTATTATATGCATTTCAGTAACGCTGATTAAATATGGTATACATTTACGTATAACGGTGATTAAATTAGTAATATCTGTCAATTAGTGTGAGAATTGGCGCGTTCAGTTCTTAGCGTAAGTGTATCCGAGTACTTCTACATTTAAATAAGTGTAATATTAATTGGAACTACATTTAAGAACTCTACAGTGTGTAATATAGTAATATAAGATATAATCAAATTTAGAACCTCTGCTATTACTCGAGAGGGAGGAAATTAAATATTCTTTCTGAATTTAATGAAGTTAAGAAACACTGGTTTATAAAGTTAAAAAAATGATAAAGTTAGAGAATACCAACATTATTTTGATACACACAAAGATTGAGGCATAGAAGATTTGGATAAAAAAAAACGAATAAAATTGATAAATTTATAAATTAGGAATGGAAAACTGGAAATGCTGATCAAAAATTGAAATAGCTTTCTTACTCACGTGAAATGTGAAATACAAAGATAATCTGATTTGAATCGAAATGTTAAATTTTCAAGTTCAATGTTTTCCAGACGAGAGCCGCGAAATATAAAAGGGATTTGCGAATACGTCTCGAAAATTGAGTAAAGAAATATATTTTTTTCTCCATTTTTAATGTTTTACACTTTTATAATAATAATTCGGTTTTGTTCCGTTGGTAGCAAGCACTCCGGGCTGTCATTCAATGTACATTACATGTATATACCGTATTTACATAGTTAGGCATTCAAAAGTATGAGTGTAATATACTAACATTGTATTATTATATATTATAAACCTTCAATAAAAAATATTTTACGAAACTTTCTATAGGAAACGGCATAAAAAACAAATCGCACAAAAAATACATAACATATTTTCTAAAAGCCACAAAAAACCAACGTTAGTAAAAATACCATTTTTTTTATTCATGTCCGCTCCCAATGTGGAATACATGGCCTTCTAATGGAGGTATCTCACTTTTAGTTACTCTTGAATATTTTTCTAGAACCTATTACTGCGATTTTGTGTCTATGTAGATCTCTTTTTTGGTCTCATCTGTGTACATGTGGCACTCTACAGACGTAGATTTCAAAATGGTATCTCAACAGAAGTTTTTCTACGAAAACTGTGTGTTACTCAGTCGCTCAATCTCTGTTTTTCAAAGTAGGGATAGAAAGATAAGGCTAGGACAGAACTAGTGGTTAACTTATCGCTATCGCTACGCCCAGTTATTAAATGATCGAAATAGTGGGAGGGAATTTTAAGACATTACAAACACCCATATTCCAAACAGATATCGATAAATCGATCGAAAAAATGCTGTTCGTACTGGGACTCAAACCCGAGAGATCCGGCATGGAAGCCCACAATGCTAAATGCTGCGCCATTGGACCCGACCCGATCCAAAAATGGTTTCAAAATTTTCATGAAAATTATATTGTAAAAACAACAGTCAGTATTTGGTTAATTTATTTTATGAAAATAGAAATTTTAATAAATCGATACATTTTTAATGCTGATTGGTAACACGTTCGTTATTTGAATATCTATAAAACACAGCAAAGAGTACCCGAATTTTGAATTATTACGTCAAATTCACAACTATATTCTTATTTTCAACTTTCCTACACACTTTGACTATTACCAAATACAAATGCAATACCAGCGCACTTTCGAATTTTCTCGAAGAACAATATTGTAAATGTTATTTTTTTACACAACTTGAGTTTGACCGTGTAAATATTTAATTATTTTTATTTAAAATTTCATGTATCAATTTAATTACAAATATTTTTTTATTCAGAGTTAAAATACTTCAATATATTGTAACATAATTGAAACATCTGAAGTCAAATTTATTTTCATTATGATGTTATAATATGGATCTGAAACGCGATATTACATATAGTGATAACATATTAAATATAATTAGCCGAAATTGTAGTCGAAGTGCCATGATAAAATTGCCAAATCAAATTTATTATTTACCACCCGCTTTATATTAAAAAAGCGAGCAAAGGTAAAAATAAAATTTATAATCTTCAAATGGAGAAAATTTCCATGCAAAGGGAAAGCAACAGTTCTCTATGTAAGTAATATCCGGTGGAAAGCTCACTGAAATTGACTTCTTTACTCAAAGCTTCTGAGAGCGCGCACAATTTCATACGAGCGGAAATCGTATGGCAAGTATGTCTTTTCCCCATTTGAAGCATCTGTTTATGTTAAAGTAATGCGTCAACATCGTTAGGGTAATAAAACCTGTTTCCCATGAATATGTTTTGGTGATAAATTACATAAAATCTACGAAATATATTCAGATTGCCGGATATTTATTTCTATAGACTTTTGTGTCGGCTTAATTTAATGTAAGTCCGGATAAAGAAATGTTATTGAAGATGACAAATTCGAGAATATAATTGCGTTATAAAAAAATAGTGAATCTGTTATCCAGTCGTCATGAGTCAAGAATATATCGAGTAATATTATTTATAAATATAAATAAATAAATAAATCATTATATATTTTTTACAAGACATGAAAAATGACGCAAACACAAAGTTTATTTGATAAATATATTGTTGGCAATATGTAAAACACAAAACAATTTAATTTAGCAGAATTTAATACAACTTACATGACATTTAAAACTATTATTAAAATTTCTGAATATGTTGTCTACTAGGATATCCAATCCCGGAGCCTTTTTCCAATCCCGGGATTGGGATTAGCTCACCGAAGAATTTGAAATCCTCAATTTCCTATACTTTTACCTCAGATAATCTCCAAACCTTGTTTTTCAAATCCTCGATTTGGTATACCTTTTCCCCAGATTGTCACAGAAACCCTTTTTTTTGGCTCACCGAGGAATTTCAAATCCACAATTTGCCAATTTCGTGTCAATTTTCGGAATTTGCTGAAAAATTTCTCAATCCCGAAATCTCGGGATCAGAAAATTAAACGGGATCCCGGGATTATGAGATCCCGAATCCCGGGATTGAATGCTCTATTGTCTACCTCTTAAGACACTGCAATAACCAATCGAACAACCTTGTATTTGGTGTCTCATATTGTACGATAAAAAAATAAAGAAAAAAATATTTGTGTTATAGTTTTCACTACATTATATGTTAGTTAATGACCGTGAGAATTTTAGGATTTTATTCTCGACCCTGGAAAAGAGTAAAAAGATTATATTAAATCGAAAACGATCTCCAAGCTTTGAGAAAATGAATCGATAGCAATCCTTTAAAAGATTTCCTTGTGACAATTTAACATTTTTGAAATAAACGTTTTGATTCTATACTTATGTAACCCATTTGTTGTTATAAATAATAGTAAGAAATAAAAAAAGTTGGCAAAACAATGCTTACATATCGACTGTGGTAAGAAAAAAGGACGTAACCCACACATATCAAATTTTAAAGGAGGTGAAAAAAAGTGTTTTGATGATTTTGGGCCATATACAAAATATGAATTATACACAACCTTGAAGTGCACGGAGACTTCTAAACTGGTGTTTTATTGACATAATCTAATACTTATTAAATAAATCGTCTAAGTAAAACCTTTATTTCAGTCTTTTTTTTTGGTTTTAATTTTTTACAAGGTCATCTTTTTCAAATACAAAAGCTAAATTTAAATACTAATTCGGCATTTGAAGCTTGCATCCTTTTGATAGAACTGTGAACTGAAAAACTGTGGGTTACGTCCTTTTTCCTTTCCACAGTCGATATAATATATATATTTATCGAATTTTACTCTGCTAATTTAATCAAAAAATAATTGCCCAATAAATTACTACAAAGTACTACAAAAGTTTACACGAGAACTTAAAATTTCGTGGGAGGATGCTCGTTCTTTGTAATTTATTGTAAAAGTTTCTTCAATTGGACAAATTACTGTGTACAAATACACTTCATTCATGAAGTGAAAATTGAAAGAATTGTTGGTGCATTAAGTGATTAGATTTGAAAGTATCTTTTGAATTTTAAGATGCTTTTTTCATTCAAGTCAATTCACAATAATTAACAGTTTGAAGTTCTTTTACTCATGTAAATTTTCTTAAGAAAAATCTTTTGTTTTTTTACTTGAAAAATTTTATATGAAGAATTTTTTTCTATGGTAAATTAGATTTAAAGTAATTATCATAAAAAAATATAATGAATTTTAAACAACCACCAACTTTAAAAGTGTTGTTGGCCATATCTTAACAATATACTTTTAGTTCTTATATACGTAGTGAACTTTGCATATAAGTAATTTTAATATAAAAATATAATTTTTAATATTTTACCCTACAATGAATGACTCAGTTCTAACATTTATATAGAACAAAATATTTACTGATTTATTACTTATCCAGTAATCTAAATTTTGCTAATGATTTTTTTAAAATTATAAATAACTCTTTTGCTGAGTAATAAAGTTGGGCGTATAGTTTTTAAAGCGTTAATAGCAAACTAAATTTGTTTATTTATTTTTGGATTTTTTTATGTTAAATTCGACGGTCAGTGATTTTTTGTTATATGTACTCGTGAACTGAATCCGATTCAAAATTCACAACAAAAATATTTTCAAAATAAACCTAAATATAATATTGTCAACGCATCCATTGATTTATACTGATTATTCACCGACATATTTCTTATCACTTTTTCTAATTATAAAAACTGGCTTTTGAATGTTGCAAATTTTGTTTAAAAAAACTGGTTTACTAGAACTAACAAGCTCTACTTACAACCTATGAAAATTATATTCCCACTAAGCAGTGCCTTCCTGATTATCTCTTCCTAGCCAATGTTGTTTCTTAGTCCATCAACATGGCGGCATAACGAAAATTCACTGAGAACATCGTTTTTATCAGATCAAAGAGCATCATTTTGCTTTCGGTCATTTTAAGTAGCTGCTAAGTCCGCTTTCCTTGTTGATAAGATTTTACTTCATCTATTAAGATAAATAGATTAATTTAAGCAAAAATAAGACGATTTAAAGTACTTTAAGTTCCACTTTAAATAGATTAAATAAATATGACATTTCTAAAGAAAGAATCACAGAAACTTATTACGATTAGACTTTAACTGAAGTTGTTATTACTTTTTGGGTAGTATAAAGTATAATCTTCGCCAAAATAATTGGATAATTAAGAGTTCTTACTTTAATAAATGTTTCTTCAGAAGGTAGATACAATCAAAATAGTATTATACTGTAAAATATTTAATGTTTAAATATTTGATATAAACCATAGCTGCACAACCTTTGAATTACCGGTCATATGCGGCCTGTTTGAAATGTTTTACGGCTCTGTAAAAAAAATCTAAGAATACATATATAGTAAGTAAATATTAACATTGAGTCCTGCGGTTAGCATTGTGGGTTTCCGTGCCAGATTTTATGGGTTCAAGTCCCGTAACGAACAGAATTTTTTCGATCCTTAATAACTGGGTGAAACGAGAGCGACTAGTTAACCACTAGTCCTATCCTAGCCTTATTCTTATATCCTTACTTGAAAAAGAGAGGTTGAGTGACTAATTAACAAGCATTTATCTTAGAAAAACTTCTGTTGAGATATCCTTCATTAGAAGGCCATATGCTTCACATTTTGAGCGAATATGGATACAAAAGTACATATAATTTTTTAAGTAAATAATTACATTTTTTTAATTATTAACAATTCTCAAATGTTAATTTTAATGAATAAGCTTCAAATTAATCAAGACAAATTGCATAACCTCTTGAGTTATATTTTAGGGTATTACTTGCAAACCCGGCTCATTCCAAAGTTGTTGAAACATGAACCATGAATGTAATTTAGTAGATAAAAATAATTTTTGAAAGTATTTTTAGAAATCAGTCTCAAACATGGCTTGACAACATCCAAAATATCATTCCAAAGTAATGTAAGACTAAAAATACTTTTAAAATGTACATTGTTTTTCAAAATGAAATTCAAGTTTTATTTTTTAACCATTTTGAAATAAGCCGTATTTGCAAGTAATACCCTCAAATATTTGTCCCATTTAACCGTTTGAATACCGCGCAAATAAATCATTAATATGTCCCAGAGATACTGCGTGTTTTTGAGAAAAATAATTTTGCCTAAAATACACACGAATTCGATATTTTAAAAACCTATATTGACTCAGTATAGATGGAACTACCCATATTCATCAAAATATTGCTTTTATTCTATTAGAATACCAAGTATTTGATTTTTCAAATGTCTTGGACTTCCGTGTTCGCTTGCATATGTTCCGGACACTTGTGTCCGCTTGGTATTCAAGTGGTTAAAATAATAATTTTATTAAAATGAAGTATCTCAATATCGTCCATGTCTGCCATTTAATATTGTCGATGATATTAATGTTTTTAATAATAAAAGTAACCTGCTATTTTGTGACTCGGGTGAAATGAGATTGTATTACGTTTGAGTCGTTTCAAAGATCCAAAAATCTTCCCACGTGACTAATAAAAAATTCAAATTCCGCTAACGCGTCTGACATTTTTTGCTTTCCTGTGCTCCCAACCGTTACCTAATTGTATCGTCGTCTCATTCTTAAATCACGCTTTCCTTTTAAAGTTATCGCTCAGAAAAAATATAAATAAATTTATTGCTTGGAATGAAAATTAATGTAATATTTTGGAGGGTAATTCGTTTTTCGAAAATAAAAAGAAATTTAATATTTTTGTAAATTTTATTTATATTTGACAATATTCAGGCAGTAAGGCATAGGATATTGATTTAACATATTTTTAAATGAACGGAATCATGCTATATATTTAATTCAATAAAAAAACGTCAATTTAGTAAAAAAAAAACATAAAAATAACGTACCGTTCGTAATCCTTAACGCTTTGGCGAGTAGTCAAATGTTTTTTATTGAATTATTATTATTTCTTCATATGTAGATACAAAGCATATATATACGTTGCCGGCTCCTATGTCACAGTGGTTAACGTTGTGGACTTCCGTTCCGGATCTCAAGGGTTCTAGACTCGGTACGAATAGCATTTTTTCGATTGATTTATCGATTTCTGTTCGTAAGCATAGATATTTGTGATTTCTAAAAATTCTCTCCCACCGTTTCCAATTTTTAAATAACAGGGCGTATCGATAGCTATTAGTTAACAACTACTCCTATTCTGGCCTTATCCTTTCATCTCTACTACTCTCTTTGAAAATGAGAGGTTGAGCGACTTAGTAACAAAAAGCTCTCTTAGAAAAACTTTTGTTGAGATACCTTCATTATCTTCATATCATAGGTCATATGCTTCACACTGGGAGCGGACATGGATAATATAAATATGATTTCTGGCACTCAGATTATTTTTATTATTTGTGACAAATAAACAAAAGATTTTTTAAAAGGTTAATATTTGTATACAGATCGGTAGCTATAATTGAACGTAAAATTTCATTTCAGGTCGATTTCCTTTCTGAAAACGACGTCAAAAGAGTGCCACAAGCACAGAAATGAAAGCAAAAAACGATCTAGACTCATCTAGTGATAGCTTGAAGAAAATTATTTAAAAGTAATAAAAAATTAGGTTGCACGTTTAACAAAGCGTTTTATATTTCAAAGAAAAAAATACTTCTTGAAATAATAACTAATATTATTAGCAGACTGTTTTTTTTTATATTTGTGAGTGTAGCAATAGTAAAAATAATTGAAATATAATAAAACAAATTTACTAAGCACTCCACAAAGGGAACACACTGACCTTTGAATTTATTGTTAAAATTTTCCGCAATAAAGACTTATATATTATTAATAAAAGACACAATGTGTAGTAAAAGCTGAAAAATATATATACACAAAAACTATTTTAAGCTTTTGTTCCGATTCAATAATGAAACTTTGATAGATGTTTTTACATTTGCATGAAATTGAAATATTCCGTTACCAAAAAAAAAAGAAACTTTAAGTCAACTAATCGCTTTCCCATATAATTTGCCGTAGGAAATATGCGAGATTTATCCGACATATGAGCCTTTGGGAGGTAAAGTGAACCAATTAGTAAAATGGCTTCTTTTTTGGACTTTTAAGTACAATCACGACTTTACTAGGTGTTTTGGTGGATTGCATATTTTTATTTTACGAAAATATTAATACCGCAATGTGTATCAATTGAGGTTACTTCTTTTTTACGATACTTTAAAACGTGTAGAATATTAAAACACATCTATTTATTTTCTTTCTTAAATACCGCTTGACTCACCTCTAAAGGGCACATTAAATGTTTGTTGTCTCTAGATTTTAGATTCAGAAGGTTTCCAAATTCAATTAACGTGAAAATTACTTTTGAAATTTTGATTCGTATCATATATAATACACAATGTATTATAATATATTTTCAGTAAAACATGAAAAGTTTGTATGCAATCTCATTAAGAATTGAAGACAAACTCTTACGTAATGAAAATATTACCACTACCGACAGCTTACTACGGATTGCATGGCGATTACTACTCGAGAGGATATTAAGATTATTAATTTAAGCGTTGCAATATCACATGAGTATTCGATTAACCCACTACTTGATTGAAGGAGCCTCTTCAAACATGGCTCGAGCTTCTACTTAATCAACCAATTACAGTAGAATAGTATCTTTAATCATGCAAATTCAATATTCTTATTCATCATTGTGCGTCTCTTCGTAGGAGGTTCAACGGTAGATAGTTAGTTCTACGCAACTAAAAGCTACTTTGAAAAGGTTCTTTGAGATATGTACATATATAACTAGATAATTCATCAAATGATTACATATACCCTTACTAAATTTCTTTAGAGAATACTTTTGTTTCACTTTCTGAAAGATAAGAAGAATTTTCATTTTTTTAGTGTTTTTTTATACTTTCACGTTAACGGAATCCTTAAAATCAGGGGCTCCCAAACATATTCGCTCTATTCTTCTCTTCACCGTTGTTCAGAAAATAATTCTTCCTTCTTACCCAAGATAGTCTAACTTAAAAGGAATATTAGAAATTATATATATATTTTTTTTTAACCATGTCCGCTCCCAATGTGGAGCATATGGACTCCTAATGGAGTTTATCTCAACAGAAGTGTTTCTACGAGAACTGCTTGTTACTCAGTCGCTCAACCTCTCTTTTTCCAAAGAGAGTAGGGATAGAAGGAAAGGGCTAGGACAGGACTAGTGGTTAGCTAATCGCTCTCGATACGCCTCGTTAATAGGATAGGATGAGTGGGAGAGGGAATTCAAGACATCACATACATCCATGCCTTCGAACAGAAATTCATAAATCGATTGAAAAATCAATTTATAAAACTGCCCGTACCGGGATTTGAACCCGTGCCCTCCGTAACCGAAGCCAACAATGCTGACCACTCGGCCACAAAGGCGGCAAAATTATAGAAATTATATACGTAGTGCTAAAACTCTTAATTTTAGTTTCCTCTACGGTGCTGAAAAAATCTTCTGATTTGTTGCTGGTCTTTAAAGAATCATGTTAAAAAAACACTAACCGCCCTTTGATGGACGGTAAAAAATATAGAATAAGTAAATAGTTTTTTGTTGTTTTACCTTCTAAGCTCCTGAAAAAGAAAACACTCGTTTTGCACTCACGTATGAATTTTATACGTTAGTTCAAATGATTGTTTTGTTTTCTAATACAATGTACACTTGAACGGTGAACACTTTAAAATTTATAAATAAAGTCTTTACGGCTTAACTTGCTGTCCCATTTAAGACATGGAAAGTAAATCCATGCTTAGCATATGAAAATTTTTGTATTAACGTTTATTTTTATCAATACAAATACAAATAAATAAATGTAAAGTTAGTATAAGAGCGTGATTATTTTTTTTGTTATAATGCCTTTCCACCAAGTATTTATTGACATTTAACATATAAAAAGTGAAACAATCATAAAGTAAGTATTCATTACTTGTTTCTAGAAGAAGAAAATACATGGATGTTAAATGTTATATTAAAAAAACAGTTATTGTAATGAATTGAGAGTAAAAAGGCAAACGATAAGCCTTCACTTTTTATGGGTATTTGAAGAAATACTGATAATTCAGCATTTAAGTTGAAATATGAAAAAAGAAACAGTTTACTTTCTTTTATTATTTTAAGTAGTAAATAATATATAACAAAGGTATACAATTAATGAAATTGAATACTCAAAGCATATTATATTCTTTATCATTGCTTTCAAGACACTGTCAGAGAAAGTTGTCTATTTTATCAATAGAATGCTTAGGGTCTAAGAGAATTGACCACAATTAAGTGAAATTCCATACGTACTTTGATAACGAACAGGTAAACACAAGAGGCCCTTTTATAAAGGATCGACTGATCTTGTGGGTAGATCTGATACGGTTTATTTATGTGATAGGTATTTTCTCGAGCAACCTGCTTACAAATTTGCCAGGAAATTTAATGAAAGGTAAAACTGGTCTAGATCTCGACCGTTTGCACTTGAAGTAGTACATTATTGTGGCCAAAAGATGGTTTTGAGTGTCGGCCGCTTGTTTTTATTACTTTTTCAAGTAGTTACATTTTTTACCCTTTCAATGCAAACTTTTCACTGTATCTAATCCACCCCTACATAATTTGGTTACTACTTAAACTTTTAAACTTTAAAATATACAGGATGCAATTACGTTGGAGCAAAAATAATCCTTTGGACTCCTAATTGGATTTTTAATGGTTTTCTGTAAGTATATCACGGGGAACCGGAAATGTAAATACAAGTTTACTAAGGCCTTAAATCTAAAAAATTATGTCTGTTTTTGTATGACATGATATTATATATGTTCTCATAAGAAAGACTAATACTCATAAATACACCCAATAATATTTCGCCAAATGATAATTTGACCGGTTTCCATCATGACGAGCATTATCAATTGATAAAAAATAGAGTTTAGCAAAGTAATTTATACAAAGCAAATTTAAATAAAAAGTGATTTAAAATGATAATCATTTTAGATCACTTTGTCAAAATTTCCGAAATTAAAACTATGTTTAAAATTACCATTAGTTATAACTTAAGCTTTAATACTCTTTATAAATTTCTGTAATTTCAGAGTCATTCATAATTTGTAAATTCTTTTCAATGTCAATTGTTTTTTTACACCTTTTTATTTAAATTTGTTTTGTAAAAATTACACTGTTAAATTATATTTCTTATCAATTGATTATGCACGCCATGAGTGAAACCGGTCTTGATATATGTACATATGTAAATAAAAGTGAATAAATAAGCACAAATGAATTTTTTGTTTTTCTTAATATAATACCTTTCCACCAATTATTGACAGTGAACACCCTAAAAGTGTAACAAAATTATTCAATATATCATATTATCAATTCATTTCATGTACATTAATTTATAATTGGTTACAAAATATGATACACAAACAAAGTCCTCAATTAATTACATGAAAATTATCATTTTTTACGAATAACTTTTTTATTATAAGCCTATATTATAAAATTAATGATTGAAAGTTTCTTCTTATTTAATGTTCTATTACTTTATTTGAATGGTAACAATCAAACAGTTTTATTTGTGGAAAAGGTTATTAAATTTTGTAAATACATTTATCAAACCTACGCAGTTATATTATACTTTGAAACTTTTAATACAATATAATATAAAATAAAGAGTTTTTCTGAATATATTGATTTGATTGAAATTTATTACTTCAACCTGTCTTTGCAAATATTATCGATGAGATTTATCTTTTTAAACAAAACATTGATCATATTGAATTAATAAACAAACTTTTAAGCATGTCTTAGATTTTTCAATGCCTATTGTTAAAAAAACACACTTATTTGATTTACCGGCATCTAAAAGTTTGTTTGCATAGTCGATATTCATCTAGAAGTCAAAAGTTTCAAAGATTTTATCAATGAATTAAGTTTATTGATACGCGAGCTTTTTTTTCATATTACTTCACTATCATAAATCAATACGAGTTTTGATTGTTTTCCGGAATGTTTTAATTAAAATCTTTGATGAAGGAGTTTGCCTGATAAGTTGTTTTATTATATTTACATTTTTTAATTACTCAAAAAATAAGTATTTTTACAGAGCGAGTAATTGATACATAGAATTTGTGATTAACTATTTATTATTGTTTCAGAATTAAAATGCTTTCATTTTTATTTTAGCATTTAAAAACTTCATTTTACATCACCAAAATAAGTGATTGGTTAAGAAAAGCAATTTAAGACTATCGAGGTCAATCGGGAAACATTAAATAAATATTCACTAACGATTCAAATAATATTGCTTGTCTCAATTTTACGCATCTTACTTATGCATTATCACCGGTATCTTGGTATTTCATGTGTTTTTTCAATAACGAATTACTGATTTCAAAAACTAAAAAATTAATACCGATTTTTTGTATTTAATATGTAAAAAAAATCAGAATTTAATTACTTATATAATAATTATGAAATACCAAAGGACAAAACTGATATTAGTATTCTCACTCAATTATCTAATTTAGGCAAAACTGGTGTTGAAATTATATCTTTACCAAAATATTTTCCTGTATAACGATTAATTATTTTTTGACTAGCGTTCAATCAAGGTTTATTTTAGTGAATCATTTTTTATATAAGAAGCAACTTTATTAGTAAACCAGGATACGAGTAAAGTGTGCATTTTTTATATATAATTAAAAAAAACGTAAAAGAATGAAATAAATTATGTTATGTCCTATTTTAATGACATGCGTATATTAATGGTCCATTGTAAAAAATACAGTAGAGCTAGTTCAACATAACTTCGCCGTCTGGCTCCAGGGTGACCATGATGTAATATATATTTTTCAATAATTAAATTATCCATAGTTTTTTTTAATGTATTATGTCGATTTATTGCACATATACTCTTATTAAAATATTGAGAATTCTAGCATACCATAATTGACGAATGTTCAATATTCAAAAACTAAAACTCTCCATTATAGTATGGAGACGGTTTTGCTCACAACTATAAGAATATCTTTTTTTCCTATGTACCTCTACTCTGTATTAAAACTATGTGTGCGGTTTGCGAAGCGGATACCCAGTTTCCTGTCTAAAGTTCTTGCTAGAGTAGGTACAGATTAAGTCTTTATTTCCCTTTCCAGTATGTAGCTTCGACTTCGTCGACAATGAATTGGATTCTATAAATTTATTATGTAATGTAAAAAAATGCACTGTATTCAGAAATTTTGATCACAATAAGTAGGTACTATCTAGAAACATTAAAAAATGAATTAATCAATAAATATTTACCTAGTCAATTTTTTATGTAGTTATACACATTTATAACCACTTCTTTAGTCTAACCGCACAGTGCTTTACCTCATCCTAATTTCGTTACTTCTGACATTATATTATGGTCACCCTTCTTTTCAAGAGCAAAAAAACGACCATTGCGTCTTTTGACCAATCACAGAAGAAATACATACTAATACACCTACACGTCCTGTGTATTATACACAAAGCGTATCAATGTAGTAAAACGGCAACTTTAGATAAATCTAACTCTATAAGCGACTAGCTTGCGAATCAATTATCGTTAAAACATTCATTTTTAAAAAGTATTATTGCACGTGTTTCATTGTGTAAGACAGCGTTTGCCAAATGATGGGTCGTAGAAAGCAAAATGCTGGGTCGACAATTTCTTAAAATAATGCCTTTTGCCACAACCTACATATAAGTGTAAAGCAAGCTTTTCAACATTGGTTTTCTTAAAATATAAATAAAGAAACCGATTGAAAGTCGAACTGGATCTAAAAATAAAGCTATCATCTTTTTCTCCGCGCCTGGAGCTTTAAGTTAACAACAGAAGCACACCTCTTATTGATAAATTATTGGTACATTTGATTTCTTTATAGGTGTATCTGAGTAAATCATTTTGTATTATAACATGTAAAGACTGTATGGAAATAAATTTAATATACTGTTTGATTTAACTTATAGGCCGGTATCATAATCCATAAAAAAAATTGTGGGTCACGAAAGAGAAATATTAAAATAACCGGGTCGCGGAAAATAAGTTTGGGAAACGCTGGTGTAAGGTAAGCGAACATGTCAAATAACTTCTAAAAACACCGGCACATTCTTACATAATTTTGTCTACTTTTTTAAATATAATTGTGTTATATTATTCAGCGAATGATAGCAACACAAATTACACTATTATTTATCTTTTAAAAGTTATTATTGTTTTTGCAGGTATGCTCACCTTTGACACGACTATGTCGAGATTAGTTCTGAATGCTTGGCATAGAAACCTGTAAACTTTGGGATCATTAAATTTTGTGCGAGTTTGAAATACCTGAAGACTTTGCGAACATAATACGGTTGGTTCGGCAAGTAAAATAGTGGTATTAGTTTGTAAAACAATTCTCGACTTCGATTACACTTAGTGTTTCATTAATCACATATATGTTTATAATGATTATAAGTTTAATGTGGTTTGCGGTGTTTAAGTAGAATAACAGAATTACAGTTTCGGATTATGATTTCATGCAATCTACTATTGAATGGCAACATTAATGGAAACAACCATCACAGTCAAAATTAGGCTTAAATAAAGCAAAAATTCATTAATAATTGTTATGAAAATAAAAAGTACTGGAACTCACTTATTGTCAAGATTTTTTCTCATCCGTTTCAATTCCTAATATCAAGCATATGGATTCCTAATGGAGGCATCTAAACTGAAGTTTTTTTTACGAGGAATGCTTGTTACTCAGATTTTCAACTTTTCTTTTTTCCAAAGAGAGTAAGGATAGAAGAATATGCTTAAGCAGGACGAGTGTTTAACTAACAGTCGTCGCTTTGCTTAGTACTGTAATTCGAACCCTTGAGATCCGTCACAAAATCCAACCACGTTGACCACTGCGCTATGGACCCGACATTTGGGAGAAGGAGTAAATAAGAGAACTTGTAAAACAAACAATATGTGTATGAAGCATTAAACCCCTGCTTTTGGTCTATGTACCTGGCATTTTTTAACATTACATTTAAAAAGGACATGAGAAAGGAACAAACATAATGGTTTACGTGAAAAAAATCAACACCTTTGAAAGCAAAATAAAAATAAAGTTTTATGAATATTGATTTGAAACATTAACTCCGTTCCACCGCGCTACATGGAAAGAAAATCACTGGTTATGAGTATTGTCAAAATTGATCTTTTAGCTTTTCTCAAAAAACTCAGCAATATAAAATACTTGTATAATAGAAATAAAGTGTTTTTTTCTATAGTATTTTTATATTTTAAATAAGTTTTACAATGTGAAAATACGTATTAGGTTTTTCATGAAATAAATTATTTTTTTTACTGATTTTGCAAAATATATTGGAACATATTGGATAAAAATCATTTAGAAATTAAGCTACAGAATATACATATTTGAACTAAAATTGAAACAAACAGTCACTGTGTCCAACAATACAGTGTAAAACAAAATAATAAATTATATGATATCCATATTTTGATTAAAGTTTTACAATCGTAATCTTTAATTATCAAATACCTCTTGCTGCACGTATTAAGCTGACGCTTCAAACTTACAAAATAATAAAATACAGTGTAAAATCATTTTAAGTTACGAAGTTGCTTTGAAACAATATGGTTTATAACTTTATCAAATTTCGTAACAGTTGCTGTAAAAGGTTTTTGATACGCCATTTTCACCTCGTTTATTTGAGCGCAAAACATATAGAAGCAGAGTAATATATACCAATTTTCGCCACTGACTTATTTGCAGTCGCTGGGAACATTTTTTTTTTCATTTGAAAAAATATGCTGCTGATATTTCTAAATGATAATATTTTTATGTATTGAATAAAATGATAATCTATACCCAAGGCAAAAATTGGGCTTTCTGCAATATCGGCTCATAAAAAAAAAATGGTCTTTGATAAATCACTCTTGTGAAATTTTTCTTTCAAATTTTTCAGCCATGCTAAAATTATGATTATTGATTTATACTAGATTCTGAATCTTTAAAATTGTTTGAAAAAAAGTTGATTGGTCCATTACTATAATTTTCAATCACAAACATTCAATATATTATATTGAAACGGAATTTTAACTATTTTTTATGATACACGTTATTATATTTTTTTGGTATACAAGGTGCTGTTTAGAGCCTTGTCCTGTTTTAGTTATATACTGTTTTTTTTTCAATTAAATGTTTAGATATATATTTTTATTTATGCATTACACAATTTTTAATTTAATTGATGTATTTTCTATCTATTTAAGTTCCATTATCATAAATTACACACAAGATAAAACTTTGAGATCGATTTATATGGCTTAACTATAAAATGTTTTCCAATTTTACATTTAAAAACGATACCAATTATGCTGCATTGTAATTTTTATGCTACTTTAGATTGTTTTTCATCGTATCTCATTACGAGATTTAAAGGTTTTGTCTCTAAAAAACTGTAACCAATGATAACATCATCTAAAATTTTGGGCTATTCATAGCGTTAACGGCTTATTATTTCGTGAATTTATGAACGAAATTTCAACATATACAAACTTATATCGTTTAAGTGAAGTGACATATTTTGCAATGTGGCCAAATATGGGTATGTAACCCTATTTACGCGGAGTCAATTTTCCTCCCAGTACGGAGCATCGATCTCTACTTACTAATAAAATAAATTTATAAACGTAGACATTGATTGATTTATTGGAAGGCTTCTACAACAATATATACACCGCATTCCCGGATAAATGAACTTGATCAGGAAAACGTTGCCTACACATTTTTCAACAAGAATATGCGTGTCATACTTCAGGAAGAATAGTATTATGTGGAAAAATTATACATCATAACATGAATTTTATTTAACTCAACAATAAAACATGACACATTTGTTTACTTTAAAAAGTGTTTTATTTTTTATCGGATTCTGTAAAACGAATATCTTATTTCAATAGCCATACGTTGACAACTCGTAACCGACATTTCTACATTTTCATTTTGACATTTCAAAGAGCCAAAAAACTGTTTGAATAAATAAGTACGTACTAGGAAATCAATTAAAATTAAGACACTTTGGAGTAAAATAATTATTATTTATATTAAAAATAATCTGTTAACACAATATTAATTAAATAAACAATATTTAAAAAAAAGCATTTTATCACTTAGTAACTAAATATTTCGTCCATATTTATTTTTAGCAAAACTAAGGAAAACTTAGTTTTGCATTTTTCACGGAAAGAAATTCATTCCTCCAATTACACTTCTCCTAACTACAAGGTCCTGACTGTAATTGGAATTTATGCAAAAAAATATTTTATTTCTAAAAATAATTATTCTCGTTCATTATTTATTTACGAATATTTCCCGAAAAAATATTATTCATTAGAATTGTTAAAAATTTTGCTCATGTTAACCAAATACATGTTTTTTTATTAGATACCGATATAATATAAAACATTCCTGCCTACAATATTTAATTAAGCGATTGTTGTACATTAAAGTTGACAGAATGAGGATACTTATTACACAATAAATGATATTTAGATTAAAGAACCCTTCAACTTTATTTTTGGTTTTAATGATTGCGATGTGATTTCAAAAAGAGACTTTTTTAATAAAATACAGCAAATGCTGTTTGAAACGTTGTTCAGTTTTTGATAAATAAATATAAATATAATGAAGAAAACTTTTTTTTTCATAAAACGTACAAATATATACTACATATAACTTTAGAAAGCGAAACAGCTTTATTTGGTATATTTCTATGTCATTTTAACGACTGCTTTATATTTTATTATTATTTCGACAAATTTTCAAAGCTTATTGTTAACACGAGCCGGGAAAACTTCCTGACCTTTTCAAGGGTCAGATATTTCATATCTAACACCCTGAAATATCACTTATAGGAAAACAAATCGATTCGAAGCTTTTTCATAAAATTGTCAGGATACTTTCATTTCAAATCATTCCGTGTGAAAAATAAGCCGCTTTTGATGACTTGCCGACCCTGATCTCGTTTTATTGAATTTTTCCTTGTGTAAAAGAACAGCTCGTTACACGTAATGGGTTTTGCTTGAATACAGCCAAAATATAATACAATATGTAGCTCATTTTTAATTAAAATAATGATTAATTATATTAATGAAATCCATACCCGTAAGTATTAATTGGTGTTACACTAGTGTAGATTTATGCAAAGTTTTGGTAAAACAGAGCTAAATATAAATACTTTATCACAAAGATTTTGATTTTTTTTTTGAACACCACATTTACAGAAAAGCATATTCGTACGGAATAATATATTTTTTTTGTTTAATTTATTAATTAAAATTGACTCTTAGACTTTGACGTTTGATTACAGTATCTAATTAAATATTTTTTTAAAAAATTGGACATAGACAAAAAAATTAGTGAAAACATATAATCTCCGAGTTCAAATATTGTTCATTTTACACATTGTTTACGTTTCATAACATTATTTAATTAATAATCTGTAGTTAAATAATTTATTAACAATAAAACTTACCAACATATCGAACAAGACAAATGAAATAAAAAATCTGACATACATTTAAATATGACTGTTAGGTTTTACGGATATTTAAATATCTTATTTATATTGTATTTGCAGAGCTACAGTGGAAGAAGATAAAAAAAACAGTAAAATTTTAACGTTAACAGGAAGGGTGTTTTAATAATATTTGAAGAAAAGATATTTCTATGTAAATCATTTCCGTAATTATTTAATTACATACATATGTAAACGCTGAAGATAGAAAAACAATATGCATGTATTGATTAAATTGCCAAATTAGTTGAAATACTTCAAAAATCTTTTCTAGATAATGTTCATTTCAAATGCTAGTTTAAGTTATATAACATTTGATATATAAGATAAAAATATTTATTTTTTTACTTAAATATGTATGTTATATTATTTGACTAAACGAATATTTGATATGAGGCTATTATTCAGAAACCAGACTCATTTTAAAATTGGTGAAACCACGAATGTAATTAAATAAATACAAATATATTTTTAAATATTTTTAGAAAACAGTCTCAAACCTTTCATAGCACACAAAATATCATTACAAATTAATGCTTAAAAATATATAAAACGTATATTATTTTACAAAATGAAATTCAAGATTATTTTTTTAACCATTTTGGAACGAGCCGGGTTTTCAAAAATAGCCTCATATATAAATTGTCTGAGACTTGAACGAGAGATCTTTTAAATTTAATGTACATCAAATATATTATTAAAAGTGTAAAAAAAATGAAGGCGATGAAAAATGAATGAAATTATAATTCATATATAAGTTGTAAATGATGAAGTGACTGTAAAAAAACCTACATGCTGCTTTAGTAAAAACAACCAATATTTTATATAAATAAAACATAGTAAAAATTAAAATGAACAGTAAATTCATCATTATAGTTTTTGATTTTGAAAACATAAGCTTACATCCATGTAGAAACATCTCATTATTAAGAATAAATCAAAAGTGAAAAAGGGGCATTAAATGTTTTATTGACGTAAAAATAATGAGTATATCTTACATCCCGATCTTCTATTTCATACTGTTACTGTTAAGTGTACACAATAGTTCATGTAAGTTTTAAAAGATTTGTCGATCAAATTTGAAACACGATTGTTACACTACGAATAAAGCATGAAAAATAATGTGAAAGCAGTTGTGGATACACTATTGACTGTAATAAAATGCATACATAATTTAATAATATATTTTTTCTAACGTATTACCAATATTAGTTATGTTTGCGACATAGATTCAATGACACTTGACAATAATTATCTATTACACGTATTTTAAGCTCGGCTTGGATGAAATATGTATCGTCATGTATGATAGCTAGAGATTACATAACAGTGTTGAGTATACTTGTTAATATTACTCCAACGAGCATATCTTTGCTATCTGACATCACATTGATTTGTTTTGCAATTTCAGCTCATTTGAAAATAACTGTACATTCAGCAAAACTCTTTAGTACATTTTTCACAGCTAGAAACAGACAGAAAGTAGAACATATCCATCTTAACTAATTTATTAAATGGAAGAAAAATGGAATTATTATATTCTTTAGATAAACAGTATTTCAAGACCGTTTTTTTAGAGAGATGTTCTGTCAAAATGCTCCATATTGACTGTGGAAAGCAAAAATGATTTAACCCACAGTTTTTTAAAACAGTTTTTTTTATATTTACAATGTATACAACTTGATACACGTTATATCAAAAGAATGTAAGCTGAATGCCGAATTAGTATATAAATTTAACTTTTAAGTTCAAAGAAAGAATGGCATGTGGAAATTGCAATTAGGAAATAATACTTAAATTAATGTCAGATACAGTCAATTAAAAACCTGTTTATTAGTCTCCATGCACTTCAAAGTTGTATATATTTCATAATTAGCCTTTGCCCCAAAATCATCAAAAAAGGTTTTTTTGTGTCTCATGTATTTTTTTTTATGTGTGGATATATTCCTTTCCACAGTCGATTTATTAGATCTTTGTATTGTTGATATTCAATCTAATGAAAGCCATATTGAAAAAGCTTTTTCTATTCAATGAGTATAAAAAAGATCATTTATATCGATAAAATAATTTAAAATTTGTAAAATATCTACTCTTACTAAGAAAAGCGTTTTTAGTAATGACAAGGTCATTTTTTCAGCAGTAAAAATAGTAATAACAATGAGAAATACATATTTTAATATAATACTTTAGTTTAAGTGAATAATAGACAAAATAAATAACAGTACAAGTTTAAAAAAAAAGTGCTTTATTTACAAAAAAAAAATACACCGCGAGCCGCAACGCTGATAATTCAGCGATCGTAAATTTTAAGGAATGTATACGAAGCATTGTGATAAAACATTTCGTTTTTTATTTAAACAAAGGACACGATAAAAACAACAGCTGTAATAAATTGGAGTGAATTTTCGAATATGCTTTCGAAATATCGCTTTTATCTAATCAATGTTTCATTGAAACAAATCGCTTTTCTGATCAAATGAAAATGTGATGACAAACGAATATAAAAAGAGTGACGATAAATAGCTTTCAAGTGTATTTCAAACAAACTTGTGTTACATTGTGGTATCAATTATACGCCTGTCAGTTGATATGGTATAAACAATATATATTATCTTAGTGATGACTATACTCATCTATACAAACGCAAAAATAAACTGATTTGGGAATATTCCTCGGATCGACATATTTCAAATTCATTCATTAAACAATATTTTTTATTACTATTTAAAGTATAATATATCGTCCCCTTGGGGCCAAGGAAACGTTGAGTAATATGTGGCACTAGATATAAAATAACATATAACGTAAAGAGACAAATCAATAGAAGCAGTGGACGCAAGAATATTCCAATACGAATCTTCTGAAAATGCTTTTAAACCATTAGTTTGAAATTCAGAACGAATGATAATTATAACTAATCTTTTTTGGTTAATTATAATAAACTTCTACATTTCCAGTGAGGTCTAATAATTGTTTATGATTCGCAAAAAGTCATAAGGTGTATTTTCTTTATTAATCTTATATTTTAAGTATCTTCAACGTCATTCGATCAACAACAGAAAATTCGTCTGAAAACATTATATTTATACTCAATATCGACAACTTAATTATAAATTACCTCGTGATGTATTTTCTCTATGAATACAATACTGTTAAATATTGTAATCATTTCAGCGTAACTCTGAATAAAAACTTCGAAATGCAAAGCTGATTTGCATGTCAATTGAATAAGTTAATCTAGTATTAGCGGAATCCTCTTTAGCGGTCGGTTCCACAATGATATAAAAATGAGCTTCAAATGAGACGAAGTTGATTGGATCATTTTATATTCAATCTGGAAGGATGCAAACGCAGAGACCATCCAAACTTCGATTCGTCTGCAGACGAAGATAATATAATATATTATTTTGAAAAAGAAATCTCAAAATATAAATTTATGAAAATAAGTTTAAGCATTAAATAATGCATTATTTGTATTGTAGTGCTGTCAATCTTGGATTGCAGTTTCCGAGACTTCGATAAATTTTATTTAAACATACATAATTTTTAATTATTTATCACATTATTTAGTAAATATAATAAACAGTTTCAGCCATTGCAAGCATTATCTATCGATGAAGCGAAACCAGTCTTGATTTATAATAACGAGTGTGGAATTATACAAAAAGGGTTTGATTTTTATACATATTGTTATATAAAAATGCATATAAACTATACCTTATGTTTTACAAGATTTTTTTACCAAATTGCAGAGCCACATGTTAACATTCACTTAATGCTCTTGACGTGCACAATGCGCATACACATCGTCTGTAGAAATGCAAAAAAATGTAACCCATATATAATAGAATACATTTCACAGTAGGGATAATTGTATTAATAATATGATTTTGGGTCAAAGTCATATTATTAAATGAATAAGAATTTGAAGTGTACAAAGACTTAAACTGGTGTTTTATTAGTTTTATCTTATATTAATTCACTTGCTTAAAAAAAATCTTTCTATATATTTTTTTTTCTAGTCGCAATTTTTACATGCCCTTCTTTTTTCGAAAAAAACCTAAATTTAGATACCAATTCGGAATTTGCAGCACGCTATCTTTTGATAGACCGTGTATTAAATAAATTGTGTACATTGTGGTTGTCGAAAAAAAGCTATTTGAAAAAACTGAGGGTTACTTCCTGTTGCCTGACTACAGTCAACATGTAGAATTTGCATGTGATAAAAGAACGGAAATGTGAAAATGCCATCATACATTTTTTTTTAAATGTAAAATAAAATCGGTTGACATCGGTTGAAGAAATTTATTAGCTTTTCCCGCAAACTTCTTTCGCTTATTTTTTCTGGAAATCATAACGCAATTTTTTGTATAAGTCGTTTGCCATTATTTTGAAAACATAATAGAACAATACTAAGAAAAAAATAATATTATTCCTGAGATATGTATTTTATAATTTAAGAAAACTTTTTCATAAATTATAAAAATTTATTATTGAAAATCGCAAACAAATGTTTTGAATACTCAACAAGTCCAATGTCTTGTTAATGGGAATTGAAAAATACAATTATATTACATTTATTGAGAATTAAATAATGACAAAATGATATTTTTCCATTTTCTACACCCGTATATATATTATTTTGAAACACATCTGCCAATTTGTCGTGAAATACTTATTTTATAGACTTATTACGTATATATTTTATTATGTTACTTTTAAGGCGTTCGTTTACTGTCTTATTTTTTTAGTGGAAAGCCATTTTATTAAATAAAAAAGTATTATGATCGGTTTCACATATCTCGTGCATTATCAACAGAATTGCCATATAAGTTGATAACACTCTAGTTGAGCTAAACCGGTCGTTTATTAAAAAGTGGAATTATTAAGAAAATTTGATGAAATTTTAATGAAAATAAAATATTTATTTTTTATACAATAACATTTTTCATTGCAATTTTTACTGCTTCACTGCTTCAAATTATAATTAAAACAAACAGCACATATTGGTTTTCTTATTAATGTTTTTTCAGGTTTGTTTTTACAATAAATTCGCAATTCATGTAAATATACACATTTAAATATAAAGTAATAAATTTGCATCAAAAAGGTGCTAAAAAAAATAAAAAATGTTTTCATATTTTAAACTGTAGCATACATCAGAATATGCTAAATATGTCTCCGTATTCACTGAAGGTGAAATAAAGCTTCGGCGAAATAAATGAAAAAAAAATACGTAAATTGTGATGATTTATTTTTTTCAAATAATTAGATTTTGTTTGAATATATTAATTTAAAATAATTATTTTACTACATGACGAGATATTGAATTAATGGAGTGAGTGATATGTGAGATTTAACATTCTAGCGTAATGAGGCTGTTTATGTTGGATCGGGGTGTTTTCCATTAGCTAAATTTTCAAACCATCTGTTACTAATTTTATAAAGGAAAACTCATTTCCATGACACGTGCTTTAAATTGCATAATTTTCCAGCGGTAATTATTTAAAGCAGGATATTTAAAGTGTCTACAAATACGCGCAAGAATTATTTATTCAAATCTTGTTTATAAAGTAAAATTTTATTTTTAGCGCTAACATTTGAAATGACAAAATTAATTGTTATAAATCTGATGTTTTTTACATTTAAATTAATGAATGTTAGTTGTGGTATTTTTCCAAATGAAAAAAATAATGTTTCTTTAAATTATAAAATGAATATAAGTTCACTTTTAGGGTGTCCACTGGCAATACTTGGTGGAAAGGCATTATAGTAGTAAAAACACAATATTCGTTTGTACTTTATCTCACTTTATTTAAAAGGTCAGGTCAGGTTTCGCTCATTGCAAGCATTTTTTGAACATCAGTTGACAATGCTTGCAATGAGCGAAATCGGTCCTGAGCTTTTAAATAAAGTGGAATAAATTACAAAGAAATATTGTGTTTTTTATTAAAATAAGGATAGGAAGTTAGTTTGACATTTTTTTTGTTCATAATAAAACGATTAATTCGTGTATTGAAAATTAATTAAGGCCATATGCTCCACATTGAGGGCGGACACAATTTAAAAAAAAATGTGTTTTGGTAGATCAACATTTTTTAATTTATTTCCAGTAAGTTTGTCACACATAATCAAAGTAATTAGTTTTTAATTAGTACTATCAAAGTTTGTATTTTACCCCCTTCTTGCGTCCAGTAAAAAAAGACAATGACCCGACTCTTATTTTGTAATTTATAAGATAAGATTTTTAGTTAATTCGTAAACGTTGCGATACTCTGATGATGATTTACAAAGAGGCAAAACACGTGTCATAAATTGTATAAAAAAAAGTTAAATAAAGTTAAAATCCGTGTTGTTTATTTTTGGTTTTAAATAGAAAAAGTATATGGAAGCTTTAACATTTTTTGCGAATCAAGTGTCATCAAAGTAAATATTAATTTTCCAATAAGTGACATAAAATGTTTTACTATGAATTACCCACATGTTTCGAAGTATAGTATATTACATAATGAAAATCAAATTTGCGTGGTACTCCCTTGTCAATTTAGCAGTTTGATTTTCCTCCCTTAGGAACTATCGAATTACTAGCCGAGCTTATTTACCATCACGTTGTTTAAAGTCGAATTAAAATGAAGTGAGCTTCGAGTTTTTTGTTTTCAAACATTATTGAAATAAGATAAACATAGTCATTATAAAGCATAAACAATATTTGAAAAAAATGACGACTTTAAAACTCTAACCGGATTAACTATTAACGGCTACTTACAGTTCTTACGTGTTCATTCGCGTAGTTGAAGTATCACTTTTATTTTAAATTGTAATACATTTTTGCAGTGTTTGCATCATTTTATGCATAATCAGACAATTTTCTTTTCAAATTAAAAACAATAACTTTATTAACTGATTTGAATTACAAATTGAAGGCTATGAACAAAATCATCAATGGTTGACAATGTTGAAACAACAAAAATTAATAAAGCCATAAAAAAAATGCCGTTGACTGTATTTTTCTTAACGACTGTGGTTAACAAATTATTTATATTAAATGATCATCTAACATGTTTTGAATTTTTTTTTGAAAGGGTAATGGTGTCAGATACATGATATGTTTATATTGATAGTTAATTTTAAAAAATTGGGCTCTATCTACATTTTCTAACAATTCATCATAATAATGTAAGCATGGTTACACATTTTTTATAAACGTTTCGGACATCTAGATTTATACTAGGATAAGTAAAAAAGTGATATGGGTAGTTGAATTTAACTTTTCCGGTTCTAAGCTCAAGAAATGCGACCCCAATACCCACATTTTCTTAAATATCTATTTTAATATGGGTGATACAATGTTTATAATTAAGGTTTTCTTATATCATAGTTTTTTTAACCTTTTTTAATTTATATAAATACGCGATTATGCGATAACACGATAAGCGATCGTTCGTAAGATAGCTGGGCTAAATTCGTCAGTTGCAATTTCATATGTGTGCTGGGATGACGTCTTTTTTACGCGCAACTTAAAATATGATTATTTATTAAAAAAACACGAATTTTTATAATAAAAAAAATATATGAGGAATGATGCAGAGAGATATTTTAAAGCCCTTGGACTATTTTTTTTGAAATTCATAAGAATAAAGCCAATAATGAGGAAACCACTGAGGTCCCTTAACGATCCCCATCGGATGAGAAGTATTTTTCTAGTCTCCGAGCAGCGAGAGTTAAAGATTCATATCATCTTAATTGAACATGATTCCTTTTTGGAATACTTGATTTTGATTGTTTATCACGTTACAATTAACTAAATATGTATGCTTATTTTGTTCAGCACAGTTGTCCAAAATGAACATTCTTATTATGAGTAATAATATTTTTAAAAATCTACCGATGACGTAAGAACCTTTTTTCGTAACCTATTCATTTCAAGTCTTTGACAAAGTAAAATCATGATATTTTTAAGTTTTTTCAAAATGTATTTTTTTAACTTGTCATAAGTCTCAAACTAGAGGTGCGATCTGTCCCTCTGTTATTGTGGAGCAAGCTTTATCCGATCGTCATCCACTCATACAATAACCTGTTGAACTTTTGTCGCGTTGAAGCAATTCGGTAATGAGACCTTTCGATGAAGTTATCAAAAGTTTGGTCTGGCGCTGAAAGTTGAGGGTTTTTTCCAGACACTTATTGGAAATATGAAGGTATCTCAACTCTTCAGAACTTTGAATATTTAAAATAAGTGGAAATTGAAGTTCACTCCAGCAACTCGAAAACTTTTTACCGCATTGTCATTTTCGATAAGGCGAATTCGTAATATCGATACGTAAGTATTTTGAGTAAACATATGCTACATTTAGATCGTTTATTATGTAGGCTAGCTTTAATAAGCATGAAAATTTTAAATCGAAAATATTTATAAAATAAAACAATACAATACAAAAATTAATCATGATGTATAAAACACTAATAGAACATTTTTGAAAATACGTTTTTATTATTGGTATATATAGCTTTTTCATGTTATTTGTGATATCTAATATAATATATAAAAATTAATGTTTGTTTTTTCGTACTCTATGCGTTGCCACACCGCTCATCCGATTACAATAAAACATTGAAAAACTTTTTTCTTGTACTTTCGGGAAGGTTATAGGCATAGTAAAATTAGCTAACAGTAGGTTTTATATAGTATATAAACACATTTTTTTTATGTCTGCCATACAGTTAATTTTGACAACGTATGCTTGGACTTGCGTGAAGGTTATAGTACAATTAACTTACAGTAGTCGGCGCGTGTGTCGTACCATAGACAATCGGCAGCAAACGTCGAAAGCCAAACAGACAGAAAAAGAAAACATGCACTTCAATAAACACAATTAAAACACAAAACACTTTCTTTCTTGGAGTGGAATTGCAACGCTTGAAAGGGATAACTCCTGATAGCATAACAAGAATAAGTAACTTTAAAATACCCATTAAAATAAACGAAACGTATATAGGAAAATAAAAATGTTTATTTGATTTTACCTACTCTCAAACCGAAATTTTTTATAAATTTATAGATCAGTAATGGACATAAATCGTTGGAAATGAACTCATTGACCACGATTTTTAGATAACATACAATGGTTGATAGACAAATAAGAATATATATCTAACATTATTGAGTGACTTAGTTTCATAGATTTTGTCATTATTAAAAGTACGTCCAATGATAATAATTCATAAGCAATGTAGATGCATACATTACAAAAATATTTATTACTTTTTTTTCTAATTAATATGAAAATTTGATAAAAAAAAAACTATTTGTATCTTTATACGGTGTTGATTCATGTAACGCGACGTTATAAATATTTAAATTAGGATGTTTAATGTAATTTGAATATAATTTATCTTCGTGTACTTACTGTTGGTATTTAAATAAATTATTGAAGCTTGAAGACTTTAACGCTCCACAAACAGAGCTTTTAATTCCACTAAGCTTCAAACAGAGGATCGAGTCAGTCCATTGTGAAGTCAACACAAAAGGCTGTATATCCGGTTATATTCCTGGGACAAAAGTAGTAAAAAACCTTTTCAAGCCAAAGCCAACCCCGAGAATCTATCACATTATCATAAAGAACTATGGTTTTAGCTGAATTTTATCGACTTTAGATAATTTAACATCTTGGAAACTTTTAAAGCTTTTTTTACACTTTTGTGTTTACCCATTGTATAGAAAGCTGTTCAATTTATTCGATAGAATTGAAAAATGCAATTGATCACCAATACGAAAGAGTTCTTAAGAAAGTTGCATAGATAAGTTTATCAATAATAACACAAAAAAATCTGGTAAATAATCACTAATATTTCTCGGTTTAATTCATTAAAAAACGTTCCAGGCAAAATTCAAGTTCATCTTAGGAACTATGTTTTTAAAATCTTCTACACAACATTTTTGCGTATATCAACAGGTCAAATACACAATATGTCATAGTATTCTACTACCTAAAAAAATATAAGGTTTTAAATATTTATTTGTTTTTATAGTGTGTATTTAAGCTCGAAAAACAATATTTTTCATTCTACGGAGATGTAAAAAATGGTCCGAGTCCAAGATAAAATTATTGCTGTTAACAAATATTTATAAAAATTAATGTAGCGCTGACAAAATTCAAATATTATAGTACGATAATGCAGTCAGGAGGAACTATTCTAGCTAAACGTAAATTATTATAAGATTGCATGAAAGCCGTCTTCTTCTTCTAATGCCTAGATTCACAATAAAATTACTATATTTTATGATATTTTTATAGTAGCATATTGTTAATAATATTTCTATTATAATATTACTTTGGTATTTTACTTCGTTAATTACGTTCAACAATGGACCTGGCTTGGACGTGTGCTGCGGATGCCACAAAAAAGCCTGAATTCTGCTTGTCTCTTTTACCAACCGGATGGATTCCGCCGTCGCGGAAGGCTACTGATGATCACTTATAGGATATACTCGGTGGAACTACGGGACGCTGAAAAGACATAGGAGGAAGCAAGTAGACTGGCAGGGGACAGAGAATTTTGGATGAATCATGTGGTGGCAATAAGCTCCGATTAGGGAGCGGATATGGAAAAAAATATTCAACCTGAGTAAAATGTAAATATATATATTTTGAAATGAACATTAAAGGATTAAAAAAAATCGAAATAAATCAAGGGAAATTGAGCAAGATGACTTTATTGTGTAATAAAAAAACGTATGTTTGTTGGTTGAGTTTCACTATGTAAAAGTTTCCATTTAAACGCAGTCTGTAAGATGGAAAAGTGGCGCTCTCCAGAACAAAGTGACTTCATCGCTAGTAATGCTGCGGGAAGCGTAATCGCTTGCTGAAATGCAAAGCCGTTGTAAATTCTGCGAGTATCTCACGACCCCATACTTCACGTGTAATGAATACTACGTTAACGTGTGAATTATTATAAACTTAGCGTAACTTTCATCTCCGCCATTTTACACCCTAATCCAAACGGAAAATCTGTGTACAGTATAATGTTGAAAGAATCAATGTTTCGACAAATTAATTGTACTCAATATCATTAAGGAAAAATAAAAACGTGAATTGAATACATCTTTTATATAATATTAACAAGTCATATAATTGAGCACTTTTTTTCGGGAGCCGGTAAATTGCTCGAATTACAAATTATTCGAATTTCTTGGTTATTTAAACGTTTTTTCACGACTTTTTCTACGAATTTCATTTTTATCTGGCGCGACACTTGTTTAGAGAGTGAAATATAAAAATAATTTTCGTAAGTATTTATTTTAACCGTGTTCGCTCCAAATGCGGAACATATGATCTTTTAATGGAGTTTATCTCAACAGAAGTGTTTCTACGAGAACTGCTTATTAATTAGTTACTCAAACTGTTTGTTATATATTTCCATAACACATAGAAGACTAGGGGTAAGACAGAACAAACGGAAACAAATTGTTATCTTGTTATTCGAGCAATTTCCATTCGAGCAATTTACCGGGAACCCTTTTTTTCATTTATATTCTTTCTTATAATATTTATGTTTTGTTAATATTTTTACAATAATTTATATTTAATACATTTTTTTGGTAAACAGATTAAGCCGGACAGGAAAAAAGTGAACATGAAAAAAAACGTACACGTATAAACGCGAATGAGGAAAAAACCGTACATAGAAAAATAAATATTTTCATATAAAATACTTATAATGTTTTATTAAGTTTTTCTCTAATATTAAACGACGTAATCTTTCGTATGTGTTGGATACTATAATGGCAAAAATAGCATTGTACATATAGTACAATTATAATGACAATTTTGTTTCTTCTGTAAATATTATAATTTTGTTATGGCTAGCTAACTCTAATTTTTCACATATAAACACGGATAATATTTATTTCATTTATATGTTTATATACAAACATGCATTTTAAATTTGTTTGAACACTTCTATATATAATAATAATACGCTAATTATTAAATGAGGTATTTTAAAAAACTGACCACCGTATTCGATTGACATGCATGTAGAAGCTATTAGTAGCGTTTTAAACAAGCAAAAGATTGAATTATTTATATTTTTGTGTATGCTTAAATAATGTTTACTCTCGATAACGAATCTTGGATATTAAAAATACAAATACAAAATATTCTGTGGTTAGAGTTTTACTTACGATCGTTTCTGTGTACGGAAGATTCTTGTTAGGACGAATCGAAGTATGGAACGTTCGTGTTCGAAAGAAACACGGAACCGATAAAAAGAGCATTTTAATAAAAATCAACACTGTCCTTTCGGGAATTCAAACCTTTGCATGTGCAACCGAAAATGTTAAAAGACCTATTCTCAGAAATCAGACACAATTTTGTAGCATTTGAACAAAATATAGTATTGACAATATACATTTTATTAAAGTATATATACATACAATAAAATATATATATCCACGTCCGCTCCCAATGTAAAGCATACGGCCTGCTTATGGAGTCATCTCAACCGAAGTTTTTCTACGAGAACTGTTTGTTACTCAGTCGACTAACCTCTCTTTTTTAAAAATATTAGTAGAAATAGAAGGATAAGGCTAGGACAAGGCTAGTGGTTAACTACCCGCTCTCGCTACGCCTGGTTATTTAAGGATTGGAAAGATGGGAGGAGAAATTTCAAACATCACAAACACCCATGCCTTTGAAAAGAACTCGATAAATCGATTGAAAAAATGCTGTTAGTATTGGGGCTCGAGTCCGTGAGATCCGGCACGGAATTCCACAACGCTAACCACTGCGCCATGGGACCCGGCATATATTAAAGTATATATAATATGCTATGCTTTTTTTTCTTCTTTGCGGAGCAGGAGAGACAAGATTAAAAAAAAGTGCCAAAGTATCTCATTTGCATTCGTTATTTTCTCCCATTTATAAATATCATCAAGGGAATATAAAAATGCAAATAATCTTTTTGAATGAATAATGTAATTTTTTATAACAGAGTTATATTATAATAATTAATTATAACGGTAAAATAGTATAATTTTTACTAATTACAAAAAAAAAAATAAGGATCGACAATAGAGCGTATACTTTTAAAAATAAAGCATGTATAAATGAACTAAATTGAGAGTGATACGCTATAAACAGTATTATACAATACTTGTGAAATAAAATTATTTGGTGTTTTTTTACGTGTTTAACATATTTCAGTATGTAAAATACCAAAAAATCGGTCATACATATGGCGAAGCATGTATTTTAACATTCTGAAAACTTGGAGATTAGAAACGTATTTGCGCATAGTATTTTACTGTTTTTAAAAAAATGTTCATGGAAAAAACGATAGTAATTAACAGTTTGGTTTCAAAAGTAAAGCATATCGATCAAAAATATTTTCAGTAAAATTTGAGTGACATATTTACTGCTAGAAAATTTCTTTAATTTCATTCGATAATTAAATTTACTTTTCAAGTCAATGTTCTAAATTATTTGCAGAGAGTTCACCTGTCACAAACATTTGTGTCTTAGAAAATTGTTTTGAAACTTTACAGTAATGAAAAACATAAATTTGACCGCCTCAAAAAATAGAAGCCTAACTCAAAAATTCGACTTGTGAAACAAAATTATTGCATCAATGAAAATATTGAAGGTTGTCGATTTTTAAAAACCGGGTGCTGAATACCGGTTTTTCGTAAAAAAATTCGACTGTTGAAAGCCGGTTTTCTTTTTATCTTGGTAACCCGATTCTAGTACGAGAATTAATATTTATGTATTTAATTTTGCAATAACATAATAAAAATCGTTGATATTTTAATTTCAAACCGCCATTGTTACGAAAAAAAAGAATGAAAAAGCTCAAATTTCAAATATCAAAAGGAAAAAAAATACAATCATTTTAGATATATTAAAAACTATACCTACTACTTCATTAACCAGCAAATCATTATGTTCTTTTTCAGAAAATTTGTATCAACAAAATAAGGTTGATTATAAGTTTTTGTAGTATTTACATATGTAGGTATATAATATTAAAAAAAACATTAATTCACTACTTTCTTGGAATTATTAATTTTTTGGATCTTTGAAACCGGGATATGCAGGGTTTTAGGAAATATTAGAATTAGAAAACCAGTCGTTAAAATAGTTTTTTTTTGTATAAGTCCTAGAAAAGTTACGCACGACAAAAAGTTGAATTGATTTTCATACACCATTTTCAATTCATCGGTTTTTAAACAAATGGTATTACTAAAAATATAATTCTAAGTGTCCTGAAAATTCAAGAAGTAAAATTTGTTAACGTCACATCGCCACATTAATATTTTTTCCCGCTTTTTGCACATAATTCGATGTATTCAATTTAGAAATTCATTTTATCAAATTATATTTTTTTTTGCTGACTAAAGCAATTCTATTGTTCACCCATGTCAAGCCCGTTTTAAAGGACGGCCCACAGAGCGGTGGCTAAGCAATGGATTGAGTGACACGGTTTTATGGTAAAAAATACGCAAAATTATAGGAAAACATTTTGCACAATTGTTCACAAATCAAACCACTGAACTGTACTTTAATTTATCCTGATAAATAAAATGTCAACAGTGTAAGAGCTATTTTGTGGACATTCTTTTTTCAGTTTGAAATTTGAATTAATATTCATTAGTTTTGAATGATTGAAGATTTTTATCAAAATATTTGCAAAGATTTCTTGAAAATTATTCAAGCTTTATCACTGCTTAGAAATAATTAATTGATTGCCTCGTGGAATAAAATGAAGTTATAATATAACATTATATTTCTATTTTTTAAATTTTTAATCATATTAAAATAAAAATAATGTATTTGCGACGTTGAATAACAAAGGTTACCATCTCTATTATAGCATTGGCGAGTAATTAATGACAATGAAAATGATCAGTTGATTGCTCACCATGAGCGAATCCAGTCCTGCCCTTTACAAATAAAGTGGAAATAATCTACAAAGGAGTATTGTCTTTTCTTAATATAATGCGTTTCTACCATGTATTGACAATAAACACCTTAAAAAATATTAAACGTCTAAATAACTATTTTATATTATTGATTCTCACTACCCTACCGGTTTGAAGTAAAAACTAAATGTGACGATACAAAACAAACATGATTATCTCCAGTTACTGATTTTTAGATTTTTTTAGTTGGTGTGACTGCTCATGTTGTTTTATAACATATGTTATATGTCATTCAAACATGGATATATTGTCATTTCCTCCCATAAAACTTTTAATAAAGTGTGTGATATTTTTCAAAATTAGTCAACTCCATTAGTTATTTGAAATAAATAAGAAAATGTATTTTCATAAACAACTGTCAGTTAACATAAGGTCCCATTAGAGTCACTGGTTTAGTTAATTGGATAATGAACAAAATGATTTACTCAGTATCATCTATAATAGAGATGATAACCTTTGTTATTCAACGTTACAAATACATTATTTTAATTTTAATAAGATTAAAAATTAAAATAATAAAAATATAATGTTATATTATGACTTAGATTCATTCCACAAGGCAATCAATTAATTATATCCAAGCAGTGATAAAGCTTGAATAATTTTCAAGAAATCTTCGCAAATTTAAATTCGTCTCAGAGTATTACAAATTTCAAGCAATAACCGTGTTCAGTGTTCAGAGATGCTCACCGTTGCATGTGACGGGGTTCGGATTCATTTTACTCCAATTACTTCCTCCAAGTCTTAGATCCGCGAGTAATGGCAATCAATCATACGTCCACCGGTATTCACGTCACGTGATTGAATGAAAACTCCTGGAAAATGATATTATCGCGGCCTGAAGGCAGGTTTATTATCGTCGATTTCGGTTCGACAGTATCGCCGTTAAAGATTTTTTGTGCGTATTGCGATTACACCGAGAAAAATATATTAACTCATCAAAGTTAGGGATTTTAAATTGTAATACCGGACGAATATTTAATAATATAACCGGTATTATAACCGGTATTAGAAAAAAAATAAGCAAAGACAAAAAAACGGACTGTTGGCATCACAATACGAATAAATTAAAATCAGTACTTCGATATTGTGATGTCTAAAAATTCAATCCCATCCTTTTGATCCATCAATAACTGTACGTATCGAGAGCGATTAGTTAACCACGAGTCCTGTCCCAACGTTATCATTCTATCCCTACTACTCTCTTTGTAAAAAGATAGATTGACTAACAAACAGTTCTCGTAGAAAAAGTCTGTTAAGACACCTCCATTAGTAAGCTATATGCTCCACATCGGGAGCGGATATGGATTAAAAAAAAAAAAACGAATATCTCATATAAAATACTATATATAAAAGAAAATTATTAACGGATGATTTTAGTAAATAAATAACTGACGGTTTCTTAAAATAATAAATACATTCATTTTTGAATGTTCATTAATTATGGAACTCATCAATATTTATAAATACAACCGGTGGCGGTCGGTCAATGTGGCATTGGATCAATGTACCCCTTGTATATGAAGGTGCGGCGATATTTCATGAAATAATATTCAAACATAACATTTATACCATTCACTCATTTTAAATTCTTCATGTATTTATTTTATTATAGACAATTTTTAATATTTATTATAGACATATACTTCCAGTTTTATTAGTTTAATCGTCGTTTAGTTATAATTTTTACTAATTTAACAAAATACCCGGTTTATAATTACATTCGAATTTATCGTTAGTCGCCACTTTAACTGAATTGTTCTTTGATAAGTTTTCAAATTATTTTTAAGAGGTAATAAAAAATTTAATTATAATCATTTTTTTTTATAAAATCTGTAAATTTCTTTCATTATTAATTAAGAGGGTGAAAAGCAAAGGTAGTAGTAATCTTGAAAAATTATTTTTTTCAATCCTTTGTGCAGAGTCATAGAGCTTAAAATTCTTTGGCTTATGAGCTGAAACTTCTGCAGAAAATTTGTTTTTTTTAACTCGCTTTAGAAACAAATTCAGCTTCTTCACTTTAAACGCTGCGTTGAATACAAAAAGTCACATAACAGAATGTTTGCTCAGCACATTTGACAAATTCATTGTGAATCACAATATTCTATTCACACATAAATTAAATTAGTTAGTAATGCTTTTTTCAGCTTGTTACGTCTTTCTTGGTAGAGTACTGTCTTTTCTTTTAACCTCCTCATTTTTTTGTCACACTCATAGATATTTTTTGTTTTGTAAAAACAACACTTTTATATTGTATTTTCTTATCAGTTGATAATGCTCGTCATGAGCTTAACCAATCCTGATCATATTTAATAAAAGTAGAATTAATTCAAATGAGTGTTTTAATCTTGGATTTTTTAAAATACAATATATCATAACAATCATCCTTGATCTGTCTTTATTATCCTCTACTGTTCTTTTAAGTTCACTTATGTCCACAAAAAACTATGTTAACATTTAAAGCAGAAGTGTTGAACAATGTCAAAGCGTTACTGGTTTCAAACTTAGAAAGTAAAAACCATCCATGTTCAAATGTACAATTATCAGAAATATCAAGAATGGTAAAATTCGGACTGTGCCTTCATATAAGATAAAATAAAAGTGGTGTACATTTCTCTTCAGGCGTTCAAACTTTTTAAGCCTCGTCATCCCTGATAGAATTTCAGTAGGGTACAGCTACAGATAATATCCATACACCCCAAGTAAATTAGAATTAAGCATGAAGGGTATATTCATAACCATTCTGAGCTCAAATATTTGATCCGCTCTCAAGCCTGCCTTGGGCTGAAGTATTTTATACATTAGTATTTATTATATTACATACGATGAGTGGACATAAAAGTATAAGTCCAAAAAAGAAGGTTGTATTCACGAGCAAAAACTGAAGAAAAGGAGGTATGTTCACGCAAGTAAAATGCTTAAATTAAGTTAGAAATTCCAGTTACACTAAAAGCCCAAAAATATCATATATGCCGACTGGGTAGTCAAGTGGTCAACACCGTTGGCTTTAGTTGCGGAGGTCACGGGTTTGAATCCGATTGATTTTATAATAGATTTATGAATTTCTGTTCGAAGGCATGGATGTATGATATGTTTTGAATTCCCACTACCACGCATCCTATTATAAAAATGAGGTGTAACAAAAGCGATTAGCTAACCACTAGTCCTATACTAGCCATATGCGTCTGTTTTTGAAAAAAAGAAAAGACGAACTGCTGAGTAAAAGGGAGTTCTTGTAGAAATACTTTTCTTGAGATAAACTCTATTAGGAGTACCGAGTACATAGGCTACAACACTTTAGGAGCGAATAGTGTAATAATAAAAAAAACATTTTTTTTTTGAGAAGTTCATAGGTGTACCGCTAAAGTTGACTTACATTTGAATCATTTAATTGTAAGATATTTGCCATGAAATCGTGTTACATAATAAGTCTCATATCTCAATCATGTATGTTATATTCATAGAACTCCGAAATAAAATGTAATTTAATATGCAGTTTTTAATTATAATTTGCACTTTATCACCTTCAGAAACTAATTTTAAAAATACACCAAACAAATACTAATTCCCAAAAGCTTGTAAAAAGTGAAACCACTATTTTAACACATATTAATATAACCTATAAATACATTAATGAATCATAAATACTTGGTTTATAGTGACCATTTGAAAAAGGCTTTTATCATTATATCAAAATATGTTATTTTAATTTCTGTAATTAATAAACTAAAATTTCGATATTTACCAATCACCTCATCTAAATCTATAAAGCAAACCATCTTTCCGAATTACTTTTGATAATATTTATGATATTTGCGTTTGTTCATAAAAGCATGGTGTTTGACACGCATATATTATGAATGATTTGTAATGTATTCAAGCAACGCCATCTGGTGATAATATAATCCAATAAATTACTCATGAAGAATATTTGTATATCTATAATATATGTTGATGAAAATTAAGTTTGCATGGCTCGTAAATTAAACAACATACGTTAGTAATATCAGTGTATTTATGTTTGTGTCACGGGTAAAAAATATAACATTAATATTTTTTAAGAAAATAAATAAATAAGTACACACTCCAAAGACAAATTTGAAACTATTTCATACACTGACTGAATATTCAAATACGTAGTCAAAGTAAACTAAATTTATGTGAAATTAACACCATATGAATTTAATCAAAGCGGCAATTATTCTACAGTATGATTTCTTCCATTATACCATATTCACATTATTTGCAAAGTAATTATGTGACAGTGAAAATCGTTTTGTTACTGTCAGAACAGAACCTGTTAATTAGCGAAAGTATGATTTATTTAATTTACAATGTTATTTAAAGTACATATTTATTAAATAATATTACTATTTATATGATAAACTACTTACATAGATCTCATTAAAATAAATCTTTGTTTTTATCTGAAAATGATCACATGAAAATTCACGTGATAAAAATGTTTCAATAATTGAAGTGCAATCGACAGGTTTATATATATTTTTTTTAATTTTAAAGATATATATTTGAAATTATAGCCAATGACAATGTGCTTGTTGTTGAAGTTAAAATATCATACGAGAATAACTTTTGTAAATCTAGATCCATGTTTCTCAACTGGGGTCCACGTGGTCCTATTGGAAGCCACAGCATGCTTCAAAGGGACCACAGAGAAAATATTAGAAATGGAGAGACACAGCAGACTTTTGGGGGGCCACGGTGACCTATAATTTTGTAAGTTTTTCACACATTTGGTGTTCAAAATTAAATTGTGAAGCGATGAAGATAAAGAAAAACCAATTAGTATAGGTAAGGGGGCCACGTGCTCAAAAAGGTTGAGAAACTATTCTCTAGAGCAGTGGAGAGAAACGCAGCTTCTTAGCTACTCTGATGCGGCCGTTTGATTTGATCAAATTATAACTTTTATCAAAAAATTATACGCAAGTGTTTGAAAAAAGAACGTAATCAAACCCATTATATATTTGACAATCGAAAAAAAGGGAGGTTGTAAACGTTTTCTTTACTGCGGCCATATGTTAAATCAGATAAATGAATGTGGTCTTTAGAAATGAAAAGGTTTCTCACCCTTGCTCTATAACAACTCGAGGAAAATTGACGTAATGATCACCCAAATCTTTGATCACAAATTTAAATTGAAAAAATCTAAATTTGACATTGATCTTACCGAGAATTGAGCCCAGACCCGTCCAAGCCAAGCTTTTGACAACTGTACCACAGCCGGCGATTATTTTATATATATATCACTATAGTCTAGTTATCAAAATATTGCAACGCAATTCCTATAAGTTCTTCTATCAAATCTCTCTATAAATAAAATATTGCGAAATCAGTATTTTTAATAAATCTTCTGAATGCCATTTTAAAACTAATTAATACTGAAAACAATGAAATTGAAACTTTATAATAATTCTATTCTACTGCGAATCAATTAATTTTTTGAGAGTCTTCTTGTGGGAGATAATATAGAAAATAGATTTGGTTAATATCTGTAGAATATTAAAATTGTACGTGAAACGATATTAAAATTTATTTATTGGTTATTGAAAAAACATTAATTTTCAATTTCACTTGCCGTCTTTTTAACTTTTGAATACACTGAAAATTAATTGAAATTGGTTTGATTTATAAGTCACAGTAACTTATCGTCCTCCATATTTTTATCTATCTCCATGTTGGTAGCAAATGAAACAGTGACATTATTTTGAATTATTTTTTTCAAAAGAAAAAAACCAAATCTAAGATAACTGACAGCTTTAAAGCTGTATGATTGTTTTTTGCACACAATTCACATATTTTTCAAGCTCCAATTCGCCAGCATTGTCTAGTTAGTCGATTAAATTTATGGTCGTATAATATCTAATTATAAAATTATTTTGAACACAGTAAGGATAAAATTTTGGAGTTATGAAAGGATAGATAAATCACTCTTTTTGCCCAGTTTTTTAATGATCAAATGAGTGAGAAGCAATGCAGGTATTAAAGACAATCATTCTTTTTTAATACAAAATCATAAACTAATTGTAAATTAAAAAAGGTATTGAATTGGAAATTCAAACGCATAACCTAGATATCGCTGATTTCAATAGCAAAACCAAAGATATAATTTTATTATGTGTAGTTTCATAAATTATTTTTATAATCAGTCTTTGACTGATGTATAAGTTTCATGTTGTCCATTTGATACAAAACAATGACGTTACGAGATAATTCGGTTTGCCACATGTCCTGCTCTAGATATTTTATATAACCCTTACACACTTCGAAAAAGACGATGAACAACTTAGTAACAACCTAGCCTAGAGATATGGTTTATTTTCTCCACATTAAAAGCGAAGATGGTTACTAAAAAATAGCAATGTTTTATTGCATTTTTTCAGTTAACAATACTACAATTCATCTTGTTAACTATATTATAAAATAAAAGTACAAGCTGCGTTGACAAAATATGTTTTTTTAATAAGCATTTGAAGACGTATTATTGTTAAAAAAGTGGCAATGTTTTATTGTATTTTTTCAGTTGAAAATACTATAATTCATCTTATTGCCTATATTATAAAATACAAGTACAATTTGCGTATACAAAATGTGGTTTTTAATAAACATACGAAGACGTATTCTGTTGCGAAAAAAATCACGAGTAAAAGACGCACTAATTACGCAGGCACTGTGAACTAAAAAAACTGGGTCGTCCAATATTTTGCATAACTCCCTCGGGCATAAAAACTTCAAACCGGTGCTGTGACGCGAGCCTCCTTAATTCTGGCATTTTGTGCCGCGCGGAAAAATGACGAAATAAAATTTCATTAAGGTGGGAAAAAAACGTTTACCTAACATTGACTTCGGCCTAAGTAAGTTAGGCCATAATCTCGTCGGAAGCGGAAAAAGTATACGTACACACAGCGTGATATATTTTTAATGAGCAGGGGATGATTTTATTTGCATATTCCGCGCGCATCCCCGTAAATTTTTCGGACTTTTGTTACCGAGTCGTAATTGAACATCCGCGGCTATTTCGGCCGCTCAGCTTGTAACAAAGTTAGTAAAATGTCTACTTGAACATGCGTTTATATTATATATAAAAGATAGACGAAAACATCTCACTATTAAATTAAATAGTTTTTTATTCGACGATACGATATTTTTTTACAAAATTAAACTAAAGTTTTCTCATTTATAAAAGTTATGTTTTTTGTGGTGAATTTAAATACATACCCTCTATAGCTATACTATAGAAATTAAAGTCGTTACTTATTGAATTGCTTGATTTATTTTGTAACATAGACCAGTTTTATGTCATGCTTTCTCCTAATACTCTTAACGAAGTATTTCAATTAAACCAAGTATTGGTTATTTTTTTACCGTCCAGAATTACTTTTTCGTGAATATTAATAACCAAACGATGACGATGAAAAAATACTAATAGTATTGCATGAATATATCGCTAGTGGAAAATAATTTTAATTACAGTGGCATAATTTATACATGTGTTGTCTTCGAGCATAACTCGATTAAAATATCAGTGTATCAACAAAAACTCTGTTTGGATATTTTTCCATGCAATTTCACAGTATAATACAGGGGTTTCCAATCAGTGGAGAATTCCCTATTGAGCGAGAGGAAATCCCGGATTCTGGGAAGGAATCGTTAAATTGGTAGATTATTCTTTATATTGTAAAGTTCATTAAAAGTATTATTTAATAGCAATATAATTTTTTCATCAATCATTTATTCATGAAATCACTTCACATGCATATGAACGACATTTTTTAATACTCTGTACTTCTATTGAAGTTTTTTTGTGCATTGAAATATGCTTTAGTAATTAGTCTGTAAAAAATCATATTAGTAGATTTATAATATAATGTTCATTAATACCTACACACTACAGAGTTTCAACACTACGTATATGTATATTATTATAAATATATCTTAGGGGTTGATGGTGAAAAGGGGGAATGGGGTGAATACGGTTGGGAACCCTTGCTCTAATAGAGTTTCTAAAGCTCTGAAATTGCTATTGGACTACAGAATCTGCTTTTTTGTTAAGTATGTGTATTCACAAAACAGTTGTTTGTCGACTAATTTTAGTCTGATTATACTAATTATAATGTTATTATTTTTACAAACTAAAACGACACATTGTAAGTTATTAGTTACCTTAATTGATGTTACTTAAAATACCAATTATCTTTGAAATTGTCTTAGATAAAATTACCACGTTACTCTGTAATAAAATAAATGAGTTCCTCTCCTGAGAAATCGGTGTTGGAAGTTCTAATTAATGATTCAGTCATACAAAATAATACCGCTGTCTTTCGCGCTCAATCATACCCTCTCAAAAGCGAGCTCTGCACGGTGCACTGCCACATATTATTAATTGAGCAATTTTTAATTTAAATTAAATTATCGTATCAAGACACTTTACTGCTCAAATTCGAGCGTATTTTTAATCTTGCAAAGTTTTACGAATTCATACAACGTCAATTGAAAAGAAGAAGAAGAACTTGATCGTTTAAATTATGTACATTCACACAAGTTTTGTCACTAACAAACCGAGTTTATTTATTATATAAAAACAATAAATTCATTTATTAAACGTCAGTTCAAGTTCATATGTGCGTTTCAACGCCTGAAGATGCCGAAAGGCGTCTCTCGGGTCGTTAGTGGTAAAACTTGAGTATATTTAAACCAGTGATACACCACCTTTACATTCTAGCGGGACGCATATAACAAATTATCGTAAGTTCGTGCCGCAAAGAAAAAAATATTTAAAATACGCTCAGTTCTTTTTTACACGGAACATATGTACGTTCCATTTAAAACAGATTTACAAAAAAGAGCCGTGTAAAAAAGATTAAGTTAATTTAGATAAATGATTGATAGGTTTCATTACATTATTTTGGCCGTGTTATTTCGAAAACGTGAAAATAAATAAGCCACGCAAAAAAGTATTATAAGTACATGCTTATTAAAAATCGTTTCATTGTGGAATATTTATGATTCATTTATATATAATTCAAAAGTTAATGCGATCTTGGTCTTGGTTATTTTTAACTATTTTCTTTTAATCTAACATAATATTTGAGGACCTGTTTCTATGAACCGATTTATTCTCCTTCATTGAAGAAAAAGCTTGCTTACATTTATGAAATAAATGTTTTACGTGAAAAAAATATGTAGAGAAAAAGATTGATGGGCCGCCATAAAATTCAAAACGGCCCCCGGTTTGTGCATCACTGATTTAAACGATTCAAATTTAATATTAAAACTCCACCAAGCACCTTCAGTCGAAATTTTAAATTTAGAAGAATAAATAAAAACTAGAATATGCAAAATGACAAGATCTTATAAAAGTGTTTTTTTTTGTATAAATGACAATATTGTAATCAGAATTGTGGCGTATACAATTTTAGTACTATTTATTCATTTAGTTCTAACACGCGCAGAAATCTTCAGACCAGTCTTGATTGTAGTAATTGCAAATATTTGACGCAAAGAAAATAGATTAAAGAAATCTTTTGCTTCATTTCTTCGTCAAAGTTGTGTTGAACGTTAAACTCAAACAAAAAATTTAATTGTACAAAGTAAACATTGATTTTTTTATTATCGCATCTTTTAGAAGCATTTCAGGCTTACTCAATCGCAAGATTGTTTACTATCAATGATTATGATTTTTTTAATATTAATTATGCTCCAAATGATTCAAAATTTGCAGGAGAAGTAGAAGAACGTGACATATTAAAATAATGTGTAGATATTTTTGTCGGAAAATATTTTAATAGCATTACAATTTTTAAAAACAATTTTCTTAATGCAAGCGCAGTTTTTGTGCAAGTAATGTGTACGTGTCAAATTTAATCTCTTACGAGACAAAGAAAAAGCGAAACTTTTATCACTGATTAATAGTTCCATTAGAGCCAAGAAACCCAGACAAGAGCTTAGTCAAATGGCGAACAAATTTCCAGCTATCATTTTGATTGTACTAATTAAATTGCCCGCACAACATCTGTTCATCATTCACGATAATAACAAAATGTTTAGGGATTTTCTTTTCGACGCCTTTTGATAACTTTTGTCGGTAAAGAACTTAATGACATAATTGATTTAAAAAGGCTGTTAAATATCTAAATTTTAATCGTTCAAATTGTTTACACTCACACAAGATTACTAAAAGTTAGTTCAATTTCTGTTGTACACTAGAACACCTGAAGTTGTCGGCAAGCGAAACCTGAGACTTAAGAAACAAAACTTTTATGAGTGTACAAAACTTGAATGATTCAAATTTAATGTTTTATTATAACCAAATACTTTCAGTCGAAATCTTATATTATGTTTAATATCTCGTTAATTATTCTACAAACGTTACTGTAAGATATATAATTTATTTATTTTTTAATCCATGCCAGCTCTAAATTTGTAGCATATTGCATCCTAATTGAAGAATCTTAGCAGACTTTTTTCTACAAGAGCTGCTCATTAATCAGTTGCTCCATCGTCATTATTCCGAATAGAGTAAGGATACAAATGATAAGGCCAGAAGACAACTAGTGGTTAGATAATTGTTCTCGCTACGCCTCGTTATTTTACGATATAACCATTTGAATACCAAGCGGACACAGGTGTCCGGAACATATGCAAGCGAACACGTATGTAAAAGACATTTAAAAAATCAAATACTTGGTATTGTAATCGAATATAAGCAATATGTTGATGAATATATGTAGTGCCATCTATACTGAGTCAATATAGGTTTTTAAAATATCGAATACGAGTGTAGGTATATTAGACAAAATTATTTGTCTCAAAAACACCTAGTATCTCTGGGACATATTAATGATTTATTTGCGCGATATTAAAACGGTTTTAACGAGATGATAGCAGTTTTTTTAACAAACATTGGTCGTTTTAGGATTTAAACCCGAGAGATCCAATGATATCTACCACTACGGCATGCACAATTAAAAACTAAAATATTGTTCGATTAATGATTTATAAATTTCTTTTTGATACGTTCAGTTCTTGTAAATTGAACAGCGTTATTCATATTAAAGAATTTTGGTTAAATATCATAAATCAGTATGTATGTAATGTTAAATAATAATCATTATAATAACAAAATATAAAAATATTATCGTGGTACGACTGTATCTATTAAAGGCACGATGAAAAGTGAGTCTGCAGCATCGTCTGGGAAAGATAACTCGAAGAATTTTCATCAACTTTGAGTGAATTTGTCAAAAGTAATGCGATCATAGTAAGCGGCTCCACCCACCAGATTTTTCTATTGGTAGATTTAACGATTCGCTTTTGTTTCACATTTAGGTAATCCAATCACAAGAATTTCGATGACGCGGTTGAAGAAATATTAAATCAAAAGAACAAAGCGAACTACACATAATATAGATGTACTGTGCTTATTAAATTTAACAATCGAAACTAAAACAAAACTATTGAAGAGTTTCATTTCATTTTATAATCCATGTCCACTACTAATATGGAGTAAATAGCCTCCTTATGGAGATATCTCAACATATTTTTTTACAAGTCCTGGATGTTACTCAGTTTAAAAAAATTTCGAAAAGAGTTGGAATATAAGTACGACTAGTTGATAACTAATTATTTTCACTACGCCCATTTTTAAGTGCGTTTAAGACATCACACACATCCATGCCTTTGGACATAATTCAATTGAAAATCAAATTTTTAAAATTGTCTAAAGTGATTTTGTTCTCATGTAACGCGTTGGAACGGCGTTTCGGTGTCTTTTATCTCGGTATTTTTAATGTTTCAAATCAATATTTGTACAATTTTATTTTCTTTTGAAAATTTTTGATTTTTTATGCTGAAAGGCGTTTAAATATATATTTTTTAAATCATGAGCTTGCGAAAAAGTAATTGCCTGCAATATAAGACCTACAAGATTGATTTTTGTTAGAAAGCGTTGGTCTTTGAAATATATATTCTTCCCACTCTACCAATCCTAAAATCAACGTGACAAAGCGAAAGCAATTAGTTAACTACTAGTCCTATCTTTCTAGCATTATTCTCTTTATAAAAAGTAGGGTTGACAAACTGACTAACAATCAGTTCTCATAAAAAAGCTCTGTTGAGATATCTCCATTAGAAAGCCATATCCTTCAAATTAAGAACGGGCATGAATTAAAAAAAAGGCATTGAATTATAGTATTCTGGGTATGGTCGCCTGCTGTGGCCCAGTTGGTTATAGCTTGCTCTATCGATCACGCAGGTCTGGGTTCGATTCCCGGTCAGATCACAGTGAATTTGAGAATTATTCAATTCAAAGTTGTGATCGAAGACTGGGTGCTTGTGATGTCAATTCACACCATTTCCCCTCCTCTCATCCTTCTGATCCTTTAATAACTGGGTGTAGCAATAGCGATTAGCCAACCACTAGTCCTGTTTTAGCCTTATTCTTCTTTCCCTACTACTCACTTTGAAAAAAAGTGAGGTTGAGTGACTGAGTAACAAACAGTTTTCGTATTTACTGGTAAAACTTCTGTTGAGATACCTTTATTAGGAGGCCATATGTTCCACATTGAGAGCGGACATGGATTAAAAAAAAATTGGGTATTATATTGTACATAAACTACTTGTATTTTTCGCCAATAGTTAACAGATAACGCATTAAAATTACCAGCTTCCAATGACTTTTAAAACTTACCCAAAGCACATTCAAATATAAAACATAAATGAATGTGTGGTAAAGAATGAATAATATTTTTACACATTACAAATCAATGCATTAAGCACTATCTGTAATATTTTTTAACCAAATTAATCGCAACGATATGCTTTTATGTATTTCATTAAAAGCTTTATACATATCTTATCTAACATATTATCAGACTTAATATAAAACCAATGCAAACGGGTTTACTCTCGATCGCAATTACCAGACTTGAAGCTTCGAACGATTATTTTATGAGATCGCATAAAATTCCGAACGCTTTGGGTAAACTTTAATGAAATATTCCTTTGATATCACAATCGAATTCTCAATGTGTGGTATTATTCGTATTTAATTGCTGCCCTTCGAAAAATTTCAGCTCACCCTCTGTCTATGTTGTCTTTAGTAGAATGAGTTTTATTCCAGCTATCTGATATATCCAGGTTCATGACCCTACAAAGTCAATATCACATTAATATTTTTACCAATACAATATTTATTTTTTTGGGCGGGGCGGTTTTGATACCTTTTCTCATTGAGTGGACCTTGATAACTTTGCCTTATGACTATCATTAGAACTTATAACATACTTTTTTATCTCTAAAAATCTACTAAATACAATATAAAGCTCATTTAATTATTTTTACTTCGCAATGCTCTTGTACATATCGACTGTGGAAAGGAAAAATGACGTAACCCACACATATCAAATTTTACAGGAGGTGCTAAAAACGTGTTTGGTGATTTTGTGACATATGCAAATTATGAATTATACACAACCTTGAAGTGCGCGGAGACTTCTGAACTGCTATTTAATTGACATAATTTAATATTAATTAAAGAAATTGTCTAGGAAATACTTTTATTTCAGTCTTTTTTCTTTGTTTTCATTTTTTCTAAGGTCATTTTTTTCAAATTGAAAAGCTAAATTTAAAAACTTATTCGGCATTGGCATCTTGCATCCTTCTGACAGAACGGGTATCAAGTGTGATACATTGTGATTATCGAAATAAACATGTATTGAAAAAACTGTGGGTTACGTCCTTTTTCCTTTCAACAGTCGATATTTAAATAATATTTGCTAAAAAGAAGTGCTCGATAAATCATCATAATATAAAAGTTTCATAATGGTTTTGGTTTTTTTTTTAAATATTTTCGATATCATGGTGATCTTAATCGTGTAGATCGATTGAAATCGACTAGTAAGTTTTTTGTATATGTCCGCTCCCAATGGGGAGCATATGGACTCTTAATCTAGTTTATCTCAACAGAAGTGTTTCTACGATAACTGCTTGTTACCCAGTTTCTCAACTTCTCTTTTCCAAAGATAGTAGGAATAGAAGAATTGGGCTAGTACAGTACTAGTAATTAGTTAATTGCTCTCGTTATGTTTCGTTCGTAAGAGGAGGAGATCACATATGATGCATGGATGCTTTCGAACATAAATTCTGTCTGTAGAGAGATTCGAACCCGTGACCTCCGTAACCGAAGCCAACGACGTTGACCAAAATTTTTAAAACTTTAAAACGCTTAGTCGTCTAACCGTCTTTAATTGTAGAAATAAAAAAATGCACAGCTAAAATGCGTTAAATATAAGTTTCTGCCAGTAATAACTAACAAACGAATACACTTAGTACTATTTCCTTAAATGAACATCTAAGCAAATAAATCTTTTATGAGACAATAAATCTATCGATCTGCATTCATTACTCAAAATACCCAATTTTCCACATAACGTTTTCTGGCAGTGTAACGACGATGTAATCTAGATAACAGCATCTTAAACAATACTTATTCTTAGAAGCATTATAAATAAATTCCTTAGTATCAATGTTTGATACAGTAAGAAAGAATGGTTGTCCCCAAAGAAAATAATAGTCGAAACCAAGTGTCGAAGAAACATTTTCGGGACCTCGGGCAATGTGTAAAGTGTTTTCTGCGATAGAAAAAATCATAAATCTAACCTTTTACGGAATCACATAAATATTGATAACGTATAGCAAAACTTGGCCGAACTAATACTTAGATAATATTTTATTTACTAAGGTAGGCGGATATCGCATTGGCTCTAAAGTTATATCATGATGGAGTGACAACCAGGCGAGCACAAATAAGTGGCAACATATTTTATTCCCCCAAGATAAAATATTGACAGAAAGTCTTCCAAGCCGTAGCTCATTCCATCTCGCGGCTGTGTATTTATTCGCATCCAGCGAAACCTTTTTGAGCCCCATACTGTCAAGTGCACAAGCTCCTATAAATGATTCATGAAGCTTGAGTTAAATGAATTAAAGTCAGGAACATTACCGGATAACAAACCTTGACTAACTTTATTATAAGTAATTCTTAACATTAAAATTAAACATAAGCTTTCCACCTACAAATGAATTTAATACACAGAAACAATGATCAAAATTATTGTAGATAAAGTAAAGTACTGTACTGTCAGGTAAAGTACTGTATTGTATACTTAAAAAATGTATTTATTTTGGCTTAGCAATTTTGCCAGTAGTTTTATGGTCTTTTTAATGAATATAATTATAAGCATTTATATCTAAACAATTATTCTCATCATTTTGATTATAAAATAACGAAGTAGCTAGAGCGATTAGTTGACTACTAGCTAGCCTTGTCCTAGCCATATTTTTTTATGTCTAATCTCTTCGAAAAAAGCAAGATTGAGCTGTTAATAAGCTGTTCTCGAAGAAAAAAATTCTGTCATTTTTTGTAAAAATATAAGCAACAACATATTCTTGTTATCGGTGTTATTAAATAAAATAATTGATTATTAACGCTCTCATCGAATTTTTTATTGTCGAGTACTAGAAATACGTGTATTCGATTCTCCTCTTTGGGTTAAATGCGATATCTTACATCTTTTTAACGGTCCAATAGCAGAAAAACGACTTGAGATAAGAAATTTTGAAGGTCTAGACAAGATTGAAAACTATTCAACGAGAAAATCTCACCGTTTTACGAATCAGTTAATAAATAAAAAATATACTAGAAGGTACATTTCGTCATCATTAATCATTCTTTACGCGTTTCCTTATCTTTTTATGCTTTATCTTTTAATGTCAATCTTTGTTCTTCTCAAAAATGAAAAGTACTGTTTATTATTACAATAATATAATCGTTTAATTCTGGTATTGATTTTTCATTTAAAAATAATTCTTTTGCTAAGGCATTAAAAGAATTAAATAGTTTTATAATTATAAAGATTGTAATTTCATCTTTATGTTACTGATCTTTCATCTTTTAATTAACTTATTATTACGAACGCTTTAGTGGCATAATATTATTTAGCAGTGAAAACTTTCAATTAAAATTTGGAAACATTAAACTACGCATAATCACAAGTAATCTAAATATATAGTGCCTGTGCCTAAATAATATTTAATAAATCATTTTATAGAGGAAAACTAAAGTAATGTCGTTTTTTCATACTGTCTAAAATATTTAAAAAAATGAAAATTTACTTTCGATTAATTATTTATGCTATATAATACCTTCTTGTTCAACATTTAATCTTGGTGATTTTAATTTAAGAAATTCATAATCAAATTTACACAACGACCAAGAAAAGTGTATCTACGTCGCAAAACTATATTTGAATACTTTTTATGTATCCATATCAGCATATAGCCTCTTAATAGAGGTATCTGAACACTTTTTCTTTCTACGAGAACTATTCGTTATTAAGTCGCTTAACCTCTCCTTCTCAAAGAGAATAGTATGGATATAATGATAAGGCTAGGATAGGACTAGTGGCTAACTAATCTCACTCACTTCGCCCAGTTATTGAACGATTGGAAAGGTGTGAGGGAAATTAAGACAACACAAACATCCACGCCTTCGAACAGAAATCGATAAATCAATCGAAAAAATTCTGTTCGTACTGTGACTCGAACCCGTGAGGTCCGACATGGAGGCTCACAACGCTAACCGCTGCACCATAGGACACAATATTACAAGCCTAATTTAACATATTATTTTTAAGTTGAAAAAATATCAAAAATAATTCTGGTGAAGACATAAATCTAAAAAGCTATCAATCCTATTTACTTTGATATTTTCCCTATTGCAATAGATTTCTACCATGTAAATGATATTTCAATGAACGAATCAATTTGTATTTTAAATTAACTTGCACAAGTTACTGCCGAATCCATCGCAAATATTATACTAACAAACATGTTATGTAATTACAGTAATTACTATTAATGAGACAAGTATCTAATTAAAAAAAAAAAAAAATTACCATGTCCGCTCCCAATGTGGAGCATATGGACTCCTAATGGAGTTTATCTCAGCAGAAGTGTTTCTACGAGAACTGCTTGTTACTCAGTTGCTCAACCTCTCCTTTTTCCAAAGAGAGTAGGGAATAGAAGGAAAGGGCTAGGACAAGACTAGTGGTTAGCTAATCGCTCTTGATACGCTCCGTTCATAGGATAGGATGGGTGGGAGGGGGGAATTCAAGACATCACATACATCCATGCCATCTAATTTATACTATTGTATTATAGATATGAATGATAATTCAGTTGAAATGATTTTTAGTTTAACGATACTATGAACGGTTTAAATATCGACTGTCCCAATTGCTCATTTAAATTTTCTGACAATTCATACGCTTCAGATTGGGAATGGGTAATATTATAAAGTTATTATAATTAATAAATAAATTTTACTCTTCGTATAAAAGATAATATTTACAAATAAAATGTTAACTATCATCCACCATATAGACACAGTGTTTGAATAAGTAAGTTTCCCATTCATTCTGCATGCTTAGGTTCTTCCACACAGTCATGGAATTATGGATATATTACAAATTTACAAAATAATTACAATTTCTTAGAGGAATTAGTTTGGTTGAGGTTTCATAGTGTTATATATATATAGCATAATTTTGACTATCTTTCAAGAAAAGATTAAATTTAATAAGTTGCACAGTGTTTTGTATTACTATACATATTTGTAAATTATGTACGTACATTAAACTGAAGAAAAAATATAGACGTTATGTAAAATTATCAAGTCAGATTCCACTTATTGTAAGCATTTTTAACTGAGAGTTAGATATCTCATACAACTGACCCAATCTATATATTAATACTCGATAATGTCCGTATGATTGCATGATTGCATGATTGTCCGCGATTTCCCCTCCCCCTGCCCCTTCCCCCTCCCTCCTCAAAGCTCCGCTGACGCAATATTTTTATTCATACTAAAGACATATTTTCCCAATACACTGTTTATTATTTGACGAAACAAATCAAATCGCTGAAAAAATTTCATACAAAAAAACGCCGCGACCGTGGATCGAACACAGAACTCTGGATTACCAGTCGAGCTCTCTATCAACTGAGCTAACGTCGTAAATATCGGAAGCGATAAAAATACATTATATAATTCAAACATTTGAAAATGGAACGATATTTGTGATTCACAAACTGACTTCGATTGTTTGTATTCAAGATTCAAAAATGGAATATCGTGACGTCTGTCAAATAATGAATGTGGTTTATTTTACATAATATAGTTTCGACAGTTAAATGCAAATATTCCATGTGTGTCATATGCTGACGGCTATTAAATATTTTACTTTTTAACAGAGGGTATTTAGAATTTATCTCGATACTTTAAAAGTTTTGTATCTTTTGTTTTAAATAACGAGTAAACGAGTCTATGCTTTGGACAAGGTAAATTTATGCTCAAATACTAATATTAATAAAGTAAGCGAAATTTTTAGATAAATTGCGGTCAACGAGATTAAAATACGGCAAAGTGAGCCAAGTTAGGATGATGGGAAAAAGTGAACTGAATCCACCCTTTTTATTGCATAATTCCAATCATTTTTTCTCTAAAATACATTGTTTATGCTTTCGATGGATTCGTCGGTAACTTTGTGGAAGTTCATTTTAATATAAAATATAAAATATCTTAGATTATTCCACGTATTGTGCTACAAACTGTGACACGTGTTTCGCCTCTTTCAGATGCATCCTCAGAAAGACTTACTTTTACTTACTTACTGAAAGTAAGTCTGTGAGGATGCCTCTGAAATAGGCGAAACACGTGTCACAGTTTGTAACACAATACGTGGAATAATCTAAGTTATTTTGTAAGACTTTTTTATGCTCATTTATTTAATAAACTTTCACATAAAATTAAAAGTTGATGACAGTTCCCACAAATAAATAATTAAAAACGTAATTGCACTTAAAAGTCATATGGAAAAGTTTCACTATTTTTAGTTCACTTTTGGTTCACAGTTTGGTTCACTTCAACTCTTATAGACTCATATATTCTTAAAAATAAGCTCCGTTTGGCGAATTAGTAAAGTTAATTTATTCTGATTAATTTGATAAATATGCATTTGATTGTTACATGACGGAAAATTTCATTTTTTTTTATAATACGAAAAAATCCTCCAGTTGGGGCAACGGGCTTACAGCTAGTCTATATAAATAGAACTTCTGATATTAGACTTCATTCAAAGAAAAAGAATAATTATTTATACCAGCAAAGTTCTAAAACAATTACTTAATATAAATATTATATTATATAAATTTGATGACTTTTTTATTTAATTGATTGTGTAAGCAATATTCTCTTGAGAAGCATCTTCATATTTTAAGTATTCTACTGATTGTTTCACAATTTATAACACAAACAGTAAAATAACAAAGTTATTGAAATTTATTTTAGATTCAAAATGACTTTCAACATTTTTTTCCACCATACCCACTGGAATGTTTAAACAACTGTTGTTATTTATTAGATCAATTTTAGGGTGTTCACTGTCATAACTTGGTGGAATGATATTATATTAAAAAAATGAAGCACTCATTTTTTAAATTTAAATCGTTCAAATTATGTACGTTCACACAAGTGTTGTCACTAACGACAAGGGTTTCGCTTTTTGGCATCTTCAGGCGTTCAAGTGCACGGATGAAGTTTAACTGATATTTAGTAAATAAATGTATTTCATTTTGTATACAAATAACACTATAATGTTGTATTCTCTTATCAGTTGAAAATGCTCGTCATGAAATAATACAAAATAAAAGTGGAATTAGTACATATGAGTGCTTTATTTTATTAATATGATTATTACATGTAAATGACGTATTTTAAAAGGCGAATTTTCACGTTACTGTCCACTGCGAAATTACGTGAAAACGGTTTCAATCATTCACACACAGTTAGTCGCCACGTTCCGTGCTAATAAAATATTCACCTCACAGATAGGTACACTCAAAACAAAACGTCACTCGCTTACCATAAAATGTATGAGGATTAAATTGAGGTAATTTGTAGCCATAAAAATAATCAGGTTTTTTTTACTCAGCTTTGCTTGCAGAGCAATATACTTAATATCGAGACTATTCTATGATTAAAATTTCTATAAATTTTTCAAATGTAAAACAATTCAAATGTATACAAAAAAATAAAAAATAGACAATTTAACAATATAATTTATAATGACAAAAACAATTATTATAAATTAGCCACAACGATTTTAAACTGCTTTTCAGTAAAGCGGAGAAGAGTTTTTGCAATGAAATAGCCACGAGGCTTTTAAAAAAGATTTATCATTACTATGTATATCAATTCGAGAAAAATGAAAGTAAAAAATAATAATTCTTTAAATAACGTAGGCTTACTATGCAAACAAAAAAAATATATTACGTTAGAATGTGACAGTACATCTTTTAAATGATCATTCACACAACATCAAATTGTACGCTTTGATTTAAATTATTTAATTATTAATATTTAAAGCACGATATTTTTCGATTTTTTTCCACGCACAAATATATCTCCGAGAACACGAAATGTAAAAAAATAAGATCACTGTTATTTGACTAACTTGCTTATATATATTTTTTATTTTTTTTTTGTATAAAAGCCGTCACGTTTTTATCAGTAAGGAAAAAAACGACAACATTATAAAGACGGTTCGTTTGACATTTCTCCAGGAAAAAAGTAGGTATCTAGAAAAAGTAAACGCTTTTACGTTTCTGTCAAAAGATACTTCACTTGGCATCTCGGCTACTTTACCATTCACATACATTTGCGAAACGAATATGTTCAACGTTTGCTAGAATAAAAGGAAGTACATTATACAAATGGAAGTTCTGGTTTTTATTTATATACTTAAGACACTCAGATGTGTCTCTTCGTTGATGTAAATATAAACTATTACGGTGATTTGATAAAATGAATAGTTAGTTTTATGATTATGGTTGAAAATTTGGTCTAAAGAAAGAAATACATAATACCTAATTTTCAAGAATGTTTTTTAAAACAATCAATTTCATTATTTCAATGATTCAACAAGAGATAAAGATAAGATTAGATGGTTAGAGATTTCTCTTTCGATCATGCGGGTCTGAATTCGATTCTCGGTAAGATCAATGTCAAATTTAGATTTTTTAAATATAAATTTGAGATCTAAGACGTGGGTGTTGGGTCAAATTAACTTTAATATGTGTCAAAAATATCGACAAATTAAATAATTGTTCTTATAAACAGAAACATTCTTTTTTTCAACTGGTTTATGAGATTCCTGTTCAATGAGTGGATGTCTGTCATATTAATATTAATTTATTTATTTTAGAAAAAACTTTCATTACAACTTATGCCAAAATTAATATTTTTAGACAAACATATAATTAGTTTGATTTAAACAACTGGCAAACCCGTGTTAATTACTTACAAAGAACATCTCATTTGGCTACAAATAATGTCGCCAAAATTTTATTAACCGGCTCTGTGAATTGGATTTTGGAATTTTCAAACAACTTCATGTAAATTTCAAAAACACAAAAATTTCCAGCACGGAACGTTTTTTTTCTAGCTCTTTCAAGAATTTTCGAATCCAAAATTCCAAAAATTTACCGATTTGCCCAAATGATCAACGTGGCTCGTTTTTTTAGCTCTTTCAAAAATTTTCGGATTCAAAATCATAGGAATTTACGGATATACTAATTAATAACCGTGAATAGCTTAGGAACCGGCTCGGCAGACCCGGTGTGAACCCATAACAGCACACCACTGAATTCAACGTTTGATTGATTAATTATTTAATGCAACGATTCACATCGCCATAAATTCAAAACTATATTATTTGTGTTTAGTTTAATTAATTTTACCAAATAAATAAAATCAATTATATTGCTATGATAAAGCAATGCTCTATCGATATTTTTTTTAATATTGAAAAAGGATAAAATAGTATTAACAAAAAAATCGGATGTTTATTTAGTATTACGTAAAATAAAACAATAAATGTGTCAAAATTGACACGACTAGATACAGTATCTGATAAAAATACTCGTTTATTATATATGCTATTAAGAGCAAACTGACGTCAATTGTATTATATTGTCATATTTTTATCAGCAAACAAATCTGAACCTCCCAAAAACTAATTGGTGATTATAAATACGCGATAAGCTCGAGATGTTTTCAGCGCCATATTGGTACGTATTACTGATAATATTTTTCCAATTATGCGCCATATGTAATTATTATTGGCGGGTGTTGCCTGACTTATATTTGAAAAATCTCATTAGTATGAAATGTATTCTGACAGGAGAATTTTCCTCGCTTTTTTATTTCTACATTTAAATTTCGAAACGTACGATATTTCGGAAAATATTAATTTTCATTCGATTGCTTTAAAAATGTTGTATAATAAATAATTTTCCGTTTAAAGTAATCGCGATCTGTCTACGGTGATATTGTAAAACGAAACTCCAGCTGTTTATATTTTTTAAAACAATTGGTTGATAAATTAAGTTTCTTTTAATCGTACAAAGTTATTCATAAGCAGAAGTTTATCAGTCCCTTTTTCATTTTTTTTTAAATTATTTTGATCCCTTTCTAATTATTGAGATCTTTCTATTTTTACTGTATTTTTTTATGTTCGATTTACACATTGCAATAATGTGTACAGCGAGTTTCAATGCTAATGGTCAGTTGCCAAGCTTTATGAGGGACGTTTGCATATCGCTAAAAAAGCACTGCGTGTGTTTGTAATGCCACAAAGTAAAATCAATACGATATACAAACGAAAATTGTCATGAGATTTAATCAAATAATAAAAAAAGAATTATTTATAATAATTCTATTATAAATATATTCTTTATTCTAAAAAAACATAGCCAAAAAAAAGTATAAAACACAATCTTTATAATTAAAGTACAATTTTTAACGCAATAAACCAAATTTAAAATAGTCTTAATTATAATGTATATTTGTATAAAAAAACATATGCAGCATTTGGTATTGTATTGAAGGTATCTCTCAACAGAATCTTTTTGTAGAGCAATTGCTTGTTATTAAGTTTCTCACCCTTTCCTTTTTTGACGAGTAGATATAGAAAGGGTAGGGTTTGGACAAGACTAGTAGTTAGTCAACTGCTTTTGATGCGCCTTTTTATTTAAGGACAAGAAGAGTGAAATCAACTTTGAACAAAAATAAATCGAAAATATGCCATTCGTACTAAGATTCATTCTCGTGATCTACGTCACGAAAGCCAACAAAGTTGACCACTGCGTTACGGATCCGAAAAATGTATTATACTTAAACATTATTATCATTTCATTACATACTATGTAACTTATAGTAGTAAAATTTTGTTTTCTATAATAAAAATCTATTATCATTCATGCTTCATTATTGTTACTTCTACAAAATAAATTTAGACAAATCTCGAAATAATAGAAATAAAACAAGATGGTAATAAGTTTAACAATATGTTGTGTATTACACAGTTAAAAATGGTTGTAAACAAAAGCCATTTTGATAATTTTAATCTTCTTTATTTGTATGCATATTCATAGACAATATAAAAGCAATACTGCAGAAACCTAAAGAAAATACAGAATATACTCGAATTACCAAAGTCGTTAGGATGTTAAATCGATCCTGTAATTTATTATTATCCATTTTCTGAAAGCGTCTGCCAATGAGATGTGCCATAATATAAAATTATTTACTTTAATGGACTTAAAAGGCAACAGACAATGAGGTGAATGATTGAAAATTACTTACAATTCTGATAATGGGGAATGATTTTACTGCGCCTAAATAAAATATGCAGCCATCTTAGGAATAAAGAACAATTTATTTTATTTTTACTGAGAATTCAAGATGAAGACTTACGAAGAAAGAACTCAATAATAATAATATGGTAAAGCGTTTTTGTTTTTGCTAGATATGTCGAAAGATTAATCCTCTTAAGAAATTTATTTTCTTCTTTTTAACGTTGTTTTTTTCTTCATTATAAAATATATTATGAAATCTTTTGATGAGCTATGAAGAGGCATCACATTTTCATATTATAAGTAAATCGCAAGAATACGTTTATTTCTTTTATTGTTATTTTTATTTAAATTATGAAATACCTTAAAAATTCTCAATCAAATTGTCAGACCAAATAAAAAACCTTGAGAGAAAAAGCAAATATCACAAAAGTATTTTTTTCCCTAGAGAATGGATACTTAATATATTCGTTGTTAATGACATTTTTATTAAAAAATGAGGAATCATAGAAGAATTTATACGGGTGTATTTTTTTTATAAAACATTCGAGAAAATAACATTATTAAAAAAAAGGTATGTCTCAAGGAGTCGAAGATATTTTGTCGACTCAGGCATTTAAAAGAATTGAATTTACACTAACATTATCTGGTATAAATTAGAAACTACTGAAAAATTGCTGCTTTTAGAAATACGGCATCTTTTTGAGAGCTGATTTGGGGACCTTATGATTTTTTTTGACACGGGATCATGTGATCATTTTTATATGGGATCATGGAATGCAATGAAATGAATATGAACAAAAAAAATAAAAGACATGTGCAGTATGCAGTGGCGGCCGGTCAATGCGGCATTGGATAAATGCACCCCTTGTATATGCAGAGGCGGTTATATTTCATGATATAATATTCAAACATAACATTTATACCATTCACTCATTTTAAATTCTTCATGTATTTATTGTCTATAATAAATATTTTATTTTATTGAATTTAAAATGAGAGAATGGCATAAATTTTATTTTTGAATATTATAATAAAATTTATGCCATATGTATATGTATATGAGTGAATGGTATAAATGTTATGTTTGAATATTATTTCATGAAATATAACCGCCCTTGCAAGAGGTGCATTGATCCAATGCCACATTGACCGCCCGCCACTGGTAGTATGTGTTGTTTCAATGCCATGTCCTTTGCTTAAAAATGAGAACTGTGAAATACTGTAAAACAATTCAAAACCAGGCACTTAAGAAAGACGTGAGTTGGCTCACTTCACCTCTCGAAGACACATTTATCCTTATTCTCTCCGACAAATATATGTTAAGCGTCTGAGTAGCTCGTAGGTCTCTCAGATAAACTTCTGTTAAGATAAGTTCGTTTAAAAACCCAAATGCTTCATATTAAATTTAGGAATATAAGCAAAAAAAAACACATTCCTATAATATAATTTTGGTTTCAAAAAGTCGTCGCTAAATATTTAATTAACATTTCTTGATAACGATGGAAATGTATTGCGTAATTAATGTTGTACAATTATGATTTTCAGGAGAGCTGCGAGATGCCAGCCCGCAGGGGCCTTCTCGCACCCCAGAACACCTTTCTTGATACCATCGCGACGCGATTTGATGGCACCCGTAAGTATTGTATTTAATTAAAATTTTCCTAGCATAATTTATTTTTCAAAAAAAAAAATACAAATTAAAGAAAACCTTTCGATATTTTGAGAATTACTCGAATTTAGGGGAAAATTGAAGATAAATGTGAATCTTATTAAAACCTATTTTGTAATATATTCAGAAATATTTTCAAGTCATAACAAAGCATGGGTGTTTGTGATGACTTAATTTCCCTTCCACGCCTTCAATAATTGGGTATAGCGAGATCGATTAGTTGACCACTATTCCTGTGCTAGCCTTATCCTTACTAACTATCTTTCCCTACTACTCTCTTCGGAAAAGAGAGGATGAGCGACTGACTTACAAAATGTTCTCGTAGAAAAAATCTATTGAGATACCTCCATATGCTCCACATTGGGAACGGACACGAATTTAAAAATATTAATCACTGAGTTCGTGGTCGCGTTGTGGAGTTTACGGGCTCAAATCTCAGTACGGTCAGTTTGATAAATTTATTTTTTGATCGATTTATGGACTTCTTTTCAAATGCATAGATGTATTTGATGTCTAAAATTCCGTCCCACTACTTATCTGATCCTAAAAAATGGGCAAAAGTAAAGTGATTAGCTATTCACTAGTCCTGTCTTAGTCATTACATCCATCACATTCTTTTTAAAAAAATTGAGGTTTAACAACTGGGTACCAAGCACTTCTTTTAAATATTTTTCAACACTTAGACACAAGTTGAAGTAGGCTTCATCAAAAGTTCATATGCTTCCAAAAAGTGGTATGTTTATTAATAATATTATGTTAAATAAATATCTCCAGTAAATTAAAATTAAATATTTTATTGCATGAATATATAAAGTTATTTTCATCTCTTTTATTAGAGAGCAAACTAAATTACAAAAACATTTAATTAAATATAAAGCTTTCACACTCTATCGTCTATCGCTCGGTTTCTCTACCGGGAGCTAGGTGTCCCTCTTGAGGGCCACAGCATGTTCCGAGGGTACCACAGAGAAAAATATTTTTTAAGGAAGCCACAGCACAGTTTTGGTGGATCACATGCAAATCATGAAAGAGCTTAAAAAAGTCTCGCGTCTTTTCATTTTGGGAAATCCGTAAATTCTTAGGTAAGATCTGCCAGTGATCAAAATTTTCAAAGAATTGAAAACTATTTTGAAATCTTTCAGCTTTTCTTTTTTTCGGAAAAAGAATAGTATAGTAGAGACTCGAAAAGGGCCACGGGCCCAAAAGGTAAAGCAACTATGATCTATCGCATTAAAATTCGTATTTAAATAAATAGAAAATAAATTTTCAGTATAAAACTATTTATTACACAATTCGATGTATTTTCTAAAGTGCTTTTTGAAGTAAAAACTTACATGTATTATTTAAGGTAAATATGTTAAAATAATATATATTCTGTAAAGAAGCAATAATACTATCTTAAAGTCATCTCCATAAACTTTTGCCGGCAAGAGGAATAAAGATCTAATCAGCTTTGCTCATGGGAACACTTTCCTAGTTCAGTTTCCTTTGTAATATGACCCTATCGTATGATTTTCATAAAACTGTGAAGTTTCTTTGCTCTTGGTTTGACTTTGAATTCAGCTTTCCCGTAAAGTCTAAATTTAAGTGTTCGGCTGCGATCACATATTTTGTGTAATATTATATGTTACAATTAGGGATTCTATGTCGAGACATCCAGGGATAAAAGTCGACTTGTCGCGTTTTTTGCTGTCGTAAGTCCCGGACTTCTTTGGAAAATGTCCCGGGAATTGTGACAGTGATTTATAATGTGCTAATAACATGTACATTTTAGTTTTTAAAAAAAGAGTTCTTGTTGTTAAGAAACCCCCAAAAGAACTGATGTGTATTGAATGAAAGCAGATATAAGAGAGAAGCCCCAAGAAAAACGGACACGACATGGTCGGGACGTGACACTTACTCGGAGTTTTAACAAAATTAAGTATGCATATATAATAGAGATCTGATAGAAAAACAAGTGTTTGGGATTAATAATTTTGTAGAAGTTTCAAATACCATGTGTTTTTATATTGTAATATAACTGTAGCAAAATCAAATTACAAAATATTAAAATTATATGTTCATACCTAATGTTGTTTTACTATTTCACAAAGGTACCAATGTCTCAATAGGACAAAAAAGGTCTATAAGCTGTGTTGTGAAGTTACGGTTATAAATTTACTCCTGACGGCGGCTTCATTGATATTTTTTCATTGCATGTACCGTTATCATCTCTTCTTAGTTAAAATTAACCGTAAGCATTGCACACATTCATTACATAAGAGCAATAATAATTACTAAACATTGTTTAAAAAAAAACGCGATTTTTACCAGTGCTTACTTTCAAAAGAACTTTACAAAGTGCGCCGAGTGTATGTTATGCGTAAATACATACATACATACAAATATTTAATTTTAGTAAAATTATAATTTTATTGAAGGGGAAATAAAAGTCTCGAGTCTCGGTATGTCCCGGGACTTTGAAAACCCCGAGACTTCAGAATCTTTAGTTACAATATAACCTTTACTAATTTCATCATAAACCATAAGCATATCAAAATCACCTTTTTACAGGTGACGAAACAAAATTTAAATTGTAATTGGTAAAGGATCTTTTTTGGTTCATTAAGCATTAATATATTTCACTATACATACAATAATTAATTTTCAAGTAACTTTCACATATAAATGTTTCATTCATATATTTATTTAGTTAGTTTTGTCTGGTTTAAATTTTATATAAACATCTAAACTACGAACGTTTGTATAACTAACGATGTTTTCATAGCTTTATCTCTAAACACATATTCGTTTTATTTCCAAAAAAAAATACAACCTAATTGAAAGAATCTCGCGCATTATTTACGCCTAACGTTTTATCGCGGTCGTAAAAAATGCCTACACACGATCGTATTTAAATGACAAAGACAGTAACTTTTTTTTGTTCGTCAGATCTTTTACGTTTCCTTGAATCGATTCTTTGGGCGGGTGGCTGAAATCGCGCAATTTCCCCTTCCGGCTGATTGTACATCAAAAGACATTGCTGTTAGACAAAAAACTCCTGAGTGTTCGGAAATTAATGCTTCGTCCGATTGACAGGATCTCTCACTCTACTCAAATCGACGCTTTAGCAAATATTTTCTCGTCTCTTTCCTTATTACAGTAAGATGACTGGTTAGGTAAGACAAACGAAACGGATCAGGAATTTGTTCGTCGCTTTAATGATGCCTTAAAAAGATTGAGGGCTTTTTTTAAAGCAGTGGAAAACGGCGAATATTTTTCTTTGAAATGTGAGTGCTGTATTCAGTTTAATTTTAACACGCCGATCTAAAACACTGCAAACTAAAATTAAAAAAATAGAATTGTGATACTAAACACCAACGTACCTTTACGTTCCATACGTACATCGACTTTTCACCAGAAGCTGAAAATAAAAAATAATCTATTAAGGTATTATTGCCTGTTTAATATAAATGTTATTTTTTTTTTTTGGATATCAAATTTATGGAGCTTCAAGTACCAGGACGCACCAAGGTTCTTCCAGTCTCCTTCATCGGTAAAGATTTTGAAAAATTGTAAATTGCATCCCCTTACCGTCGTTTGCAGACGGAAGGGCGCGATCACTACAGAGATAAGAAGTTCACGGGAACTCCATATGCATTATTTTGCAAATCACATTCCATATGCTTCCTCCATACTATATCCGTACATGTACACACACATGCGCATACATACATACACACATACAGTACACAAAAAACATTTAAACAAAGAGAGTCATTTTCGTGATGCTAAGTTCGTTCTAAAATTTACAATTTTAGACAACATAAGATCTATGGAGGGTCGTCGAGCAGGACTGCTCTGGGTCTAAAACGATTCTCAGGCAGTGTCTCGTCATAGTTGTGGAGATCAGAGATCGTTGGGTTAAAATGTTTTCCTACCTCGCTGTGAAACTTTTGTGATATTTCACGAACGAACTCGCGGATGGTAGGTATTTTCAAGTCTCTGTGAAGCAGCGAGTTACGCACGTACCACGGGGCGTTAATATAAATGTTATTTTTGTCTAATTAAATATTATTAAAAAATACGCTAAAAAAGTTAATTGTGTTTAAAACAATCGATTTAATTAACAGTTAAAATGTAATGGCTTTAACTTAAGAACTTCATTACAGGTAATTGAAAATATTAATTAATCGGAAAACGTACGCATTTCTGGTATTTGAATATTCAAACATAAATGATATGATGATATTAACAATTTAATCATACCATCTGCGAGATAATTAATTCTATAATTGAGATATTCCAACGCAAATGCGAACTAAACATCTTAAAGATACACACAAGTAGAGTTTGGGATAGTGCTCAGTATGTATGTGTGTCAAGTATGAAAAGGGAAAAGTTTTAGCGGGAAACAACCGCCAGGCTTAGGCGTATATCTCTAGATCGGGTGTTTCCCTCTTTTGTGACACAATACATTTCGGAAATACATTAAGCCCTTCAAACAAACACAAAGAAGTTTGTAGTGCAAGTCTTCCGCGAAAACATCTAGCGTATTAATTGCTAATTGTTCCCGCTTATATAATATTATGAGAAGCTGAATACAGTGAAACCCCCATTTACATTTAAGTCGGGACAGTGTAATTCGAGGTGTGAATCTTTTACAAAACTTTGGATTTGGTTTTTTCCGCAAAAAAAATATATTGACAAAATATTTAGTTACCGAGTGATAAAATTCAAAGCGCACCAAAATTCCACACACAGTCGCCCGCTATTCGTGTATAGCCTGTCACTTGTTGAATACACATACTAGCCAATGTTTGACTGTACGCGCGACACAGGCGACCGTCTCGTAGCAACGACAATGGAATGGGACCGTGGAATTGGGGGATTTGCGGCGAATATTTCAAGCCAGCGCGTAATTCGGGGTAGTGTAATTGAGGGTTCCTCTGTATATTGTTTATTTTTTTACATACCGCGTCCGCTCTCAGAGTGAAATATAAAAAATACTCTTTATGGAACATCATAATGTCTTTAGTTGTGAGCAAGTTGCACAACCTTTTCGGAAATATTTGAAATAGAAAAAGGGGGTTGTTAAAATATTAATAGTTTTTCAATCATTACCTTTAACCACCGATTTTAGAATCGAATATGGAAGTATCATAACAGTTATGTTATACATTCATGTATCGATAAATCGGTTAAAAAATCACATTTACGCAAATTTTAATTATAACGAATAACAAAATAAAATTTGCATAAAATATGGTTAACAATTTGAAAACGACAGTCTTTTAGACATTTTATATTAAAACGTTTTTCATTATAACCCCACAATTGTTTCATTTAATATATTTTTACTTCGTGTGCAGTCTTTCATATATTCATAATTTTATAAAGTATATGAAACAGCAAAACATTTAAACTTGCTTACAAAACCGGTACATAACTTTGTTCATGTTAAAATATAAATATATGTATTTAAATAATTACCCAACCTGTAACCAAATAACCAACGTTGTTAGTATTGGTTGAGCTGTTTAAATTTTCGATTTCCAGCTTGATCTGTTTTGTGTTAAAAAAATGTAGATTTCTGTGATTGTCTTAATTCTCTCAATCTCGTATAATCCTTTAAAAAGAGACGTAGCAAGAGCGATTAGCTAACCATTTGTCCTGCGCTTGCTTTATATTGTTGTCATTATTCTAGCCGCAAAAGAGATTTAGTTACTGGTGTAAATAGCAGTTCTTGTAGAACATTTTCTATTATTAGAAATTCATCTTTATAGCTTCGTCCCAAAGTAAAAATATAATTTGATAGTCTTCAGATATGCCTAACCAAACCTTTGACGCATCTAAACTGAGTTATAAAGAAGTGGTTATTATTATTTGTCTCACCTTTTCGGTGAATTTATTTACTCATTTGTATCAATTCAATTTAAATTTATTGCAACGTTGACAAAACCATAAAAGGATATTTAGATTTGCATTTATTTGTGACTGAGAGATTGTTTATATTTTTTTTTCGACTATGCAAACATCTGCATACCAATAGAAAGCTAATAACTTTATCTAACTGTAATTTTGTAGGCCTATTCGAATAAAATGGGTAATATAACGCATAACATTCAAATTTCGACTTATTGTTCTATGGAAATAGGCCATCGATGTGTTCCACATTGGGGCCGGATGTAGCTACAAAAATAAAATGAACGCCTCAAACGTAAATATTATTAAACGTATTAACGAGTATGAATCAATGTTGATTTGACTCACTATAAAAAGTCTGTCCGAGAAGAATGTTTCTTTGTGCTTAAAAAGAGGGAAACTTTCTAAAAATATTCCTTTCTTTTAAATTACAAATTCAAACAAATTTGCAAAAAGCAAAGTTTCACGGTGTGCTTTGTATTTCAGACTTCGTTAATCAGTTTGAAAACTTTGGTAATGCTATTTAAACAAAGCAAATATAATGAACGTAATGTATAGTAGCACTCACATTTTTTTTATCATCTTGGAAAGTGACGGAAAAATTCGACTTTATAATCCAGACATGATGACAGTGTAACAACCTGTCAAAAATAATCTTGTATACACTCATACAGTTCAAATATTATGATATGTATGTTGACTGTTAATCTCAGTATTTTTCAAAATGTATTTTTAATACAGTAACATCGTTTTTGGTAAACATTGCTTGAGTTTCCTCTGTCAAAATTAAGGCCAGATCTGAAGTGTCGTAGCTACATATAATATTTCTAAGCCATGTAAACCGATAACTTGTTGATAAATATTTTCCGTTACAATTGGAAACAAAGAGCTTAGTGTCATCATTTGGAGAATTACAAATGTTGTGAAAACGGATTTGATTTTGTCAGTTTATTTTACTGCCGTATTCATAGTAATAAATCATATTTGTTGACAAGAACTCACGTTATTGAACGAATGAATTACTTCTTTAAACACAACAAAAAATATTTAAATAAAAAGTAAAACAGTAATAATTCGATATTTGAAACGCGTTTTTGTTTTAATTTCTAACATCACGCATTCAGCTTTGATGTAAAAGTTATTATTCAATTTGAATTAGATTTATTCAACTGTTTTTTAATGATTAAATTAGTTTTTAAAATACTGTATAAAAGAAGCATTTAGTCAGAGCGGTTTTGTGTTTTAAAATAGCGAAAAATACTGACAGCTTAACAACAAAAAAATAACTCTTTTATGGCATTTCGCTTGCACAAGTCTCAGTAGAATGCTCGAATTCATTTGTATTATTTTGAGTACAGCCAAATTTGCATAGCGAATTCAAACACAAAGCCGTTCTGTTTAATAAACCATATTTAACGAGCAAGTCTTTTTCTGGCTTCGCCACGTCCAACTCTTTGCAGTGTGACCAATTCCAGGATTGCGGAGACCGCTCATTGAAAATGAGTTTCTATTTTGGCGGTTCGTAATGCTTAATAATCCCAGAACGTCATGACATTGCTACTTGCTTGCAATATTTTCATAGTTTTGACATTTAATTTTATTTTAAAAAACATTTATCAAAGATCGCTCATGTAACAAATATTTTGTAGTCAATTCAGTACTGCCTTTTATGTGTTATAATAAAAAAAATACTAATCGACGTTGCAATTAGGGCCTCCAATCCCGGAGTCACATCCAATTTTGCTATCTCGAAATCCCGAGATTGTAACAGTAGAATAATACGTGCAGCATACAGCTTCCTAATGGAGGTATTTCTACAATATTTTTTACAATAACTGCTTGTTACTCAGTTGCTCAAATTCTATTTTTGTCTCTTGAAGTGTTGCTCCACGAAAACGCAAATCGCTTTCACCAGCTGGAGTACATTTGTATAAGGGTCCAAATTATGTTTCCTCTCTTCAAAAACTTGAGTGAGTGCTTTTATTTTTTTGGTTTGTAATATAAATTTTCACATTGGCATCACAGTTCAAATATTGTAGGTCTAAAACTTAGTTCTGAAAATTCTTGGAAAGCACAACACATCAATACAAGTTTTCAAATATTTTTTTGCGAATATTGATTTGAAACATTAAAAGTGCCGAGAGAAAAAGCGCTGGAACGCTGTTCCACCGCGTTACATGGGGAAAAAAGGCACTGCTACTTATAATCATTCAAGTTCCTTAATGTAGGTGAAATAAAAAAGATAAAAAAAATATATAAATATAGTGAGTTTGTGTAATACTTTTTCTTTGAGACGAATGAATATTCAAAGCAAAATTCTATTGTACAAAAACATTAATGATAACTATTTTGACATCACATCTTCGTCAGAACTATGATTGAACAAATTTTCGTTTGACTGCTTTGTTATTTCTCTGTCAAAAATATAAAAAATAGTTTCCTGAAGTTGTCTGGTGTTGCGAGTCAGACTCACAATTCCCGGATATTATTATGCCTAGGGTTTGTCTTTATGTCAGTTTACCTTTTCACAGACTGACTATTTATACCCCTTTCTCTAATTGATTCTATTTAAGTATTGTATTAGATACTAAATATTCTGACAGGCTGTGTCATGCTTAATTAGATATGATCCAATAATGTTATTCAGATATCACTAGCATAATATTTATGGATCGAATCATAATGAAAACGACTGATATTCTACTGCTGTAGCTAACAAGTTCGTGTATCCAGGGTAAGCATTTGGGATTTTGTGACAAACCAACCCGAGAATAAATTCCAGGGAAATTGACGGTTTTTACAGGTCTTGGTTCTCGCAACATTTAATTAAACAACCCAAGGTTTGAGACTCTAAAACTTAGCTTCATTTATTCAATACTAATATAGTTAACTTTTCAATATAAAAAAGTAAGAATCTTTAAAAAAAAAATATTTATTTAATAACATAAAATATAACCGTACAGTGGTGACCAGAGTCTTCAATCCTGGAGAATCCCTTATAATTTTGTGATCCCAAAATTTGAAAAATTCGCGCGAGGGGTCAAAAAAGGTCTGTCGTCTTTTCATTTTGAGAATTCCGTAAATTCTAAAAATCCCAGGATTTTAAAATCACCATGCAAAAGTTTCTTAGTCCTGAATCCCGAATTTATACACGATTTTATATTGAATGTTCAAAAATGTTGAAAAATTATCAATCCCAAAATCCCGGGATCACAAAAAGGGTCCGGAATTGGATGCCCTCGTGGTGACAGATACTAATTTGAAGTGATATCTATAAAATTACTGACCCAATGTATCATTTTTCAAAAAAAATCCATCGGCGAAATCAAACGAATTCCTCGAATTATGTGAAATAAAGCAATATTTAAAATACATAAGTTGTAAGTTACCGACAATGTCCATGCATAGAAACATTTTTTCATAAAAATTACTTCAGTACTACGGTCTTTTTCCAAGACATGACAATTTTATGTCTCGTGTTCCGGGACAAGAAAAAACCAAAACTTTAAATTAAATTCTTAAGTAACGTCAGTAAAGAAATTCTTTGATTCAAAAATAAAACAGTATCAATTAGTTGATAGCTTTGATTCTTTAAATGCTTATTTGTTTCAAAGGTTTATAACTTGTAGCACTTGGCGGCAAATCATTCGAGCATTACAGGAATGTTTAGATTTCATTACCACATGTTGCATATATCAAACAAGGAAATATGTGCACTAGTATATTAATACTACGTAAGTTATTTTAGTCGCTGAATTAGTGCCAAGCTCTTTGAACTTATACTAAGAATACACACGGTCGCTCTGGGAAATAATATAAAACAACATTATGATATGTAATTACAAAATGCAATGAAAACATTGCTTTACACACCGTTGGAGGAATAAATATCACACAACGCTATTTCTACAAAGTTATTGAAGACTTTTGACTCTTGATTTTTAACAGCTGGTTCTGGAAAATTTACCGCCCGCAATTCACCGCCAGCAGTTTACCGCAAGAAATCAACCGCTAGCAGTTTACAGCAACATCAATTAATCGAATAAACAATTTATCGCCTATAAATGATCGCTAGCATATTATACCGTCAAGATTCTAGACAGTAAATTTGTTTTTTTTTGGGTCCGGAAAATTTACCGCCCGCAATTCACCGCCAGCAGTTTATCCCAAAAAAATAGCCGCTTGCAGTTAACCACCACATCAATTAATCGAATAAACAATTTATCGCCTATAAATGACCGCTAGCATATTTTACCGTCCAGATTCTTGACGGTAAATTATGCTATTGATCGTCTAGAAGTAATGAACTGTTTTAAGCCAAATCTATAAATTGTTTATCCAATCAACTGATGAGGCGGTGAACTGATAGAGGCCTTCTTTTTCTTTATCAATAAAAACACAATATTCCTTTGTACTTATTTTCACTTTTATTTATCAAAACCAGGACCGGTTTCGTTCATGGTGAGCATTGTCAACTGATAAGAAATCAAATTACAGTAGAAATTATGAATAAGTGTCTCTAAAATAGCACAAATTAAAAAAAATAACACCTCTAACACGTAGTTAAAAGATCATCAAATTGCTGCCGGTGTATTGCAGGCAGTACTTTTTTTTCTTAGCATGATTTTTATTCATCTTTCTTTAGTCATCTCTCAACATCAGGTAGAATATAAAAGTATTTTTTCATCTCAGCCATTCATGCGTTTGGAAATTTAAGAATCTAACATTTGATTTAATTGAAATTACATATTTATAGTATCGTATTTTTTGTTGGAAATTGAAGAAAAAAAATTGTTCCAACTTTTTTGTTTATCAATTTTTACAATCTCTATTTTTGTCGTATAGAAAACCAAAGGAGCAATGAATTTATTAATTCAACTTTATAGAATTTTGTATTCACACCATGCCAAGGTTATCATGATAAGTCCCGCTGCCTAACATGAAAAGGGAAATTTTGGGTAACAACCTTTTCAGACATTCGAAGTTAATTATACCGTTAAGCACCACCCTGTCTGGCGGGATGGAATTTCCTTATAGAAAGCAAACTAAGGTTTAAGGTGGGTAGTATCCATTCATTAGGACTAACTTTTCCTTAATAGTAGAAGTACGTATGTGACAAAATGATTGACGCCTCTTGATGGGATTATTTTAATATGTTTTTTTTCCATGTCCTCTCCTAGTGTGGAGCACATGGCGTATCTCAACAGAAGTATTTTTACGAGATCTGTTTTTTACTCATTCGCTCATTCTCTTTTACAAATAAAGTAGTAGAGATAGAAGGATAAGGCTGGGACAAGACTAGTGGTTAACTAATCGCTCTCGTTACGCCCAGTTATTGAGTAATCAGAAAGAGTGAAAAGGAACTTTTAGACATAACAAACATTTATGACATCGAACAAAAATCGATCGGAAAAATGCTGTTCGTACTGGGACTCGAACCCATGAGATCCGGCATGGAAGTTCACACCGCTTACCGCTGCACCATAAAACCCGGCATAAATACTAATTTTCAATTATGATTCTTTTATTTGTAAGATAAAAACAAAACCTATCAAAGTTAATATTGAACGATAAAAAATAGCCATGTCGTAAGTTCAAAAAAAAAAACGTTTTGTATGTTTTGAAGCATCAAGATTTGTATTTATGAATCAACGTTTGATTTACAAAGAAAGTAAATAGATTTGTAAAAGCGTACAATAAAAATCTTTAGCTTAATATTATAGATAAAAATATTATCGGACACAATTTTCGGTAAATATTTTTTAAATTATTTTTAAAGCTTTTGATTTGGATTTTTATAGATTCGGAACTTTTTGTATCCATCGACTACTCAAAACCATGTCTTTATATTAAGTTTGTTTGCAATATAACACGGGTAATACAAAATGAAAATGTAGATATAAAGTAATGAATGAGATGTTTATTATTTTAAGCCATGTCTGCTCCATGCATATGGAAAAATGAGTATTGCACAAAGGCGATCGATTTTTATGGGGCGCAATATATGAATAGAAATAAATATATTTTAATTTGAATAAATATAAATAATACTTTTATCATTCACTTTCCTTCGAGATCGTCAGATTCTACTGGGTCTAAATGTTACTGTTATCACAATTAAACTAGAAACTGTAATCTTTGGAACTGCACTAAGTAATCACTGTCAGGTGATTAAAGATTCTGATTGGAGAACCAAATAAGCGTATGAGATTGGGGTATCCGAATATAAAAGACCTCAAAAATATTTAAGGAATATTTTACGTTATTCAAAAAAAATAGCGTCCATATTTTATTGCGCCTATGACCTACTAATTTATTAAAAAAACAACTCGGACGATTTCATTGATGTTTCATTCTGCCGTGTTTTTCATTTTTTTTTTGTCATATAGTGCCGCGTCTCAATGTACTGGTCTTGATAATATTGTCTTGTATGTATGGTCTTGATAATAACAGTAAAATATTATTGATCATTAATAAAAATATAAAATAATTAACAAAAACAATATTTCTTGTTAACTATATACCAACTCGTGCACACAGTTTTTGCATGATAATGCGTTGTATTTTTTTTTTACCATGTCCGCTCCCAATGTGGAGCATATGGACTCCTAATGGAGTTTATCTCAACAGAAATGTTTCTACGAGAACTGCTTGTTACTCAGTTGCTCAACCTTTCTTTTTCCAAAGAGAGTAGGAATATAAGGAAAGGGCTAGGACAGGACTAGCGGTTGGCTAATCACTCTCGATACGCCCCGTTTATAGGAAAGGATAGGTGGAAGGGGGGAATTCAAGACATCACATACATACATCTATGCCTTTGAACAGAAATTCATATATCGATTGAAAAATCAATTTATAAAACTGCCCGTACTGGGATTCGAACCCGTGCGCTCCGTAGCCGTAGCCAACGATGTTGACCACTCGACTACACAGGCGGCTAATTAAATTGACTAAAATCTTAATAAAGTAAATAAACAAGATGAAAAACAATCTCGCATAAAAAAAACGAATTGTTTTGCACCATTTTACTTAAAAATTGTCAGTTTACTGAAATCACTTTAGCAAAGGCAAGAAGGCGCAAAATATGTGATCAATATACAAACAAATCATATTATAAAACCACAAATATAGAATATTTATTCGATAAAATGTCAAAAGACATTCATACATACATATGTAGCTATGATTTATAAATTATTTTCTTAGTAGCATGTGTAGTAGAATGATAAATAATATGTTTAATGGGTAAAATCTTCAATAACGTTATTCAAACTGCTTTATAAATAATAATATCTCTACTTGTTTTTGTAGATTGGACTCGTGTATTTAAATTATGTCAAGCCGGAGACTGTTTTTGCACTAAAGATTCCAAACACGTGAAGAATTTCTTAAACAAACATGTTAATATAATGCAATCGCAGTGAATAAGTAGTCCACTGAAATTTAATATTTTTTTTTTATACCGCGCTTTTGCACTTAGCGTTGAAGTTTTACGATCGCTGCACTTGTTACTTTGTACAACAAAAAAAAAAAATTCTTCATGTTTATAGAATGCTGACAGACAGAATCGTTGCTTCAGTTTATATTTTGAGAAAAATGTAAATTGGTTACTTGTGTGGAATAATTTTATCAAATATTTCGATTTTTCTTTAAATAAAAATGATTGTTATACAGCAGTGGTTCTTAACGGGGGTGGTACCACCCTTCTGGTGGACGTTTTAATTTTTTCAGAATTTGGGGGGCGCTACAGGAATGCAAGGGGCCGATGCACTCAGTCAGGGGACCCACTGAGATATTGCAAGACTATATTATTATAATATATGTTTTATTTGTGATAGGACATCTATTGCATGAGTGAAATGAATGTTTGTTTGTTCGTACTTTATGCGTTCCCACACCGCTCACCCGATTGCAATAAAACTTTTCAAACTTTTTGCTTGTACTTCCGGGAAGGTTATAAATCTTATATATAAAAATCAATGTTTGTATGTCTGCCATACAGTTCATTTTGACAACGTATACTCGCACTTGCGCTAATATTATAGTACAATTAAATTACAGTAGGTGGTACAACACACGCATACCATAGACAATCAGCAACAAACGTCAAACAGACAGAAAAAGAAAGCATGCACTTTAATATACACAATTAAAACACACACACTTTCTTTCTTCGAGTGGCATTGCAACGCTTGCCGGGTACCGGCTAGTTTAAAATAAAAAAGACAAATCACTGGTATGAGATTTTAAATACGCGATATTGCATATTTAAATGACATTTATTCCTATACAATCTTTTTCAATTTTTTTTATGTCATATTTGACCATTATTGGAACAGAAACCTTGTGCTGTATGACTGGAACATGTCCATGTCTTTGCTGTGTATTTTATAAGATCCTCTTCGGTATAAACGAGGTTTTCATTGTAAAAAAATATGTTTACATCTCCATAATAAAACTGAGGGATGTAAACATATCACGAGAGAAAGAAAACGATTGTCAAAAGACAGGGAATCATGGAGGTCCCATTTGACAGCCACATACTCGGTAAAAGAGCATGAAAATAAATTCGATTTGTATATTAAATATTGAGATTGAAATTGATAGCTATAAATAAATAACTGGTATCTACTATTTTGCAGAGACGTTTAAAAAAATCATAAATACAATATCATTTCAATTATACGTCTCGCAACAAATAAGCACGTGTTGCCTTATTTTCATGGAAAAAATTTTACATTAATTTTCGTTTGTGTTTTAGAAAAAAAAATGAAAGCTTGACATTCAAAAGCTCGATGCCACTGCCTGTCATTTTCAGTTATCCGTATTTCTTTGAATACAATTATTTGAAAAAAAAATGTTTTTATTTATCAAATATTTGTTTTTTCACATTTTTGTATATTTATTTATTTAGAATCGGAACATTAAAATATATGTATATAAAATATTAAAACAATGACTACTTTTAACCCACATTAAGAACTTATTTATTGCCACATTTTTTTTATTTACATTATATTTGTACTCTCTTAGCATTTGTTTTGCAAATATAAAAGCTACAGATAATTGATCGATTGGAAATATACATGATTTGTTCTATTTATTTCGACTTTCTTAACTCTCGCGGCTCGGAGACTAGAAAAATACTTCTCTGCCGATGGGGGTCGTTTAGGGACCCCAGTGGTTTCCTCATTATTGGCCTTATTATTATGAATTTCGAAAAATAAAATTGTCTAAGGGCTTTAAAATATCTCTTTGCATCATTCCTCATACATTTTTTTTTATAAAAATCCATGGTTTTTTAATAAATAATCATATTTTAAGTTGCGCGTAAAAAAGAAGTCATTCCAGTACAAATATGTATTTGCAACTGACGCGTTCAGCCTAGTTATCTTACGAACGATCGCTGATAAGCGGGCGCTTATCTCGTTATCGCATCGCGTTATCGCGTATTTATATAAACTACAAAAGGTCCAAAAAACTATGATATAAGAATACCTTAATTATAAACACTGTATTACCCATATAAAATAGATATTTAACTCGATGGTTGCCACATACGAGATATCTCGTGAACTTTTTCGTGCTCAACAGGCCAAATACGAGTTATCTCGTCAATAACTAATTAAATTAATAGTCGCAATTATAGCCGGCCTGCTAAGTAATTACTATTAATTATTTACGGCAACGAAAAAGTTAAGAAAATGTGGGTATTGGGGTCGCATTTCTTGAGCTTAGAACCAGAAAAGTTAAAATTGTAAAAAAATTGTTTCGTCTGATACTAAGCCCAACTGATTTGCAATAGAACTCTTACTCTCTTATTAATTATTTTTAACTACAGCATGAAAAAATATAAAATTATATTTAAATAATATTTTCACTACGGAAAATTAATAATAATAACAAGCTCTTACCAACTGCTGTCACCCAGTTGGTTAGAGCTTGCTCTACCGATTACGCAGGTCTGGGTTCGATTCCCGGTAAGATCACAGTGAATTTATTAAACTCAAATTTGTGATCGAAGACTGGGTGCTTGTGATGTCAATTCACATTATTTCTTCTTCTCTCATCCTTCTGAATCGTTAATAAATGGATGTAGCAATAGCGATTAGTTAACCACTAGTCCTGTTCTAGCCTTATCCTTCTTTCCCTTTGAAAAAAAGTGAGGTTGAGTGACGCAGTAACAAACAGTGCTCGCAGAAAAAAACTTATATTAAGATACTTCCATTAGGAGGCCATATGCTCCAAATTGGGAGCGGATATGGACTTTTTTTTTAAAAAATGCCATATTTCTTTTATAATTTGTTTTGTAACGCCTTGTCACTTGACATACTCAATTTTATATAAACAGGCCTGTATCATTCATTAGTTAATCATTTCTTAATGTAAATGTCATTTGTATTACCATTATCGTTTGTTTGTTTTTTTTATCATCCCCTCTTTGCTTCCCATTTTTATTCGATTTTAATTATAATATATCAGAATAGTAAAATTAAAATCATTCGTACTTAGGCAAGCATTTGTGAAAGTAGTCTGTCCGAAGATAGCTCTGAAAGAGGCGAAACACGTGTCACAGTTTGTAGCACAATACGTGGAATAATCTAAGTTATTTTATTTTATATTAGGCTTGTATCAGTCTTTTTTTTTATTACTCTCGTGATGTACAAAACTGGTCTTTATTTTTGATAAAAAAAAAATCAAACGCTTGGTCACAAGCAATCACTCAGATAGTATGTGTTTATTCAAACAATACAATTCGACAGAAAATATGGTCACACGTATCGTCACAATTTAGTGTCAATATTGAATTATTTGCGTACGTGTTATCATCTATCAAATCACGCACGCCATCAACCTCTCCATAATTTTCGAAAATGTTTTTTTTTACCGCGATTTGTTTATCCAACAAATCCCGCTAATATCGCACCGGAACAAAATGAATGATTAGCTGCAGCCATTTATGTTAACGCGGTTTATTGTACGGCTCAGCATTTTACGGCCGCCATTTAACGACGTTTCTGGCTTTTAAAACTCACACAAAACAATTATTTTTCCGTGTTTATGTTTGCGGGAAAAACTGCGGCCAAAATAGAATTTTGCGATGGTCGCTATGTTTTTTTTTATCTCCCGCAATAAAGTTGTTCCATTTCCTCAGACATTGACGCGTGTGCAGTTTCACAGTTTACGCTTATACATACAGCTTGGACAAAATGGTATCCGTATAACAGTACAGACAACTTATTGTAATGACAAAATGTTTTCTCTGGGTTTTAAATGCAAAACCGCTACTGTAGGGCTTCCAAATCTGGTAAAACCCAATCTTATAAAAGATCTGGAAATTGAGTTATTATTACCGGGATCCTTACCTTATTTATTTCAATATATTATTTGATTTACATATACATATATCGACTGTGGAAAAGAAAAAGGACGTAATCCACCAAGATGTTGTTCCATTTTTTATCTAAAAATGCTTGTTCATTGATATCAATTATTAATTTAATCAAATGTATGTGCCAACACATTTTTAGAGCAGATTGATTAAGACAGTTATTAACTGGAGTATGGCATATATGTATGAACTTTGCATATTTAAATTCACGTAATATCAAACATGATAGATTGGGTTTTGGGTTTTTGTCACAGAGACAGCAGTTAGAAACAAATAGTAAAGTCAGAATCTTCAATAACACATAATTAAATTACGTTAAAAATTCAAAGTAAGTCTTCTTTATCCATTAAGAGGATATAAAATTCTCAAATACCTCTTTATACGTTAGACTTTTACATTTTAGGTCCAATCATAGCAGCTTAAAATTGTAAATTTATTTTCGGCTATTTGGTGCAATGGTCAACAACGTTGGCTTCCGTGACAGTTTTCACCGGATCATGTCCCAGTACGGACAGGATTTATCGATTTCTGTTTGAAGACATAGATACTTGTTATATAAAATTCCTTCCCACCATCCCAACCCTAAAAAAATGGGTTGTATTGATAATGATAAGCCAACTACAAGCCTTGTCCTTGCCTTATTATTACTATCCTTACTCTCTTCGGATAAAAAAAGTTGGGCAACTGACTAACAATCAGTTTTCGCATAAAATTTTCTGTAAATGTATTTATTATGTACTTATTCATAATTGAAACCACATCGGTATCTATGTACAAATATATTTATTATAAGTCAAGTTTTTTTCGAAATTAAATTAAAATACAAGCATTTGTTTGTCTGTTTTATTTTGTAGAACGATTGTACGTAAGCTATATGATACATCAATAATATCATATAATACAATATTCAATATTATATACAATATTATATATCATATAATACAATATTAATATCATGATACATCATTCAGTTACATGATATGTCCATTTCACAAATATTGATCATAAAAAAGTTTGTTGAATTCAATGTCCTGAAAACATGTAAATCTAAGCGTACAATATGTTTGCTATAATCATCAATATTATCTCCAATAACAAACAATATTTGTTTAGCACACACCAATTTATCTAGTGGATAATGAATGCCAGTAAAATTTAAAAATCAAATTACAGATGTCACCCCAGTCGCCTAATATTTTTAAAATTAATTTATGTATGTAGTTCTAATTTTTCATTCGAACAGATGTCGTAGTATTTTGACTTTTACGAATAAACCCGCATAAAATTGTAAAATTAAATCATTTTTATATGCTAAAGTGATGAGGTAATTTTAAATAAATGATGATAGACTCAATTTGAATTTTTATTAACTATAGCATTATACTGTCAGACATCTTTGGGGCGGTATTTTAGTATTCAAAGCGGTTTTTTATTTGGAAAACTTATTTAGAAACGTTGTAAGTAGTCGATCTAATAAACTGATGTAATATAAACTGATTAACATCGAACAGATAAATCTTCATGGGTTTTCGTTATAATGCAAAGATAAATTGCATTACAAATGCAAAAAAATATCTTGACTCATAAGCCATACAGGCTTTTTAATCACGGATTTATTGATCACTTTTAGGGTGTTCACTGTCAATACTTTATGAAAAAGCATTATATTATAGTTAACAATAGTCTTTTGTAAATATGTCCACTTTTATTTACCAATATTAGAACCGGTTTCACTTCTTGCGAGAATTGTCAATAATGTGTTTTTCTTAATAAACGGATTAATTGAATTAAACCTCTTACATATTTTGTCGACCACATTTTTTAGCTATTGAATATAATACTGAATAAATAAATTATTGGTTTCATTTTTAAATCAAAAATATTGAAAGAGTTTAATATAATAGCTTTTAAAAGTAAAGCTTTCTTGAATTATAGCAGAATATTTTTTTTTATTATAGAAATCAAATTAATGCGTACTTGCTACAAAAAAATTATGCCGTTGAAGATTTTTTATATTGATACTTTCAGATTCAGACGCAATCCATTCTCAGCAAAAAAACTCAAGTCTTTTGGGGAGGTCTGGTAGTCTCTTAAATGGGCTTCGTGTCCATAAATCGACAGAGTTTGGAAAACGCCTCGAGGTTTCAAACAAAAATCCTCTGATGCTTGAAATTTACTCATCCATCAACCATATCAAAGTATCTCTTGTGAAATAAACGGCAAAATAAAAAACAAAACCGAGACAAATAAAAAAATATATATTTTTTGCGAGATTTTTCTTTATAAATCGTAAATAATTAACAATCTTATTTTTTACTACAAACGAAGTAAAAATTGTTTTTCAGTTATGAAAAATGATTTTTAAAATAATTATCTCAGATTATTTCATTGTTTTTGAAGCTCAGGTGAATTTTTATTTCAAGTAGATAATACCATCATTAAAAACTCTACTTTATTTTCGAAACATGTATTTTGATATTGTTGTTATATATAAATAATACAATATTATACCAATCAACTACAAAAGTCAAAATAGTAAAAAGATTAAAATATTTATAATGTATTTGGCATGTAATGGTTTCAAGTGTTATAAATATTCTTTTATATATTTTTTTGGGTAGCCACTACTAGGGACTGCAATATTGGACGAATATATCAATACCGGTATTTCGGCATATGATATATAATACCGGTAAAGCAAATATCAACATCGGTAGTACAAAAAAAAAATGTTTAAATAATGCATAAAAAATAGAAACATTTGGAATCTCAATAACGGGCGAGTCATTAAAAAATATACATAACCATAAACAGGTCATTTTAATAAACAACTTACGGTTTATTAAAATAATAATACACTATTAAATAAGGTCATCAATTCTGAAACCAGGCAATATTGTTACAACTCTTATTGAAAATTCAGTTTTGGTAAATGTTCAATGCCGTTTTTTCATTTTTAAAAACTGGTATGGCGTTCTTGAAAAAACATCATGAATTTGTGTTTATTATATACGGATTTTGCAATTCCTAGTTACTATACTCAAAGTTGTACCCCCCAACACCAACTGCGGTTTAACATTCCGCAATACAACATTGCTGATTGCTATACTACAAGTATCTTACTATTAGACTATTGTATGAAAATTTCACTGAAACTATTCATTGCCATGGTATGTATTAAAGCTACGAAGATCTTAGACAACACTTAACAATACCTGATACTTTTTCTAGACTTTATTCTAGTAATTTGTCATTGAATTTTTTTGATAATACCATTATTCATAGAATACTTAAAGACCACAGACATTGGTAAATTATCAGTTCGTTTGTCTTGTATATTTATTTACTGACAATATTATCAGTTATTTGTAACGTTTAAAATAACCATTGAGAGTTAAATCTTAAATGAAAACAATAAAATCATAAATGCTTCTAAAAACGCCGAATGATTACCACCAGCCACTAAGCCGTTTATTCTCAAAAAATAAAAATATGATATGATATCAAAAAATCGAAAACTATGATGAAAGTTTTCATTTTTCATTTCAGCAAAGCATAAAATTTTTCCACAATATATGATATGAAAATGTATAGTTTTGATTCAGGTTCAGTTAAATTATAAATCAACCCTTGTCAGAGAATAAAATATCCCCTGTTGGGCACACGTGCCATTTAACATAACGAAATTCACCCTAAATCTTTATTTTGCACGAGACCCAGCTTAATCGATGGAAAATAAAAATAATAAAAAATCTGACATATATTTTCACAATAGTGCTGCTATATTACAACATTTAAGCTATTGTGTACTATGATCCACACTTTTTTGGTACTTAACTAGATCAATTTATGTTTACTTTCAAATAAAATGCAATTGAATAATGTTTTTTTGATTTAATGCTTTCTGATGATACAAATATTATAAGAAAATAACAACAAGCATTATTTACTACAAAATATTATATAGGTTTAAAAGTATTTTCCAAAGTTTAGAATACCCCAACATTGAAAACATCTCATTGATACACTTTTTGAGTAATATGAACATATGTGATTTTGTGTACACATATTATTTCCAACAGCACTATTTCAATATCAAAATATCTTCGATCATAAAATTTTGAAAAGGGTCATAAATTTCCGAAATATTTTATTTCTCCTTATCGAAAATTTATGCCAAATCCTTCAAAGCTTACGGTGTGATTGAATTTGGATTTATTACTGAAGGTGCAGGTTGGGGTGAGAAAAACATTCTTTTTGAAAATAACACCTACAGAATAGTTACAAAAACAAATACAAAATCATTTTTTTTTTTGATTGATTTCTTTAACGTGGGAAATGTTGAATTCAACAATGATCTTTTTGGAATATTTTGCTTTTGAATGCGTATCTGTTTTATTTTCCTAATGTTTTACTTTGATTGAATTATTGATAATATAAAGACACAATGAGAGTTTTTAAAAAAATGCACTATTATATAAAACTTCATTCATCTAGCAGTGAATAGATGACCAGTACGCTTATTTGACTGAAAAGCTACATAAGAAATTCAAATTAAACGGTGAGCAGAAAAGGAAATGCTTTTTTTGATGTACATTATTTATTACTACAAAAAAATAATTTATTAACGTCAGTTCAATGGAACAAATGACCTCCACAAAAATTAGTAGTAATTTTCCCAAGCCTACTTTAAACCATAAAATGACAAATACGTTATGAAACATTTTTTTCCCCTAACATGATGCGTGACATATAATTTATGTGGCACATCAGCGTTGCGCTGTGTCCCTCAACATTGCACTCAACGTAGTGGAGAATTTTTACGTGACCAGAAATGTAATTTATTTGAAATCATTATTTTGACAATCATTGATTCATATAATTTCACACATTTTTAAAATTTCCTCTTTTCGTTAATATGAAATGACGGCGTGAGATTTATAAAAAATATGGTTTCATGTATAAGTAGTCATCTTTAATTGATATTGTTGAAAGGTTATAAACGTAAGAATTTAACTTTACTTTCATTGCTTGAATCAAATAAAACCAAACAAATTTCGTTCGAACGCAGCACCTAACAGTATAACCTCAACGGGTGATATTTATGCGACAACAATATAACCCTCCCTGCGGACAACCAAAACGTTTCGGAACTTTGTTCCGGGACATTTTTTCTTTAATGTATATGTCCCTTAATGTGTAAATTATGGAGTACTGACAATATAGTACATTTTCGTGTACGAATAACTCTTTCGTGTGGGTCTAGGAAGCTTGGAATTTCGACAGTTAAAATAATAATACTATTTATAGCGTTCCTAAAAGGGACTACCCGTTGCAAGCGAATCGTAGATCTCACTTTTATGGGAACTTGAGTGTAAAAATGCTCGCAGAAAAACAATGATTCAGCTCTATAAAACCTCTATACGCACATTTTCTGCGCAAGGAAGTGAATTGTGGGTAATAACTGTGAAAACCACATCGATGGCCGACAGCTTTACGAAAACAGACGTATATAAAGACTAGATATACGATGCCGTTAATGATGGTGAAATGTTGATATGGTCCGTAAATACAGCTTGAGAAACGATAAGGTTATAAAAGAAGGAAAAAAGAGAACGTTTATTTGGGACCACAGTTTGACAGTATAACGGTAGTTTTCTTATGTTTATATCAGAGCGGTAGAGTCGGCGTTGGAGTCACGACAAATGAACGGTTGGAACCATTTTAAAACATATATTTTATTATGTGTATTCAAACCACAATAGTCCATAGTGCTGGCATTGCATGCTTGGCTAACTAAAGATAATCTGATGATTATTGAAAAATTTCATTTGAGTCGTTTTTTATTGTAAAGCTAGAGCCGGAGACATTTTTTATGAAGATTTATTGTAAGTCAATCGAAATCAATTTGAGACAAATTTGCATCACCAACACCTACGTCTTAGTTCTCAAATTTAAATTGAAAAATCTAAAATTGATATTTACCTTACTGGTATTCGGTCATAGGTATTATTTGTATTTTATTATTTATTTAATATCAGTATTTATTTTTACTAATATAAACACAGATTCGGTTGCCAATAAGAGTAGCCTTCATTATAACTTTAAAAACAAACCACGGTTCAATTACGTTTACTGGGGCACTTTATAAAATGAGTAAGTCCTGAAAAGCACAAACTTTTATTGAGATTGACCTAAAGTTTTAGCGAATTTCTTAGTATAAACCTTTATCGTAAACTTGCGATGGCCTCATCATTATGGAAATAACGGCTTTGTATTCGTCTTCTATTGATCGATATTCTTTCTGTTTTTACTATGTAAATGCGGAAATAATAAAGTCTTACTTAGGCTGGGCTATGAATAAACTAGTGTTTCAAAATTCATTATGAGAATTAAAATCAAAAAAACAGTTCATTATTTTTATTACAAATAACACAAAAATAATAAACTGCTTGTGATAAAACTCAGTTCCAAAAAATGTTTTTTCAATCAGTTTAAAGATTTCCATAGGGATGCATTAATTTCTATGCTGCCATAAATCTTTTCTCACCTACCCATATATTTCGAATAAATGTGGCAAAGAGATATTAGCTTACTATTAGTATTTTCCTAGCCTTACCTTTCCTAAACCTGTCTTTTTGAAAAGAGGCGTAGAGAGAACGATTAGTTAGTTAATCACTAATCCTGTCGTAGCCTTATCTTTCTATCTCTACTACTCTCTTTGGAATAAGAGGTTTGAGCGACTGATTAACGTACATTTCTCGTAGAAAAACTTCTGCTAATAAATCTCCATTAAGAGGCAATATCCTCCACTTTAAGAGCTTTCATGGATAAAAAAATACGATTCATATTATGTACAAAATATATACAAATTCTGGACTATTTGAAGTAACAAGTTGATACGTTTTTTTTCTTGTTTGAATGTAGTACACCACATGATTTATTTTTACTTTATTATGAGATAACTCACCCAAAACCATTTAAATAAATCATGCCTAATAAAAGTCTTTGATTTCAATCTATTTATAGCGAAACAAGATACATCACCAATAAAACCAGGCTCGCTTTCATAATGAAGAACTGTTTACATATTTCTATTCTATTTTTGACCAATATATTAGATGGTCATTGGAACTCAGATTATTCTGATATAATAATAAATTGTGTGGGTTTTTATCTGTCGCTAAATCGGTGTGTTGGTAAAGCCGAAAATGTGGGCAATCAATCGCCGAGTTGTCGACCGATAAGTTAAGCCGGCTGATACGTGACAAATCGCTGACAAATCGACAAACCCTCTCCATCTTGCAAATAGACGTCTTGCTCAAGCAAAGATTTACCGAATAGGAAAACAGATTTTCAGCCAGTAAGTTTATATGTGTAACTTTTGTAATGGTAAAATTGTATCAAATAATCTATTATATAGATTTTTTTACCTCTATAAAAAATTTCATTACAGTATACATATCGACTGTGGAAAAGAAAAAGGAAGTAACCCACACATAAAAAAAATTACAAGTGACATAAAAAACGTTTTCTTATAATTTTGTGCCCAAGACAAATTATGAAATATACACAACTTTAAAGTGCATGGTGACTGATAAACTGTTTTTTTATTGGCTTAGCCTAACAATAATTTAATAAATTGATCACGAAAAACCTTTTTAGGTCTTTTTTCCTGGTTGCAATTTTCACGGGCCTTTTTTTCAAACTTAAAAGCCAAATTTAGACACCAATTTGGCATTTTCAGCTTACATCCTTTTAATAGAACGTGTATGAAGTTGCATAAATTGTGATTATCACAAAAAAGCTGTGGGTTACGTTTGTTTTCCTTTCTACAGTCGAATTATATATATATGTCAAACATTTATTAACACTTTTCAACTAATAAAATACAAAAAAAATCAATCTTTGTTCACAACCAATTTGAAAAAATAATTTTATCAAAGTCATATTTAAAATTGTATGTAATCAAAGCAGACATCATTTTTGTACAAGACTGGTTTAACATTTTTTAGTTTTAAGAAATTAGTCAAGCCGTTTGAGATACTAGGGTTGTTTTTTCATATATAATCCTAAAAAACAGAGAGCATCGAGAGGAAATATTATTGTTAATTTTATTATTTTTTGTCTTTTCCTAGCATCATTTTTTTCCTCTTCAAAAAAGAAAGCCTGACTGACTGCTTTTGGTTACATGTTCTACGATGAAATCTGAAAAATACAAAGAAAAAATAGTATCAAATGTTAACAACGAACTTAACTTATTGTTGATTAATGAATTTGTAATCGAATATTAATTACTTTATATATGCGTATTGCTCAGTTTGAATAAAATTGTAAATTATTGATAATTTTTAAATCTGAATAATATTTCCGGGTCTCTATGGTCAAGTGGTCAACGTCGTCGGCTTCGGTAAGAAGTTTACTTGTCAGTACGGAGAGATTTTTCAATCGATGTATAAATTTCTGTTCGAAGTCATGGATTTCTATGATAAATAAATTCCATTCTGTTACTTATACAATTCTGAAAATAAAGCGTAGCATGAGTGATTAATTTATCTTTAGCCTACTCTTATCCCTAACATTATAGTTTTACTCTCTTTGAAAAAGAATGGTTAAGCAACTGAAAAACAAAAAGTGGTCGTAAAAAACATCCGTCTAGATAAATATTATAGTACATAATATGATCTCCATTTGGGAGCAGAAATGATGAGTAAAAAAATACAATTATTTAAAAAATCTTTCTATTTATTGATACACAGTATAATAAAAATAAATAATATTAATTTAATTATCATATTGTTTCATTTCATTCTCAAAATTATAATTTTTCAATGATGAATAATTCAGTTTTAGTCAGCATGTAATGTATATTATGCTAGATTTTATAAACATACAAATTTCATTTCATATAATGCTTTCCATGTCAAATAATAATTTGTTTCATCATATAAACATAAATATATTTCGCGATATAATCAAAAACATTAATTTTCGAATAGTACAAAAATTAAAATTAACATAATATTATTGTGCTTGATTTTATGAACATGCAAATTTTATATCATATTATGCCAAATTATATTGTTTATAAACATAGATATATTTCACGGTATAATAAATATGAAATATGAAATTTAGTGAACTCATATTATTTAATCGTAAATTTCTACGAAGGATCGGGTATTGGAAATACCCGGAAATGGATAGCAGGCCCGGAAATAGTAGACTTATTATTTTCAATGGATTCAGCGGTTACTTTGTGGAGAATAATTTCCAATATAAAATTAAAAACTTTATTATTACGACGTATTGTATAACTAAAATATGGCACGTGTTTCATTTCTGTGGAAAACATTTTCAAATTAATATATATCATACATTTTGTAGGCATCGTTTCATGTTTCTCATTATATTTTTGTGGAACTATAAATAACTTTTATTTTCTATATCAGTGGAGGGCAACCTGCGGCTTTTTTACTTGATCAAAATATTCACTTTGATCAAAGAATTATACGCAAGCGTTTGGAAAAAGAGCGTTATCAACCCATTATATGTTCGACCGTGGAAAAAAAAGGGGGGGGGAGGTGTCAACGTTTTCTTTACTGCGGTCTTATGTTGAATCAGATAAATGAATGTGGCGTTTATAAATAAAAAGGTTTCTCACCCCTCATCTATACTGAATACATAAAAAAAGATCTTTGTGAACATTCGTTTATTACTGTATTTCTATAATTTTTACTTGTTTTTTATTAACAATTTACCGGCTTATTTTAGTTATCATTACAAAGTTTGAAGGTAACTGTGGACAGCTGGATATTTTCATGTATGTATATTATTTTTGAATTTTTATTCAATAGTATTTTTGACTATGATGTTTACGTTTTTTTTCTAGTCTACGCAATCCTGATAAAAACAACACAAAAAGAGTAATCAGCTTATAGTTAAGTATTTGATAACCTGATTATTCTGTTTTTCAAATATGAAAAGTCAGGTTAAGCTACCATTCTCATCAAATATCTTTAACATAAACCGAATGTCGGAAAAATGTAGATGAACGAAATAAAAGTCCATGAAACAAACATTTTTTTTACACCGTAAAGGTTTAAGTAAATACCTTTAAAATTGTCATTAATCAAATACTTAAGATTGTATATATTCAACTGACTAGTACTTTTTTATGAAAATTACAATTTAAGATAATATATTATAGAAACGTGACCCTAGTGCAACACCGCCACAAACCGAAAACTGCCAATTTTTTAAATATGATTACTAGTCAGTATTTATGAGAATTTTCGACTGCCAAATCTCTATTTATAACTATTTGTTGAAGCTATTATTTGTAAGCTTGGTATGTTCCAAAATATTGTTAAATTTTACTATTTTATTTCTTTATTTTGTATGTTGATTTTGATGTATTATGTAGTTTTATTTTATGTTTTGTCTCTTTATATTTGTCAAGTACATGGCGAATTGGCGACAGCTGTTATGTCATGTACTATAATTTTATTTTTTAAAAATAAATAAATAAAATGGTTAAACATGAATTGAAACAAGTATTTTTTGAAAACAGTCTCAAACCTGGCTTGATTACATACAAAATAGCATTTCAAAGGAATATAAAACTAAAAATTCATTTAAAATTTATATTGTTTTACAAAATAAAATTCAAGCTTCATTTTTTAACCATTTTGGAATGAGCCGTGTTTGCAAATATTAGCCTCAATTGTAAGTTATACGAATTATTGCTGTATTGCAATTTCAAATATTTTCAAAATGCCTGGAAAAAAACTGACATAATTAATGTATTCATAAAATCATTATAATCAAAAAGCTTGAAATAAAGTTTTAATTTATGTTAATCTAAAATATCACTTATTATTGTGGTGGTGTTGTTAAAGGGGTTCAGTTCAATATTAATTTACCATTTCAACTCAAATACCGCTCATATCAAAAGAGTATTTTTTAAATGGCATTTCTGTATGCACAAAATTCACAATACCAAAAAAAAGACCTCTAGACAGATTTATTGATTCTGTATTTTTAAATTTATTTTTACTCCATCCTTTCATGTACGCATTTTTATGAAATCATTTTCTTGTTTTCAGACAGGATACAAAGTAAAATCACTCAACCTTATTTAAAATTGTAAAGGGTATTCTTCCACTCAAATCGTTTATGGTAATTTACTAAGCCCATGGTACAATTTTAAAAACTGTGATCATTTGAATCTCATTCAGGAACATTGTTAATTATAAATGATTTCATGGATTTTAATAAAAATAGTTATTAATCAATTCGGTAGTTTCTTAAATGACAGTTGATGATGGCTAATATCAATTGAGAAATAACAAAAATATATTTTTTAATAATAATTATACATATATTTCAACAGCAATACCAACCACCATAGCTGAGATCAAACGTTCTACGATTGAGAATGCGACCCAGCAATAAGTCATTCGTTTATATTCGATCTCTATGAATAATATGAATATTTTTTAAACATGAAACACACAAATAATTAGTAGTTAATTACTCGTTTTTCCGAACTTTTTCATTGATTTTCGTAACGTACATATCTTACAAATTCGAGTCCTAGTATGAACAGTATTTTTTCAATCGATTTATCGATTTTTCTTCAAAAGCATGGATGTTTGTGATATCCAAAAATCTCTCTTACCCTTACAATCTTTCAATAGCAGGGCGTAGCGCGAGTGATTAGCTAAGCACTAGTTGTATCCTGCCCTATCTTTATATCTCTTTAAAAAGAGGTTAAGTGACTGAATAACAAACATTTCTCTTAGAAAAAGATACTTCCATTAACCCTCCAAGGACGAGCGTAACCACATGGTCACAGTAAACACCGTTGTCTATTGATCCCACTATTCACCTTTTTTCTACCTGAATATCGTTGCTTTCACTCATATTTGATTAAGAAGGGTACAGACTTCAGTAAGTCATCAGCCGCAGAGACAAAAACGGCCACCAAAAGCACATGCGATTTTTTGAATTTCCGTTTTGTTAATGAAATTTTTGAAATTGTTAGCTATTTTTTTTATCAAAACATCAAATTATTTACAGTTCTTTTGCTAATTTATTTTTATTGTAATTATGTTGATCTAAAGAGGTCAAATTGTAAATATTTTTAAAAATTTCACGTTTAGCTATATTTCAACTCCGAATGTCTGCGTGTCCATACTGTCACTACTGTCCGTACACAATAGTACACAGTAATAAAAGGATGAACATGACACATGATAAAGTTATCCACGACTTCAATATGGCTTTGAAAATATTTTTTTATCGAAAAAAAGCTCTCGTCTCTGGAGGGCTAAGAGCACATATCCTTAACATTGATAAAAAAAATATAAGGCAATATTTTTTAAATATTGAAAACAAAATGGAAAACTTAACTTACGAGAGTTTGGCGAGTGGTAAAAGTTAAAACATTGAGTACCCCGTACTTATTTTTTTTCAATACTACCGTGAGGCTTTTTATTGTTAAATACAAATTGATCGATGCTTTCAAACAACCAAACAACACAATAACCAATAATCGATCTCCTATTATCTTAAACATAATGTAGCATAGTGAACAAAGGCTTTCGTTGTTCTATTGTCTCGCTTTAATGATATCAATGTTTACTAACAGTTTGACAATTTACATTGAGTTTACGGTTTCGGTCTTGTCAATAATAGAGAAGTGAAATATTGCCCAAACTTTGTCTTTGATTGATGAAATCATGTGTTGTGACTATTGACTATTGAACAATATGTCACCCAAAAATAGTTATAATAGTAATGAAGTATCAAATAAAAGATATAACATAATATTAATAGTTACAGGACTGAGGATTGGATTGATTTTAAGGTCTACCCGTATAAGTAAACAAATTTGTCTATATTCCAAATATACGACCTTTTTCGTATCTTATACTTTTAAACTGAAACTTCTCTCCACTCTATTTTTGTACAGTAGATACCAGAAATTCTGTGTCAAGACATCCCGGGACTTTTTTGGAACATGTCTCGGGAATTGTGACTGTGATTTATAATTATAATTGGCTAATAACATGTACATTTTAATCTTGTAAAAAACAATTCTTGTGGTTAAGAAACCTTTAAAAGGACTGATGTGTATTGAATGAAAACAGATATAAGAGGGGAGCCCCAAGAAAAACGGACACGACATGGTCGGGTCGTGACACCTACTCGGGGTTTTAACAAAATTAAGTATGCATATATAAAAGGGATCCGATAGAAAAACATAAGCTTTTTGTTTGTTATTATTACTGACTTGTATTGTTGAATTTTTTGTTATTAAGAAATTTATTGACTATTATATATACAAATAATTCATGTTTTTGTTTTAATGGACCGTGTAAATGTGTAGAGTCTGTGATGCGGGTTCTTTGTTTCTTTACTAAATTTCATACTGAGGTGGGCTCAAATCTAACACTTTATTTCTCTTTATGACTACTGAAGCTGTATGCTGGAAACCATTTAAGAAAAACCCCTTACAGAGAACTGCTTTGGTGTACGTAACTACAGTATGTTAGTGTCCATAAATAAGTTTTTTATTGAAAGTCATAATTTTAATACCATCACCGCCTGTTACGGTGTTACGTTTTTCTTGCATGACTTTTTCTGCTACGTTGCAACGGAAAATTATGTTACGAAATTGTGCCAAGAATTCTCGAGACAAAATTCCTCAAATCCAAGTTGCATACATTCTAGCACAGCGGTTAGCGTTGTTTTTTTTTAAGTATATTTAACAGTTAAAAAAATGTTTTAGTTGATCCGTGAGATTAAAAATTATGAATTTAGTGGTCCGTGAGGTCTTTAAATTTTCCGACCGCTTGTTTACTATGTGTATAGGATGAATCTATAAAATACGTTTTTAATTTTGTTTTTAGTTCGACAATATTTTGCAGTCGTTTGAAATAACATTACTTATCATTCTAATTAGTTTTTAAAATTAAAAATATATAAGTCACTGAGAATTCGATTTGGTAAAACCGCTATTATTCCTACTTCTGAAATATGGTATGTATAATAAAAATGATTATATTTTAATGAGTTTAGATATTTTCTCGTTCTATAGGACGCTATCATTGTTTTTAATCAATTGCTTTTTACATCATATACAAGAAAGATAACATCATTATTAACACCGCCTACGAATCCGAGCAATCGTATCTGTAAATATCGTAACAGATATAACTTTCCCCGAGGACGTTGTCGGAGACCTAAATCACAATGCCATATTTAAGTCATCTATCTCCTAACTGGTCAAACTAATAACACGACAATAAAGTAATCATGATCAGTTACTAGTAGTCTAGGAATCAATCAAAACTTTACACATCTCCATTCATCATTTTACATTCATACAATGTTAATACAGTCAAATCTGGCAAACGTGTTCATTATTATATATTATATTTGAAATTTAATTATAAGTTGTTTTATAATTTATGTAGTTACAAATGTTCAAAGACAAAATCCTGTCACTAAATAATAACAAAGCGAACAAAATTGAAACGATGAATAATATTTTATTCTTCGAAAGTTATATTTCTTTGTTGTAAGTTGCAAAATACCCTACAAACATACATGTATGTTTGTAAAAAGCTAAGTCGTTAACGAAAAACAATTGTTTTCAGAGTTAGAAGAATTTTTGTTGAATACATACTTAATACACTTCTCGAAATACATTTGTTTTCAGATGTCAGACTACGCAAACGTCTTTTGGGAGCAATTTGGATTATACCTCTTCAAAGGCAATTTATTTAAAATGAACGGTTATTCGTTTTAAATGTTTTTTTCATTTTAAATGCTGTAAAATTATGTGTGTCTACACACAAGTAAAAAAATCTAAATAGTAAGATTTTGATAAAAATTGTGATTTTGACAAGAATATCTGCAAGACTCAGCCGAATTGTTTTTTGCCAATTATTTCAAATGAGATGAAAGCACATTGACCAATAGTAAGGAACTTTGTCATATTAGTAAGCCGCATTCTTTTTTCTGTTCTCAAGTAGAACTGCAATTTAAAAAAAAAAAGATTAACTTTACAGTGTGTGTAAAATATTTATAAAATTAATGAAAGTAACATTTTTTTAAAAAAAATGTTTATTGAACAGTTTAAATACGAATAACGTTGTTACGCTGCGTAATGCATCCCGCAAGAAGACGATAAAGCCGTAGTGGGTTGTGGTGGGTATCATTATCATAGCGTTTTTTTAATATCACTCTTCCCGAGTCAAAAACTAATTAGTATAGATAAGAGGGGCACAGGCTCAAAAAATAATAGAAACTGTAATTTAAATTTATCTTATTATTTTTGAAAATAATTTAAGCTAGTTTAATATAAGGGAATATTAGGCAATTCACCTTAAAGCTCTCCTTGAAAGCTCGTGCTCTATCTAATTGAACCAAAACATGATTATAGATATTTAATTATCTACTGAGCATAATATGTTTTCGAATTTCACTATCCAATTAGTAACCGAAGTTTAACAAACATTAGAAAGGAAAACACACTTGAAGGCAAGTTTACATACGTAATTTGTATATTAAATCTGTCATAACAACTACAAAGTTTGATATGGAAAGTATAATATCTTTAGTTCGTAATATTTTACTGCAGAAATGGACAAATTACGAGCACATAATTCAAATCACGATAACGGTCAGTTAAAATATATTTCATACAATTTTAGAATCCAATGAGGAAAAAAATATACTTATCAGTATAATAAATGTAATAGTTCTAAATTGTATGTTTGTTTTAGATCGTGGGTATATTCTTATATATCAATTCGCGTGATATTTACGCTCCAGTATTAGCCATTTCAATCAACGAAAGCCGCATAAAAAGTTTCAGGCTTCAGAATAAAATAAATCTAGATAAGGATTTGCAGCTCATAAAAATATGGGAAATACTTGCCAAGCGAGGATGAAATACTTAATTAAAATATATGAAATTATTAATACAAAATATTTAACATTACATCGAATGTCAATGCACCATTTTTTTTCGTAAATTGTTGTTAAATTCGATAAGAAATTTCCAAGATCTCTAATATTTAATTTAAAAATTGATAATAACCAATATCACTCTAATCTATTCGATAGGGTAAAGCTGTTAATCAAATTTGTTTTTAAATGTGAGTTTTTGTTATTAATAATATTAATATTGGCGTGGCATGTAATAATTGAATTTAACCCATGGTTAGGATAAATTTAATTATTTAGTATAATAATAACATGCTACCAAAATATTATATTAAAAATCAACACCGTTGGAAATATATTTTTATTGTATAGTTTATCAGGTTAGAATTTACATTTTAATATGAATGTCACGAAATCCTAGTTTTGGTTTTAAGATTTTGGATGCTGAGATTGTCAACTCTTTTTTAGATATCTTCCAATAAAAAAGTTAAGATATTGAGTACAACAGTTGACATATAATAAACAAAATATTCTGAGTGAAATAAATTAAAAATATTAATCTCAATAATCTTATTTTGGCCTTCAATTTTAATTTAAATACATATATGAAAACGTACGTTATTCAATATATCGACTGTGGAAAGGAAAAAAGACGTAACCCACACATATCAAGTTTTACAGGAGGCGCAAAAAACGTGTTTTGATGATTTTGGGCAATATGCAAATTATTAATAATACAAAACCTTGAAGTGCACGGAGACTTCAAAACTGGTGTTTAATTGACATAATTTAATATTAATTAAAGAAATTGTTTTGGAAAAACCTTTATTTCAGTCTTTTTTCTTGGTTTTAAGTTTTTACAAGGTCATCTTTTTCAAACTTAAATGCCAAATTTATGTAATAATTCAGCATTTGTAGCTTGCATCCTTTTGATAAAACGTGCATCAAGTTTGATACATTGTGATTATTGTAAAAAAGCTGTTTTGAAAAAACTGTGGGTTACGTCCTTTTTCCTTTCCACAGTCGATATTTATATGCCTAATAGAATATAAATAGCTTTAAAGCAGAAGGATGAAAAAGTATTTGGTATAAGATTTATCTCAAAACATCACTTATTTACGTCGAAAATAATACAAATCTGGCCTATCAATTTTGGGTTAAAGCATGGACGCTTTATCGATATAACGTTCTTCACGAATGATTCCCCTATTATTGAAGCCGTAAATACCCTTGAGATTATTTTGACAGGTGGGGTTAGTGATCTAAGGGCGATCACCATAAAAAACAACGTACCACAGCTGCTGTCTATAAAATACCCGGATCTGTTAACAATGAAGATACGATAATAAATAAAATCATAATTTATCGTTGGAACAACGATTGTAAATTGATCTATTTATGGAACAACAATGTTTATTCGACATTGTATGACTGGCTATGTTTGTGTATTGGTGTATCACAATAACAAGAAAGGAAATCTTTGTTGAGGTTTGGTTGATAAAACAGTCTGCTCAGTAAATGGAACAAGTTCGTTTCATTTAAAAAACACTTATGCCATTTTGTTTTTATTAAATATTAATTTCAATGTTAACTTTTGGATTCTCATACAATATTGGATAAAAGTTCTGTAGAAAAATCTATTCTTAAATATTTTTTTAGTTAATTTATGTGGAAAATCCTTTAAACAATAAAAACACAACAAAAATAATGTGTCAAATTTTAAAATCAACTTTTATGGCCGAGTTTTTATATTTAATATGATAACTCGCTTAAGAAAGCTTAGAATAATACTATAATTCAAATAGAAAACAATTATAGACTGACATATTCATTTTTATATTCGTCCAAAATGAGGCCATTTACTTTCGATACATTTTTACAATATTAGTTTGCGGCTATTTGGATTTCGCTCAAATAATTTTATTGTTCGTTCCGTTGACAATTATTCTAAATTTAAATATCTGGCTTATGGTACAATAATGATGTTCATATTTTAATGTGTTTTGTTTTTCAATGGTTGTACGATTTAATGATTCATCATTGTATAACAAAGTTAATTTGTAATTTTGTCAACGTGCGCGGTGCAGATTTTAATTGTTTGCGCGGCTGTTTACTGACACGTTTTGGTAGCAAAATAGCTAAAGTCATAGACTAAAATAGTATGTAAAGTTGTCCGCGTGAATATTTACGGGAGCAGTTATCGCCTTTATGGCAAACTGATGCCAAACCACTATGCACCATCAAAACTGACACTTATTCAGCATCGCTTTATGGCCCTCTTCTACGTGCAAGCGCATGTTATGCACTTAACAGCTAGGTCAATGTGATATCAAATTTATAACCGTCACTTCAATACAGCATAACAAAATCATTCATGTAAAAATAAATTTACTATCTAACAAATTTATTTTCGATCAGATTTTTATGCCGAAGAAGTTTATAAATCTCTTTTTTATAGGCTTCAACGCAACAAAAAACTTGATTAATTTCAATTGAATATCTTGACATAAAAACAACATGTTTCAAAGATGTTTCCATTTTTAATTGTATTACATTTCTCGACTCACCGTTTATTATTTTGTATTTCTGCAAACGATTTTTTTAAATCATAATGCCCATAAATCAGCCCACAAAATATGCCGTTTTTCTAAAAACAGCAAATGTCCAGTAGTTTTTCCTTTATCACCAAAAGGCGTTAGTGAATATTCCATTCTTGTAAATGTCTGAGCTGTCAAACTATCTTTCGTTCAATCATTTCTATTTTTTCAATAAAAACAACAAAGTTCCAAAAATTTTCATAAAAACAACAAATTTTACGTAGTTTTCTCACATTTTCAAAAATATATATATTTCACTAAATAAATAAACCGGTTTGTGCATATAAAAGCTCTTACATGATTAACTCATTGTCACATTAGTAAAAATGTTTGTGATAACCAAAATCTTAAGTTTTTACCCTCTCATGAAAAACAATAGTCTTGTGAAATTTGCTGTACTGATTCCAAAGTCTTGCTACATATGAACCGTCAGATCCGATAAAAGTCACAGTAAAATTTAGTTGAAACGTACACAGTAGGTATATTTGTCAAAAATTTTGTTTCTATCTCTTATTAATATTTTAAAAGCAAAACAAAAATCTTACATGAACAGTCTTTTTAATTTATGGTCACATAAATTGATTATATAATATATAAACCTAAATTACTATCAAACAGCTATCAAAGCCTTGTAACAGTAAATATGCCAATTAGTTTAAATATGCAATACATATTTATCAATATAACTGTTCCTAATGTCATTTATTTGGATAGCAAATCAAAAATATTAATGTCTATGGTCGATCTAATTTATGTTCCTTATTTAATGACCTATTAATTATTACGTGTTTATTTCATGAGTACATATTTATCTCTAGTTTGTATTATTTACCTTACGTTCATAAATAATTAATAACGTTTTAATAGACGTATTTTATTGCTTTCCCATTTCATGGACGTAAATAATACCATAGATATTGCGCGCGTCTCGCGTGGTTTATACTCCTTTTATTACAAACTACGTGAGAGGAAATTGAGGGCACATCGGAAAAAAATAAAACTTTCATTTCAATATTCATCTCTATTGATTTTGTTTTATGATTTTTCATTTCTTAAACAAATTAAATGATAACATACATTAACTTTATAGCTATATCTTAATGTATCCATCATCCATGATCGCGACAGTCGGAACTTAATGTTGTTTTTAATTGATTTTGTTGTATCATTCCAATTGTTTTACTTATTAATACGTATGCTATTTGTGCATTGGTGAACTAGTAGAGTATTCTTGATTACTTTCAACGTATCCATTGTCAATAACTGGTGAAAAGAATTATATTAAAAAATAAAACACTTATCTGCTATAATTTCAAATTTATAGGATTACACTTTAATTATAGTCAGCATTTAAATTATCTTTAAATTAGTTTCATATTTTATTTACCAATTGTTGCTTTCAATATTATTAGTCCTGACTTAGTTTTGTATAATTACACAGTATTTTATTAGCACAAAATTTTCGCGATGAGTAGAACCGGGCTCTTAATAATATATGTATTGATTTGGCATTTACTTGGTAGAACTCCATTTTAATAGGATAAAATATCAAGGTATTTCAGTTCTACAGTTTTTTAAAAAGTTAAAGGTTGATAGCTATTTCGGCTTACGCCATCGTCAGAACTAGTAGACTAACTAACGTCAGAACTAGTAGAACTAGTAGTCAGAACGCCAGAGTAGTTCTGACGATGGCGTAAGCCGAAATAGCTATCCACCTTTAACTTTTTAAAAAACTGTAGAACTGAAATACCTTGATATTTTACCCTCTTAATAATACTTAGTATTTTTTCATCTTATAGCAATGAAGTTCTACTAATAAAATACCAATTCAATCGACATATTTTTTATAATAAGAATGTCATTTTTTATATTGTTATAACTGGATGATTAAAGTATGTTATTTTCAAAAAAAAAATAACACACACAAGTACTTAACTGTAAAAGTTTTGTGTTTTTCAAAATGGCAATAATTTAATAAATTCGGCGTAAAAACAATCAACGTTCACATCGAATAATCGAGAAATCATCAAACGAAATTAAATTTAGCGGATCTAAATCATCACTTAATTCACAAAGATAAATGCTTGTTAATCTTTCTACCAGCATGCTAAATGCTCGACTCTGTTTATTTTCTTAGTCTCTTAGAATTATTCTCTTCTTGCAATGCCCCTATAATAAACACAGAGTAATATAATGATCAATGAACGAAGCAAGAATTGTCCACCAACACAATGCAAACAATGTTATTCTTATGATTTTCAAATTAAATCAATTTACTAATAAAAAATTCAACTCGACTCGTGATATGATTTTCAAAAGTGACATCTCATTATTTGATCAAAATCTTGTGGAATGGAAAATTCTTGTGCTTATCTGTGAAAACAAAACACAGCGCCATATGCAAAAAAAAATATTTAAACGAAAAACAAACGAAAGTAAAAATATATCATGTTTAAAAAGACCAATCGCGGAAGAATGAAAGCATATTTTTCAACATGACTATATTTAATATAAAATTAAATATAATATTTTTTTATTCCGCTTGTTGTGTTACAAAATGTGTCACGTGTTTTTCATCTTTAAAATGCATCATCAAACCAAGCAAGACATGGTTAAGGAAAAAATTGGTTTTAATTTTTAAGTTAAAAATTATAAAATAAAAGTTGGGGTTTTGTCTTTTTCTACTGAAAGCTGGAGATACAGACATTGATTGTACTAACTACAAATTAATTACCAACAGGGCAGTAAATTTTATAAAGTTGCCACCAAATTTATCAAAAAATTGTTTATATTTGCTAGAAAGCAGAAAAAGAACAAAACAACAGCCTTTTCCCAGTGGATTAATAACATATTCAACTTTGACGGAGGTTGCGGAGGCAAGGAGATATTTTGCTCAGAATGTAACAATAAATTGTTTGAGTTGTTTTTCATACATAATACCATTGTCGTTTATTAAAGGATCAGTTATCGTTAATATTATTTTTTTAAAAAATGCAATTAAGGATTCAACATTTCGAGAATTTTTCGAAAAGTATAATAAGATTGTAAAACGTCGGTATGTATAACAAAAATTTTACCCAATGAAAATGGAAAAAAACGTGTTGCCAAAAATCAGACTCCTGGAAACATACCGTTGTATTATCTGATTATAAAGGTTAAATGACCAACATAAAGTATGGTCAAATTAAAGCAGTGAATTGTTTTTTTTATATAATTGATGCCCATGAATTTTGTTCTTTATTTGAAAATAAATCAATTTATTTTTTGTAAGGACCACTAATTCTGTCGATTTATTTTATAATTTTAATTGTTTATTATTATAGTTCATGTGTATTGCTTTTATCGAGTAATCATTGTGTTTTTGAAAGAGCTAAAAAAAGGTCACACGCTGGTAATTTTAGGAAAACTGCAAATTTCTGGGCTTTCGAATTGGTATGATTTTTAAAAAAAAATCCTATGATATCAAATTAGCCGGCCAAAGATTACCTAGCTGGAGTCAAACTTTTCTTTACTGAAGCCTTATGTTGAATCAGATAAATGAATGTAGCATTTAGAAAAGAAAAGGTTTCCCACCTCTGAACTAAGCCTACTATTTAAAACTATAACATATAATACCACTCATGAAACTTGTCCTTCATAATTTATCCCATAAATCGCTTTGGTTATCATGAAATATATATATGACATTAAGCTTACCAAACATCATTTTCAATTAGAGATATAGATGACGGAGTCAATAGCTTATTTATGTGGAAACTATTTTACTATAAACGTTTTTACGACAGTAGACGTATTTTGTTATTATTCATTTACGTACGTAGATTGTTTTTTTATACTATTTGTCTTATCAATAAGGCATAGTTTTGACGATTTCGAAAGCTGAAATAACTATCAACTAATAATATAAAAACTGTAGAACTAAATACGTTGCTACTTTTATATTAGCTTAATGTCAAAGTCTACATTTTTAATTTTGTAATAATTTATAATAACTTCATTGTCAAAATACCTTCATTTTCAACCAAATCGAATATGCCACTCTTAATGTAATATTATATGTCTAAAAGTTCGATATTAAAATTAAATCTTTTCCAAAAACTTTGTTCTTTGGTATTCTGTTTTGAAGTGACATTTGACAAATGCAAAACTGTTTCCTGAAATATATTATTATTCGTCCTATATTTCCTGCTTACTGGATCTATCCTACACATAATTTTACTTCCTCAAAAACATAAATGACATATCATCTATATATTATATAATATAAGCAAAATTGTAAGGCTGTGATATAAGTTGGACAATTTTGACTTCGTAATTACTTTCTTTAGATTACTGAGAATGATAATATCAAACATCTGATGTGATTATTATAATCATATTTGAAAACACGTCTCGGCAGTTAATTTAAAAATAATTTTAACACAAATATAAATGTGTTGTTCTCAATTAAAGATCACAAATAAAACACAATTTAAAGTTACTGGAATTGTTATTTAATTAGGTTCTCTATTAACTTCTGCTTCAAATGTTATAATTAATATTTAAACTATTCTGCTTGGTTTCAATTATTATCTGTATCAAAATAAATTAGAAATATATATTAGATAACTAGTTAGATAAATTAATTAATCTGAATTTTTAGAAGTAGAGGTTTCCACAGAAACCCTCTATACTTCATTGAATTAGAGTAAAAACTTTTAAAACCATATAACTCTACAGTTATAAGAGAAGCGTACTAAATAATATTTTCCGCTAAATGTAGAACGTAGGTGGTTAAAACTTTCGGACTCCGATAAAATAAAAGCTATGAATGTTTTACGTTTTCGACAAAATTTAATATTGGGTAGATACGCGTTGTATACCTATTATCATAACCAATTATACAATAAAAGTAACTTTACAAGGCTTGTTATGTAACAATTACCTATACAGAAACTCAATTATAAATTAAATCTGTTGGTTATAAATTTTCATACTCTACTCACTACTGTATATTTTATTTTTATTTAAACGGTACTTGTGGTAGTTATTAAATATAACGTCATAAATAAATTATTGTATTCATTAAACAATCAGAATTCATTTATTTACAGTACAAAAAAATAAAAAACGCTTTTATGTATAAGAAAAATTATTTGACACATCTTGTATTTGTTCCATATCTGCTTCTAATATAAAGCGACTCAAGGAAGAATCTCGTCAAAACGTAATATACGAAAATCTATGTTAATTCAATCACATCTGATTTTGAACAGTGTATATATAGATCTCAGCAAAACGATACAAAATTAAAAGTTGTTAAAATGGAGTTGTTGAGATCTCAATATGAGGAAATTAAACGTATCAAATCCATTAATCGATTAATCTTTATATAACCACATAATACGCGTAAGCGGATTAACGATTTATCACTCCAAACCAGGGGTGGGGAACCTTTTCATTTATAAATGCCAAATTCATTTATCTGATTCAAAATAAGCCGCATTTTAAAAAAAACGTTGACACCCCCCCCCCCATAAACTAAATATTTTTAATTCAAAATTTACATTAGGCAAAACGCAACTTTGAAAAATCTTTTTATCTGTCTAATCTAAAAAAAATTGTCAAAAGATTAGAGTAGCTAAAATGCCGCAAATTCCCCACCACTTATCCTAACTGTTAATATATTTCTATATCTTTTGAAAACCAAAATGTCACCACCTAACAAAACATCGATTTCTTTGACGATACAATACACTGGTTGAATATCGATGATCCAAAACCAGTATTATATTTTTTTCCTGCTTTAAGCATAACTAATCTTTTTTTTTAATACAAAATACTTTTACGTATTTCACAAATCTAGATATACAGGCTTTTTTATTATTAACATAAATATGATTAATTAGCACCATTAATGCTTCATAGTATTCATATAAATAAATGATATTTGTTAAGATTCTTTAAAACACTTAAACTCCTCAATTCTATTGTAAAAACAGTATGTTTTTCTTTTATAATTAGGCATTGAAGTTGAAACATTGACTTAGCTGGGTATATTTTTAGATTAAAACGTATGCATATGCAGTTGGTATAAAAAGAATGATTTCCGTTTGATGTCATATAAAAGCAGCTTGTCGAACGGATGTTTTGATAGACATCAAAGACTCCTTCAATTGTACATTTGTATGTGCGTGGAAACTGCTACTGAAAATGTTGCATGTGCAAACCAAATATTTAAAGCGCTTGCAACTGAATTCAAAGTATCGTTCACTATCGTAGAGTAAAGCATGTTGTTTTGAGTATCATAGAATTAACATCAATGTTACTCTCGCTATTGCTACTATTTCATATTTAAAGGTTTTTGAACACATTCTACTTTATAGCTAGTGTGTATATCAAATTTTACAGGAAGCACAAAAAACGTGTTTTAATGATTTTATGCAAATTATGAAATAAACACAACTTTGAAGTCCACAGAGACTTCTATGCCGGTGTGTAATTAATATATCCTATTATTAATTTCAAAAATTGTTTAGGAAAAATCTTTTTTTTAGTCTTCTTTCTTAGTTTCAATTTTCACAAGCCTATCTTTTTTCAAACTTAAAAGCTAAATTGAGATACTAATTCGACATTTGCAGCTTGCATTTTTTTGATAGAACGTGTATCAAGTTAAATACATTGTGAATATTGAAAAAAACTGTTTTGAAAAAACAATTGGTTACAATTTTGGCCGAACGATTTCCGTGAGCTTGAATCTCTGCACGGATACAATCATAAATTTAAAGAATATTATTTTTTGTTCAAAGGGATAAATATCTGTGATTCCCTTGTTCCGTCTAGCCCTGCCTGAACTCAAATCTTTCTATCTTTACTCTCTCTAAATTAAGTCGCGTGTTTGAATAAAAAACAGTTTTAGTAGAATAACATCGGTTGAGACACTTGCTTTACTGATCCATATTCACCACATTTAGAGCGAAAGAGGTGAAAAAAACATATTACACTTCTTATATGTACAAACAGTGGTAAACAGTTTTAAATTCTTACAATTTGTATTTAATAAATGGGTCTGCGTGATCGTCGTAAGCTTTGAGTTTGAGTTCCAGTTTGAAAAGAATTTTTCTCAATGGCTTATAGATGTTTGTAATGTCTTAAAATTTATCTTCCCACCTTTCCAATTCTTAAATTAGCGAGTGCGATTAGTAAACCACTTGTTCTGTCTTAGCTTTATTTTTCTATAACTACTCTCTTTGATACAGAGAAGTTAAGTAACTTAGTAACAAGCAATTTTCTCAAGAATACTTCTGCTAAAATTCTTCTATTAGGAGGCACCACAAGGACCTTAACTTACCAAACATAAAATCAATTTTAGTTATTTTGCAGGATAGTAAAATACAAGCTTTAAAAAGTATTAATTAAAAATAAGTTAATTGGTATCGAATGGATTCATAGAAATTAATAGAAGCCTTCATTAATAGCGATTCAATTATAAGTAAAAACATTTCGTTTCGCTCTCCTGGAAAATGAGTAAAAGTCAATTACCGTTTAATTCATTTGGGGCTTCAAACGGCTTATGATTAGTTTCTACTCAATATTTTACTTGATTCTTGTCTACAATAGTTCAAGAAATATCTTAAAAATTAAATAATGTGTCCATCTATTGCAAGTATTTACATTATTTTTAATTATGTATAATTTATGTTACAATATCTTTAAAAAATATGCAGCACAATGTTAAGATGTATAATCAATCATAAGACGATTATTGATGAACTGAGTTGAAAACTCTTTAACATTGTTTTACTAATTTTCCGTGTAAATTTAATAGCTTTCCACATTATTTAAGCCCTGTCGATAAATTGGAGAGGGTAAATGGATTATTTTGATTATACCCAACGATCTCCGTTGTGTTTTCCTGTTCATATTATAAATATTACACAATTCAGAAAAGCTTCTCAGCTTTGGTGTTTGGGTAATTTCCCAATTATTATGAAAGACGCCGGTGGAAATCGCGATATCGTTAAAGTCATACATATGCGAATTTTCTTCAGATTTTTTTTTTTTTTTGGTTCAATAATAATCAACTATATATGTTCAATTATATTAACTGAAGTCTTCAAGTGCTTTATCGCAATTTTGTCTTCTAAATGTTGAATTAACTATTTTATTATTCCCGCCTATATTTTATTTGTACATTTTCAAGTTTTTTTTGTTTGAAAATTTGGTAATTGAAACATTCAATCGATTTTTTTTTGTTATCAAAATCATAGTTTTATTTTCTCTGTCCTCGTCAAAATTCTAAAAAAAAAGTGTAAAAAAAATAAATTATTTAACCCCTTATTCTTTTTTAAACCAATATTTCATCTTATGCGTACTTCAAAAAATTATTTTGAATCCATATATGATCAATTTATTGAATGCGGAAATAGTACTAAAAAGTTTATTTCAATGGTGTTAAGTATACATTTAATTTCATATAAGTAACAAATTTACAAAAAATGTATCTCGAAAATAATCGGTCTTATGAAATATTCATCGAACTATTTATTAAAAATACAGTTTTAAAAAATTTTAGCACTTGAATGAGTACAAGTGAGTTTGAGGAAAAAATAACCTGTGATGAATCCGATAAAAATTAAGCCGCAAGTCATTTATTTTTGTTGCTCAAATGGTGTGACAAAGTGAGCAAGGAATCAAAGAAATCAATTCTTACTTCAGTAACTAAATCTCCATGCATACCGTCAATGTATGTCCTTCAATAAAGGTTTTACGCCGCTAGGCTCGATAATCATTCCTTCCCTACCCATTTGGTGTTCAGCATCCCCCACTTTAATCGACAAACAGCGCAGCGGTCTCTGGTGGTGGCGTGACTGAAACAAAGAGAGGATCAAAGTAAATAACAAAGAAAATAATTAATTATGTTCATGCATAATGAAGATTAATTTGTTAATCGATCTCATTATTGTTTTCGATAATATAAAATTATGGCAAGCTTCGTAATTATTTTTTATGGCCACGAAACTGTGACGCAATAAAATAAAAATGATGATACAGTCATAAGATTAGAAATTTCTTTCTGAATACATTACAAAAAATGAAAGAAGATTTTATACTACTCATATCAACTGAGATTTTAAAATAAAATAAACAGAATTTCGAGCGTGCTTGAAGCGTAGCAAACGCAACCTCTACGCGACGTAGCTTTTATCCTTTCATCTCATCCAGTATACATGACGGCTTATATACTGCGTCTACGGTTTGAAATATAACAACACATAATTCGTATACTTGTGTAAGTAAATTTGTCATTTGCGTATTTTTTTATTATAATTTTCCTGAGTTTTCTTTATGAATATATTATAGACAGAATTTGAAGGGAAACAAATATTTACAAAATATTTTCTTAAAAATTCTCTCAAAAACTCCACATTTTAAAAGTAAAATAAATAAGTGACTGGATTAGAAAACGATGACAGTACATATGTAAATTTTTTTCTGTCCTTAAAAAATCATTTCAATGGAATATTATTTCTTACCATTATTCTTGGAAATACATTTTTTGTCAATTATTCTTACGAAAAAAGATACAAATGGTTGTGTATATATTTTTTTATCAATTTCGTTGAAGTACACCGAAAATCTTACGTTCTAGTTACAGAATGACACTTTCAATACAATATACATACTGCCAGTGACAGCTTTTCTCTGATAAACTTTTTGCATTTTAAATTATTAAGAATAGGCTTATTCATAGTCATTTTATACATTTGGTATTTATAGATTTGGTAGTTAAATTTTAAAGAAAAAAATTAAAGACATACTGATCACCGTAACCATTTGCAATTGTTAAAAGGATTTCATTTTACATTTTTCCACTACCAATGATTTTAGTGTATGAATTAGCAATTTATAAAAATATAACGATTTTTACATATGTTTGTGATATTTTTCTCTATTTATACTCATCCTACCAAATAATGAACGCATTACGTAGCGAAAATGAGTGATAAGCAAACTTTTAGTCGCTTACTATCTTCGCCATTATTTTATCATTACCTTATCTATTAAAACAGTTTTAGTGACTAAGTTTTAATCAATATAATACACAATGAAAAATAGCACACGAAAGACAGAAATAGCAATAGTCAATTTTTAAACGAAGTAAAAATTAATTAAATATAAGAAAATTATATGTAAGCACAAATTAATGTGCCTCGATTAACAAAATAACTAAAAGATATTTGTATAGGCAGACTAAGTCGGTGACTTAACACTTGCTTGGCTATTGGAACATAAAACTTGATGGCGACCATACTCTTATCACCCTAGGGATTGCCGATGAGGCGCAAGGTTGGTGGTTTCAGATGTTTCAGCTTCGTAACCAATATCTAAACCTTAACCGTATCATTAGAAGAATACAATAGTCGTTAACTGATTTAATTTAAACTTATCAATAAAAAAGACATTCTATTGCGTAAAATAAAGTATTCAAAATTACTTTACTTTGACGACAAGATCGTGCTAGGGAAAAAAAAATTATCAATGCATTAAATTTTACCTGAGAAAGGCTCAAATAAAATAACACTACCAACACACATGTCTAAAATGTAAACGAATCATTTGAAGCAATTAACATTGGCTCGTATTTTTCCGGTCAGAATTTCTATTACATTGGTCAGAATTTATATTAAATGGTCATTATATATCGGTCAGTGTAAGTAGTCATAATTTAAGTGAAATTAAAAAAAACATAACCTAACCAAACCTAACCTAAATGGTTATAAAATATTCTGACCGTTCATATTTTTATTCTGAGCAAAAATTGATTTAAATTCTGAACATTTCATAATGTCGGGACCTATAGCGCAATGGCTAGCGTTGCTGGTTTCCGTGCCGGATCTCATGGGCTCGAGTCCCATTACGAACGGAATTTTTCGATCGATTTCAGTTCGAAGGCATAGATGTTTGTGAGGTTTTAATTCCTCTCCCACTCTTCTAATCCTACAATAATTAGACGTAGTGAGAGCGATTAGTTAACCGTTAGTCCTTTTCTAGTCTTACCCTTCTATCCCTATTACTCTCTTTCGAAAAAGAGAAGTTGAGAAAAAAAAATGAATATATATAATAATAAATATTTGTATATAACCATGTGCATGATGAAAAATGCAAAAAAGCAATTATGAAGGCTGCCTGCCATTGAGAACAGTGTATACATAAACTTATAACAATTAGAAAAGCTGTTAAATATAACGTAAATAAAAGTGCAAAATAAAAACATTTTTTTACTATTTTTCATACGCCATTCGTATAATTTTGCTATGTTTCAAATACTCTGAGAGTTGCATGCTCGCCTTGGTAAAGCAAGCCTGTAAAACTAAACTTAAAAGAGATTATGAACGATGTTGGTGAGTTTTTAAGTTGTTTACTTGAAACCTCTTAGCGGTTTCTACTCTTCGTTATTATTCCGAGAGTATACAAGTTTGTTTTTCTTGTTTTTGTATACGTTGGCCAAAAACTCTCAATACAATAATTATTATTGGTTGGCGCTTTGTGTTGATCATTGAAAAACATGATTGTTCGCAACACTTTCTCGGGCGCTTACCAAATAATAGTTCTCAACAATTTAAGTAAATATATGTTTACTTAACCATTAACTTGTGTGATAGATAGTAGTAATGTCATCTAATTGTATTATACTTTAAAGGTAACGAGATCAATTATTCAACGCTTATTTCATGCCATTTCGTATACATAACCATGAATAACTTTATATAAACCAATGACAGTTTCAGTCAAATGATTCTCACTAAAAAAAATATTAAACTGTCGAAATTTAACATTTTTTTTAAATATTGACAATCGGTTGTTAAATATACTACAACCATTACATTATTATTTTTCGCCTGTTGTGGTCTATTTAGTCAAAAAGTACTCTACCAATCAGCTGGGTCTGGATTTGAATCCAGGTAAGGTCAAAATTAGATTTTTTCAATTTTAATTTGAGACGTCAGCGTTTTTGAAGTAAACTATCTTCGAATTGATCTCGAGTGACTTACATAAATAAAACTAGTATTTCAATTGTTTATTTAAATTCAAATTCGGAGATTAATTTTAAAATACAATATTTTAATCCTAAAACTGAGTCTCTACTCTACGAATGTGGAAGATATATCCTAACACGTTATGACACCCTATGAAATTTATCTTAACAGATTTCTTACGAAAACTGTTTGTCATCTCTTTTGACGGAAAAAAACATGTTCACGTTTTTTTTATCAAATCATGTGTGATGATGAAAATATTGTTAACAATTTTAAAATTTTAAATTAATTTCTTCCTTAAAATTTTTCTTTTCAATATTTTTTTTGTGCATTCTATTTACAAGACACGTAAGAACAGTTAAATAGTCTTAATACATTATAATTAGTCGTACTTTGACATATAAAAATACTAAAAAAATCATAAATGGATGTGGCATGGAGTGACCAATTATCATACACCAATAATAGCTTTACGTGCACTTAAAGATTTACAAATAAGTATATAGTATCTTTTCAATAAATCTATTCACAACTTCACTAATAAAACACATTTCATTTATAATTAAATATACATATGTACGTATTCACTTTTGATGTGGTATCTGACAATTTTTGGTGGAAATAAATTAAATTTATAAAAATAAACAAACTTTAAGTAGGTATTTGATGATCATTTTATAAAATTGTAGAACAAGTAAAAAAATATGGATGTTATTTTTAGAAAAAAAAAAATCTTCTTTGGATACCCTGTACGCGAAAAGATGTGTAAGTATGTAATATGTCTTATAATGTGTTTTTAAGCATCGACGTTGAAAGGTTGGGTTGTAAGCAGCCTCATATGGATAAAACCGTCCCCTAAAACTGGTTGGCCTTTTTAAATTCTGGAGACCTTACTTAATAAATCGGGCATTGAAATGTCTGTTTTTTCTGACGGTATTAATTTTTAATGAATTTAGCATCTGGTTTTTAAACTTAGTCCAGTAAATAAGTTATTTATAGGTTCTTTATTATGGCATATGACGTAACCAATATTTTCATATTTAATATTACTACCTTCTACTAACATAAAGACAAAAATATATATATTAGAATGCATTAAGATAGCTGTTTATATTTGGACTAATAAAAAAATTCTGGTGAAAATATAACATATTTTCAGCACATTAAATAATTGCTTCTCATATTTTCATGACAATAATTTGAATTTAACGCGTTTTTCAGTAGCCAACATACCGCGTTGATTGCTCTTTCTAAAGCTTATGGAGAGGCATATCAAACTCATTCCCTTACAAGACCTAAATTAATTATTGCACATCAATCCGCGATACAAAAAAAACTCTAATCAAATTACACTATTATTTACAATACCCCTACTTATAAAACAACAGTTGTACAAATACAAGAATGTTGCAAATTAAATATAATTTACAAAAGCACTTTTTAAAATAAAATTTACCAAATCTTCCAATATGCCAGCAGTGTCACCTGCAGTTGTTTTACCTTTAAACAACCTGATTCTGTTGCTTGTAAATCAAAACAGGTGTAAATCTTGAATTTCTTATAACAATAGAAAGTTTGCAAAATTAAATTTTAGATTAATATTAAAATAGCCACCGAAAATATCTTATCTGTTGAGCTCATGATGATAGTGATAATTAGGCTAGATAACGTCTTTTAATTCTGTATTATTTGTACGGCAAAAAAAATACAACAAAAAAATAAAAATAATTGAATCGTTCAAATTTACACACTCCCACAGATTTTGTCACTAACGACCCGGGTTTCGCCTTTTGGCATCTTCAGGCGATCAAGTGCACGGATGAACTTGAACTGACTTCAAGTCAGTTCAAGGTCAGTTCAAGTTCATCTGTGCACTTGAACGCCTGAAGATGCCGAAAGGCAAAACCCGGGTCGTTAGTGACAAAATCTGTGGCAGTGTACATAATTTGAACGATTCAAAATTAATATTTAAACTCCACCAAGCACCTTCAGTCGAAATCTTAAAATAGAATATTTTTTACAAAAAATATTATTTAACAGAAACCTTTTCACGTTAACGTAAAAATAAAATAGCAGCTGTGAGCAATATATGTACATAGTTAAGTTCATAATTCTAACTAAGCAAATGTATTTTAAAACTTAAAAACACATAAACTTCGTCAAAGTATCTTTATTGGCTCAGAGCAAAGCAAAAGTATTATTTTTTTTTTGTGTAATATACATACAACTGCTAGAGATTTTGTATAGAAGTAATAATAAAGTTTTCCAATGCAACACGACCAGTTTCTCTTGGCTCAAGGCTCTTCGTGAAATTTTTCCGAGAGCGCTTTTTTTCGAAGTTCAACATACGGCTTTGTTCCGCTACCGTCATATTCAGAACAATATCGAAAGAATATATCGATGGGTTAGTAAGTATCAACAACTAACAATTGATAGTTTTGAGATATGACGGACCGAAATTTTGACACATCTAAACTATGTTGTAAAATCGTGATAATTATCATTTAACATATCCAATGTCTGTAAATTAGATATTGTAATTTAAATTTAAGAATACATGTACGATTGCATATTGTAGTTTGATTATTAATTATAAGCTAACGTGTAAATTGTTTTAATGCAATCTGTCACATTACTTGTATTACCTTCATGTTGTAGTAATCATTAGCTTTATTAGCGACAGAGCTTAGTTTTCGGAATTTAAGTTTTATATAATTTAAACAGTTATAGATCAAAATAGAGCTACTATTTTTGACTCTAGTGTAGGTCAAAAATTATCCATGGTTTTAATTAGATAACCAAATATAATCATCAAAACATTTCCAACCAAAAATAATGTTCGGTGTAATATCAAAATAATGCAAGAAACAGGATAAAAATAGATTATTTTATTTTTTTATCCTCTTTGTTTTGAAAAAGAAACATCATTTATTATGATGATAAAGCTTTCAAAACATGAAAGGGTAAATAAAGTAGGTTAATTTTGAAATTTTCTATGTCTCTTTCTGGGATGATTTCTTACAAAGAAGTTTAAAAAAAAAGAATTTACGAAAACAGTCGAAGAAAATCTTGTAATTGTATTATTCATTAATGTGGCTGTTTTTATGTTCAACTCATTCTCATTTTCTATTGAATTAAACATCTACAAAGAAAACTTAAGCATTGCGAGAAGATTATTAATTAAGATTTCTTTTTACACCATTGTAAGAATAATTTACCCTTCTTTTTGTTGTACTTAGCTGTTTAAATACAAGAGTAAAATAATTATGTTTTTGTCTCGTAAATATTGAGCCAGAAAAAAGATGTAACTGGATCATTTCAAATAAATGATCTAATTATGGTACAATTTTTCTTTTGACAGATTTTCCGCATTTTATAAATTTCCGGAAATTGTTTACACTCTATTCTCATGTACATGAAAAATATTCTGCTTAAAAATAGGTAAATTGATACAATTTTTTTTTTTTTTGTATACGTTTGATATAAATAATATTATATTACAATCTACACAAAGAAAATAATATTCGCATGAATTAAGGCATGATTTCAATTTCTTAACTATTGTTTGTTTTACTCTGCGTTTTAGTGATACATTGATAATTAATCCGACAAAAGTAAGTGGAAAAAGAATTTTTCATTTTGCCAACAATCCAACACACACAAAAAAACAGTCCACAACATTCATGTGATAGCCGGCGATGAGGTTCCTTGATGATTTTTATTTTGTATTCACCAAACCTACATTTTCACGGCTGCTTATAATATTCGAGCAAGTATCTCAGCAGCGGCGATCACCGAACAGAGAAGCACCTCTTGCAGAGAAAATTAATTATTAGCCTCGTTTCCCTCGCTTTCCTACGCAACCTTTTTGAAGGGACGAGTTTCGACAGATAATTACTAAAAATGACTTCACGAAAACACGTTAAACCGTTCAATTTTCGCGTCATTTCCGGCAAGTCATTGGTATCCTTTGAGAAAAAATTCGCATACATTTTTAACGTCTAAATATTTTTTGATGTATGAATAACTTACTTAAGTCGTCAAATTAAATTTTCTATACATTCAACATAAATTAACAAGTTTTTTCATCTTCAAAAACTTTATAATCGTGAGTTATTTTGCGTTAAAAATGTTTTAACCCAGCAGAAAAGAATTGAACCTAGGAATGAAAATTTTCATAAATTGATTTTTTCATCGTGTTATTGTTTTCTGTCCAATTGTATAGATATCTATGGTGTTTTTATATCGTCACACTCATTTACTATCTGATTCTGAAAAGGTGGTTATTGTTTCTTTTTAGTGCCTCTTTTAAAATAAAGGATCGACGGCCGACTTACAACCAGTTCTAACCATGTCGTTATTCAAAAAAATATTCCTTTATTAATCAAATTATTGACATAAGAAAAGCAGCAATCAAGGTAGATCGTGTCATCGTGGATATCCAATGATGACCATCCATAGAATGTACTAGATAGAGCTACAGGATGCTGGGTTGTCCTAGAAGTAAGCAGAGACTATCGGGTGATATAAAATCACGGAAAACCTATTTGGTGGCTTTATGCCCTGAATAAGGAGCGGCTATGGTTGAAAAAAACTTTAAACAATCATCACTTGTTTAATTAAAACTCTTTTTGTTGATTATCCTACCACTACACTTTATGTGTATGCAGTCGCTGTTTCATGGCCGCCTTCTATAACGCAATGTTATCAAGAAAAGAAACGAATTTACTCCTCATATTCTTGACACGATACAGAGCTGTACGGGACCTATCTTTTAACTATGCAATTTTGTGCTTAAAAAAATAAAGATTGAAATGAAAAAGAGAATGTGACTTACTCAGTCATTTAACTAGTTGAAGTGATATTAAATATCCTGTGTATCCTTATACTGAGAATCCACCGTGGTAGAAGAGTTAAATCTATCTACTCCTCATTGAATTTTAAGAGGAATCAAGAATATTTCGTTCCCAAATTGATGTTGTAAATTTATCGAATGCCTTATATTCAATACATGTTTTATTGACGGCGTTTTTTTCAAATTTATCCTTAACCAACAAAAGCATTATTTTACCATTTTTTTAAATTGAAAGCTGAAAGTATTTATTATATAAATGTCTCGAACAAAACAAGATTATAATTCTTCAGATGTATTGGAAAAATATTCAAAGTAGATAATTTGTCTGTAATAGAAAGCTTTTTGTTGAGTTTATAATAATTTAGCTTTTAAAGTATTGAACCTTTCTTTGATGTATGAAAACAAATAGGAATTAAGCTTTTGTCGAATATTTTTTATTTTTTGATATCTCTCAATAGCATGGTTAGCATTCGCTGAAATTGGTTTCGTTTTAAACCAGCCCGGGGCTAAATTAATGTTTAACATAATATGTCTCTTCTCAGAATTATCTGTACTTGGATTAACAATATATACATGCACGTTTTATATGCTCATACATTTTCTTCGACGTCATATACTATATACATAAGTGTGCATATCTATGTTCATTTAGTGTACTTAGATACGTCAAATGGTGAGCGATTAATCAATACCAGTTGATTGTTATATATAACAAAAGTAAAACCTACGAAATATCAATTTGATAATTATTGAATTACCTATAATTAAAACAGAAAAAGAAGGTTAATTCTATTCATTAAATAAAAGTAAAATACATATATGTCGGTTTCGACTTACAATCGAGATACGTTCCTAAAATTTGGTCGTAAGCTGAATTTCATACAAATTTTCCACAACCTGGTATCTCAAAAAGTACAAGAGACACATAAATGTACTTTATTCCACCAGTTGTCGCTCTGATTTTTTTCTTTTATGAAATGTTTACTTCTTATAGTTATTACATTTTTTTCTCTTTTCTTTATCCATGTCTGCTTCTAATATGGAATATATGGCCTCTTAATGGATGCATCTCAACAGAAGTTTTTTTACGAGAACTGTTTGTTACTCAGTCGCCCAACTTTTCTTTTTTCAAAGATAGTAGTAGGGATAAAAGTATAAGACTAGGATATTTTTTTTAACTTGATGAAAAATTCAAAGTTACGAGATAATGCCAAATGAAATTGAGTGTAATGATATTTTACAAATTAGCTAATTGGTCTGTAATATAATAATAAATCTACATGTGTACTTTTACATAGTTTATGTTTGTATAAATATATATATTTTTATATATATAATACCTTTCCACGAAGTGTTGACAGTGAACACATTAAAAGTGATTATTTATTTGCCATTGAAAAAATATTTAAATCTTGTCAAAGCACAATTAGTTTTGCGATACTCATATTTTCTTAATTGATCAACATTTTCTTTTTAAAGTTATCATTTTTCGAAACTGTTAAAAAATATTTTGTATTACCCTCATCGTGTTTGTCACAATATTCAATAACATTATTTATTAAAGCTTTGACAATGCCAATTTAATCATTATGGTTTCAAAATAATAGTATATCCATTATCATCTTACGAATAATATTCGTATTCAGTCAAATAATTAATCCGTTGAAAAAAGACGTCGTCATATGTCATCCCGTATTGGTACAAAATACCAAAAGTTACCCAGGTCCTTCCGCACATCAAATAAAGGGTCTTTGAAATTATTTGATGCGTTAATACAAATGTTGATTGCGGTTTTGAGGATTTCAAACGAACTTTAATTGTAATTATATAAAAGAAAATCATATAATCAAAAAGACATTTATTACACAATTATGTAATTATGTAATTTACCATGATTTCATAATATAACTTATGTAAATCGCTAGCTGGAAAAATTTAAATTTGCAGGTAGCTACAAATTTTATAATTATTATTTTGCGTAAATATGTAATGTAATAACCACTTTGTTTTTTTCGATCTTTCATCTGTATCCATCCATACATTTTTTTTATGTTTACTCAATTAAAGCAAATATATTATGGTTTTTATATAACTGTCAGCAATTAGTGAAATTAGCAAAAAATTAGGAAAGTGGTTGAATACACATCATTAAATATGTTTTAAAAATAAGTCGCTCATTTTCACGACTCCGTCTCCAACCAAAATACCGCGACTCCACGACTCTTACTCCGACTCCACAGCCTTGCTTATAATATTCTACATGACTAAAAGTATCATAAAAGTGAAATTAGATCAATAAACACAAACTGCAAAAGTGTTGTTTCCCAAAATAAAAATAATTAATCAATCAAAACACTAAGTAAAGACGTGGTTGTACTTAAAATTCCAATGAAAAAGATTTATCAATATACTACTTGGCTAACTTCACCTCTTGAGAGCTGATATAATCTTTAATGTGATAAAACTGCGATCATGTAAAACTCTTATCAAAATAAAATGACTCTTTGAACCATTACACGCTGTTGAATTTGGTCTTATAAAATCAAAACAATGTTATTCGAATCATTAAAAAGGAACTCGTAGAATCAAATGACCGTTATCTGTTATTTAAATTGGTACGTTAACGATGCTTTAAACAATATTATTATAGCCGAAATCTCAAATGGCCAAAATTCCGAAAACCACAATCCCAAAACAATAACATTTCGAAAAAATAAATCTTTTTTTATTCGACAGTTAGCCGGTTATTGATTATGAATAGAACTTCAAAATCATAGTCTACTTCATGTTAGTATGTACAATTACACTTTGTTTTTGTGTTGTGTATTTAATATTATTATTTTTGCTTTTTATTGAGATAAGATCACTGGACTAGCAAAACATTAAAATAGGAAATTATTTTTTAGTTCAGCGGTTAGTTAATATGTATATCTGTATTTTTTCATCGATAGAGACTAGATAGGTATCTAATCTTTGATATTAATTTACTTGCCAGAGTAATACTAAAAATTTGGTCTAAGACAACTTACTACTTTTGAATCGATTCATTAAAAGAGATATCTCAATTTTCGCAAGCGGTCAAATTTTAACTAGAATATTGAAATAAAGATTTTACATTCTAAGGTTTTTTGAATATCTCTTTTTGTTCATTGTGTGAATCGGCGCAGACTACTTCAGAAAAACTTACAAGTTTAGATAAGAAAGTGTAAATATTGTATATGAAATTATTTTGAGATAATATTTACAAATATCGATGGAAATTCTGTTCGACGACTCTCCTCAATTAATAATGTATAATATATAAAAAAAATAACTCATTATGTAATATCATGGACTAGGGTTTCTTCAAATTGTTTACCTCTACAGCTATCACACATTTTTTTTCAACAATGATCTACGGAGAATATGTATATCAACTCAAAATCTAAAACGGAGAAGACTCTTGTCCACACCAAGTATATCAATATTTTCTGATCAATGCAACTATTCCTTTCAATAACACAATCATTGGCAAGTTGGGTCTATAATTCAAGTGTTCTGATTTAAATACGTTAAGCAATGATGGCCAATACCATTTCTACATATTATTTTTTTCTGTTTATCCATCCTTATCAATATCAAGCTTATGAGTATGCTTTGATGTTAAAAAAATAGACATTTTAAAATCAGTTTTAGAGTTAGACAGTGGTCCAACTTCACAGCCTTCATTACAACTTATCAAAGATTGCCAAGTTGTATAATACATAATATCATTCAACAACAATATTGATTGTTTATAAACCCAATAATCTATTCTCTTAAAATAGACACCGCCATATTTTAAATGTATAAACTCATCCATATCTCAGGATTGAAAAGGTACTCTTAAATCTTCCCAGATGGTAACGTCAACCTAATATATTAATAGTTTTGATTTGTGTAATGATCAATGTTAATATACAACCACTTCCAGCGGTGTGCTGCCAATACTTTAACAAGGGGCTCGCTTAATCTCAAAGCAATTCTTGGTGTTCTGGAGAAGGAGTGAATTTGTTTATCACTCTTATGCAATTATATTTAATACTTAAATAAGCAATCGATTATTACTTAATACTTATAATATATAACAATGTGCAATTTACCGTAAACATATCAATCTAAATCAGTGATTCCCAAACATATTATGCTCATGGACCATTTTTAAAGCAAAAACCTGACCGTGGACCCCCAAGTGAAATAATAAAGTCTATGCCTTGAATGGTATTATTTTTTATCCATGTCTGCTTCCAATATAGAGCTCTTTCTAAAAATATGTATTCTTCCGTGGACCCCCTGACGTTGTCCACGCACCCCCAAATGATTTTTAATTTGTCACAAACCCCTTCAGCGGTCTTACGGACCCCTGGGGGTCCACAGGAACCACTTTGGGAACCAATGATTTAACTGGTTAAAAATGTACTACTGTGTATACTGAAGCTGTCGTAGATAATATATACAAATTGTAAGTCAAAAATTGCAGTTATATACTAATTTGATATGAGAATATTGTTTTCTCTCAAATTAAAAATTGGCTCGTCGACCTTAGTAAAATTTAACAAAGGGCTCGTCGCAAAGAGCCTTTCTGACCTTCTTCCAGCCCACCCCTGACCGCTTTCAAATAGTTCGATCGAACTGAACCAATATATATAGTATATAAACCCTATAACACCTTTGACAGAACATGAACACAGTATAATTATTCTCAAATAGGATTACGTTTCAATTATCGCCGAACAATACAAGTTACTGTGCTATTATCCTCGATCCTAGGCTTGGCTGCGATACATGATGTATCAAATTATGACTTAACTTTACATATCCTGCCAATATTGATTGAAATTTTACATAGTTGGCTAAAGCTCATTGCCGGTCGCCTTACCGATTCGTAGCACACGGTATTTTATCGACTGTGGAAAGGAAAAAGGACATAACTCACACATATCAAATTTTACAGGCGACACAAAAAACGTATTTTGGTGATTTTAGGCTAAAAGCAAGTTATGAAATATACACAACCCTGAAGTGCACGGTAACTGATTAACTGTTTTTTTTTTAATAAGCCTAATATTATTTTAATAAATTGTTCAAGAGAAACCTTTTTATGTCTTTTTTTCTGGTTGCAGTTTTTACAAGCCTTTTTTTTCAAATTTAAAAGCTAAATTTAGATACTAATTCGGCATTTTCAGCTTCCATCCTTTTGATAGAACGTGTGTCGAGTTGTATACATTGTGATTATCGAAAAAAAACTGTTTTGTAAAAATTTTGGGTTACGTCTAGGGCTTGTCGGTTTTCAAAAACCGGTTTTAAAAACCGTTTTTTTTTTTGCTAAATTTGTGACATTCGAAAACTAGTTTTTCAACAGTTTTCCATAAACGAGTCTAGAAACAAAAGAACAGAAAATTTGGATCTTTTATTGATGGCTTATCGACCATATGCCCCACATCATTACCCAGCGAAAGGGTATTTTCGTTATCATGAAATTTGGTTACAAAACGCTTGGACGCTTTGTGTTTTCTTAAATCATATTTTCTGAAGAGTAACACCAAATAATATCTTGTTTTGTATTATTATGTATATAAATAAAAAAATGAACTTTTTCTCGCTATTTTAATTGAATTATCCATTTTTTGTAAAACTTCCAAAACCGGATAAAACCTGTTCCGAACAATATTGACATTCAAAAACTGGTTTTTTCAAATGTCGGTTTTTGTTTAAGCCCTAGTTACGTCCCTTTTCCTTTCCACAGTCAATATGGTTGTGATTTATTTATATTGAAACATTGCATTATTTGTAAAAAATATCGTTCAATAAATATATATCATACGACTAGCAATAACTGTCGGTTTGCCATAACAGTGGTTGATTGATATTATTTATTTTCCAATTTAAAATTGAAAGTTTCCATTCGATTTGCTGCACTGCTTTTCCTGACCAAGTTGAATGAAAAGGTCGTCAATTTTATATTGAAAATAAAACTCTAAAAAATAACCATTGAATACAACCAAACATTTTTTCTTATCGTATAAAAAAAATATATACGTTAGGGATATCAAATTCACGCCTATTTTTTATATTAAAGTTTTATTTCATTTTCGTTATTTTTTTGATAATTGTTTAAAAAATCTGACATAGAGAAAGTGCTGTTTTCTGTTTTACGTACGATAATAGTATTTTTTATATCCTTAATACAAATATTTCGCTATTAGAGAAATACAATTCACTTTGTTGATATTTTTTCTTTCGATATGCTACAGGCGTGAAAAATTTCGCAAAATGTTACCGCATCAAATTAATTACACTTTTTTTATATCAAACGGATTCATTAAAATTCCATTCAATTTTTCGCTTCCGAATTTTCATTTCGCTGTCACCATGAAAATTTTAATTAAGAATTCTTCAAGGCCATATTTTAGTTGGCTTTCCCAACAATGTTTCAATTTATTTCGTAGTCAAGATTTTTAAGTAATAACAATACACAATATTTGTTCATTATACGGATTGTATGATTGTAATTGGTCTCCCAATCTCTTTTTTTCCATAGATTAATTGCTATTATATAATATTTCAACTGAAGGTGAATTGGTGGGATTTCAATATTAAATTTAAATCGCTTAAAGAGATATATTAAAGTAAATAAAATTATGCATGTATATATAATACATATCGTATGGCGCAGCGGTCAGCGTTGTAGGCTTCCGTGCCGGACCTCACGGGTTCGAGTTCCAATACGAACAGCATTTTTTTCGATTGATTTATCGATTTCTGTTCAACGGCATGGGTGTTTGTGATGTTTTAATTTCCCTCCCACCTTTCCCATCCTTAAATAACTGGGCGTAGCGAGAGCAATTAGGTTACCACCAGTCCTGCTCTAGCTTCATTCTAAAGAGAGATTGAGCGATTGACTAACAAACAGTTCTCGTAGAAAAAAAAACTAGACATATCTCCATTAGAAGAAAATATGTTCCACATTGGATAAAAAAATGTATACATGTATTATATATATATCTGTTTATTTGTATATGAAGTAAAGAAATAATAATAAATTTGTGAAAAAAAATCTTTTTTCCGCGAATTTAAAGAGAAAATCTTATTTTTATGTGTTAGTCGGAATTAAATTGACTTAATTTTAAAAGTTTTCGATTGCTTTATCGTTTTAAATTTGCGGAAATGGTGCAGTTTAGTAATAACAAGTTTTAATATATTTTATATGATGATCGTTTGTGAGAAAAAAAAATTGTCTTTGCTTAATTATCTCGAGTGTGTTTTTTGTAGCTTGTTTTGAGTTTACATTTTATATAAATAAATCATAATAGCAAATATTTATTAAGTGAATTAATACTCACTTGATTGGAACAGTATTATACAATATTAGGGTGAAAAAATGCAACGCATTAAGTTCCAAAAATTAAGAATAAATATAATAAATTTTATGACTGATTGTTGAAATGATTATAATTTTTGTGGAGAAAATTCGTTTGCTTTTTATCTCAATTAAGAACAATATTTTCATTTTAATAAGTTAATATGAATACTTCCCGTAAATATACAACTCTTGGATTTCTCCTCCGTTGGCGATTATATCTTAATTGAGTGCTTTTAGACTTAACTCTCAATCCTTTCACGAATAGAAAACATAATATTATGGCATATGTAAATATTCATATTTAGGGTAACCTCAATCTCTTCAGCCCGTATAAGCTAAAATAATAATAATCATAAGATTAGTGCTTTCTAGTAAATTTCCGTTTCCGTCATTTTTGAAATAAGCACTCAATAAGCGGACTAAGGGTGGAATTATTCAAAAGGTTAATATAGAGAAAAAGCAAAGGGGTTAATATAATGTGGGTTTAACAACATATCACATAATCACTTCATCCGGTTTTAAATCATAAATATTTAAAAAAAAAAATATTTTGTTATGTCGCATGGCTATTGAAAACATTACGTTTATACACACTACGGAACTGCTGCGTTGTTTCTTTCATTATAATAGCTATGATAAAAACAGGGAAGTTGCATTAAACTTTTTCTTTGTTCCTGTTATTTTGAAATTAGTTCAGTTAGGCTTAAATTACCATAGACAATGTGTTCGACATAATAAATTGAGTCAGGTGCAGTTTTTTCATAATAGCAAAGAGTGCATTGCAGTCCCATGTACATACTCCACAAATAATCGATATTCAAACTTCATATTTAAACCAATCACTAATTTTAGCTTCACTGTAAAAATATTTCAAGAAACAATAAATGGTTAAGAGGCATAGCGAACGTATTCCGCGCCAATACTGTAAAGGCGGTTACCATAGTTTCTATGAATCCAGGAGGTGCAAATGCATCTTTTGCTCCAAACTAACTAAGTAAAAATCATGTGACTCATACGTTGCTGTAAAATATTTGTTCTGAATTCAAATCGATGTGGAGACGTGCACTACTTTTCTGAAGTTTGATGCAAGCGAAGACAATGGCTATATGTAGTGCTTAGAATCAAAACTAACATTTTTCATTTTTTAAAATTTTTAGCGAAGTATGCCAATTGAATTTAAATGCATCAATAAAATCTTAGGTAATTAGGTAAATCTTTTTTGCACTCACTAATATTTTTGTCACCAGCCGCCACTGAATTTAGTAATGGTGATTTCTGTGATTATATTATATTTATTCCCATTTATACCACTCAAGAACTTGGCCGAGACAGTAAACAAAAGTCTCTTAAAAATGGCTAAATACAAAGTAATGCTTTTGGAACTAGAAGTCTCATATATTAAATTTCCTTTTATTCACTACAAGTAAATTTCCATAAATCAAAACATTGAGTTACACCGTTCAAAGTCTCTTGTGATGTTTCTCTCCAGAAGGGCACTTGAAAGCACCCCTTATTAACTTCTGACTGTTTTGTGACCCTTGTGCCACTTTATGGCCATTCTTCTGCCTTTAACCTAATATTCAAGATTTGACGCCAACTATACAAAGGCTTTGTTAAAATGAGCTCCTCTTTTAAGCAAAAGAGACATTAAAGTTTCAATGATATGCACAATACAAATTATCTCTGTTTTAATTACTGATAAATTAAATTTATTTCATTTTATTACGTCACAGATTAAAAAAAATTGTAAGCTACAAAAATATAAACTAAACCATAAACTCAATTACTTGATATATCTGGCAGGGCTGTGGAGTCGGAGACTTTTTTTTTGAAAAATATATTTAAATACGTGTATTCAAACAAAATAGTCCAAAGTGTTGACATTGCATGCTTGGCTGAATAAAGATGATCTGATGGTATACATATATGTATATGTGTTAAAATGAAATTATTGAAAAATGATTAAACTATTGAGTCGGAGTCGTCTTTTTTTTACTCGACTCCACAGCCCTGATATCTGGTTTGGTAAAGCTATAAAGAAACCATTACTATATAGAAAATTCCGCACATAGTTTATTCCGTACATATAATATTTTGAACATAGAAAATTGCGTACATTGAAAATTCCGCACATAACAATATTTTTCATGTTTGTGTTTGTGTTTTATTAGGATTGATGAGTTGTAAACTCCTCAGGACAAAAAAGCATTTTAAATAACTGGCAGTAGAGAAACAAACACGACACACAAGTTTCTTCAAAAATTGTAATCCAAAACTAAAATTTAGTTTTTTGAACAAAATATTCTGTGGGCGTAGGTAGCATTTGTGTGTAAAAGAATCCGTACTGATAAAAATGTTTTCTACTGTGGAAGACCTTAGCACTACCTATTAGACAAACTTAGATTGTTTTCAATTTAAATTAGAGATCCAAGGCTAGAATGTTTGTGAGAGAATTCTCATCGAGATCATCTTTCAATTTCAAAATATTTGGCGCAATAACATTATTAAATTTAATATATGTATATATCAACAATCATAATCTACATATTACTCTAAAGTATAAAACAATGTTTAATCTTTACTGATTGTTTATAAATTAAAAATATTATGATCATATCTAGTAAGAGACAATTAAAAACTATAAATAACTGATTGATGAAGTGACTTGTGCTACTGATTTATTATGTGTTTAAATCTTTTGAACCATGAAAATAATAATTTAAAAAGACTTAAGACTTACTTTATAATCAATCAAATTTTTAAAAATGTCTTTTTCAGAATCTTCATTGCTGATGTTTTGTTGAGTACACCGACTCATTACTTGGAAGCGGGAAAAACACAAAATCATCATTAAGTTATTTACTTTAGTAATGTAGTTTCACTTTGTTACAAATTTTCCAAATTTTAATTGGGTTTATAATTGACATCATTTGCCACTTATATATATTAGTCTGATGATTTTTTTAATTGTATGTTATAGGTGTTAAGCATTTTAATTTTGTGTAATTATAATGTTATTTGTAAATCCTTTTCATTATCAATAGTTGCTTACACCTTTTATTCCAATTTAAATTTGTATAAATAGTAATGTTTATATATTTTTCTTGTCAGTTGATAATGTTCGCAATGAGCGAAACCGGTCCTGATCAAATAAATTTTATGTGGGGAAAAAGTACTAATTTTTTTATTATTATTTTTACTATAATGCCATTCCACCAAATATTAACAGTGAACACCTTAAAATTAATCAAAGAGTTGTTTATTGTTCATGTACAAGGTAAAACTTCTATAAATAAGCATCATCAAACAGAATAATGTAAGGTTTCCGAATAAAAAAATACACAAATTGTAACACAACAGATCCATTACGTCTGCCATGCCTTCACATTTTTTACCACATAATTACACTTGCAATAACAAATTTAATGAAATATATTCATTTTTATAATATATTGTGGTACAATTTATCGTAATGGGGTACTACCAAGTGGTACAAGAGTCAAAAAAGATTGGAAAACCCTCAAATGTTGTTATGTAATATTTCAACCACTCAATTAAGAGGTGGTTGACGCATTTACCTCAAAGCTGTTCTGATACTCTAATACCTATTATATTACGCCTAAACTAGAACACAACAACGTCACTTGCAATGCTTTGTATAGTGCAACCTTGCAATTGCAACAAATTATCAAAATCAGGTGAAACTGATAAAATTGAAACAGTTTTCTTTATGTTATTATTTTAATATTATATTTCTAAGAAATTTGTGGAGGCCAGTTGGCTGACCGACTGTTATTTGTTTCTGTTGGAATACTCTATTGAAAAATCAGATATTCGATATGCATTTCACTGAATAAGAATTTATTGAAACACATCGGAATTAACTCATAATTAAAATATACTTCTTTCGATTTTTATATAAATATTTTCTACGCTTCATTACGATTTTTTTTGTTTGATATAGCTCTGAAAGGGTAAATTACTTCATGCAAAAATCAAAAGTTTACTTCAAAAATTCATTCGTCTGATGTTGTCTGAAGTTCCGAAATAATCTGCTTTCTAATTATTAAGTAAATGACTGCTAAACTTTTAATAGCGACCAAGAATAAAGCGGAAACAATAATTATAAGGAAACCTTACGCTTCTTGTTGATTAATTGCTTTAAGTATGATAATGGTTTATTTAATTTAAAAAAAAAACGATAAAAGAGAGCGATATATTCAAGGATTTTTTTATAAATAGCTCATCATGGTTGCAAATTAAGTGACTGATCTTTCAATTCCGTTTCAGTAGCTTTTTACTAGCATCTATGATTTGATCGCATATTCGGTAGTTCAACAATCATTTCAATTTTTCTTTACTATCTATCGACCTGTTACATTACCTATAGTTGACAATATATGTAATATCTAAAGTTGATACACTCTTATAGATAAACCATAACTTTGGCTACACAGCTTCCTCTAAACATTGATAAAGCTTGTTTGTTGTCAATTTCTTTTCCTTTCTTTTAATAAATAAATGCAAACAATTAAAAACGCGTAGGCGACGACAACGCGTGGGTAGCTATTATCACTATATAAAACCCCATGCAAACTATGATTACGTGTTATATCTTCACATTACACTCCCCTGTACTGTTCAAACAAGTTGTATTGTCTTACATTGTAATAAATCGAAACATCTTCAAAAACAAAGTATTTTGTTTAATAAAGTATTTACCGCCTGTGTCAAAACCTAACAACAATAGATAATATCTGACGGTTATCTATAAAACTACATTCAGAAGTTCTTTGACTTTGAGACTAAAACTTATCTACATACATCTCAAGTCAACGCAGCCATCTGAATTCATATTATAATAAACAAATCTTTAATAAAAGTAGAGCATAACAGACCGTTGGAAACAATTATACTATATGCAATTCATCAATTATTGAACTCGTCACCGCTGTCAAGCGCACGTATGTTTATAACTGTCCTATGTTAAACAAACAGCAATACAACTATTTAAAAATGACTGGTTGCAATTCACCCAATTTTCATTAAATTAAAAATAATCATTCATCTATTTAACAATCTAAAAACACACCAAATAATTTAAAGCCAAACGATAGAAATTTCTTTTCAATCTTTCCCATAATTTAAAATGGTCTTTTCTGATTAAATTTAATTCGTTTTTATTTGAAACAAAAGTAATCTATTTTATTTTTGTACGATTTTATTAGACTAAAGATTTTTCAACGCGAAGTAAAAAATATCATTGAAAGTAACATACGAATTTGTTCGTCTTTACAAAGTAATCATTTTTTGTTAAGATAAAAAAAAGTAATATACATTTTCAAAAGTCGAAATATACCCACACATATATTTAAAAAAGGGTTTGTCACAGTTTAAGTCATATCTTTTAGTGTAACCGAAAATACATTGTGTGTGTGAAAAAGAAAATCTTTTACTTCGTAGACACATTACATTTTTAAAATAATATAAACCGACTTTTTTTAGCAATGATTTATATCTTACTTCCATTTAATGTCTTTAAACAAGCTAGGCAGTATTATTCGGAGGCCAAGTAAAAGTGACATGGGTTATAATTTGGATTTACGGTCTGAAAGAAAGTAAATGGGAACAATATTTTTACGTCTATTCTTGCTGCTTGTGTAAAGCATAAAAAATCTCGCAAACTGTGCGAGCTTATTAATATGAAGAGGCGCGGATGCTGGACTTTTATTATGATCAAATTAAAATGCGTAAAAGAAGTAAAATTGCGTAATTAAACATAAAGAGGCCTTGAATAAAGACTCAGTCTTGTCATAAAAGTGAAACTTAAGTATGAGTAAACGAAAATTAAATTATTTTTTAAAGAGTGACATCTTACCTATAAAATAAACTTCTTTTTGATTAGTATTCTACGACAACCTTATTTTTAATTGCTTTTGTTAATCATTTATTTATTGTTTAACAAATAAAAGTACAGTACATGACATTACAGTTGACGACAATTCGCCATGCGCTTGACAAATATAAAGAAAAAAATAAATGAAAAGTAGTACACAATACATCAAAATCAAGAAATAAAAAAGTAAAACCGAAAAACAGTTCACAAATACTATCACTTAAAATGTCCACTTCTTTAGGCAATTAGTTGATTAGTCGAACGACTTTTGAAACTGGCGACGTACAGTTTCATATGTTCTACGCGACGAACTAGTTTTTAGAAACAAAAGTTTTTGGTCATAGTTTCGCCCACTTAAGAATAAATTGGGGGCATGGAAGTAAGTAGTAATGAGAATTTCAGGATTATTTACTCGGCCCCGAGAAAGAAAAGAAAAATGCTTTAAATTTGAAAATTATGTTAGAGCTTCAAGAGAGTGAAATGATAACACTCCTAAAAAAAATTGGTGGGGAAAATTCCTTTAATGAATTATAAAAAGAGAAGAATTTAATTTTTTTGAAATAATAATAGCTTAAAAATTTATTATGGACTCTCCAATTGCAGCTTGTATGAACTTTCATTTGAGCTTTAAATGATTATATATCATTGAGTAAGTCTCAAAGTTTTAATGAAGTTGTTTTAATAAAATTAAAAGTATTTTCACTTAAATTAGTGTTGTGAAGCTTTTTTTCTACCGACTGGAAAGCTAAAAATTAAGCTACATACATGTGTATTTTTTATCCTTGCACTTTTTTTTTAAATATTCAAAAAATATTTACGACTTTATTTAAAAACAATAATAGAAAACTTAAAGCCTTTCTTTAATCGATAATTATTTTAATTGTTGCTAGTACAACATATTGTAAAGCAGCTGTGGGCTGCCAATACGTCAGTTAACAAGGAGCTCGTTTAGTCGCAAAGTAATTCTCAGTGTTCTGAAGAAGTATTGAATTTTTTATCACTCCTATGCAATTATATTCAATATTGTAATAAGCAAACGATTGTTACTTAATACGCTTACAATATGTAACAATATGCAATTGACCATAAATTTATCAACCTTTATGGCTAAAAATGTTCTACTGTGTATACTGAAGCTGTCGTAGATAATATATAAGTCAAAAATTGTAATATATACTCATTTGATCTGAGAATATTGTTTTCTCTTAAATTAACAAAGGGCACACCGTCCTTACTAAAATTTAACAAGGGGCTCACGCAAGCCCCCTCCAGCCCACTCCTGTTGTAAAGGGTATATGTAAAAAACATACGATACTCAAAATAAATTAAATCATCATTTAAACGGAAGATATACATTACGAAAAAGTTGTGTCTTCGGGTTTACGCTAATCGTTTATAATCAATTAATTATCATATAGCGTTGGCTTTTGACCATCTGTGTTGAAATGCTCCGAAGAACGAAGTCTGGGTCTGTAAGTGACAAAACCTACATATGAAGTCGTATATAACTCAAACAAATTAAATGTGTTTGTTTGTTAATATAATATTAAATTGTATAATAGTTTTCTTGTACGCCTGCAGGCGAAGTGTAATTATTTTAGTGCTATCTTCTCAAAGTTAATATGAAATTTAATTCAAAGAACATTATTTGTTTATTTAAACTGTTTCATAAAATTTTATTATAAATTTACATTACCTAAATTAACATTGCCTAAATACATATTTAACAATCATGATAATGAATATCTTAATACGATATTCATTATACAACTTAGCAAAAGTATTAATTACAATGGCTTAATGGAAATTTAATTGTAAATATTATTTCGTAAACTGCCATTATAAGTGATGTGTTACACGAAATCTAATATTTAAAAATGAATGTTTGTTTGTTCGTACTTTATACGTTGCTACGCCGCTCATCTTATTACAAGAAAACTTTGACAAACTTTTTGCTTGCACTTTTGGGAAGGTTATAGGCATAGTAAAATTAACTTACTAGGTCTTATATATAAAAAATATTTGTTGTATTTCTGCCATACAGTTCATTTTGACAACGTATGCTTGCACTTGCGCGAAGGCTATAATACAATTAACTTACAGTATTTAGCGCGTGTGTCGTACCATAGACAATCGGTAGTAAACATCAAACGTCTAACAAACAGAAAAAAAACATGCACTTCGATAAACAAAATTAAAACACACTTTCTTTGAGTGGCATTGCAACGCTTGCCGGGAATCGGCTAGTATATAATACATATAACTCAATTATTTATAAATTAATCAAATTATAAAAATAGCAGATAAAACCTATCCATGATTCAAATGTTGCTTTCAGTAAGGCAATTATAAAGGTTATCTTTAAAAAAATATTTAGGAAAAATAAAATCAATGTATAAATTTTTACTTTTATTAAAAAACTTGTGTTAATGATTTTTTAAAGCTTCAATTTATGTTTCCAAGATTCTTTTACTCATTACTTTCTGTTTGAGACATTTATAAAATTATTATTCATCCCATTTATTTATTGTTTAATTTCGATACGATATAATACGTCTCAGACAACACAAATAGAGTTTTTCTCACCGCTTTAATGTATCAATATAAAAAAATGTATTGGTAAAACAATCATCAGTAAAGTTCGTTTTTTAAGGTCCCGTAAATTGAATATCTATTGTAATGTTACCAATACTACAAACAACTTTGTTTGGTTTCATTTAATTGTTCGAAATCAAACAAACTACATAAAAACTTTTTAATTAAAATATTTAATCAAACCAAACATTTTCCTCGCCGTTGCGTGTGTTTCAGTGGCGTTGCTACTTTGTCGCTAGAATTTTCTTCTGGCTTCCCTTAATCGCGTTTGCATAAACTTATTATCGCGCTCTGTTGTCTAGTTGGTAAGAGTTTAACTTTAGTGATCGGGCGAGTCTAGGTGCAAGTCCCAGTAAACTCAATATCAAATTTAGATCTGGAGATCATAGACATGGGTATGTGTGATGTCTATTCTTCTCGAGTTGATCTAGAGTACTTATAAAATATTTTTTATCGAATTTCAAAATATTATGCACATTAACATTAAGCTGTAGATCAAAATTTTTATTTAATTTTAAAAAGTTACAAATTGTCAAACTCGTTTATTTTGAAAATTACTTTGAGCACTCCGTACACTATTTATTATTAAATGCTTAAAATATCAACATGAAAGTATCTGGAATTACAGTAAATTGCCAGTGCACCAGATTTTTTCTAAATTGATGTATAATCGGAAAAATAAACAGATTTTTATAGATAATAAATAGCTAGACAAACATAGTCAAAATCAACTTCGCAAACAACAACAATAATCCAAATTTTTGCTTTAAATTTTAACCTAATATGGAATTAAACCTTAGATCATAATTTTGCGTATTAGAGGTATAGTGAGCCAAGTGGTATTTTTTAAAAAAAAAGATAGATGTGTTGTAATATTCTACACATCTTAAATTTTCGTAAAATTGAAGTAACCTCAGTTACTATGGAGGAAAATCAAAGATATAATTAAGTATGAATTTTCAAAGGATCATAATACCTGAAACGTATTTGAAATTATTTAAGTTTCAATCTAGGATACCGTTTTTAGTAAAATTACGTGGCATACGGTTATATTTTAATCATCTAATCTATATAGATCTATTTTTTTTCATTTACCGGTAAATAACCGGTAAACCGGTAATGGGTAAAATTATTTACCGTTTACCGGTAATTGCAATTTGACGGTAAATTGCAAGCCCTAGTGTCGATCAATACGATTGAGATGAGGTTATTACTGAAAGCAAATGACGTTCTCGATTTGCGGCCAAGTCCAACACAATACAATGCAGCCATAGTTGTATCAATTTATACATCATATGTATATATCGCCGATGTATAGGTTTCACACGTCGATATCATAATTGTTTTGTACACGAGTGTTGCCAACACTTGCAGATAAAATTATTAATAATGGTGGTCGACCAGAACTATTTATATCAACTGTGGAAAGTAAAAAGAACGTAACACACACATATCAAATTTTACAGGAGGCACAAAAACGTGCTTCGATGATTTTGGGCCGTATGCAAATTATGAAATATACACAGCCTTGAAGTGCACGGAGACTAAACTTGTGTTTAATTGACATAATCTAAAATTAATTAAAGAAATTGACTTGGAAAAAACTTTTTTTCAGTCATTTTCTTGGTTTCAATTTTCACACATTCATCTTTTTTCAAGCTAAAGTGCTAAATTTAGATACGTATTCGGCATTTGCAGCTTGCATCTTTTTGATAGAACTTGTTTCAAGTTTGATACATTGTGATTATCGAAAAAAAGCTGTTTTGAAAAAACTGTGGGTTTCGTTATTTTTCCTTTCCACAGTCGATATATAGGAATACAACTTTGCTTCGTTCGGTTTTGAACAAATTGGTTATTCATTTATGATTTAAAGTATTTTTCATTGCTGGCCATTACTTTTTCCTTTCTTTCGCGCAGCGTATGAATACCGCATTCATCATCATTATCATCTTTTGAAGAGATCCACGAATCGATCAAATTTCTTTCTTTTTCATAAGACCAGAAGTATTAGCCAGCCAGGCCGTGTGCCATTTATCAAAACAAGTGATAGTCAAAGAGAGCAACAGCGGGTGGGGTAAGACTTCCCATTTCAACGTTTCCAAGTATGTATTGACAACTTTCACAACATAGGGTCGAGCATTGTCATGCTGCAAAACACTTAACACTCGTGTCTCACGTTGTATTGCAGCTGTTTGTCTTTCAATGCTCTGCTTAAACGCATTAATTGCGTTGGATAACAACCGTTTGTGATTATTTTAGTCCGATTTAATTGCTCATAATACACTACGCCGAGCTGGTCTCACCAAATACAAAGCTTGACCTTGTAGCCGTGAATATTCGGTTTGACCGTCGACGTGGAATAATGGCTGGGATATCCTCATGAATTTCTGCACTTCTGGTTTTCATAACCCGTTTAAAGTCTCAAATTTAAATTGAAATAAAATAATCACATTTACATTACTGAGAATTGAATCCAGAGCCACCTGATCACCAGAGCAAGCTCTAAGCAACTAGACTACAGCGGGCGATTATTAATTATGTACGATGGCCTTAAATGTCGTATCAATAGTTGTTGACACGTGTTTTCCTTCCTTGAGAAGTATTTTTAGTCCTAAATTACCAGTGGAAAAAAATGTAATTAAATTAAACAAATTTTCCATTTCCAATGGTTTTGTTTTCTTTTGTCGACGAAATAAACATCTTCTTTGAAGATTAACAAAGAAAACATAATATTATTAAGATTGTAAACAAAATTAAGCAGATACAATATTAATAATTTTTTAATATATCTTAATCAGTCTTTTGTTAAGTTCAGTTTTAATTATAAATTCTTCAGATTCTATATAGTCCGTCTGAATGAGCAACAAAATAGTTTTGCATAAATTTCCCGGGTCGAGAATAACTGAGACATTTACATTTTACGGCGGTCATTTGAGAAACTTTGTAAGTTAGATTCTGCCAGATAGACATAAAATCCCCTCAGGGTTAGAAGAGTCTTAGTGTCACAGCACAACATAATATAAACTTAACATTCATAAGAAACGTCAGTTCGTATAGTGCGAAACATGTCAGGCAACATTTCAAGTCGAGAAAATATCCCGTGAAATGTGAAATTATAATTATTAAATTACATTTAATTATGCTATTATAGTAGCATGGTTTCGTCATATCTTCAACTAATTATAAACCCTAATTAAACTTCTTGAACTTGTACATGCTAGACTATTCTCAAAGTTTATTAAAATCTAGACACTTTGCAACATGTTGCTTGACAAGCTTACGTTAATTTTGAGAGTTTATTTTTAAATAACTTCTTTCGAACGCACTATTTTGATTGGTCAAATTAAACATAAAAGATATTACTAAAGATGTTATAAAAGAATATAACAACAGTGAACATAGTCACGACTATTACATAAACTAACTTTTTGTCACGATTTTTTTCTAATCCTTACATGAAGCATCTTAATGATAGTATTTCAACAGTGTTTTTTTAACGATAAATACATGTTACTTACTCGGTTGCTTAAACTTTATTTTTGTCTCCTGAAATATAACTCAACAAAAACGTAGATCGCCTACAGCAACTGTGACACATTTTTAAAAGGGTACAAATTATATTTGCCTTCTTTAAAAACTTGAACAGTGCATTTTTTATTTGTGATATAATGGTTCACATTGACAGTTTAGATTTTGTAGGTGTAAACTTAGTTCTGACAATTCTCGGAAAACGTAACACGTCGATACAAAATCCAAAAATCAGAAGCTTCCAATCAGAAAAAAATGTTTTTTTGAAACATAAAAAAATTCGAAAAAAGGTGCTGGAACAAAGCACTGCGTGAAAGTTATAAAACCAAATACATATTGAATAATACAGACCCGCTATAATTCAATTTTAGAATAGCCCCGAAGGTGTGGTAATAAATGCACACTTTGCAGGAATATAGAACTATTACTTTGTTAGCTTAGTTTGCTAAATATGTATCTACGCCAAAGTATAGTAAGAAATACAAGTGCGCAAAATTGATCTTATGTATTGGATTCAATTCAAGTGTAATTTTCTACAAAAAACTGCGTGCACCACGAGTTAAAGATATCGTGCCACTACTATTGGAAACATTGAAAATATATTAAAATACTTATTTTATTACTGTTTCAGATAGCAACTTCGTGCTGGGCAATGCTCAAGTGCCAACGGTATACCCGATTGTCTACTGCTCGGACGGGTTCTGCGAGCTGACAGGATTTGCAAGGGCGCAAATCATGCAGAAAGGGTGCGCCTGTAAGTTTCTTTATGGAGTAGATACAAGAGATGACCACAAAACGCAGATCGATGCCTCTCTGGAATCCAAGAATGAACTCAAATTGGAAGTTATATTCTACAAGAAAAATGGTATGCTAATAAAAAAAATATTGTAATATTTATTATTTAAATAACCAACATCAAAGTCATCATTGTTATATTACACACATTATATTAGCGATGTATGCTTGTGTAAAAAGATGAAAGATACTATATTTAAAGCTACATATTATATTACTTTGGTAATTTGATAAAAACATTATCAGTACTAACTTAGGGTAATACGTATATGGCTGGATCTAAAACCTGAAATATGTAGGTAGAATTGCATCAATGTAAAGGTTGAAGAATGACGGAAGGCCACAAGAAACCAAGCTTATAAAAATTCATCTGAAAAACTAATATGCAGTTCAAATGAGAAACGTACTGAAAATTTGAAACCAAATCTCATATTAAAGTTGGCTCCGAGAGAATACTAAGAATAACTGTTATGTTATGTTTAATGTAAATTTGAGATTATTCTTTTTAACAAAACAATGAAGCGTTTTTTGTTGACACAATGTTGATAAGTTAATTATTGGGATAAGATTTACAAAATACAACAAAAACTGCGATTGAAACAGTGTGCTCCACGAGCAGACGCCGGTTTTCAGTCTAACAAATTAGAGTTGGAATGGGCGATCTCAGCAAATGTACTTCAATCAAACTTAGGACCTTTTAAGCAAAAGCCAACTTTGGAATACCCGAATCAAGTTAAAAACAATGTATCTACATATATAGTTTTAGTTTTAAAAAAATGGATCTTAAAATAAATTCCAATCGTTGTATGTATTTGGCTCAGTTGACTAATGAGTTTGCCAATCACTGGGCTAGGTCAAAAACCGTGGATACCTTTTCAAAAAATCTTAACCTTTTAGCTATCGTGGAAAAAATGTAAGTAATTACCTAGCACGCCGGCTATAATTTGCAATAATTAATTTAATTAGTTATTGACGAGGTAACTCGTAACTTGCGTGTTGAGCACGAAAACTTTTACGGGATATCTGGTCTGTGGCAGCCATCTAGTTGACAAACATCTAGTTAGCTATTGGAATATAATAAAACACATTTTTAAAAACAATGTTTAATTATATTCGACATATTTGAGTTACGGTTTTTCTTTCAGAGCTTCACAGCCCTTATAAAAACGTTTCTTTAACATTTGGTATCGATAATCGTGCAAAACTTTTGTCAACGTTTTGTTTTTGTATAAGTTAAACGATGGAGTAAGGAAATTTTCCAAACTTTCCTGGGAAAGTTCTATAGGTCAGGGAGTGTCATATTTTCTAACATATTTTTGTAACCTACACATTCACCGGACATAACACGAATATTTAATGAAAAATTAACATTTTTACATATTGCTATATTTTAAAAAAATCTTTTGACATTTAAGAAATAAAAAAAACTTTCTCAGACCACCTACATACTTTCATGCATGCGTATGTAGTGTATATATTTATATTAGTATTAGGTACTGACTAGGGCTTCTAATCCTGGTATCATCTCGGATCCCGAAATCCTTAGATTGTGACTAATACCGGAATTTCGGGATTGAGAGAATTTGATAAAGTTGTGCGAGAGCTAAAAAAAGAAGATTCTAAATTTTGGTTTATTTTGGCAAATCTGTAAATTCTTAGGTTTTTCAGATTGCAAATTCTGGAACAGCTAAAAAAAGGTGTCATCCGTCGTTTCGTTTTGGAAAGTTCGCAAATTCCTTTGATTTTAAAAACGACAATAAATTGTTGGAAAAATCCCAAGATTTCAAAATCAACGAAGAAAACTTTCTTTAACCCAAATCCTAACTTATACACGATTTTAAATTGACTGATAAATCTCGGGATCGGAAAAATTGTCAGTTCCGAAATCTCGGGATGACAAAAAGAGGGATTGGATGCTTTAGTACCGACTAATTCCTTCAATTTCTTTTTGGAAAGGGTAAGTATAGGATGGTATAAGAAAAAAACACAGTAAAAACACTTCGTTTCGTAAAGTAGAATATGTGGAATGAAAAGAAATAGTCTATAAAGGGATTCGAATCCGTGTCCCCGCAAATGAATAAGACGAACGCATAAAATCGTTAACTACTCGTCTACAGTATTTTAAGTTATCGAAGATAGTGTTATCATTTTACAACTAAAACCATTAAGCTTACACGTATATATTATTATTTAATATGCAGTAAGTAAAGGTTTCAAAAATTTACAAGTCATTGTTAGAGATCTTTAGTATAGTATATTTATTATAAATGGCATACACGTTCCGCGGATAGTTAGGGAAGTTTTACATATACACAGCGTATTCCCTCTCCCGCCATATAATCCTTTACTCTATTCAAAGTGATAATCTAGTTTACACGTGACCTCTTTGGTTTACCTTTCTCTAAGCTTAACTACCGTGGTGAATTATTATTTCACCCTTTGCCTACTTGCAAACCGCGCAATTTATAAAACTCAGGTATGTCATAAATGATTCAAATAAAAAATTGTATAAAAAAAATATATCCGTGCTAAAGACCGATATCAGTATCCTTAATAATTTGACGATCTTGCAGAAATTCACTATAACATCTAATATATATAAATGAATGTTTGTTTGTTCGTATTTTATGCGTGGCCACACCGTTCATCCGATCGCGATAAAACTATGACAAACTTTTTGATTGTACTTGCGTTAAGGTATAGTAAAATTAACTTACAGTTGGTCTTATATATAAAAAATAATGTTTGTATGTCTGCCATACCGTTCATTTTATCAACGTTTTGCTTGCACCTGCGCGAAGGTAATAGGCATAGTACACTTACTTACAGTAAGTGGCGCATTTGTTGTACCATAGACAATCGGCAGCAAACGTCAAATGTCAAACAGACAAAAAAAGAAAACACATTGTGTATCCAAAATCACTTCAATAAACACAATTCAAACAATGTCTTTCTTTGAGTGGCATTACAACACTTATAACACAATAATAAATAATTTTGATTTAGCATATTGAATAATAAAATAATTCCCAACAATGTTGTCCAGCTTGTAGATATTTTTGTACAATATCTACATAATAAATAAATTAGTTGTGTTCTTACTCCTTCTCATATTTTGTAACAGTCGTAGATAAGAGCAGACAATTTGTTTTCTATAAGTTGATACAAAATTCAGTGCAATCAACTGTTTTTTAGAGTGGGATCAATGGCAATCTTGCCAGTATCATTATATTTATGATTGTTTTCATGTTAAATATTAACATTTTCCTTTTCCGTAAGCTGTAATGTTAGATACTTTTTTGTACTGAAATTAAGGATATAAGAAAATAAAAACATGAAATAACGGTAAAGTATCAATCTCTAAATTTAAATCTCATAAACTAGGGAACACATAAAAGAGTCCAGGATTGGATGCTTTAGTCATATTGAACTGAGAATAAAGACAGTATTTGTTTTTGAAGCAAATTGGGTAAAAATTACAATATATTATTTGAATGATCAATTGGGACTTTTTTGCTTGAGTGACACGCTTTTTCGGCACTTTTTTATGTTATACATTAAACCTTAACGGCAAATAAATGTACTAACCAAAACACTTTACTTCTTGGGAGAACAAATCATTAACAATTTTTAAGCACCACACATCGACTTGTAAAATAGTAATAGACCCTGATCCGATTAAGTGCACGTTAAACTGATAAATATATTTTTTTAAAATCTATGTTTAGAGTCTGTTTGTAAGTAAACCCAATTTTTTTTGTACCTTGTCATAGTTTGCAATAATTGATGCGTAGTTTTAAGCAACGTTTGATAATTATCAAAATGAAACACTAAAACAACGTTATATAAAATTTAATATTATGTAACTATTACAGCAATTAGTGTGCTGAAATCATAAATATGAGACGAAATTGTTGTTATTTCATTTCGGGTTGGTGATAAACATAAACGTTACCTTTTTATGTAAAGCCTTTTGATAATTTCTAGATTATTGTAACCTTGAGTGAAAACAAGGTGGTGTGCTTTACGGCAGTAAAACAATTTCAAACATTTAATCTTAATTTTCTAGCATTTAGATGACTTTAATTAAAGCAGTTTAAGCGACATTGCGCTCTTTAATATCCGACGAAACAATTCTGAACGCCTTGAGACATCTTCAGTTATATATAAAGAAACAGGCTTAAAAAAAAATTCCTTCTTATAAGAAAATACAGCATTTCACTAATTGCTCTCTGGATACATCTCTTTTGTTTTTGTGAAAACTTTTCTAGTTTGAAACCACTGGCACATACAGCGCATACAAATAATGTTGTATTTAATTGACAAAGAAATCATCAGGCATTTGTCACCAGTCAACAAACATTTGCTCAGTGCGCGCATTTCGCACAATCCACACAGACATTATGAGCGTCTGTGTTTTTGTGTTTTTTTTTGTGCTGTATCTACATTATAGTGTTACAGACAGAATTAAATTAATCAAATTAATATGCCATATTGTAATTTTTACACTTATTAAAACAAAAACTAAAATATTAATTTTTACTTATTCTACTGTTATTTATCAACGTAATTAGCTCGTCATGAGCGAAACCAGTTGTGCTATTGTTAAATTAAAGTGGAATTAGTACAAAATAGTATTTTATTTTTTGAATATAATGCTTTTACACCTAATATTGGCAGTGAACACCCTAAAAGTGACTGATAAGAACTTTAAGAGTATACTAATAAGTGGGGACCAGCTGTCAGCAACTCAATGAATGATGTGCCAATCGGAGGTAAAGTGAGCCAAGTGGTATTTTTGAAGAAAAAATTAGACGCGTTGTCATATTCTACACGTCTTAAAGTATCTTAAAAGTGAAGTAGCCTCAGTTAATACACATTGCAATAGTGTTATCTCCGTAAAATAAAAATATGCAATTCACCAAAACATCAAATAAAGACGTGATTTCACAATTTTACTAGTTGGCTCACGTCACCTCTCGAGGGTCCACATATTGTTTCTCTAAAACGAAAACTATATGAATATCATAAATTTCATAAATTCAACTCGAATTTATTTTTTTAAACTTGTTATCTTTGTGTGTTATGCATAAATATTATTCAAATATGACTGCTAGTTAGTCGCTAAATCAATAAAAACAAATGTTATTACAGTATTTTTTTATACGCTTAATATTTTTTAATCAATGAAAATATACGAAAAAATATTTTGTTAAGAAACCTGGATGTTAGTCATTTTTCTTTAAAGAAAATGTAAGGATATTTTTTTCCTTACTATTACAGTACTTTCTGATACAAAAAAAATACGGAAAATCATACCAATGATCTCAAATACGATTTTGACTAAAAAAACGTTCGACTGGTTGATTAAATATCATAATAACGGAATAAATAGGTATATCGTTGTACGCCACTGTTTCATAATAAAACTTTCCTGTTCCCGAAGGTCGCCGGGCAACAAGTTTTTGTGATCGTAACCAAAAAGGTTTCTTATCAAATTGATATATTGAATAGTTTTGTGCCGCCTCTTTGGCTGCGTTTCAAAAGGCTTTAAGATAAATATTGGTTGCTTTTATAGTACGCTGAGGTCTTTGAAGATATTCCTTGGGAAGCAATCAGACATGGATAATATAATATTTTGTACGTATAAGTACATATTGTATATTATAGTTATAACCATTGAATATTTTCCATACGCGCACCCTCAGTTGTATCCAATAACATCAAATGAATATTTAAATAAATTGACAAATTTTAATTACAATATTATTCTACACAGTCAAACTTATTTTATGGTCACTTTCTCATTGTTTTCGAAAAAAACATTATTTTGTACTAACATTTATTCAGCATGATCAAGAACGGTTCCGTTAATCGTGAGCATTTTTCTTTTCATATTTGTATTACCAATTATTCGTTACATACTTAATTGTTTTTCTTGATTCAGTATAAATAGTTACTGTATTAGTGTATTGTCTTATCAATTAAAAATTTACGTGATGAATAAAACCGAATCCTGGTAAATAATTAAATGTGGAATTAGTAAAAAATAGTGATTTATATTTTTAATTATTTGTAGTATTCGACAATATATTTGCCGCCTGTGTGGTCGAGTGGTCAACGTCGTTGGCTTTGATGACGGAGGTCCCGGGTTCGAATCTCTGTACGGACAGTTTTATAAATTGATTTTTCAATCGATTTATGAATTTCTGTTCGAAGGCAATGGATGTATGTGATGTCTTGAATTCTCCTCTTCCAGCCATCCTATCTTATAAACGGCGCGTATCGAGAGCGATAAGCTAACCACTAGTCCTGTCCTAGCCTTATTCTTCTATTCCTACTCTCTTTAGTAAAAGAGAGGTTGAGCAACTGAGTAATAAGCAGTTCTCGTAGAAACACATCTGTTGAGATAAACTCCATTAGGAGTCCATATGCTCCACATTGGGAGCGGACAAGGTTTAAAAAAAAATTACAATATAATGTTATTTGATTTTGTAATGAATTGAAATTAAACGATTACCTTTTTATGTAATAAAAACCATTTTTAATATTTAAGTTATTTATATTTCTGCGCGAGTCTTTTTATTAGTCCCTTTTCAAGTTGTTGTCGTTAATTATTACTTAAATCAAAACAATTAAGCTATTGATTGGCTTGGCATTTACTTGGGAGAACTCTTATATAATAGGGAAAAAATAGCATAATAATATATCTCTACTCCTTCGAGAAAAAATACAGGTTGATCAAACTAAGTAACAAGCAGTTCACGTAGAGAAATACCTGTTGAGATATTTTCATTGGAAGACCATTTGCTACACATTGAGAGCGGACATGGATTTGATATATGATATATAAATCTTAATTCATAGTTTTAAATCACATTGTTTTTATTATATTGTAAAATATGTACGATGATATAAACAGCAAATGAATTATTTTTATAAAACATTGGGCATTATGTACCTATTTATATTTATACCATGATCTGGAACGGTTTTGCTCAGTCAGTTGAAAGACTAAAATTACGTAATTATTTTTTTAAAAAAAACCATCTCCGCTTCCAATGTGGAGCATATAGCCTTCTAATGAAAGTGTCTTAACAGATATTTTTTCCAGAAGAACTGCTTCTTACTCAGTTGCTTAACCTCTGGACTAGTTGTTAGCAAATCGTTCTCACTAAGCTCCTAAGTTTTTTTAGGATAGGAAGAGTGGAAGGGAATTCAAAACATCACATACATCCATGCTTTCAGACAGAAATTCATAAATCAAATGAAATAACTGTCTTTAATTGGATTCGAACCCGTGATCTTCATGTTCTAAGCCGACGACGGTGATACTCGACTACTCAGCACATTTATTCACGTGTGTTTATTTACATACAAATAATTCTTAAATGTTGGTGGTGGACTTGTTTTAGATTGATCAATGAATACTTATACTAATCAGCTGTTATTCTTGAGAGACAAGCTGTATACGAATCTAATAAAAAAATCTCCCGTTGATTTAAGTGTTTTTCTGTGGTATTCTGGCGCCTAGGTACAAACTCTGAACTAAGAAACGTTCAGCGGTATGTGAACATTTTTGATAGAATACCAAACAACATAACAGAATTTTTATTTTTTAATGTTTGCTATCATTACGCGATAGACAATCTGCAATAAAATCTCTTTATTCCATTCGATTTTTAATAATTATTCGTTGCTAAGTGATAAGCCATTGTTTAAAATATGCGGCATTGAAAATCGATTCTTTCGTGGAAACAAATGAAATTCCGTTTTATCATATTTACAGAAAACTTTTCATTTGATAATACTACCTTCAAACTGAATAATAAATTTCAAAAAAATACAGCTTTATTACGGATTGTGGTAAAAATAAATAACTCATATTTTGTTCAAATCGGGTAGTTTTCAATAAATTTCACAATAACTCAATATAAAAAATTTATCACTATTGAGGTGAACACTTTTTATATTGTAAAGCTGTTTTTTTTATAGTAAAACGAAAACTTTTAGCCTTTTGGGTGCTGTAGAAAAAAGTACGTTTGTACCTAGCACGTCTGCTATAATTTGCAATTATTATTTTAATTAGTTACTGACGAGGTATCTCATCTCTAGAGTGTTGGGCACAAAAAAATATATGAGATATCTCGTCTGTGGCAGCCATCCAGTTAAGCATGTATCCATGGTTCATTGTATAAAACACAAATAATAAAATTTTCGCATATTGAATAAATATATTATTTTTTAATAGTATTAAAATCTAACACATAAAAATGAGTGTTTGTTCATGCTTTATGCGTTACCACACCGCTCATCCGATTGCAATAAAACTTTGACAAACATTTTGCTTGCACTTCCGGGAAGGTTATAGATATAATAAAATTAGCTAACAGTAGGTGTTATATATGAAAAAACTGTTTGTATGTCTGCCATACAGTTCATTTTGACAACGTTTTGCTTGCACTTGCGCGAAGATTATAGGCATAATACACTTAACTTACAGTAGATGGCGCATGCTTCGTACAAGAGAAAATCGACAACAAACGTCAAAAGTCAAACAGACAGAAAAAGAAAACATGCACTTCAATAAACACAATCAAAACACAAACACTGTTTTTTCTTTGAGTGGCATTGCAACGCTTGCCGGGAACGGGCTAGTTGTTTATAAAATAAAATATTCTGACCACTTTGATTCTATAAAAAACTTGTTTGCTATTTTGCTCACGCCAATATTACTGACGATTACGCAATCCTGACTAAGCGGAATACAAAACTGTTTTTCATGTCATCAATATCATATTTCACAATGAAATGATCGAGCCTACATATTAACGTTACAAGACAATATTTTTTTTTATTGAAATACAAAATGAACACAGAATAGCATAAATAATCTTCCTTGCTCCATGCATAATATATTAGCATTATTAGCGTTTATGGAATCTCGTAAAACTATAGTAAACTTTAAGTTTCCTATGAATAATTAAAGTATAAAAACACCTGCAAATTTAACGATAAGTAGATTTCATTATTTCACAATTCTGTTCTCTCATATTTCAAATTCGAAATATAAAAAAATATAAGATTTTATTACCACCTTCAAGCATATCTTTTAAACATTATTTATAACATTTTTTTAATCTTGAAAATCGTGTATTTTTATATTTACTTTAGGGTTTTTGTTACTTAAAAATACGTACGTGAAACAAATTTTTACTTTTCAACTTTTCAACATTGTTTAAAATTTCAAAAGAGAAGTTAGGTCTATAAATAACAAATATTTCTATAAAAGGTTTCAGTGTGAGTACGTAAATTTTAGTTTTAAAAAACTATCGTACTATATGAACACTTATATATAAGCAAAATACTTCCGATATGTTGCTGGCTCTTTAGGAACATGTTTTTTCTCTTGGTTCTTTAAGGGCCATCAACATATCTGAAGTACTTTTAAGTACCGTATGGGAAATGTTATTTGTTTAATATTTAATAATTTTATGTCATGCTTATAATATGAATTTATGAATATTTATGATTTTTCATAAACGAATGTAATTTTAACATATAAGTCTCTATTATATAATATCATAAAATTGAGTGATTATATAGTATTTCAAACAGGGCTGTGGGTTCGGGTAGAAAAAACGACTCCGACTCCGGCTTTAAATAAAAAACCGACTTCGAATTTATTTTTACAAACATTTCCGTTAAACTTACATATATGTTTATCATCTGATCATTCTAGTTAATATAATAATTCTACAATATTTCACCAATCAATATGATGAATAGACTAATAATTTTTAAATATCTTTAAATTATAGTTTTTTCCGGTTTTTCCGACTTCGACTCCGCAGCCCTGACAGAAAATCTCTATTTTTTGTAATTTTATGGTTTCAATTTTTAAGTGTTTTTCTTATTTGTATCGTTTTGATTCCTTAACTTTAATGAATAGTAATATAAAATGTGAAAAATTGTAAAAAAAGATTTTATTAATTATAAACAATCTTTTATTATGCTAATGCTATTTATTTTATCCACATAATTATTTTTATAAAAGCTACGGGTCGTACAAATATTTCGCAAAAAGTCCACGGGCGTTTAAAGGTTAATAAGTTGAAAAAAATAGCATTAGTATACAATACCGCTAGAAGTTTTGCTGTTTTAAGAATACATCTACTAAATTAATATAGTCGTTAAGTACTCAGTCAATACGTTAATGTTTATTTGCTCAGTCAAGTAAATAGTAGTAACATTTAGCTCGTTTACTTCGTAAGTTTGCATTTATCCTCAATTTGCCCGAATGGTTTCTGTTACTCCTTGAATGCAGAATAAACTAGTCATGTAAGAATATTCAAAGTCACTCGTTTGCGGTTATTCACTGCACTTGGCAGCCCAGCCAAAGAAAATAAGATTCCGGAAATATGTATCTTTATACGTTGAATAAATACTTGGAAAATTTACATTTTATTCGGAGACAAAAAAGGGTATTTAAATGACATGCTTATCAGATAGAAAAAAATGTGAACAAATGGAAATGTTAACAAAATATTATTCGAAACTCGTCTCCGAAAGGAAATCGACTCAACTGGGGAGGCTTTGATCTCATGAATACCAAATAATACATATCAACTCAAATTCTCTGTTTTGACTATATAGTCGATTTTATTGTTTGCTTGGAAATAAATCATAATACAATCATGAATACATACATATCATACAACAGTAAAGTTTTCAAATTACATTTTCTTCCAAAATGAGTGGTTACAAAAAAAGTTGAATATGTTATACAATAAATATAATATATTTGACTGATAGGGTGTACAATTTTGTTAAAGTGAATGTTTATTATGTTTTAGTTTTTTTTTAAGTTTTTAATGTGTCGTCACAACAAAAAATAAACAACGTATCTTTACTGAATGATTCCAACATTAATAACACGTTAAAAACTTTACACAAATATAAAATAATGTTTGGCATGAAATAATAGTTTACTGACCCAAATCTCTCATCTGTTAAGTTTATTATTTAACTTAGTAGATGAATTTTTAGAATTCATTGCAGAACACGTCAAACAATAAGGCTTGATTTGTTTTCTCGGCAAAATAAAAACTAAAAAACACAATGACAATCTATCATAATCTAAATTATAAAATCAGCTGTTTTTTTTTCAAATATTAATTCAGATATTTATTGAAAATGAGAGGGTAACAAAAAGCTAATAAATGTTTTGATTGGACTGTTTTGTATCTTATGGTTTTTTATCAAAACAGTTAAGCTTTCGTTCACTCGGTTGTAGGACATGAATTTGAATCTCTGAATGAATAATTTGTTCCTTAAGTAAATGTTTCATAAATTTAAGGTTTTTCGCCACTGCTAAATTTATTTCCAATGGTTGAACCCTTCTTAATTGATGCAACTCATTAGTTAATCATTTTTTAACAAAAATGTCATTTTTAGTATCATTATTGTTTGATTGTTTTTCTATTCTCCCCTCCTTGCTTCCCATTTTTATTTGTATGATATGTCAGAATATTAAAATTAAAATCATTCGTACTTAAACAAGAATTTGTGAAAGTAAGATTGTCTGAGGATGCCTCTGAAAAAGGAAAAACACGTGTCACAGTTTGTAGCGTAATACGTTGAATAATCTGAGTTATTTAAAATTTAAATTTAATTTAATTTTTTAATATATTTATTGATAACTGCTAATTACTGACATTATTCCTAATACATTTTTGACAATAAATTCAAATTAAACTAATTATATGAATGCCATTACTTCTTTGAATTATAAAAATAACTTTTACATTAACCCACCTGTTGTCAATTAAATTGAAATATTTCAGATAAAATTTGCAGCAATAAACAAATATACATTGTAAAGTTTAAGTGTTCCTTTTCCAAATAAATAAAAGTGAGTCGTTTTGTAAAATTTCTTTCACTTATTCGTACACAGTTTAATAATTTTAAGCTTATTTTTATATTCTTATAAGACAGCTTTTATTTTGAAATAATAAATCATAAAGTATATTATATTACACGAAAGTTTTTATGACATTATACAAAGTTATCATAATGTATCCAATCCAAGACAACGGTCACATCTGTGATATTGTTCCGTCTTGTATTATAGTTAATAACACATTCAAATAAATTGCGTGGATTTATGGTACGCTTACAACATATCGTTACCTTACTTTGAAAAGGTTCTAACTGATATTTTGACATAAAATGACCTTTTGGTCGGAAAATGTTGTATTTTCCACAATCTAACATCTATATATTAATAGTCGTTAATGTCCGTCCGTCCGTCCGTCCGTCTGTCTGTCCGTCTGTCTGTCCGTCTGTCTGTAAATTGTCCCCGATTTCCCCTTCCCCTCCTCCGCCCCAGCCACGCTGTCAACATTTTTTTATTCATACTAAAGAGATACTTTTTTCGTTTGTATATTATGGTCGCGATTTCGCCTATTCGATGACGTCAAGAAAGACGGTCCCCCTCCCCCCCATCCTGCCCCGCTGTCGTCATTAATTCATTTCTTCATTTTTCTCTGACGTCATGAGTGAATTTTTGAAATCATGACATTTTTATTTTATTATGTGTAAAAACAATTAATTTTCAAAAAATATTCTCTCCAGCTGTGGGATTCGATACCATGCCCCAATTTTCATGCGCGTCGTTCGGACGGCTTACACACTGGTCTACGAATCCTCTTGAGAAAAGCGATATAAAAACTTTATATAATTTAAATAATACAAAGCAAAAAATAAGAACGCGTTTTAAGTGAACTAATAATGACATCTGTGGGTGAAATCTTGCACTAAACGATATTGAATTCCAAGATTTCCACCTGCAGGGTTGTGAACGGCTATATAGGGCTGCTCAATTATATATAATAATTTAATTAACTATTTATTTATATATATACGAAAAATGGTTGTTAGCAAATTTAAACATTATTCCAAAAATTAAATAATTTACGAGGTCTATTTCTGCTAATAGAAAAAATAATTGTTAGCAAACTTAAACATTATTCCAAAAATTAAGTAATTTACAAGGACTATTTTTGCTACTATGAAAAATAATTGTTAGCAAACTTAAAAATTATACCAAAAATAAAATAATTAACGAAATTTCTGCTTCTAAGAAAAATGGTTGTTAGCAAACATAAACATTGTTCCAAAAATTAAATAATTTACAAGGTCTATTTCTGCTAATAGGAAAAATAATTGTTAGCAAACTTAAACATTATTCCAAAAATTAAGTAATTTACAAGGACTATTTTTGCTACTATGAAAAATAATTGTTAGCAAACTTAAACATTATTACAAAAATTAAGTAATTTACAAGGACTATTTTTGCTACTATGAAAAATAATTGTTAGCAAACTTAAAAATTATACCAAAAACAAAATAATTAACGAAATTTCTGCTTCTAAGAAAAATGGTTGTTAGCAAACTTAAACATTATTCCAAATATTAAATAATTTACGAGGTCTATTTCTGCTAATAGGAAAAATAATTTTTAGCAAACTTAAACATTATTCCAAAAATTAAGTAATTTACAAGGACTATTTTTGCTACTATGAAAAATGGTTGTTAGCAAATTTAAACATTATTCCAAAAATTAAATAATTTACGAGGTCTATTTCTGCTAATAGGAAAAATAATTGTTAGCAAACTTAAACATTATTCCAAAAATTAAGTAATTTACAAGGACTATTTTTGCTACTATGAAAAATAATTGTTAGCAAACTTAAAAATTATACCAAAAACAAAATAACTAACGAAATTTCTGCTTCTAAGAAAAATGGTTGTTAGCAAACTTAAACATTATTCCAAATATTAAATAATTTACGAGGTCTATTTCTGCTAATAGGAAAAATAATTGTTAACAAACTTAAACATTATTCCAAAAATTAAATAATTTACGAGGTCTATTTCTGCTAAGAAAAATGGTTGTTAGCAAACTTAAACATTATTCCAAAAATTAAATAATTTACGAGGTCTATTTCTGCTAATAGGAAAAATAATTGTTAGCAAACTTAAACATTATTCCAAAAATTAAGTAATTTACAAGGACTATTTTTGCTACTATGAAAAATAATTGTTAGCAAACTTAAAAATTATACCAAAAACAAAATAACTAACGAAATTTCTGCTTCTAAGAAAAATGGTTGTTAGCAAACTTAAACATTATTCCAAATATTAAATAATTTACGAGGTCTATTTCTGCTAATAGGAAAAATAATTGTTAGCAAACTTAAACATTATTCCAAAAATTAAGTAATTTACAAGGACTATTTTTGCTACTATGAAAAATGGTTGTTAGCAAATTTAAACATTATTCCAAAAATTAAATAATTTACGAGGTCTATTTCTGCTAATAGAAAAAATAATTGTTAGCAAACTTAAACATTATTCCAAAAATTAAGTAATTTACAAGGACTATTTTTGCTACTATGAAAAATAATTGTTAGCAAACTTAAAAATTATACCAAAAATAAAATAATTAACGAAATTTCTGCTTCTAAGAAAAATGGTTGTTAGCAAACATAAACATTATTCCAAAAATTAAATAATTTACAAAATTTCTGCTATTACGAAAAATAGTTGTTAGCAAACTAGAACATTATTCCAAAAATAAATAATTTACAATTTAAATACTGCAGGGCAGGGCTGTCGATATACGCCCCGAGATATTTCTTTTACTATCAGAATTTCTGGATTATTCAATAAATAGGTTAGTAATTTATTTTTCACGCCAGTTACTTTTCTGACTACTTAAAAATGCAACAAAAATCTCTCCGTTGAGGTCAACGGGCTTACAGCTAGTATATATTAATTTCAGAGGCGTACATTTTTAAATAAAGAAATCAGCAGGATTCAAGAGTTCTATCTACACACTTTCTTTCATACAGTAATTTTACAAGTTTCTAAGAAACAATAGAAATTTGTACGATTGATTTATAAACAACATTCGTCTTACAGTATTACAACTCAGTATATTATTATAAAACTTAAATTTGTTGAACGAAGTTGTGACAACATTCAGCTTAGATAATCGATCGGTAGGTGGCAACTGTCAAACACATACAACAGACTAAGTGTAGAAAGTTTAACTGGACGTTTTCATACTCAATTATTGTTGTCAGTTCAGAGCAAAAAGGTTTTAATTACAGTTTTAAGCACTGATTATCTCCAGATATATAGAGTTTAAATTAAATAAATGTTGCTTAAAATTAATAAAATAATTATGTTTATACTTGCTTATCATTAAAAGTGTATTTTTTCATTTCAATTTTAAAATATGATCTGTCAAATATTCAAACATTCGTATCTCAAAACATGGTAAAGTGCAAATAAAACCATTACAAAGTAAGGTAACGATATGTACGTTTTTCGAGTTTTCCTTGCCAAATTTTCCACATACGTCGTTTTATGACGAGAATGAGGTGGGAGAGAAGTTTGTTTTCTCACGTACAAATGACCGCGCCGCGATTCTTCGACGTTCCGTAATTATTTGTTTACGCTCATCATCGTTTTATCTTCCTACGTGAAAGGTATACTGATGTACAAGTAATCTCGTATTGTGTTTTATTGACATCTAATAATATTTTATCGCTGTTCGCTAAACGGAAATAGTCGTTAGGAATTCTGCGAATAAATACGATCGAATCCATAAATTCATCAAAAAAAAATCATCTACTCACAGATATTCTTTTATTCATGTCCTCTCCCAAGGTATCTCAGCAGAAGTTTTTTCTACGAGAACTGTTTTTTCCTCACTTGCTTAACCTCACTTTTTTTTAAAGTAAGTAGTAGGGAAAGAATGATAAGGCTAGAACAGGACTAGTGGTAAACTAATCGCTATTGTTACACCCAGTTATCAGAAGGAAGAGAGGATAGGAAAAAATGTGAATTGACATCACAAAAACCCAGTCCTCGATCACAACTTTGAATTAAATAATTAAGAACCCAGACCTGCGTGATTGGTAGAGCAAGCTCTAACCAACTGGGCCACAGTAGGCAACAATAAATTAATAACTTATTATTACGTTAATAATAGGCAAACCAACATTGTTCTGTTGTAAATCAAAAGGAAGTTTTCTCACAAATATTGCCATTACTCTTAGTTAATACTGTCTTCGAGAGAAATAATTAGATTGATGATATTATATTAAGACGTTTCGTAAACTAGTCTTGATTATATAATATAATGAGTTCATGGTTCAAGAAAGAGTTATTAAACTTTTAATTTGACATTAACTAAATTTATAATATTTTGCGCTTAAAAAATATTTACTTTGATTTCGACGCTTATAAATCATATCAGATTATTAATGATTTAAGAACATTAATTGCACGACTTCACTTGATGAATTTGTGAGATGTATAATATACAAATATATTATATACGATACAACTGACAAAAATTTAACCAAAATAAGTGATTATTAAATTCGAAATCAATACTAACTGACTCTGACGGTCAGAATTGGTTGGTTATGCGATCTAATGGTTGAGAAACCTTGTCATTTCTGAAGGCTGCAGTCAAGAAAACGTTGACACCTCTCCCCTTCCCTAATATTTATATTAGTAATTCGCCATTTGAGTAACAATAGTACTGTTATGTTATTAGACATTTCATGTGATGGTTTTGAGTAGAAGGGGTGGTAAACAAACACTGCCAAACGACTACGAATAAACAAAAAACATAAATGAGTATATTTCGACTATCGAACATATCGTGGGTTGATAACGCTCTTTTCCCCCATCGCTCACGTGATATTGTTTTATCAAAGAGAATAAATTGAATCATAAAATCGTGTATTTATGAAAAATTGAATAAAACTATTTTTAAAAAAAATACCATCAGTTGAAAGGCCTTAGCTACCTCTCTTTGATTTAAACAGTTGCCGTTGAAATACTACATTTGTGTACATGTATTTCTTATTAAGATATATGGTATATGGTATATGTAAATGGTTAAAAAGCAAACAGTTTTATAGCGTATTAGTTTTTTTTTCTTTTATTGTTACGAAAAATTAAACAATTTTTAAAGTCATATTGTAATGAATTAATACAGTTTTATGAATTAGCTCAATTTCAATCTAATAACTGTTTGTTTATCAAAAGTGTATCTTTATTAATACAGCCATTAAATTTATATCAAAAGAACTTAAATTAAAACAAATAATAACACTATTTAACCCATAATATGCCATCTTAAAAAAATCACGTTCCCTGCCATGATGGCATCTCAGTTTCACTGTCTATTGACAGTATTTAAACCTAAGTTAGAAGCTAAAAAATAATTTTTAAAATATATATAAGCTAGAATACCTAAAATGATAAATAATTATTGACAATATTAGGAGAAATATTGAATGATTTAATGCAAAATACAAGAAAAATAAACTATAAATAAAACGTTGGAGATCTCTTAGCAATGCAAACTATTACATCAAAAATCAATTAAGTATGAATTATGTAATAGTTTGCAGTGCTAAGAGGTCTTCAACTTTTTATTTATAGTTTATTTTTCTTGTATTTTGCGACAATTTGTTTGCTTAGTTGTAATACCAATTTTTTGTCACACCTTGTTTTTCTTACTTAACTTTTGTATAAATATCAATGTTTCATTGTATTTCTTATCAGTTGACAATGCTCACAATGAGCGAAACCGGCCCTGATCCAATCAATTTTATGTGGAAAAAGTACTACAAATGTTTTATTATTTTTATTATGTCATTCCACCAAGTGTTGACAGTAAACACCTTAAAAGTGATTTAATGCTATTAGGTTGTATCATTAGTCTTTACGTATTTTGTGCGTAACTTTAAAGAGGTAAAAAAAAAGATTTCATATGAACTGTTTTTTAATGCATATCTTGTCTTTGAAAAATCTAAAGCACCGTTAATTTTTGATATGCTTTGATAATAGCAGTAATATCTTCAGTTGTGGCCCTACTCTAATTCCTAAATTATTTTTTTTAATTAAATTATATATATTTTTTTAATTTAACTGTTTCACTCTTTACCGAGGAATATAAAATATGTTTTTAAAACGCCAACTTCTGTTATGTTCACGTTTGAATTTATACAATATAATGTACTGAAACTGTTTTTTTTTCATCTCACTTTCTATTGTTTGTATAGGTTTAAACAAAGAAAAAAACTTATTATTATTTCACCGAAAAACAAACCAAAACATTTTTTGTCTTTTAATATAAAAATAATACTGAAAATAGCTTTAATTTTAAAAGAAAAAAGCATAAAATTGGGAGTTACAAAAATATGCAAAGGCTTATTTGACAACCTATTATGTTATTGTGTTAGTTTGATAATTCAATAAATAGCCAATAAATAGCCAAATTATAAATAGTTTAAATTGTATACTTTTCCACGCGTTTTATCACGAACGTGAAAGAAAATATGTTCAACTATCATAAAATAATCATTAATTTCAACAAAAATCAAAATGATGCACTACAATTATACAACATCTCATAATACTTTAATAAATATAAAAATCAGCAAGAATTTCTTTGTTGTGACCTTTTGAATTGTATGTGTTAACGATCACATGCAATTTCAAAAAGATACAGAGCTTTTGATTATCAATGCGATTACTTATCCAATTATGATTTGGTCGTCATTAACTACAAATCGATATTAAAATTAATTCAAATCACCATGAATAACATCTTAATGTAGTGATTATATTCTTTCTTTGTTATTCTTACATTTACATGATACAAACTATTTACGTACTGTTAGTTTAAGTTTAACCATATACTTTATTTCTGAAGATACAAAGGTGAAAACTAGGTCATTAATAATAAAACAGTGTAGATGTACAAAATTTAACGATTCAAATATGTCATTGAAATTTTATCAAGTGTCTTCGGTTTAAAATCCTAAATCAAATGCCAGAATGTTTTATTTCATTGCATTAATTGACACAAATTTGAGCAGTAAAAATCTCTTTCGCTTTAATACAAACATAATTACGTAATGTATTTTTTATTTGCTACGTTTACATTTTAATAAAATCGTTCCTTTTGTTTAGTTTGCTGTAAGAAGCCGCAAGAGAATCACTGTCGTTAAAATATTCAATCTCATGGGATGCTTAAACATTTGCATTACCTGAACGAAAACCAAACGAAAATATTTATTTATCAACTCGCTACACGATGTGATGTGCACCGTTGATTTTTTTAATTAACTTTTAAGTTTCTGTGAGCCTTGCAATTAAAAACGGGTTGAACAATTTTGAAAGTTATGATACTTAATTATAATTACGCCAGCTCAAAGCCGGCTTATATTTCAATTATTTAAGAAAGCGAATTTGTTTTACATTTATACTTGTAATACTGAAAACAAATTCAAGATATACGTTATTTGAAAGCTTTCTTATAAATGTAGTTTTGTGTTTCATATTCTTTTTTCGTACATTTTATATTCCGAGCTCAGTGAACCCTTGTAGACTAAGGAGTTTTTTATTTATTTTAGGGTTACATCTACGCATACAAATCTTTAAAATTTCTCTTTTGCTGTCAAAGACATTTCTTTTATTTTAACGTTAGTTGTGTAAGATAACTAATTTTAATATTATCCTAAATTTAAAGATCTTTTCTTTATAAAGTATGCTTAATGAAAGTATAATAGTATCTTATATTTAATATTCTTATAATTCATTAATCTGGATAAGTGTGGAATGTTTTAGTATTTTGTTCGATACAAAATAAATGTATGTTCTCTTGATTAAGACTTGAATTCTCTTACGTTTTATCTTAAACAGTTTACTCACCAAGTATTTGATTGGAGGTATCGGTGTGGGCGAGTTGCAAGTCAAAATTTAAATTCATCTTTGGATTGTTAGTTTTATCAAAAAGTAAATAAATCTGAGAAATAACACATTTCGTAACAAAAGTACTAAGCCTCAAACCATTTATAATGTAAAGATATGAACGTTACTGATTGGTATAAAGATAAAGCTACTAATTCAAAATAACAAAAACTAGTTGGAATGAAAACCTGTTTATGATTCTTAAAGTTTAAGAGATTAATACTGCTTCAGGAATTGTCATTAGTTGAATAATGTTATTTAAAATGTGCGATACATATAAAAAATCTGTAATGCAAAAATTATTCATCATACACATATAAAAAACGTTCAAATGTAACGGGTAGCATATGACATTTTTTGAGTTTATTTAATGAGATTGAGTTATTTGTAAGAATTAAAAAACCATCATAAAAAAATATTTTCCAATGTGTAGAACATGAACTTTTAAAACTGATTTTTGATAATTGAGAGAATTTTGGTAAGAAGTATAAAGTTAGAACAGAACTAGTGGTTAGTTAATCATTCACACTTTGATGATAGAATATGTGAGAGAGAATTTTAGACATTACATTCCTTTCAACGTAAGCCCATAAATTCGTGAACTCCATAGGCGAAGCTAATGACGTTGAAAATGGATCTGGTGACTCCATTTTTGAGCCATAGCATGCAGTAGTTGTAGTAAATCATAAGAGAGCATAAACAAGGAAAATTCTAAAAACATAGTAGGTAATGAAAAATAAATGAACTTATAATAATTATATTCAAATATATTCCACTCGAGTTTATTATTGGTAAATAAAAAGCCAACTCATATTATTTATTTACCAAATAGTGTCTCATTCAAATTCATGGGCAGGCAAATCATTTTTTTGTGATATTTTAATGTTGACCAAAGTCGTGTTCGTGTGATATTAATTCCTTTATTTTTATACATTACATATTGCACTGTCAAACTTTTGCTGAATTTTTAATATTTTGTTTTATACTGCTACATGTATCAAAATTAACATCATATATTTCAACCAGAGACTTCATTTTTAATGCTTACGTCCCACTTTACGACTTCAATTTCCTTATCATTGTGATCAGCTCTTTGCCATCATGGCATTTTGACATATTTGTTACGCTGCGTTATAAATATTTCCATAAAAATATTTACCCACCGGCGTAAAGTATTTATTGATAAGTTTTTATCACGAATAAAATATGACCAAGTTATAACTTCGCATTGTAAAATTTTTGTAATAGCTATTCACAAAATTTTCAACTTGGTTATACGATTGCCAACGCGGTAGGAATTAATAGAGATAGCGTCTCGTAGAAAGTTAGACCATTCGACAGAGTGCAAACGTACTTCGTTAAGCTATTATAGCTAAATAGTGAAACTGTGTAACAAGCTTTACCACCAAAGGGTATAAGCTGACTCAAGACCACTAACAATGGCGTGCAATTTCTACTTTGAATATTGCATCGAATATACGTGTGACTTATTTATTTTTAAAAATAATTAATCAAGCAATCAACTTAGTATAATAGCTTCAACATCGATTATAAACATGATCTTATACCACGCTCTGTTAATTTACGCCTTTATACATTTTAAAAATTGTATCTATCTTGTGTCAATCATTTCCATGTGAATAATAGATATTTGTGATGCCAAAATGATTTTTCTTTCTACCTGTAATCACTGTATAATTGTTATTTTATTAATAGTGAAACATCACATGTTTATATGAATTCTACAATTTATAATTTTGTGTGACGAAAAAACGTGTGCAAAAATTACACACAATACATAATCATCGAAATTAAAAATCGATTTAGATTTGTTCATTGTTCTTGTGTGCATTAATTTGGTATTTTTATTACATAATATTTGAACAAAAAGTTAATTTGTAGAAAAAAAATGTTTATTTTTTTAATATAATACCTTTCCACCAAGAGTTGACAGTAAAAGTTCATTTATACATTACAGTGACTTTAAAAATAAGTTACTATTGTATGTCGTTGATGACTACACAAATACTGAGCATATAGGTACTTAATATACTAGTATTTCTAACATTAACTTTATTCCGGAACGAAAATAATTAACAAATGAATACTATTTTTCAAAAACGTGAATTCGTTTTTTACTTATATAAGTATGATGAAAACAAAATACGAGAATCAATAGCAATGCTTTGACTAAAAAAAGTTGTTCAATATAAAAATATTGGTTGAGTTAAAAGTTTTTTTTTTATTATAGAATACTTAACTTATGCGGATTATTGTGGACTATATTAGGTTAATCTTGACGGATGATATAAAAGAAATAGGCAACAATGTTTTAATTAATTTTATTTCAATTAAAACGTTATTTAAATAAGCAGATTGCCTTTTGCTCACATCGTCAGCCACTGTCAAGTAGTTTATTCAAACCAAGCTCAGTTGTTTGATGAGGATTATTCGCTAACATGATTTTTGATAAAAGGAAATTGGATTACATAAAGCCTTCATTGGCTGGATTCTCCCCACCTGGGTAGTGCCTGTGTCAACATTATGTCGGTTATCTTCATATTGGTTTTGTAATGTAATTTGTAATACCGCAGGAGATAATTGAAATTTAATATTTTGATTATATTATAAGGCCCATGTGGCCGACGGGCATTTTGTTACGAATTAGCTGACCGAGGACAAAAATAAATCTTTTTAGGCGTGCTATTGGGGTTGGGTGCACACAATATAATACTCACCATAATTTTGTTTATTTAAAAACATCATTTTTTAATAAATACGTCAGTGGTATTTATTAATACATTATTATGTTGGAAACATCTGTCTTGTTATTATATCTTGGAAATTTATTTGAAAATAATTGAAAATCCGCCAGTTTTTATAATATATAATATTTAATTTATCAACTCTTTTAATGAGTTTTGAGTGACAATTTTCTTAATTGTATATCATAATTGTTTTAAATTGCTATATGTCATGGCTGAAATGATGAAGACTTTTAAAATTAGCAAAAAGCATCAAATTAAAAAGGATGACTAGCATCAAATATTACAGATAACGGCAAATGTGATCTTAAAGTTCATTTAGATCGTTACTGCATTTGACACATTCTGTTCATACTTTATTAACGTGTATGTTTTCATATATGTTTAAAGACACAGCTTTTAAAAGTGACTAGCTGTAAGCCCGTTGCCTTCAACGGGGGGGATTTTTGTTGCATTTTTAAATAGTCAGAAAGGTTACTGGCGTGAAAAATAAATTGCCTATTTAATGAATAAGCCAGAAAATCTAAACGTAAATAATTCTCTCAATGATTTTTTTTAGGAATACACCCGATTCTCTAAAATAACTAAAATACACCGGGATTGCAAAACAAAATATGCAAATAGCATAAAATATATATTCATAAAAATCATAATTGAGCTGCCCTGCTGAGCTGCTATATCCAATATCGACAGCCCTGCAGTATTTAAATTGTATATAATATATTTTTTATATTAATTCAAATGTTCAAGTATGCAAACAAATAGATTTTGGAGAAGAAAAAGAAGACCCATGGACATATATCGACAGCCCTGCAAATCGTCTCTCTTGACGTCATCGAAATGGCGAAATCGCGACCATGTAAACAAACAATCAAACGTATGAACGTACTTCATCGACTATTAATATAAAGATTAAATAAAGATTCTTTTGAATATTGTTACTGAAAAATAAATATAATATACTTACATTTTCATAAGATTTTTAATAATACTCAACATAATAAGGATCCCATTTTATCTATCAGCTTGTAGTCACGTATCTTGGTATTAAATTTTAGTGGTGAAAAATACCGTGACTTCGATCGACTTCGGGACTAACGGGTGGCCCAACTCCGATTTTTAAATATTGTAAATTGTTCTTATAAAATAAATAACTTTTTGTATTTTCGTTTATATTAAAAAAAAAAACGGTAAATCTCCCGAAACACCAAAACTTTACGACACCAACTCCACAACCCTGCCCTGTTCATAACATCATAAAATAAATTTTCTATTTTATTTACACATTAGGTTTTTTTTTACCATGTCCGCTCCTAATATGGAGCATATGGACTCCTAATGGAGTTTATCCCAACAGAAGTGTTTCTAGAAGAGCTGCTTGTTACTCAGTTGCTCAACCTCTCTTTTTCCAAAGAGAGTAGGAATAGAAGGAAAAGGGCTTAGGACAGGACTCGTGGTTAGCTAATCGCTCTCGATACGCCCCGTTCATAGGATAAGATGGGTGGGAGAAGGGAATTCAAGACATCACATACATCCACGCCTTTGAACAGAAATTCATAAATCGACTAAAAAATCAATTTATAAAACTGCCCCTTCTGGGATTCGAACCCGTGCCCTCCTTAGCGGTAGCCAACGATGTTGACCACACAGGCGGCACACATTGGGTTTAGTTGTTAGAAAAATACAACTACCAACGGTAAGTAGAAAATTAAAACTGTTATAAACAACAACAAAAAACCAGGAGTTTATACATTTCTTTTTTAGTATTTTGTTAGTTAAATATTCTCGTAAATTAAAAATAATTTGAAATAGAAGTAGCCACATGTTTTCATTACATGTTTTACATTGAAACTCCAAAGTCTATCAACATAGTATTAGTCCTTGAAAATGATCTGGAATGATAGCGACGCATTATTCAAATCTCATTTAGATTAAATTGAAAATTTCATCAACACAAAACAGTTCTCTCGTGTTCATCGCAAATAGTTTTGTGCCCCTATTATTTGTTCTCAAAGCCATATAAACTATAGTAGTGTGTCAAGAAAACCATTCATGTTGACCAGTAAATGTGCAGAAACATAGAAACAATAGAAAATTTGAATCGTTCAAATTATGTACACTCAGAACAGTCTTTCGTGTTTTACTCATTTACTAAGCGTCAGTTCAAGTTCATCCGTGCACTTAAACGCCTGAAGATGCCGAAAGGCGAAACCCGGGTCGTTAGTGACAAAATCTGTGGGAGTGTACATAATTTGAACGATTCAAATTTAATATTGGAATTCCGCCTAGCACCTTCAGCCGAAATCTTAAATGAAACAATAGAAACAAAAAAACATTTTTATTAGCTGACAAAAATCCTGTTATTAATAATTTATTTATTAATTTATTTATTTATTTAATTAATTAGCATTGCACAAGGTTGACAAATTATAAATTTAAAACTTTTACAATGGAGAAAAAAAATAGTACAATTTAATATTATACCAGTGCTCCTCAACCGGTGTGCCGCGGTATACTGGTGTGCAGTGAGCCGGATACAGGTGTGCCGCGGTCAAATAGATAATGAAAAATTATCAACTTATGAAAAATACAAATGAATGAAATAATTTAAATAATGTCTTCATATAACAGAAAAGGATCTGGTGATGTTTATATTTCAGACAGATGTTGCTTAAATTAGATTTTATTTTTATTTAATATTCCGCCGTAAGTCACTGATTAAAACGATACATGAAATAAATGAATTCACCCTTCACGATTTTGATCCTTTGCACTTATTTGGCTTTAAACAATATAAATAACACCAAAACTTGCTCACTAATTAGTTTAGGCTAATGTAAAATTTCCTGTGTTCCATATCATATAATTCATATTATAATGTAACTAACAAAATATATTCTACAACGTGAAATCACTAGCAACTATATATCACGTGGCATACGCCATTGGAATTTAGTATCTCACTTCTTGTGAATTTGTTATACTTTTTTATCATTTTGTGGACATTTTCTCAAATTATTTCCACACTTTTCCAAAACTTTCTGAAACAAAAACAAATTTTATCAGTCGCTGTTGAAAAAAATTTGAAATTCGAAACCGTCTCGTCTATGAATTAAAAAACATAGAGTAAATGTACTGTATACTTTAAAAATGACATAAAGTGGCAACATTTACAAGAGAATTAAATATTTAAGTAGATATTACGAGATAATACTTTACTGTTTGGATTAATTATATTATATAATTATACGTATTGAAAGTTATATAATAATATTGATAATATTATATATGGTATAAATTAAATTCCAAGTAATATCGAGTTTTTTTCAATCGTCTCTAGAGAGTAAGAAATTACTACATTGAAAATGTTTCATATGTAGGGATCAAAATCCCGATTTGTGTTTTATAGCCCGGTATTTTACGAAAAGGTACAGTTTTTTTTTTCAAATAATCAGTTTGTCATCAAAATATTTTTTGAAGAATACCAAAAAAACTGACCCAAGGTAGATATATATATAGCACGCGATATTTTAGGTAATTACCGATTACAGTATGGAGAAATTTAACTTATAATGAAACTTGTTAGAAATTATAAAACCATAACTCTTTTTTGAAGAATTAAGACAAAGAAAGGTTGTGCTAAGGAAGGATTAGTTATCGCGTTCACAACCTTATTACTACCTTATTATCTACCCTCCATATTTTTAGAAGCAGATGGATGGGAGGGAATATAAACATTACAGTCGTCTTCCATGTTTTGAAACAAAAATCTTAAAGACAATTTTATGGAAATGTTCTTACGCGTGAGTATTTTAGACAGTCCAAAATAAGTGTATGCACGTGAATTTGAAATCTAATCCAATGTTCTTTAATCTTTTTTTACATTCGCGAACCATAAAAAAATCAAACAATGTTTTACGGACAATCAATATAAGCTTTTAAAAATAGATACTAACTATTTTTGAACTGCAGTCTTCTCGTATCACCGTTTAAGAAACAGTTCTTAGCCATGAGTGTCAATTTACCTCGAGTTGATCTCGAGTGACTTGCAATAAATTGTCATCGAGTTTTTCTCGGATGACCTTTCAAATTAAAAAATATTTGGCGCATTCGCTCTAATACCAAAAATGTTTTTCCTGCTCGCTTTTTCCAGATACCTTTTCTTTTTTCAAACATAAAAGCGTAATTTAGATACTAATTCGGAATTTTCAACTTTCATTCTTTTGAGAGAATGTATATCAAGATGTGTTTTTTAGATTTTAGATTTTTTTAATTTTTTAAATAAAATATTTGACACCACAGCTTACGCCAATGCGTCAAATATTTTAGAAAGATAATACGAGATATACTCGATGAGAATTTTTGTCACATGAGATTGACTCAAGGAGAATTAACTTCACAAACACCCATGTCTTAGATCTCAAATTAAAATATAAAAAATCTGATTTGGCATTGACCCAGACCCACCTGAATAGACCACAGCGGGCGATTGTGTGTTAATTGTGATTATCGAAAAGTGCTGTCTTGAAAAAACTGTGGGTAAAGTAATTTTTCCTTTCAACAGTCGATATGAAGATTTCTTGAAATTAAAAACATGGCTTGAATAAATCATAAACATATCAAAACAACACCAGAATAGATCAACATACGACACACTAAATGGCGGAATAATGAAGGCTTATGAAAAAAATAGATAAAAAAACTTCAAAGTGTTTTATTGTATTTCAACTTGTTAAATCCCGACAAGAATAAAAGTCGACATTCTGGGATTGCAATCCCTATTCATGATATATCTGAAGACCATCCGGAGTTAGAATATCTCAGGGGTATATATTTTCGATCTCTCGTCGCACTCTTGATACTTTCAAGTACAAGAGGGAACGAAATCTTTTGCAACTCTCTTCAGATACCGTGGATTATGTATCTTTGCAAATACTCTCAACGATTCTTACGGAGTTTCTTCTTTTTGCGTATTTTAATTCAGTAACTTTGCCTTGGAAATAAAATCAATATATTGTATAATATACAGCACCTGCATGTGTATCTTTCATTTCTTTCGCTTACGACTTATGCTTTTCAAAATGTATCTGAACTTCTGCAATTCATTTATGGTTTCGTATAAGTTTAGTTATGTATATTTATACTAACATTCGCTTTTTATGTGGATAATATGAAGTTCTGATGGAGTATCTCAAGAAAAATTGTTTAACGAGAAATGCGTGCTCTTTTTTTCGAAGAGATATAACAGTAATAAGAAGCTAGGTATTTACTAGTTTACATATTATATACATATTAGATGCTTCACTTTATTTTTCGGAAGAATCAAAAGTTTGTTTAACTATTTTTTGTGATTTTTTTATCTATGTCCGCTCCCAATGTGGAGTATATAGCTTTCTAATAGAGGTATCTCAACAGAAGCTTTTTCTGACAAAAATTGTTACTTATTCGTACAACCTATCTTTTTTTTAAATAGATTAGTAAGGATAGAAGGCTAGGACTGGTGGTCAACTAATCGCTTTCGCTACGCCTAGTTATTAAACGATCGATAGAAAGGGCGAGAATTTGTAGGCATCACAAACACCCATGCCTTCGATCAAAAATCGGTCGGAAAAAAATGAAGCTTATTATTTTGAATTGTTTTTTGACAAAAAAAGTTCACTTATTGCCAAGCTTTTAACACAAGTTTTTTTTATAATCCATGCCTGTTCCTAATGTGAAGCATATGGCTTTCCAATTGAAGTTTCAGCAGCAGTTTTTATACGAGAACTGTTTTACGGAGAATATTGGTATTTAATTCTGGAGTTTTCCTATGTATTTAGTACAAAAATAAAATGTAAACATCATATTAATATATAGCATGTGCTGTGAAGAAATTAGTGTTTGTTTTTCTTGGAAGAACACAATTATTTGTGTCTGATACAAACATATTTATTACTCGTGATTATTCGCTCGACGCTATGTACGTATATAAAAATGTATGAAAAATTGTCAAAGGCTATGATGAGATTTTACGCTTTCTCGATTTAATAAGACATATATTTGTAATGATGTTATAATTATCTTATTAATACTTAAATGGCAAGGATTCAAATTAAATTGAATATATACATTTATAAATATTAGTTAGTCCAGTGGCATGGATGTTTGAGATGTAAGCTTCAACTAATACTTCTTGGTAATACATCCATTGACTAGTGAATCACTACCTGCGTGGTCAAGTGGTCAACGTCGTTGGATTTGTTAACGTAGGCTACGGGTTCGTTTCCTAGTGCGGACATTTTCATAAATTGATTTTTCAATCGCTCACATGTATGTATGTGATATCTTGAATTGATGCCTCCCACTTATTTTATTCTAAAACGACGTGTAGCGAAAGCGGTAAGATAACCACTTGTTCTAGCCCTATTCTTCTATTAATACTTTTTTTTGGAAAAAAGAGACGTTGAGTAACAACAAGTTCTCGTATAAACACTTATATTGTCCATTAGGAGTTTATTTGCTTCACATTGTGACATTTCATGCTTTACTGCGAGATGTATGAACAAAATTTTGAATATTTGTACATGACGTTACAGTTAATAATATTTGACAATGCAATAGATTAATTGAATAGATTTATTAAAAAAAATAACTTGAAGAAAAATAAAACACAAGTCATGATCAAAAAAAAATATATATACATCCATATACGCTCCCAATATGGAGTATATGGCCTCCTAATGGAGGTATCTCAACAGAAGTTTTTTCTACGAGAACTGTTTGTTACTCAATTGCTCAACCTCTCTTTTTCAAAGAAAGTAGTAGGGATAGAAAGATAAGTCTAGTACCAAACTAGTGGTTAAATAATCACTCTCGATACACCCAGTTATTAAGGATAGGAAAGTGAGGAAGAAATTTTTAGACATCACAAACACCCATGCTTTCGAAAATAAATCGATAATTCAATCAAAAAAATACTTTTCGTACTGGGACTCGAACCCGTGAGCACCGGAGCCCACAACGCTAACCGCTGCGCCATAAAAATAATATTTTTTAATTAAATATTAAATCTGAATGCATGTACGTAAAACATGATGAAGCGGATCGCCTTAATTCATAAACCATTAATCCCATAAATTTTGTTTGGCAACATGAATAATATTATCCACTCGAAGCGTTCAAGTATGCAGGATCGGAAATTTCCGCAACGTGTTAACGGTTCACTGGGTATCTTTAACTTAATTTAACGCTACGTGATTACCAAAGTGTATACGTAAATATCAATATACATAATAAACACAATAAATGCCTACGGGTATATTGGTTTCAGCGGAGAGTCCTTCGGCCGGCATAACAAAATTATCAGAGCCACGTCATTGTGGTTAATTTTGCATAATTTGCTTTAGCCATCATCATAATTCTTATATGATAAGTGGTAAAATGTTTCAGGGTACTGATCACATCCTTTAGGTTTTTCTAGATATGCAAAATACTCTTAGTACACGTTAATTACATTTAAAACTTTTAGGGTGTTCACTATCAATACTTGGTGGAAAGGCATTATATTGATAAAAACACAATCTTCTTTTGTACTTTATTCCACTTTATTTAAAAGGTTAAGACCGGTTTCAGTCATTGCGAGCATTTTCAACTGAAAAGAAATATATATAAACAGTGATATGTATGCAAAAGTAAATTGAAATGAAAATGTTTAAACAACAATTGACATTGAGTAGAATTTACAAATTACAGTATAAGTGACTCTATAATTACACAAAATTAAAATGTTTAGCACCTCTAACATATGATTAAAAAATCATCAAAGATTAATAAATTTTAAGTGGTGACTGATGGTAATTACAAATTATTTTAAAACCAGTCCTGACCTTTTAAATAAAGTGGAATAAAGTACAAATGAATATTGTGTTTTTATTAACATTTAAAACTGGAACGCTACGTCTTGCGTTGGTGAAGTCATTACGGGAACGATTGGAACTAAAATAAAACGAATCAAAATGTCAAATAAACCGTTCGTGGCGTGCTTTTTGTCACGTATGACACTATAACGGCGGAGACCATTTGATATTTTTGTTCCGCACCGAGCCGCTTTAATTTTGTCCACATAAGTCTTACAGTTACTATTTGCTTGCTATAGTATATTACATAGACTAGGGCACCCAATACTTTTTTATGATCCCGGTATTTCGGGATTCAGAACTATTTCGGGATCCCAAAATTGATCACTAGTGAAAAAAGTGAGGAATCGAGAGATTCTAAAATAATTCTCAATAAATTTTTCAATTGTTCAATTTCAATAAAAAATGTGGGAGCTTTTTTTACTCGTTCCTCATTATCGGGACTGGAGGTTCTTGTACGATATATACACACAATAATTTAACCATTTTAATGAGGTACACGTTTAATTTTTGTATAATATATTTAAACGACGTTTTTGTATTGCAACTGTGATCATTTCACTTTAATTTTATTCTTTATTTTGTTTGTACTTTTTATAGCTTTGTATTTGTACCGTCTATAATTTTGAAACTGAAACGCAATATTGATTTGTCTTTCTATGTAATCCGCTTTTTGATTCCATCATTCTTACAAGTCATTTTCATCGAAGAGAAGTAAAATAATTATTAGGCTTTGACAAACGCGTCTTTAGCGTAATATAATGAATATAAAACAAGGCTTCAGTGATTTTTTTCCGTGAATCGACACAAATTACGAATGATGAACTGCTGATGCAAACGTTACACCCTCAGCAGTTTTCTCTTTCAGCTAAGCCCAGCACTGGACTGAGGTGAAATAGAATGGCTCCAATTAGCAATTAACTGAAAAACTATGTAAACTGTAAGCGGTTAAGTCTGGAATTATTTCAGTATATTTTATTTACATGGACATTTTAAAAGAATTACAAATAATTTATTTATTACCATAGCAATGTAAAAAATATTATATAACAGAATATTTAAAAAACAAAAAGTAGAAAAAAACATGCATTTGAAAATGGCAAGGAACTCAACTGAGTATACTCCGACAAAGATTAATTTAATACACAAATAATAGTATTCGTCTGAACTTACTCACGTTCACGTTGAATATCTCAACATCCGAAACAATATTGCTAAGGCTCCCTCCATTGACAGAATGGTTCTACATCTTAAGACGACAAACAATATATGACGACGATTCTAGAAAAAATGATCTGAAACATTAAGTTTAAATATAAAAACATCAGTGTTTTGTGGTGTGTTATAACATATTTTATATCGATCATGATTTTTTTTTAATTATTACGTTTAGTTACTTATAATAACTTTTAAAAACATATGCAACACACTTAAATAGGAGGTGTTCCTTGAAATAGAGGTATCCTTTATTATTCTTAGATACATACGTTAAAACCGGTGTTTATAATTTAAGGCTAAGGATCACATCGGCTAATCTAAAAAATGCGTCGTTTTAGTATGATCGGTTTTATTAATCATATATGTATTAGAGAAACACAGCTTTATTTCGTACGTATGATTGTTTTTGTAGATAAACCCCTGTATCCTAAAAAGAAGAAAGAATATTTACAACAATGTGTTCATCATTTTTAATTATTGAATAAATGTTAGCAATTTGATCTTATTATATTACATGTTCGTATCATTGACTTTATTATTATTAACATTTTAACAAACAACAATAAAAAAATAACAAAAACCGTTAAGGTTTTTAACATACTATATACGTCAAGAAAATTCTAACACACAATAAAGACTCGACCGGGTCACCGTAGTTTGTTATCGCTAAATATCTACCGAATGGAGCTTATTTTCAAAAAACGAACCGGAAGTCACTCGAGTGACCCGGATAGCATTAGTGATACGTCCGAGAGCAGATAACCCATTTATAAAGGTCTACGCTCACTTTTCCGTACATTGTGAATGATAGGAATCATGCTAGTAAGACCATTTTCAATTACGTAGATAAAAAAAATTGCGTTACACTATATTATACCCAAACAAACTATGCGAGAAACTTAAAAAACATTACTTATTAAAATTGACAGAAATACAACAAAGCAAATGTTCTAACAGGTAAATATTTCTCTGTACTATTTTTTTGCAATGAATAAGTGAATAATTTTGATAAATTTCATTTTTACAAAGTAAATCAACCTTACCTAACATGCAGCCTATCAACTTTTATGCGCGTTCCAAAAATCATTATAACCAAATTATTTTTTTTAACATCTTGTATTGTTTTCAAAATTTTACGTAAACGAATCAATATATTGTACACATTTTTATATCATTTTGTTTGCTGTCCTTTTGCAGTGCTTTGGTTCATAATTGTAGAGCTGCACATGCGCTTGTATGTTACATAAGACTAATTAAATATTTTTATTATTATTTTAATATCACTATATTATGTATGTATAGTATGTGGTATATTTACGTATTATTCTCAATATCTTGCGGCCCAAGTAACATCTAAAATTAGTATGCGGTCCTGATTTGCCACAGCTAGCGTAGCACTCGTAAAAAAGTATATAAATTATTTTAATTTATATACTCTCTGCCCATAATTTAAAACTGTTAAATTATTTTTCTCTCAACATATTATTTACTTCTTCACCTTTACCACATACAATTAAAACCGTATACACTGGAACAATTAAAATTTTATTTCCTCAACTGTTGGCATTCATGTCGACGATTATGTACTCAAATAAACTTATCGTATATGTGCAGTTGCGTATCGTTTTTTGTTTCTATTGTTGTATTTTTATTAAAATTATTTATTTCTATTCTTCGTGTTTTTCTTTTAATATCTCAAGAATATAAATGTAAATCAAATATTTTAATAATTATATTAATTTGACCGACAGCTTACCGAATTAAAGGTACAAAAAATCACAAAAGCTCATTTACATGGTATCAACTTCATTTCATTTACCGCCTGTGTGGCCGAGTGGTCAGCGTTGCTGGCTTCAGTTACGGAGGGCAGAGGTTCAAATCCCGGTACGGACAGTTTCATAAATTGATTTTTCAATCGATTTATGAATTTCTGTTCGAAGGCATGGATGTATGTGATGTCTTGATTTCCCCCTTCCCACCCATCCTATCCTTTGAACGGGCGTATCGAGAGCGATTAGCCTACCACTAGCCCTGTCCTAGCCCTATCCTTCTATCTCTACTCTCTTTCGAAAAAGAGAGGTTGAGCAACTGAGTAACAAGCGGTTCTCGTAGAAACACTTATGTTGAGATAAACTCCATTAGGAGTCCATATGCTCCACATTGGGAGCGGACATGGTAAAAAAATAAAAATAATAAAAAAAAAACTTCATTTATCAAATGAAAATGTATACATGTTAAATAATTCTCTCAGAACTGCTAGCATTCTATTTAACTTTATATTAAATTTTTGACAAACCAAATACAGTATAATACATAATTTTGTATTTTTTTTAATTTTTATTATGTATTCGTATTTGAATACCTCAAACAAACAGTTTATTAACTCGATTGAAAATAGATTATTGAAAGGTAACTATATTAAAACACTCATCTTGATATTGTCGAGAACAATTTGTAAATTTCATTTTTTAAAAACATTAGTATTTTCACAATTAACACTATTTTAAATTACAAGATGATATTTTTAAAGAAGATGAAAAAGCATGTGCTATGAAAATATTTAATATTTACGAAAACCTCACGCTTAACTTTTACCGCCAGAGTTCTCATTTCAACCTGTTAGATGGCAGAAAGTTTTCAAAGAAAGTCACACATTTCACAAAACATCAGAATATATTATCCACATTTCACATTACCATATGCCGTACAACCAAACATGGAGAACCGATTTTTTGTATACATATATTGTTATCAAAGTATTTTGAAGCGAGCGGAATTGCTTATTATTTCTTAGAAATAATTTTCTGCTTGTACCTAAATGTTCCTAACAAATTCGTTCTGTCGAAATTTTCATCGTAAAAATTCATGAATATTGTTTTTTATTTAAACATTTTTATAAATATGTAAATAAAACAAAATTAAGGTATTTGACAAGAAGTTAAGTGATAGAGCTACAGGGATTCTGATCATATTTAAAAAATGTAAAATAAAAACTGGAAAATACGTTTATTGTATTTATTTCTACAACTATGTTTTTCCGGCAAAACTTTAGATGAATATCCATGTACATATCATCAAACAAAAATTAATATATTTGAAATATCGACCAAAATACGTACGAATCATAAATTGGAAAAAAAGACTGTCAATTAATGCTGCTGTGATAACTTACGAATAAACATAATTGAATAGTTAAATTGTTCATTTTATATTAATTTGCGGGGTTTCACAGATGTGACAACAATCCTCATTTTCAAAATGTATAATATATTTACAAACACTAATTACAGTATGAAAGCAAATTTAACAAAAGTTTTGATATAATTTAATCAGTCCAAGTCCATCCGAGCACTTGAACGCCTGAAGATGCCGAAAGGCGAAACCCGGGCGGTTAATGACAAAACATGTGTGAATCTACATAATTTGAACGATTGAAAAGTTTTGATGATAAAAAATAATATTTTTAATTTAGTTATGAGTGAGTTTTTAGTGTGATAATTTTATTGCGGTTCCCATAAACGTTACACAAAAATTTAGATTACCAACGACAGAATAAAAAAAAATGGTGCATTGGTATAAGCAGTTAACAGACCTTATATATTTATTATATATTAAATGTCATGGAAAAGGTTAACTGGATGGCTGCCACAGATGGGATATCTCGTCAAATTTTACATGCTTAACACGCCAGAGTCAAGTTACCTCGTTACTAACTAATTAAATTAATAATTGAAAATTATAGCTGGCTTCTTTCTTTCTTCTTTGGCTATGTTCGCACCTCCATGTTTCCCTGTCTCCCGCCAATTGCTTTGCTTCCTCCCATGACATGCCAGCATCCCTCAGTTCCGCCAAGTACATAGCTCGGCTTGCTAGGTACAAACTTACTTTTTTCTACGGTAGCCAAAAGGTTAATATCCCTGAAGTTGTTGCATACGTGCAATGGACATATAATTGAAAAACATCACACAGTGGAATCGACAGTTTTGTGTTTTTCTGACGATTTTTAAGAACTTCTGCCACTGCCTTGCGGTGTATATTTAAATACATCTTAGCTTGAACTGAAGCTTTAATCAACCGCTAAGTATTTCCGGCTAAAATAGCACGCATTCTTGAGTAAAGTGAAATACAACCATTTCGTATAAAACTGAGCTTTATGACAAACTAAAATGCAACCTCAATTACGTACACATTATATTGGGCATCTTCCCATTTATTTTTTTCAGAATTTAAATATAAATAATATGTTTTTAAAGTCTTTATTGTTATTTTTTTGGTGGATTGACATTATAATTATTAAAAAAAAACATTTAAAATACTCGTAATCAACTAAGACTGTCTTGCCTTTATTGTGAAAAAAAGGGTTTTTTTAATGACAAATTTACACCAAGAATTAACATTACAGTGGCAAATAGTACGGCTTGATCACTTGATTGCATTGTAAGAACTAGGGCATCAAATGCCGGACTCTTCTTATGATCCCAGTATTGATCATTCACCATAAAATCGTGTCACAATTGTTTGAGATTCTTGGAGAATTTATGAGTGTGAGTTTTCAGAATTTTTTTAATTGATCACTGGTTAAAAAGTCAGAAATTGAAAGATTTAAAAATAATCTCCAAATGAAGGTGAAAAACTTTTTTATATGTCAATTTTTAGACATTACAAACGCCTATGTCTTTAAACAGATCGGAAAAATGCTTTTCGTACTGGGACTCAAACTCGTGAAATCCGGCACGAAAGCCAACAACACTGACCGCTGCGCAATAGGACCTGGCATTATTATAAACAACAAAAAACATTAAATAAATAAAACATTAAAGTTCTCCAAACAAAAAATATTCACTGCTTTTTCACACTTTTTTAAATCCATGTCTGCTCTTAATGTAGAATATAATATGTTCTTCTAATGGATGTTATCTTAACAGAAGTTTTTCAACGACAACTGTTTATTATACAGTTGATCAAGCTATCTTTTTTTAAATAGAATAGAAATAGAAATAATAGAGCCACGGTAGGACTAGTTGTTATCTTATTGTTCTTCCTACTTCCCGTTATTTTAAGATTAGAAAAATGGGAGGAAATTTTTAAGCATCACAAACATCCGTCTTCAAACAGAAATTGATAAATTGATTGAAAAAATGCTGTTCTTTCTTGGACTTGAACCAGTGAAAAACTGTCACGGAAACCAACCACGTTGACCACTGCACAACGAACCCGACTTGCAGACTAATTTTTAAGGCTTATTACATTATCGTTAGATTTTTTTCTGGCGCCAAGAATAAGCCTGCTAGCCTAACGATTGAAATGTATATTGTTTATATTGATCGCGTTTAAATGACGACAGGTAATTGTGAACTCAGTCAATACGTGGCCGCTTCATTGGCCAATCTGTCTTTAACGAGTGGGTTTCCTCTTTTCGAGGCCATTGGTATTTAAATAAGTAGGATGGATAAATGGTTAATGAAGTAATGAAGCACCCTCTTTTTATATACTACATAATGAACCTAGCAAAGCCTTTGTTTACTGGGTAATATTAATAGACTTATTTCCCCGTATTTCATCCCTTTCTAAGCTCATTAAAATGAAATATCGGTACACCTTTTAATTTTAATTATTAGTTAATTTCAATAGAATTGCATTATGACTTGATATAGTAAAAAAATAACGTGCTTAATCTTTTTGCGCTTATTTAAAATAATTATCAACATTTTAAAAACCAATATAAAATGTAGTAGCTTTCTCTTTTAAAATGTTGCGTATTAAATTATCGTTTTTATTCAACTGTAAAACGGATACATTCGCATAAAAAAGACTCTATTTAAATTTAAATGCTAATAAAAAAACATATACTTTCTTACTGATATCAAATATGAAATTTATTTTACAGTGAAAAGCATTTCAAATCTTATATTGTAGTATCATTTTTTGGTCTGATTTTATGAATATCATATTTCTATAATCTTTTCTTGTGTACTATCAAGGGCTTAATTTAAGGCCTCCAATCCCGGGATCTCAACCAATTTTGTGATTCCGTATTACCGGGATTTCGGCATTTACTATAACACTTGAAAAATCCTTAATAAAGCTTAAAAAATAAAATAAAAAGCTCTCCAACTTGTGAACAATTGGGATCTTTCAATTTGTAACTTTTTCACAGGCGGGAGCTACAAAATAATAAAAAATCTCGTAATTTCCAATGATTCTGAATCCGTTAATTCTTCACTTCAAATTTACGAAAATTCTGCAATATTTAACTATCGACATTTTTTTGGCAATGATCTCAAGCAATTGCGGCATAATTTGAAGGTGATAAATCCCGATATCCCGGGATCATAAAAATGGTCCGGGAATAAATGTCCTAGCTACTATTGTCACCAAGACTTTTCTTCCGTGTACCCGACATCCATAATGCAAGTTTTGTTGTTGGTATTTCTTAAACCAAATGTGTCAACTGGATTGTGCAACCAACCATAACTAAAACTCTAAATTCTTTCTTAAATGATTTATTTAATGAAATTTTAAGAAATTGATAATCAAATCGATGACATACGATTATTTTATCATGGTTTAAAAAAATGAGTATATATAATAGTAGCACCAGTTTACACGTAAGACTCAAACGGAAACTCCACAATCATTAACTTGTTTAACTTTTCGACTTTCCCATCACTTTTGGTTTGGTTATTTCGGTCTGAAGAAATTAAATCAAGCTTTCGTTCATTAATCTAGAGCCAGCAATGCAATCACGAAAGTTACACAATTAAATGAAAAGTTTTCAATCTCTGGCTTAGTGCATTTTCCGTTTCAAACATTCTGCTGCATTAATTGTTACGCCAGAGTCGGTTTATTCGATTACAAAGTTTAAACTGACGTAGAAACATGAACCCGTCAGCAATTTGTGATTAATGTCATGTCGTATGTGCTTAATGTGTCACACAATAGTAATCATTAAATAGATACGACATATTATATATTATCTCTCTGGAGTAGTGCTACAATCCATTATTTCGTGCAATGTATTCTTGAAAAGGAAATTATACTGCTCAATATAATTATCATTAGCCAGTCATTAGTGTGTGTATTTATTAAATTAGTTGATAGACCAAATTACTACTGAATACTTACAATTTCTGTTACTGGAATGTTATGTTATTTACTTACAAAATAATTCAATTTTGTGAATACTAAAAAAACATACTTTCGATGGATTCGGCGGTAACTCTGTGGAAGTTCAGTGTGGTAAGCAGTGCTATAAATAATTAAACACTGATATTGGCAAGATTTGCTTTAAAGAGTAATTCTCATCCAGTATTCAAAACATTGAAATGTGTTAATAAAAATAAGTGAATGTATTTATTCTACTATTTTCTCTTTTTTTATATAATTAAAATGACAAAAAATGTCTTATGATTTACTTGGTCAAAGTTTAATTTATAATTAGTAATCATTTTTAAAAAAAAAATCACATTTTTACTATTTTCAAACAAGCAATTATCACTTTTTAATATTTATCAATTTCAATTTCCATCCTTTCATTTTTACTTTCTGTTTTTCCAGAATCGAATTTAAATTACGAAATAGTTTTTCTAATACTTTTTCACTAAAATGCATGAATAAAACAAAAATTTCCATTTAACAACATTGTGCATGTTCAGAACAATCACAATGGCTCTTCGAACAATAAAACGAATGAAAAAAAACTGACATCTCTGAATAGCGTGAAAATTTATCTGTCAACATTTTCGGTTTATTTTTTGTTCAGATTTCAAACAAGATAAACAGAATTTGACGTAAAATTCGTAACCTGAAATGTTTTTGTGAAATAGAGAACTTTTTACAAAGCCTCTGGAGGCTAGTATTTGATGACACATCTGATTAAGCTCAATTGCAGCATTAACAAGCTAGTCGGAATCAATTTTAACAGAGGCTAACCGACTTTAATTTCTTTGACAGCTTTATTTTACCGAGCTGTTTTTGATCATTGTGTAAATAATGCTTCATCTTCCCGATGTCGTTAAAATTGTTTAATTTCTAAGAAGTATACATTACGTATTGGCTAGATCAGTGTTTCCCTAATTTTTCCTGTGATGTAACCAGTAGCGTAGCAAAGGGGGTGCGGCAGTGGCGGACCGCCCCGGGCGACACATCTTTGGGAGTGCATTTTTAAAAACAAATACAATATTTTTCGAGAAATTATGTTTATACATAAAAAAAATTGAGCCGCCTGTAGTAAAAACTAGTAGTTATTTGAAAAAATAGTAGAATTGATTTAAAAACAAAATTAAAGGATATATTGGGGGCGGCAAATTCAAGTACCGCTCCGGGCTGCAGAACCTTTTCCTACACCACCGGATGTAACACTTCGCAAATCTTGAAATTTTATCGGAACACCTTGTTTATTCTTTAGAGTAGATAATAAAAAGTAATTTAAAAAATAAATCTGTTTTATTCCTACAATAATAGGAAGCTTTTTCAGATTAAGGTTTTCGTCAGAACTAGGGCTTATACAAAAACCGACTTTTAAAAAAACCGGTTTTCGAATGTCGCAAATTTAGCCAAAAAACGGTTTTTTAAAACCACCTTAGTCAGAACTGTAGACTGTACAGTACTACAAAACTATAGACCTCTATCATAATGGAGTTCTACCAAACAAATGTCAGTGCCATCAACACTAAATAATACAATATAATCATTGTTTTTTCATAATTATTTTGCAAACATAACACATAAAAACATATGTTAATGAAACTCCTAATGATTCGATGATATTAGATTCTTGAATTGCAAATCTTTTTGATTTCTGACACAAAATTAGAAAACAGAATTCACAAATCTGATGGATCACCAAAACTTGTTTCTGGATTTTTACTTCGTTACGGTATAGAAAAAACTACAAACATATTATCGACAAAAAATCTTAACGACACAATCAGGTAAATTTCGATTCAAACCAATAATTATTGTTCTATATCGCATAAGGCGTCAGTAACAAACAAATTAGAACGTTATCTCATTCGCCTGATATTTTTAGGGCCTGTGCATTTTAGCATTTTGACTTGTTATCGTTTGTTCCACGTGAACCCCGGTTGAAAAACGCTGATCTAGAAAACTGAAAGTAGTCAGTATAATATCAGGAAAGACATTGACCATATATAACTATTTACTAACCGTATTTAAGTAATTCCTTTATCAAACTTAGTAAGTGAGTAATGTTTAAAAAACCTTCTGTAAAATATATAAATTTTTGGTTACGATTTTCTGCTTATTATGGGTTTATATTCGGCAACATAAACGAATGTGTCGCACCCTGACTGATGGACAGAGATCTATATTTTAAGTGTCAGTCAATCCAAATTTTTACAATTGATTTGTCCGGTATTATAACTATTCAATTTTCAAAATTTAATTCGTAAAAAGCTAAGCTTTCTAACACTTATAACTCGATATCATAAAAACTAATATAACAAGATCTGGCCTCGTAAATACTATTACCTCGTATTATTCAATTAAAATAAAAACTTTACTATTTTGACTTCTAGATGCCTCGGTTATAATCAAAACAAGGTGAAAGTTTTAGTTAAACAGACAGTTCAGTTGACATCGATGAATGCGTGATAAACATTATATTTTGGTTCAGTTTCGGATTAACAATATTTTCTTTGACTTAGATCCCAATACTTTTATTCAAATAATCATATCAAAACATTAATTATGGTATATTTCAAGTAGGAGAAATTCTATTCATAAATTAATGCAGAATTACATTTTGAATAGGCACTCCTTTTTGGTGTTTATTGGACATCGTCCCCATCAAGAATGAAAAGAGAGAAGTGGTTCTCTTTCTCGCCTCCCACAAGGACATCACGAATACAAAGATGGCGGAAATGTCGACTACTGAAGACTTTGACAGTGGTAAGTTCTCATATTCTATCAAAGCCTTCTTATTGATTGAGCCTGAGCTTGAGTGATTTTTGAGTGTTTTTTTTTTATTCGCTGTATGAAATTATTTGTGGAAACAACCTTAAGTTTGTTCAATACTACACTGTGAGTGTTTTATTTGGCTTCGAATTTCAGCAAATCTTGAGAGAAAAAGTTTTATTGGATTTTTTATGGATATTCTTCAAATTAAATTCTGAAATCGACTTCAAATAAACAACCCATTTTTTTATTTCACTTTGTATGATAAAAAGATATTTATAAATGTTACAAAAAGTAGACACATTAAGTACTCTTAAATGGACATCTGATCTCAAATCACAATCATTATATTTTACAAATAACAACAAGAACATATTAACAAAACCCTCACCTATATTATTTAACTCAACTGTGCAGCATTGTAATTTAAAAAGCAGAAAAAGAAAATACATACTAATAATTTAACATTTTTTCTATTCACAATCTACACACTCTTAATTTGAGTAAATTCAAAATTAACTGTACTAAATAGACTGTTAAGAAAATTAATGAAGTTTACAACATCTTCTTTGTGTTTGATATCAATTAGGGTCAGTTACATAAAAACAAAAAAATACATTCAAATATACATTAAAAAAAGATATATTATTTTTTTGTCTTAGTATCTTTTTATTAAATTATATAATATTTTTGAAAAAAATCTTCTACAAAACACAAAGCTATCAAATAATATAACACAGTATTGAAAAACCTTACAGTTGCCAAAATTGCCGCATGTTAATAAAATGCATGTCATCTGCATAACTGCCAACCTGCATTCAACATAAATAACAATTTACAGACAATAATAACTTGAAATGATATTCTGATTCAAAACAAAATATTAAGAAACATCTTTAGCCAAAGTTCTTTTGGGTAAGGTTTAAAATGCAGTCTGATAACGGTTTTGTATATATTATATTTCGCGTACAGATTCTATATTGTCGTTTCATTTTAGTTAATTTATGCTGCGCTTAAGTTTCTCGCAATTTAGATATCGAATAATTAAAACTCAAGACCGAAAAAGTTATTTTAAAATAATTTTGTATCGAGATATAAGAGTTTTAAAATATACATTTAAAGTAAACGACCCGAAAATATCCACGATACCGATAAAATATTATAATAAACATATTGTTGGACGCTATGAATTCGTTTTCGTATCCGAGCTTCACTTTAATCTGAAATTGCATTTTTTAATGAGTAATAATAAAAAATATTCGCAAAACATATTTACCTGGAAAACGCAGCATTTATAAAAAAAATGTAATATCAACAATTTGCCGCTCATTTGAATTTTTTTCACCTTTCTTTCCTACCTTCACGGTACGTGGCTAAATATTTCTACCGCATAATGTTATTTTTCATTATCCTCAGATTATTATTCTCTGCAGTTTTTGTAAAAAAAATGGTTTATTTTTGGCAAATTGTTCATTCAATCATTTCATAATCAATTTCATATTACCATTTTTTATAAATATGAGATTTGTTTAAAATTCGATTTCTTTTTTTAAAATATGAAAGAATACCAAAATTTATATTATTTTAATGTAAGATCAAGCTTGTATTTACTAAGCATCTCTCATTTAAGCTTATAAAAATGGTTTTGCTTAATATTATTATTTTTATTTAAATGCATAATCATCATGCTTTGAATAGTTAAACTTACAAAAACATTACATTGTAGACCGTTATTTTTTTAGCTTTTATGTGCTTTTACTGATCAAATAACAGATAAAATATTGCCATAGTTTTAAATTATAATAATTCCATACGTTTTGTCACTGAATACAGGTTTCTTTTTTCGTCATATTGGAGACAGTGCACGGATGAACGAACGGTAAATAAATAGTTTTAGCGTATATTAGAATAATTACTAATTCGGATCGCCATTTTACTATATACTTGATAAAAACTATTTATTCACCGTCAGTTTAAGTTCATCCAAACAATTGAATGCCGGGAAATGCCAAAAGGAGAAACCTGGATGACCAAACGTGTGGAAATGTACAAAATTTGAATGACTAATGTTTTGATATAGAAAATTGTAAATATTTTTTTAATTCGTATAATTTATAATTTACGATCAAATTTAATTTCTCGACATTGCTGTGCTCAGTAGCCGTATTCGTAAGCTTCATCACGTGGAAATTTGCGGAAATTATATTTTTTCATCTAAAATTACAAATTTAGGCTGTAGCTTTCATGAAAATATTTATGGGTCGTTTGATATAAATAATAACCATTTTTCCATAATTATTTTGCCGTTCTTCTGTTATTGCGTATATTTTTATTTAATTACCTTATTTTAAAACAAACAACAAAATTTTAAACAATTTTTTTCAACAAACAAAATGTTTGTAAATAGAATAACAGTCTATTTACAAAACGGAGTATTTTTTTTTTTAATACCATTTAATTTTTCATTTTACTTTATACGTATAGAATCGTATTAATATATATTTAATGGTGACCAGTTATGTTGCTTAAAATTTGACTTGTCTTTTCTTACATTCTTCTTCTTACAAACTATACCATCTCATTTCATTTCGTATAAAAATTTTTGTACAGTAAACTTATTCTCAATATTCAAAACTGTTTTATCAACTTACATTTCAATCGTAGAATAATTTTACATCGCATTCACATTATTTGCTACTATTGATAATTATTTTTATATAAATTTGACGTCTAGTATCAAACACGGCCTTGTCATGTTTTTGCCGATGCACATTTTTTATTAATTCATGTAAGAAATTTTAATACCTGCAATTCAATATGAATTAAAAGTGTATTTTTTTAATTAAAAGTGGCCAAGTCAAAGGTCTAAATCAGATTGTAAGATTTGAATCAGCTGACTGAATGTCATTCAGTATTTTGTATGAAATGTAAACATTTAACGTATAATTATTTGATATTTAGTGTCTGGATATTTTGTCGAGTCAATTCGAGTAAAATTTCATTAAAAATAAGTTAAACAACTTTTCGGCTTTCTTAAAAATAAAGTGAAACTTACTAGGTCGTGTTTGTTTCTAGACACCTCATTAATACATCATTAATTCTTGTCCATTCAAAATCAGTAAAATACTAAAAAAATAGCACTTCTTTTCTTATAAACAAACAAACACTATTTATCTCATAAAACTTAATGTGATAAATTTCGTTTGCTCTAATGGTTTGTTACAAATTGTGACAAGTTTTTATTTTTTTATAAGCATTATCAGAAATACGTATCACAATTTGTGACACAACCAGTATAACAACAAAGTCATGCAACGTTCTTCTATACCAAATATTAATTACCACAAATTCAACTCTGAATCCGATTAAAACAATAAAATATTAAACATTAACATTTCTTCTCTCATAAACAAACTAACAGTCTTTCCTATAATATTAAATTTGATAATTTTGGTTATTCCAATATTTTTTACGTAATTAGTGAAATAACAGAGTTGTCAAATTTAATAAATTATCACAAAGTATGCGCTAACTCCAATAAAAATACTATTTCTTATGTTTATCTTTTTGATTGATCTAACAAAATTTTATCTGTACAATTTGAGTAGTTAATTTTAATAATATAACATGTTTTTATTCCCCAAGAAAGTTATCTGCATTTGACGAATTTCACCCAACCCTACCATTTTGAATACCTACTTTCTGCAAGGTTGAAGTTACCCATGATTTTTGAAACTTCCCCCAATTTCAAAATCGCAAGTTAAAGCATGAGTCACCCGTACCCGCACGCTTTCTGTTTGGTCTATCGCCGTGTATTATACTATACATATTTATTATACATTATCTTTTATGTTTTGTATACTATAAAATCATGATATTAAGTCAATCAATATGTTTACGATAAGTCATTGAATTTTAATGTTTACACAAAACTTTTAATTTATCGATTTGTTTTTAATGTAAATACAGTGCATTGTTTAACATGCCACGCAAATATTAAAAATTAAAATACTATTTAAAATAATTTTGATATTAATTATTTTTCATCAAATTCTGAAAACGCCTGAAAAGAGACGATGTAAATATATTATAAAATAACCTTCTTATTAGATGTAAAAAATCAGTTTTATTGTAATTTATTTCCTCGGTCTCATTTATTAATATAATTTTCATGTTTTGAAACATTATCATTGTGTTTACGTGTACATATTTTAAAATTAAAATCCAATGTCTAATACGTATTGTGTGTAAATTCAAAGCCTTTTTAATAACATGATCTCTGTGATGTGCCTCTGCTGTATTGAACATTGCTTTGGTACCGGGTATTATATATTTACTATGACTCATAAGGCCCTTCACATCAAACCAGTGTTGCCAGACATTTTAACCATTAGAAACAATAGAAATCATAATAGAATCTACCATTAAATATTTCCTATTAGATACATCTTGACTATCCCTAGCTCGAAACCTCTACTACTATTACTTATTTCCAATAGTCAGGTATGAAAAAAGCTACTTTTGACGGATAGTGATGTTTTTAAATAGCGATCGTTTCAAACCGAAATATAAGCATGCTTAAAATTAGCCCAAGAATAATATATTGTAACTTGATGGCGAATAGTAAATTGTTATTTACATTCGTATATTTTTAGCTTGCAAAAAATATCATATTTTACGTGATATGTTAATTAATGTGTTGTTAGTTATTTTTTAAATGTTATGCTTAACGTCAATATTAATTTTACTTTACAATAGAATCTTTTAAGACTTTAATTGTCTTTCGGAAGTTAATTTTATGAAAAAAAAGATAGATGACGTTTGACCTGAAATGAGACTGTTTAAAAAAGCATTTTATTTAATGAAAAATTTATTAAAGAACACGTTGACTAATTAATTATTATTCTTTATTTTACGTAACGGTTTCGTGTCGTCTAATGTTGAACGTAATATTAATTTCCAAAAAATGCTGTTAAGTATACTCATTTTACGTTTCGTCATTAGTTGCAGTTACATTTTGATTATTTTTCAGGGTATTGTCGTTTATACACTTGTTCGGTACACATACTTTTACTTGTCAAATCGGTCTGGCACACTTTGTTTGTCCTTGTTTCTGACAGAGGCCGTGAGACCGTCGGCGGGGGTTGTGACTCTAGCTTTATCTCCCTTTGTCCCCGCAGCGGCGTTGTTGGGCGCCCGTTTTCGAGCTGACTCTAGTTGCCTCCTTCCAGACCTCAACGGATCCCTGGACCCGGAGGCTCCCTCGCCAGCTAATATGGGCCGACGACGGTCGAGGGCCGTTCTCTACCAACTCTCTGGCCACTACAAACCAGATAAAATGAAAACTAAGCTAAAGCTCAATAATGTAAGTGATGTTTTATAGAATTTCAAATTTTTTTAATTCATTTTTTAGACATATACTAATTGATGTTTTACTTTGTAGTACAATTCATGTCTTGGAAACATCTCTACAAAAATTCTTTTCAGATTGTCCACTTATTTCATTGGCGAACGTCCTATAAATAAAATTTCCGTTGTAAAATTTGTGTATTGTAGAAGTATGTTTCTACAAATAAATTAAATATGTTGCTACAATTAAAGCAATGGCTTTAAACTCAGTGATGCATTTATTTCTTATATAAACACGAAACATTCATTTTATAAGCGTCAGTTAAAGTTCATCTGTGCACTTGAACGCCTGAAGATGCCGAAAGACGAAACCCGGTTTGTGACAAAATCTGTGTGAATGTACATAAATTGAACGATTCAAATTTAAATATTTATCGTTGAACGGAACTCTACTTCTACACTCTCGATAGTTAAGAAATGTTGGTTTGTATTTCAGAATAATATCTCCAAAAGTACCCAGGGATAACTGGAAGAGATTTCGGACTAATCAATGAATCCACTTAAACGGAGGTTTCCTTACTCTTTGACTGTTGCGGAGGACTTATGAGTCTTAAAATGTAGCAGTTATTTCGAAAACCTTTTTATTTACAAAAAAAATCACCCTAAGCGAAAGATTTCTTTAATTCATAAATAGAGGATAATTTTCAATGCACTTACTATTGAGAAAATAACTCGTTTATAAATTCAAATATCTACATGATTAAATATATATTATTTTGTTCAATATATATATGTATATATTCTGATGTACGGCTGTCCTAGGTCAGAAATGGTGAACCTGTGACACCCGGAAAGGTTTTGGTGACACGAAATAATTTTGATTTTTTATGTATGTGCGAGCTTGATGTTTGTATTTTTTTTAGTCTAGAACCAATTTTTAATGTCTTGTGGTTTTTAGCTTAATCAAATTGTATAAAGTATGAAAATCTTCAAATGGAGTTAATTAATGGATATCGAAAATAGATTAATTTTCAATTTAATTCTAGTGTTGAAATTGTTCATAGAAATTCTAAAAACAGTGGTTAAATATAATTAATTAAAATATATAATTTACATAAATGAAACTCTGTTTCTGATTCGCTTAAATCGATAACAATATTTATATGCGTTATTTTGACAATATTTAAGTCAACTTAGCCATTTATTATTTTTTTCGATAAATTTGACCAAGTTGATTTTTAAGAAATTGTTTTGGAAAATGTTTACTAGTCACTAATTGATAGATTGTCATCGGACAAAAAACAAAAAACATCTCACTAAGTTTTAAATTTAAAAATCACTGTGCACCTCTTACATAAATATATATTTAATAAATCGTATTTCGTAAGATCGCGAAAATACAAAAATATTTTTTTTTGAAGATTTAGCATTTTTTTGACACACTTAAAAAAAAAGATCGCCATTCCTATCTTAAACTTTAAGCTATGGGTGTCCAACCTTTTTTCCTTGGGATCGACTTTTCAATCTTAAGTTTTCTCGCGATCGACTTCTAACATAATTCTTGTAAGAAATTTTATTTAGTAGTATTTTTTCCCTTCTTAAAACTTAAAAATGTTTATTTTAAATACGAAATACATATCAATAGATAGGTATGTGCTTACAAAATAATTAAATTTTAGTATTTTTGTATATTTTATATTTAAATTATATATTTTTTTTCGAAATTCACAGAAGCTTTCGGGATCGACCAATTTTTGCTTTGGGATCGACCGATCGATCTATCTACCGGTTGGACACCTATGCTTTAAACAGTACTTGTGTGGTTTTAAAAATCACAGAAAATCTTAAAAATCAAATAAAAATAAAATTATCAGTAGATGATATTAAATCTTCAATCTACCGTCTGTCAGTTTCATATCTGAATATTTTTTCATTCAAAATAGCCACATATAGACTTCAGGATAAAAAAAAATGCTGAAAGATTTATCTTCAAAAAGACTTAATAAAGTAACTTTATCAACCTAAGATAATTTCAGTTGATATCTATATAAAGAAGTCTCGTTCTTTGTTCTCCTTGTACACCATAACTAGAAAACAATTCATACTGCTCAAAAACAGTTAAAAACTTTTTTACTGTCGGGGTTGAATCTAAGAGAAAGTTTTCAAAAAGATGTAAGATAAACCTAAATCATCCAAATTTATGTAAGCGATCCTTTAAACTTACGGTTTCAAAAGAAGACTTTTACTTTTTAAAATAGTAGGAACATAATCATTGTCTACTTTTATTAGTAACTTATGCTATCGTAGTACTAAGAAACAAGGTCTACGGCGTAGCATATACGTAGTGTTACTATATCTGCTACGTGAATGTTAGAACGAATACATTCACTTGTCATTTATTTATTTTATTCATTTAATAAGTATAGCTATTTTCATATTATTTTTATAGGTATATAAAATATACATTTCAAATTAAATATATTATCACTTTTAACGAATTTAATATTCAACTTTTTTTTATTAATACAGTATTCAAACTATAAGTATTATTTTCATTCGATGATTTTTTTATTCATATCCAAACACTTTTCTAATACTTTTACGTCTTTTTAAGCATGATAAACGGTTGGTCCCTAAGCAATAACCTACGTTAGATAGTTCTCTTCATTATAATCGTTTCTTTATAAGAAATTTGATAAAAATCAGTTAGTATTCTTCAAAAATTCACTCAGTAATTCATTTGATAATATGGTAGCAGAATATACACGATTGAGGAAATAAATCGGAAATATTTATAATCCAATGGTATACTTAAAAAAAAATATATTTTTAAATATTTTATAAAAATTACTTTTAGTATAATCATCAAATCAAAAGAAATATTTATTTTTATTTTGGTTTTGTTGTTTATTTTTTTTTTAATATTTACATTTATAAATAATCTTATATGAAATAATCTTAATTTTTATCAATTTGTTTTTTACCAGAAGGTATAGTTTGTACTGATTTCTTCGGAACTCAAAATGAATGTTTTTTTCTGCTAGATGGAGGCTGATGGCCGATTCATTACTAAACCGGAGCGAATTATTTCTCAACACATTCCTTTTGCTACGTATATTACTTTTTAACTTCACTTTTTTCAGCAGATAGGATCTGTAATCTGTAACCAAGGATTTTCTCATTTCTTTTCGTTTAAATTCTTTGTAGAATAATCCGTAGTTTGTAAAAGTTTTATTTACAAAACACGAAATAAAATCGGTGGCTTAGAATCACAGATATACAAAGATAAAAACAAATAAAAAAAAGGTGCCGTAGAATTAGGCAAATAAAGAAAATGCTATTTCACTGTCGTTTGTTTTCAAAAAAACATATTTTCCCACAGTTTCAAACACACATATATCATAGTTATTTATGACTTGAAATAGCTAAATTTGAAAATAATGTAATCAAAAGAAAGAACGTGTAATGTGCTTTTGTTTTTCTAAAATTATATTTTATCTGCATATAATATTTTCAACCATATTTATTTACCGGTTTTATATGACAGTGCTTTTGGTAATAAAATATGACAATGGTATTACCGAAGCAAAGTTTCTCGAAACATACATAACAATAATTGTGTGGTTATAATGCAAAACGTACTATTTCTAAAATGAGCGATATTGAGTCAGGTATATAGACAGGATAACTCAAGCCTAAGGAATCGACTGGTCATTTAGTTGTCTAGTCATTTTAATATAAAATATCTAATACCACTGAAGACCAAGAATGTAACTTGAAAATATTAAACTACATATATCATTTTATAAGTAAACTTTTAATATTCATCAATTCAGTCCTATTTTTTAAAACTATTCAAATATTATTAAAAACATGCGGTAGGTATGTGAGTGAATGTTTTTTTAGCTTAAAACATCGCGGTACTGAAAAGGTTAAATAATAGTTTCGATTGATGTCTAAATATTCAGAACCTCCTGCATTCCACGGACCCACCATTACCAGAATACAAGACGTCCGCTATAAAGAAATCTCGCTTCATAATATCTCATTATGGGGTTTTTAAAACGTTCTGGGACTGGCTGATCCTCACTGCTACGTTCTATGTGGCAGTAGTGGTCCCTTACAATGCCAGCTTTGTCAACGTAGACAGGCCTTCGATGATCAGCGACGTTGTTGTCGAGGCTCTTTTTATAGTAGGTAAGATATCAATCATTCTTTTCATATCATTCCTCGTTTCAGATCGCGTTAATCTACCAGACGTGACGGGCTCAACATTACAAATGGTACGCCGTCTGAAAATAAGCATCTGGATGCCTGGAAATGAATGTTTAATAACAAAGAAATGCCACGTCTTTGCTTCATCTTCATTCGTTATTAAGTCTTTTTACGTAGACATGCGAAATGAATAATATTTACGTTTCAGAGATTAATTACTGTATTTATTTTCACACAAAATATTCGTTTCAATTTACGTTGAAAATTAATAGATATCGCTTTTATCAGCCACTAGAAATACAACAAAAAAAAACGTATTTCCCGAACATTAAACATTATTATTAGATGTACAAATTTATTCTTAAAAAATCCTTCAAAAATACTATAGTGCATAGTTTCTTTCCAACTTTTTTGGGCTCGTTGTATTTTTTGAGTCTCATATTTTCGTGGCCTCCATACCAGTGTACAAATAAGTTTTTCGAAACTCGGGGATCGAAAGATTTCAAAATAATTTTCAATTCATCGAACGTTTTGCTCACTGGCAGATTTTAAAATTCCCAAATCGGAAAGGCTCGAGACCTTTTTTTTTTAGCTTTTCCCAGACTTTTCAATTTCAAAAATCTAGGAATTTACGGATTTCCTAAAATGAAAAGAGGCAAGACATTATTTTTAGCTCTTCCGGACTTTCAAAATATTTTGTCACTGCCCAATTTTTAAAATTTGTCAGTTTATTTATTTGATCTTGCCCCCCTCTCCCCCCTCAAACTGTGCTGCGGCTCTTCTAAGGATTTTTTCTCTGTGGCCTCTTTGGAACATGCTCTAGCCCTCGGTTGAGGAACTGTGCTATAGTGTACAGAAATTTAAGTATAATTCAGTTGAAAGAATAGTTTCGTGTGTTGAGATCTGAGATCTACTCATTATTTTTATAATTTGACATGTATGCAATTCATTTAACATGTATCGTCATAATTATTTTTTTCTCTCCGATGTGGATATTTACAAGCAAGATGACAGTAGTAAAAACATTGGTTGTTCCCATTAGCAAAATTGTATTAAGAAGGAGTTTGCCTGCTCTCGGGAGAAGCATCATATAAATTATAATTTACACGGCGAGTGTAATAACAAAGCTATCGATTGTAAATTAACATTTAATTTAACTGTTTATATTTTTTAAACAATAATCGTGTTTTCAGATATAATTTTGAACTTTCGGACAACGTACGTGAGTAGAAAAGGTGAAGTTGTCTCAAACTCAAAATCTATTGCTCTTAATTACTTGAAGAGTTGGTTTGTGGTGGATCTTTTGGCTGCATTACCCTTCGACCATCTGTATGCTTCTGACCTTTACAGTGGAGAGGTAAGTAAATTTAATCAACTTAATATTCTTATTGATTGAAGCATTTTCCCTATTATAGCGACGCTTCAATATATATTACTTTTTTTCTTATGCGCATTTTATAAACAACTCTTACATATTGGTTTCTTTAATAAAATTTCCTTATTAATTAGTGTTGATTTACTTATAATAATCATCGTTATTCATGACATCAGTATATAAAATAACATTTTTAAAAAACTGTTCTCCAATACAAAAAGGAAATCTTAAACCATAAACATATATTACAAAAAAAAGGTAAAAAACATAATTTTTGTAATTAAAAATTCAACAATGTATTACGGTAAAATTATTTGATGACTAGCTTTTTTAAATCGTATTTTGAATATGATATTTAAAAAAATGATGTCTATGATAATCAGGCTTTTATGCTTATGAAACAGATACTTTTCAATACCGGTATACATCAAAATATCAAAATGAATTTGCCGATACTCGATCGCAATTTGTTTTTTTATTTACTATGTTTTGTCTACTTTTTTAATACTCGTATATCTTAGAAAAAAAAAATATTTTTAATAATCTTTTTTCTTCATATATTTACTCCTGGCACTGAAAATTGACAAATAATTTATTTTTAGTAATTGTCCAAATAGTAACTCTTATACGTATTTGATATTTTAATTCTTTAATTTAAAACGTACACGAAAAAAACATATTTTAAAGAATATCCAAAGGTTCTAATAATAATTATATATTTTTTGAATATTTACCCGGCATGTAATTTACATCGCTATATGTTTTTTTTCAATGTTTTGTTTTTCTTAATCAATTTTTCGACGGTATCTGAATCGTAGGATAACAAGTAAAATGAAAATTTTTCAGCCAGCTTTGTAGCGAGACTAATCATTTGTTACTGTCGACTATATAAATAATATATATTTCTGCAGTTCCAAAAATTAATTATAATTTTATTTTTATAATACAGTAATTGAAAAAATCACATTATTATGAACATTGTTTCAAAGCAGTACATACAAGTTCTTTTTTTTCAATATAGTATATTTTATCTGCAAAAAAATAAACTGTCCCTAAAATAAAACAAAAAGTAAAACGTTCAAATATATCTCTCAGCAAAAATGTTAACATATTTTTTCAATGTTCTGAAATTAATAATGATGTCATATTCATTCTTTTTCCTGGAAAGCTTTTCAACAATAAGTTATTTAATCTTTTATTTTGGGAGATGGTATATAATATACATGCCATTCTATTTTGGATTTGGGATTCGTATAAATGTAATTGAAATAATATGACAATTATGGATTTTATTAGACTGAACAAAAGCCAAATAAAATTATCTCTGTTTATATTTCTTAGACCACTTTGTTTCAAACGAATGCAAAAAAATGTAACTTACAAAAATTCCGTCGCAAAAAAGGTAAAATACGTTTTTACTTTATTAACAAAACTATTTATAATCTCATGTTGAAATCTAATATTTTTCCATTACGTGAAACTGTTTCTACGGTTATTTTTTATCTGAAACAATTTTATAAATACTACAAGATACTTTCATAATTCTTTGCATTAGTGACAATCAACTTTTCTATTACTTTACTCTTGATAATTGATAAGGAAATTAATTTATAGACTTAAATTACTCTCGAACTAAATAACTTTGGATATAAATATGATTACAAATATTGTTATTTAAAATGATAATACTAGTTTAAGATAATAAGTTTTGAAATACTTTTAATTATTTTTTAGTACAGAGATATTAAAACCAGGGCTGTGAAGTCGTGATAAAAAAAAATACTCTGATTTATATTTACCCAGAAATTACACTGGGCTATACTTTATCTTTGATATATAATTACAATAATGTACGTGGACTGAGAACCAGGTATATTTACACATCTAGTATCACGTAGCAGCACATTTATTAGTGTGCCATAATCACAGCGGTTTTAGTGCTCTGAAAACTTAGATGGAATACTTTTAAAAAAACCCAAAAAAAAATATTTCTGAACAGTTGACTTTTCATGTAAACTAAATTTCCCCTTTTTACTGAAGTAAAAAATGATTCACATGATGAGAGGTTAACATGTTTATTGTGTTTATAACTATTGAGTTTATTTATTTATTTATATTTAACTAAAAGTAAATTAACGTGTTTTACTTCACATGCATCTATAACTCAGAAGCATATTTTTCTCCAATACAAAGCCAAATATACTTTCAACGTTTTTTTAAATCTAAAATAACAAAAAATTGAAGCAATTTATATAATCTTTCACTTATTTAAAGTAATGTTATAATCACATTTTATATTAGTCCTATTGCTTAGAATAATTCTATTGCGATTAGTTTCGGCGACACTATTTTCAATATGTCAGCAATGTACAAAGTTCTGGATTATTTTCATATTATATTTTACACCAACACTGGGTCAACAAAATAGTTTAAAAATCGAGAAAATTGGTGTATGAAAACCAAACTGAAATATACTTTTTATTATTATGATGTGATATTATATATTTATTAAATAATTTAACCTTGTTTAAATGAGATGAAGTTTTTACAGAAAGTGCACAATTAAGTCACACGTATTTAGAAAACACACTCCCCTTCGACAGTTTAACTAATATTTACACACTTTCTATATTTCATTTAAATAAATATTTTTTATCAGGAATCAGGTCACGGCCACATCCATCTGGTGAAGCTGACGAGACTTCTTCGGCTTGCAAGACTTCTTCAAAAAATGGATCGCTATTCACAATACAGCGCCATGATACTCACACTCCTGATGCTGTCCTTCACATTGGTTGCTCACTGGCTCGCCTGCATTTGGTTCGTCATCGCTGAGAAAGAGAGGTTGAGAAACGACAAAGATTGGGACTTAGGTATAAACACATATGGCAAGTTTTATTTTGTTCCAGGAACAATGGTTAATTTTGAGATCGACGCCGGAAATGCCAATAGCTGGTTTTTAAATACCAATACCAAAAAAGTGAGAATCCGAAAATTAATGTACTCTTGTAATAATAGCTTAATCTTATATATGACACTTTTATTATTTATCGTCTGAAATATTAGTTTTTTTTAAGTTACATTGCATTGTGATAAAAAAGGATTAAAATGTACAAATCTTTTGTATATTTTACATAAATTATATTTTCAACACCGGTGATGTATCCAAAAAAAACACTTGAATATCAATCCCAAATCTACCATTATCTTTATTATTATACTACGCAATTATTCTATTCATCGAATATAATAAATATTTACCTTTAATGTATGTACGTTTATAAAAACATGTTATTCATTACAACTTACAACGTTTAAAATGCAGTAAAATCAACAAGTATATGGGTTTGCTTTTGCTGATTATTTTGATTAAATCAATTAGAGTTTCCAACGTCAGTTCATTGTACAACTAGTGTCGCCACTTCTCTACGTATCAGCAAATAAATATTAACTATTTTTGCGATATATTAACGAGAGAACTAATAGTTAATTAATTCTCTTTATTTTATACTATCATATAACAGTTAAACTTTCATAAATGGCAACTTTAATTTTATCATATCAATAGTAATTAACATTAAAAATATAGCAACAACCGGTAAAACATTGTTGTTTCAAAAAACATATTACTCCAATATAAAACGTTTATTTCAATTTAACTTCATATCTAAGCAATGTTTTCAAATTCTCCGTTTGTTTATTTAATATACGTATTATATGTTACATTTTTTTAGATTAATTACTTTTACGCAAACTTCTTGTGACGATTTGCATAATAAGAAAGCAAACATTTTGAATTTCATTCTGTCGAAATTATTAGAGCTTGGTACGTGTATAGATAGCAATCTTAATGACATAAAAGTGTTATATTAAGCTACCTCAGGCAGTATCAAAAGTCTCTTTTAATCTTGTTTATAGTTTAACTCATGAAAATATCGACGCGATTTAATGTTAATCCTCCACATTGTTGGAGACGTAAGGGTTCGCGCCTTTGTCGACTGTTTGCAAGCCATTGTTTGTAGACAATATCCTTCACCAACCTACAGACTAGCGGCAACCATCTTGGTATTCTGCTATCACAATTGAAATAATAAAGCCCCCGCTTTAAATTTCCCAGCATCTCACCCAAGAAACTGATTTACTTGACGTTATAGACACTATATTAGACATGAATAAATACACTATTGAAAAATGCCAGAATATATTTTGTTGTACCACATTAACATTGAAATCTATACATTTGATTAATAGTGCAATTCATTTAAAAATAATATCATTAAAATTCAAAACCATCCTTTAAAAACAAGGAAGTTATAGAAAAGTTATTTGATCACTAAATTTCGATAAAGCATAACAAGATTAAATTAAATAAATCACAACAAATATTGTAACATATTACAAATTGACGTAAAAAAGTTAAATTTAATATTGACGGAACTCAACTATTCTTGTTACAATTGAGGCATAGTCATTCTTTTGTTTTTATTTTAGAACATATTTAAAATTATTATAGTTGCATACTAACACCGTAAAACATTTGAAAATTACTTTAAAGTCATCAAATGGCCGTCAATAACAAGATCAATATTTTTTCATCGAGTCATTGTTTCGTTTTGGAACATTGAACAGTTTTATTATACGATAATGTTGTTGACGTAGCTTGTTAATCATTAATATAAAATAAAAATTATACTTATTTTTATTGTCCTCATGACCGACCATGGTAACATGCACAAATAATTTCGCGTCGTCATAATTAATAATCAGTTCAAATACCGTAATGAAAATTTTCATACATTAATATTTCAAACGAATTATGGATTTATGATCAATACATGGATTTCTGTAACTAACCACTGACCACAATATCTCATCACAAAAAACTTACAAAGATTCAATTACTAATTCCTGCTTTTATATCTTTACTCACTCAGAAGACCGCGGTTGAGATATTCAATTACAATCGGTTCTCGCAAAAAAACAACTTATATTGGTAGGATTATGTGATCCGTATTGCGAGCGGATATGATCTTATTAAAAAAAAATACTTCGTTACGTTTTAACCGGCAGCTTCCACGACTTATGAAAAAGGATATCAGATTTTTTGTAATATGGTCAGCTTAAAACGCAAAAGCTTGTGCTAATTATGTTTTCTTGCTACCAACTTTGATGAGAAACTATTATTCTTCCACACTGTATTTATCTGATGGTGAAAAAATTCACGATTTACTTGAAAGCAATTGCTATGGAAGCCGTTGAAAGTTTTTCAAACAGTTTTGAAAGAAAAATTCTCTATTTAAAAAAAACCTACTAATGACATCTTAACTAAATCTACTTTCACATATGTTCCCTATATTTGTACACCTGAGAAATTCTCGTCAAGTTTTCCTTCTTTGTTTTATAACAAGCGAGTAGTATTTTTTTTAAATATGTTTTTATTATAAGAATCAAACCCATCGCTAATATTTGTTAGTACTTATAATCACACTTCCGAAGAGAAGAATGTGTTTTTACCGCCTGCCATTTGTATAATGCGAACTAGGGGTTTTTACACCGGTATTAACAAAACCGGGAGATTGCGGTATTTCAACTATTTTTCGATACCAAAAAACTGATATACGACATAAGATTTTTTACTAAACATTATTATCGAGCATACGACTTACACTGTTTTTCTTATTTGTCATTGATATCACATGTCGATATTTTATATAAAGGAAAGTGTATTGACTTATAGATCATTTTTTATGTATACACACTGTTTTGTGTCCTGAGTAAGTCAAGTAATATTCTTTGCAAAAGTATCTTTTGTTAAATTTTACTAAGTGCGCTGAGCTCTTTGTTAATTTAAAAGAAAACAATATTCTCAGATAAAATTAGTATATAACTACAATTTCTGACTTATATACTATATACGAAAGCATACGAAAGCAAAGACATTTTTAGCCATTTGCATTGATAAGTTTACGGTAAATTGCGGAGTGTTACATATTATAAATGTATTAAGTAACAATCTATTACTTATTTAAGTATTTCGTATGATAGTATTGCATAGGAGTGATTCACTCCTTCCCCAGAACACCGAAAATTTCTTTGAGATTAAGCGAGCCCTTCGCTGACGTATTGGCAGCCCGCTGCCCATTTTCGAATTCGCGCTTCAAATGAGTTTTGTTTTGTATTATTTTTAAATAACGGTATCGATATATTCAATCCCGGGATTAAATACAAAATACCGTATAGATAGATTCGTCCTGATTTGTTTCAATCACTAAAACCTGAGTTTATCGTAGCAACTGAAAATCTTTTTGTGTCTACAGCTTCGCCTGAAAATGTTTTTACAGCGCACAAGGGGTGAACAAAAGATAAAGCGGGTACGAGATTAACGGAGGCAAAGTATTTGTTATTCGTTTCGCAGTAAAATTTTGAATTTTGGTTTTTTCGGTTCATTATTATTATAATAAAGAGCACATAATACTAAACAAAGAAGCGTGTATTCATTGAAATAAAAAAAGCTTCGAATATAAGCTTTTCATGGCCTAACTGAATACATATCTATATGTAAGATATTCTCAAAATTTTGCTCGCACGCAATTAATAAAACATTTTTTTTTATTTTCACATCGAAAATAAAATCTTCTCGATGATGCTTTGGAAGACCATTGATTTATCTATTTTAACAACAATAAAGAATATTTAGTATTACAATAAATTTATCAATGGTACACCTATAAATACAATAAAAAAAATATCTGAAATAATTTTAAGATTGGTATTAAAGACAAAAAATAAATGTTTCCTTCAAAGTTATGTCACAATTATTTGAAGTGGAGTTTCTTTGCAGACAAAACAAGATATGGATGTGCATAAGAATCATTACAATATTTTCTACAGTACTGAATTGGCCTTTTTTTCACAATGCGTAAGTGAACATTCCTGCGAAAATGCTTCGAATCTTGATTTCTATCACTACGGGAAACAATTTGAGTATAATGATTTTAAGCCTGTTTAATTTGACAGAATAAAAAAAACCTTACCTTTCTAGCAGTTTCATTTGATTGTACACTTTAACAGTTTTTTCAGTACCATTAAACGTGAATTGACAGCTATCGACAAAGCACCAAAATAAGATTGAAATTCTTTTTATGTATGATAATTTTGATCAATAGAAAATACTCGTTTGACTAGACAGTTTGTTTAAGTGTTTCCCATCAAATCTAAAAGAATATACGTTTTTTTACGTAATACCCGATGATCAATTTTGTGTATCTAAAAGTACAAAATAATTAAGTATTGGTATTACTCTTCGCTGCAATCCAACGTGCATATCTCCAATGAACGTCAACGCGAGATAATTGCAAATAAAAAAAAAACAGCAATACACTTCAGGGTACATTTATGAGCCGATTTCGGTTTTAAACGAAACTTTTTCCATTTTTCACGCTGCGTGTGCTCTCTGATTGGTTGCAATGGATTCGGCCGATTTTGAATTGTACTGTTACATGAAGAAGGTGGGTTTTGAAAAAAGTTATTTCTGTAAGTTTAATTTTTTTGTAATGCATACTTGTTTGTATTTTTTTTATTATTCTATAGCAATAAAACCTTTTCATTTTATGCAGTTATTTACATTTGATAATACGACTTTACATCCGTCAAAAGACAAACATTGTTGTAAACATCAATAAAGCATTTTCCATAAAAACTTTGTTCGGACGAGAGCTAAAATTGTTTTAGCCTTCACTAACTCTGGGATTATTTATATTTAAGTGATTAAATATTAAGATATTATCGAGAAATTAAGTACCTATCTAAAAGAAGCTTAACGAGAAAATTGTGAAGAGATATTGACATCGATTGTGGAAAGGAAAATGGACGTAACCCACACATTGCAAATTTTACAGGAGGCACAAAAAACGTGTTTTGATGATTTTCGCAAATGATGAAATAAACACAACCTTGAAGTGCACGGAGACTTCTAAACTGGTGTTTAATTGACATGATCTAATATTAATTTAAGAACTAACTAGAACTATTAATAAGTCTTTTTTCTTGGTTTCAATTTTCTTAAGACAATCTTTTTTCAAACTTAAAAGCTAAATTTGAATACTTATTCGGCATATGCACCTTTCATCCTTTTGAAAGAACGTGTATCAAGTTAGATACATTGTGATAATCGAAAAAATCTGTTTAAAAAACACCGTGGGTTATGTCCTTTTTCCTTTCCAAAGTCGATATTTTAATAGTACAAATAAAAATACACTTAATCCTGTTAAGACTGTTTTTATATTATTTCATTGCCATCATCATCAACATGGGAACAACTAGCTGAAGTGGATTCGTCTACAAGAAACAAGTCCTTCCCTCCATCCATCCCTTTGTGTTTTTTTTTCAGTTGGGTGTTTTCAGCATTCAGCAGGCATCGTCAACTTCGTCCAGCCATCGAAGTCTTGAACTATCTTCGCCGTTCCATATTGATAAACGATATTTTCATAGTTAGATCATATTTTGCAGTTAGTGACTTCATAAACCTCGATTTTTATTTTCTTCTTTGTAATAACAAAGAAGGATTTATTCTATAATTTAAGATTTCGACTGAAGGTGCTTGGTGGAATTTCGTCACGGAATTTCGTCGGGTCGTTAGTGACAAAATCTGTGAGAATGTACATAGTTTGAACGATTCAAATTTAAGGATTTATTCCGTAAAGACAATTTTAATCGAAACTGACTTTACAATTGATACCTTTATAAGTGAAGTGAGCTAACTTATAAAATGTTTAAAAGTTTTTCATTGACTTTTAAGTACAATCACGTCTTTATTTGTTGTTTTGGTGGATTGCATATTTTTATTTTACGGATATAACACTATTACAATGTGTTTTATTTCACTTTTACATTACTTTACGACGTGTATATTACAACACATCTTACTTATATTTTTCTAAAATACCACATGGCTCACTTCACCTCTTATAGGCACAATTATTAGTGTATATTATTGCCACATTACATCCAAATATATTCATATGATTTTCACAATTATTCGATTAGTTAATACAACTTTTATGTGCATCTAAAATCTAAAAAGATAATGTCGTAAATTTGAATATTTGTATATTACTTGTTAAATACTTGAATGATGCCTAGTTTATGATACCTTAACACGAGGTTTTCCAAATTATCTTTGAATGCCTCGAATGGTTTTAACAACCTAAGCATTTGACTTTATATAATTATTATTGTATATAACTTACCCAAAAACATAAACAAGGCGTTTCGTTTTAATTTCAGTATTTGCGAAACGTTCCATCACATGCTTTGGAAGCCCTGTCTTAGTAAATAACATCAGCATAAAATCATCTCTATTAATGTACAAAAAAAAAACCCAAATATATCTTTACGCAGTAGATATTGTATATTATGTGGTATGGGTTTTCTGTGCCCAGTGACATTTAAAGACAGATTTGGCGACGAAAAAACGGTAAAGGTATGCTAACATTTTTTTTTATTTTTCAGGTTGGTTGCACAATCTTGCTGAGAGACTTAAAGTCTCCGTCTACAACGTGTCACACAGTGAAAGTTATATCACGGCACTCTATTTTACTTGTTCGAGTCTGACCAGTGTGGGATTTGGAAACGTCTCGGCGAACACGTCCAGTGAAAAGGTTTTCAGCATTTGCACCATGCTCATTGGAGGTAAGCAAGACGTACACAATATTGCTAGTAAAATATTACATCACTGTCATATTGAACAGTAACACTGTTCAATTCTAAACAGTGCCGTTCCTAGGATATGTGCTGCCCCTAAGCAGAGCTTAAAATGACGCCATTTTGGTTTTATGTGATTCGTATTGTATGTGTACCTTTTTGACAACGATCCTCACGAATAGACATAATACAAAAAACCCATATGACTGTTAAATAATTATCACAAAATACCTACTGCCTAGTTATATCTATTACAACAGAAAAATATATATCAAATGTACTTACATTATATAAGTATCAATACTTGATTTGGCATTTTTTGACATTGAGATATCATATTTATTTGAACCCAAATTCGTGTGGCAAAAATATTTAGTTATAAAAAAAATGGGTGACATTTGCCGCTCTTTTTGCCGCCCCTGGGCAACTGCCTACTTGCCTTTGTCCACGGGACGTCCCTGATTCTAAATTGTTGCGGGGAAATAACAAGTTCTGGTTTCGATTATTACTTGTATGAATACAAAAAAAGCTTTAGCAGTTAATATACACAACATTTTTAAGCCAAGTTATACACTTCGTTTCCAGATCAATGGATTAATATTATTTTATAATAGAAATGCGATAATTAATCCCGAATTGCCTACTAATCCGCTTATGTTTTCGATATTATAAACCCGAATATGTACAACATAGCGATCAGACTTGTACGTATGTAGGTACGGCGCTTAATTAAGGATACCGTTTATATTTATCAGCACCGCTTATAATAATTGTCTATGATTAAAAGATATGTAGGATCTGTAAGTCTGTAGTCTTTTACTTATTTTATTCAAGTGTGTCTCAACAAAATACTAGTATTATTAGTATTACGTACAGTGGTGGATTAAGCACTTTGGAGGCTTTGGGCGCAATAAATTTTGGAGGCCCTCTTTTTCGAATATCAAAAAAGTGTTACAAAACTCTTCGTAGAATAAGAATGAATATTGAAAACTGAAATTAAAATATAAAGATTTACATAATTTATGCTATTTTTGAGGCCCCTAAAATGTGGAGGCCCCGAGCGCGCGCCTCTTGCACTTGAGGGGTAATCCACCACTGATTACGTATATATTTAAGGGCATACTATGGTTTTTCTGACGGTGGCCTTTTTAAAAATATCAACTGAAGTGTGCTACCAAAATTCATGGTGATGAAAAAATCATTGCATATTATAATAATTAAATCCATGATCTCTGACAATACTTGTAAGATGGGCGCGTACATGAAAACCAGTATAATAAGATTTTTTTCTTATTCCAATAAATACATACAAAATACAATGTAAACTTTAAATTGAGGTGGCGATAGCTACAGTGTAGTTAAAAAAAGTTAGTCATGGTGTTATTAAATTAGCATTTTTAATAAAAAAAATCAACGTCTTCGATTTTGCAGTGAAGATCTATATACGCCAAAGCGTGTAGTTACAAAAGGCGACTGTAAACATTTCAATATGCGCCAAATAGTGTTATACGTTGCAAAAAAAAAAAAAGATTATTTTTAAATACAAACATAATTAGAACGTTTATTAGCTGATACAATGAAATAAAATTGTTTATACCTGATAACAGAATCATCATAAAATAGTTCAATCTATAATAAAATCGCTAATTAAGATTTGAAATTATTTTTTTTTTCGTAGTTTTGGAATCGAATACGCACATATTTTTCACGTATTTTGGCAAAATGTCGGTTATGTAACAAGACGCTTCAAATGCCTACTACTATTTTTTTTTTATTATTAAGACCTGAGATCCAAAATTACAATGAGTAGTAATGATTTTTTCAAAAAAAGTTTGACGGTAAAACATTAAAATATTAATTAATCTTAATTTGTAATAAAACTGACTTGGCTGTTACTTTAAATAGCACTTAAGCCGTTTCCATTATCATTTTAATACGATTTTTGATTAAGGAAGATTAGTATTAAAAATATATCCTTATTTCACACGACCAATATTTTCAAAATGTGATTTATTATAACATGTATTTTTCTCGTTCCGTAGCTCTGATGCATGCTGTCGTCTTCGGTAATGTGACAGCAATAATACAACGCATGTACTCGAGAAGATCTCAATACCAAAGCAAATGGAGAGATCTGAAGGATTTTCTCATCCTTCATCAAATCCCCAAAGAGTTGAAGCAGCGTATGCAGGATTACTTTCAGACGATGTGGTCTCTTAACCACGGAATTGACATGCACGAGGTAAATATATCAAAACACGATTTACATAAATACATATGTAGTATAAATACATTCAGTACATTCAGTGCTTTTTTTCCCATGTAACGCGGTGGAACGGCGTTCCGGCACCCTTTTTCTCGGCATTTTTAATGTTTCAAATCAAAATAAAATTTTATTTTCCTTTTTATTTTTTATACCGAAAAACGTTTGAAAGTATTCAATAATTATCTCCCAAAAAATTAATAATGATAAAAAAAAGAATTATCAGAACGAAGATAAGACATAAGCGATCGATGTATATTCAAAGGCGTTGGTATTTGTTATATCTATCTTTCCCACTCTTCCGATCCTAAAATTAATAAGGCAAAGCGAGAGCGATTAGTTAACCACTAGCCCTGTACTAGCCCTATCTTTATATCTGCACTCTCTTTAAAAAAGGGAGATTGACCAACTGACTAACAATCAGTTCTCGTAAAAAATGTTTAGATACCTCCATTAGGAAGCCATATTGTCCAAATTGAGAACGGACATGAATTAGAAAAAAAGCTTGACAAGAATTGAGTTCCGACACATTTTTTTTCAAAGAAAACTGTGTAAATTTATAGAAGTCTAGATAAATTTGTCTTTTAATTTTGCTCTAAAATGAGGGTAAGTCTGCGGATATATAAAAAAACGTTGGTAAAAAAATAATAATTTAAAAATTAAATAAAATTATGAAAGTTGCACTCAAAATTGATTCGTTATATTACCATATATTAAACTTACACAATCGGAGTGATTGATAAAATTTTACATTTGAATCATTCAAAGCTTTTTAAATAATAATTCAGGTTCGAAAAAAAAACAGTGAAATGTTCCAAACATTAGAATAATCGTTTCATTATCTTATGAAAAAAAAGTAAGAAATACATCAATTGCCTGAATACATCAAAAAATATTCTTAAAGTGTGTAAAACTAAACTAACAGAGAATTTATTAATGATTCAGTAAGAAAATATTTCGTCCAAATAAACTATTGACTGCCGTCGTGAATTGTAAATGATCTTGAAGTAAACGATTGCTTTGCAGCGCTACCATTTTGCGGTAACAATTTTCATTGCTGAAGATGAGCAAGTAATATCTTATATTACTTTTATATCATTACAGACTCTGAAAGAGTTCCCAGAGGAGTTGCGAGGGGATGTTTCGATGCACTTACACCGTGAAATTCTCCAACTACCCATCTTCGAAGCGGCGTCTCAAGGATGTCTGAAACTCCTTTCGTTGCACATCCGGGCCAACTTTTGTGCGCCTGGAGAGTACATGGTTCACAAAGGGGATGCTTTATCCTATATCTATTATATTTGCAACGGGTCTATGGAAGTTATGCAAAATGACATGGTTGTGGCCATTTTAGGTAGGTCTACTTCTATATTATAATATATACATACGATCATTAACAATTAAATCAATATCCGCTTATAAATATTTTTTATGTAATTTATGATGTATTATGTTTGTATTAATTTTACCAATTTAATAAAAGAATCTACTAACGAGAGGGTCATGTCTGACCAAAGACATTTCATTAGTTTCGAAAATTCTTTTACTGTTGTATCAATGTAGCATAGATATTTCATTAACTGTCGTCACGACAGTTAGTCTGAAGATGCTTCTAAAAAGGCAAAACACAATTAGTGAAATAATTATCAACGTTTATTTTTAAATTAAAAATTAATTTCTGCAAGGTTACTGACGAAATCATCGAAAATGAAAATTTGTTTGATTTCGAAGTCCATGCACCAGACTCGTATTGAGTATACTTGTACCAGACCAAGTAATTGATGACTTTTTACAATTATTTGTGGGGAATAATAAATTATCAAACTGTCTACATGCTAATGTTAATCCAAAATATGTATAATTATGCTCAAACGGTTTTTAGATATTGTTTTTTCGGAGGGGCCTGACAGGTGGAATAGCTTAGTCTCTCGTAATCTAAATCCGGCTCTGGATACATCTAATAAAGCGCCTTCGCAAATAGTTCATGAATAGCTTTAGAATTGAAACATGTGAAACCGGAATACATTTGCAAATCCAACAGTTTGAGCAAGCAATTACTCTTCCCTTGGGAACCTCTTCTATTTGCATTTGATTATCTCCAGAAACCATACTCACTTGAAAACTTCATTTGTAGAATCTCTTTCCGATGCCGCAACGATACTATTTGAGAAATAGCAAGCTTCATGGCGCTTCTAACTTACAGAACATCTTGTTGAATATTTACATGACATCAGCACTTGAAAAATGTACGATCTCATAGTAATAGATGAATAACAGAAGCCAAATAATAAATCATTATAATAATTTAACATGTATTTTTCATTTATCTGTCATAGCTTTTTTTAAAAAAAGAACAATTTATTTACCATTTTAATTTTTGAGTCATGTCAGAAATCAACATAAACTGTCAATAATGTCAATTTTTTCGATGTCTAGTCGCTGAAACAAGACAAAACATAGCTCTCAAGTACACACAACAAACCCTGGTTTACCTTAAATGTAAATGATTAAATGGATCCAAAGCAGTCTCAGTAAATGTATGAAAAAATGAAAAATAATAAAGATGAGGAGTGAGTGCTCTACAAATAATTAGCAATTGCGATGTTTACACTTAGTGACAACGAGAGTAACACTAAATCAATTAGGAAAAAATGGTTACTTTAGAAGAAAGTAAAAGTGATAAATATTTTTTTATTTTAAAAATGCCACATGTGTAAAATCAATAAATACATTTTGTCACAGTTTTTATTTATACTTTTTGCGTGCTTTGCCTGGAACACAATATCTCATATTATATAGACCATAAAACGAGTTTTGTGTTATCTTAGATATTCTAAAATCGATTCTCTATTTTGTAAAAATTTCGTACTTAAAATTATGCTTATTCTATTGGACCCTATTAACCACGTAAATCTAGGTTTGGGTGTATAATGATACAGACTTATTGTTCACCGTTTAAAATGAAACAAAGCAACATATTAATCTTAATTTTTAGGTAAAGGTGATTTGGTAGGAAGTGACATAAACGCGCATATCCAATTTAGTGGCTCCCACAATACAAACAATGGACAATTAGGAGGCGGATCGGGTGGTGCTCAAAATACTTCAGATGTTATTGTTAAGTCAAGCAGCGATGTCAAGGTACGAATTCATCTCTGGAAATAAACATAACTAGACGATCAACCCATTCAAATATTTAGGGCTATTTCATTTCGTTTACCCAGACAAAAAATATACAGTCATTCATATAACCCGCCAGAAAATAGTCACTACGGCGACATCTATTAATTTGAAAAATCGTTAATTGAAAATATGCGTTTATAAAATCTAGTTGAATAGAACTTCAAAAACAGCCATTGGGATGCCTCAATTGTGATGAAGGCATTCCTTATTATACTATTTCAATTAAAGTTTACACTATATAATGACCAGGAATTCAGTGGTGTGTTTAAAAAGCGACCTTTTATTTTCTTAAAATAAATTGATTCATTTTAATGAAGACAACTTATTTATTCTTGAAAATTATACCAAACATAACAGAATAAATTATATTTTTATAAAACTTCGTCTAGTGGTATTTTTGCAAACAAAATTTATTTAGAATTGCAACAAAATGGTGTGGATCTGAAGAGACATCTATAATTATTTAAATATCCGAAACTTCTCAATATGTACTACCATTAAAATTGCAAATAGTTATGTGCAAATATATTTTTTTAAATGCCAACTTTTTAGTTATTTAATCATTTATTATTATTTGATGTGTGTATATGCTTCCTGGTATTTCAAGATTTGTGTAAATTAATGTATTCCTTTTTAAATGAAAACTAATTTGAAATTAAATAACGTAGGTGTAGTTTGTATCTTTTCTTTTGCATTAGTATTGATAGACTTTATTTATTTCAGGCTCTTACCTACTGTGATCTTAAGTGTATTCACATGGGAGGGTTGGCAGATGTTTTACGATTGTATCCCGAATATCAACAAGAATTTTTGAATGATATTCAACACGATCTCACTTATAATTTGCGAGAGGGCTATGAGGCAGAGGTAAATATTTTTTTATAAACCTAAAAATGTACTAGCTCTTAACCAACAATAATATTTAAAATAATAATTTACCATTATCATGAATTAATGACACTGGATTATTATTGTATTTTATTAAGTTTACTTTTAAAATATGAGAATAGCAAGCTGATCGATGCCTTAATGTATTTATTGCAACCATGTCCGCTGATATGAAATCCTAACAGAAGTTATCTCAAAAAGAGTTTTTCTAAGACCACTTAAAAGTCATTCCATCAAACTTTCTATTTCGGAAAGAGTATGTATAAAAGGATAGGACTAAAACAGGGCTGTGATTAACTAATCATTCTTGCTACGCCTCGGTTTTATCCATGACTGAAATCCTTAAGCGGATTGAAAAATTAACCTATGTACTTTCCGTGCTGGTATTCAAACCTGGGAAAACCGAACCGAAGTCAAATGATGTTCACCCCAACTCATCTTATATAATATTATTAATTGGTTATTTCTTTCTGGCTGTTTGTAGCACATATTTCCCAACTCTAATAAAATATGTTTTATTAACATTACAAGTTTACTATTTTAACATAAGTTAAACTAGATTTGGCATTGAAAAAAATACTGAAGGCTGTTTTAATATACGTATGTATATTTATTCTAAGGCTGAGTCTGAAGGAAACGGCATACCTACGTTAACGCTGCCATCCATATCAGAAGACGATGAAAATGCACCTGATGAAAATACGCCACTATCACCAGCCAAGAAATCTCCTTTACATCAGACCTCTGGCAGCCCTAGACATCCTAAGCTGGGTACAAGGTAAGACAACCGCTTTTTTTATAGCAACAGTAAAATTAAATACTATTAGCTTACATGTATAATTTCCATATCACTCTGTGTCATTATTATCATCCCTTGTTTACAGAGTTGAAGAACTACGAGGCCGCTCTAGATCAACATCTGGTCAGGGTGCGGCTACTCATAGAGAAATAAGAGAAAGAGTTGAACGACAAAGGTCTGTTGTAGTTCCACTTCCTCAAAGAGCCGATTCACTTGAAGGGCTTAATCTTGAGGTTCACCATACGAGATCGTCCGTAGAAAGACTGGACACTCAGGTTTCAAGCCTTCACCATGATGTAGCCACTTTGAGCATGGAGGTAATAACCTGCATAATAGTAATTTCTATAGTATTAGTTTATAGCAATGTATTTTATTATTAAAAAACAAATAATTCTGTTTATAAATCAGATGTGCCTACATATCTGACAATAATTTTATTCTTAAGTGAATCTGACAGTTACAGCTTTTGGCTTAAGCAGAATTCTGTATTTTAAAATGAGTTTTCGGATGGCGGAATTAAAAATAAAAGAACACATTCACTGCTGATGAAAGTTACTAAATGTCCTGAAGTTAGAGACAAAACTACTCATTAATATACGTCTTTCATCAACAATGATTCTTATGGACCATTGGAGTACTTAATATTCAAAGAGCATGTTCGCAACAAAAGCTATTACCTTTCACATCATTTACCTGAAAAGTAGATACTATAGTTGATACTGTGCTTAGCATGACAGTGTAAAATATATATTGATAATAATGCTAATTATTTAGATGATATTTTTACACAGTATTGAATTTTTCGAAAGCCCCCATTCTAAAATATGCGCTTACTTAACGTTTGTTTTGGAACCCAAAAAGTCTTACAACCTTTCAACTGTCATATTTGTATGTAACTCAGACTCATTATGAACAATACAAGCCACAGATTAAATTATTTCATATATTTATGTAATCCTTAAGCTGTCCTAAAAGTTTTTTTATTTAAAATTACCAGGTAAGAAACGCCATTCAAGCTCTTCAAGAAATGACCACTCCAATGCACTGGCATGCAGCACATTCCAATCCAAATCTTCAATGGACCCATGGCGTAGTAGGTGCAATTGGTGCACCTCTCGCACGAAGTTCCTCTCATCCTCCAGAAATGTTCTGCTGGGAAGATGAACGTACCCACGAAGGCCACGGTATCCGAGTCAACAGGTCAACCCAAACTGAAAGTGACGACCTGTTTTTGATACCCTCTGTCACACAATACATAGCTGAGAACCCAACCACGGTCATGCTGCTTCTCGGCCTTGACCCTTCGGAGTTTTCTTCACCTATGCTGGATGACACCAGGCGAACGCTCTGCAGCATAATTGAGATGGAGAATAATGATATCCAGCCACTTAGCACAATTCAAGAAACTTCAAGCCAACAGGCGTCGTCTGAAGATATATCTAGTAGTTTTAACCCTGTTATGAAATTAAGTTATGAAAAATTAGATACGGATACGAAAAAGAAAACTGGTGACTTCAGAAGGGAAAATTCACGTGAAAAGAAAAACGCTAACCTTCGGAAACATCGATACTCAGCAGGAGATTTAGATGGAGAATCTGAGAAGTTACTCCCGGATACTGCTACCATTCCTGCCACTCGTAGTTTAAAATTTCACCCCTCTGAGAGTTGAATAAGTTACTAAGTAGCTTTTTCCAGTCAATTTTAATCAGTTACATTTCAATTACAAATGACATTTTCTTCGTTTCTATTGAAAGTTTCAGATACATGGTTGTATATTATTATAGTTTTCTTTTTGATGTTGCTTAAATTTAAAATGTTATGTAAATATTACATCAGTAAATTAATAATAAAGCGGTGTTAATGTGTTCGCCCGACAGACAGAGAATAAAAAATGTATTGTTTATGAAAATTTTAGGGAATTATCTAAGTACAATAAAGTAAGTTAACCTTCTAAATGTATATTATGTAAAGAAATGAAATGTGGATAATGATATCAATTATTTTCGATAATATTGATTTTATTCACAAGATCTTGTCGCTGGTCGATGAAAGCATATCAATGTGATGTTTAAAAGTGTAGTGCCTCGAAAGAAACCTCCGAAAGACAGACAGTTGTTAAGCGATGATATTTCAAAATGTGTTATCGCGGAGGTGATTATTTTCAGATAAAGAGAACAATCATTTTTTTCTAATAGTACTATAATATGAAATATATATAAAAGAATATATATATAGTACTTCATTGTATGTTAAACTTGTGTTTTATTCATTTTCCCGTTCTTCCTTACATCCTATCGGATTGGATTAATATTATACCTGACATGCACTAAAGATCAATTTATGAATTACTATTAATCCATTCTTCAAAGGCTTTTTTGTTGTTTAACCTGTAATCACCAATGTATTTATAATTTTATGGCATTTCGGCAATGTTATTATTATGTTGCTGAAAAGATCAAATAAACATAATTTATGTCTCTAAAATAGAAAGAGTAACACTAGTTTTTGAAAAGATGAAACATAATTTTAGTCCCTTTTTAAAATGTGCTGTAGTTGTGTAGGCAATCTGCGTTTTCTTGGAGTTGCACTTTACAAAATAGTATTGAAACAAAATTATGATTTTCTACGTTGAAAAATCAATTGAAAAAAGGATGCTAGATAGAAAATATGTGGAGTTCGCACTTACGCACTTGACCAAAAATTTTGACCTGGATTCCATCCCAAGGGTGAGACTTCCACCCTCCCAATCATAAAATGAACAGGGCAATGCTAGAGTGATAAGTTAACCACTAGTCATGTCTTAGCTTTATCCTTCTATAAAAGAGAGGTCGAGCAACTATAACAAGCAGTCCTCGTAAAAAAACTTCTTTTGAAATGCCTCAATTAGGAAACCATATGCTTCACATTAAGAACGTACATGGATTAGAAAAAAAAATCTTTCATAAAAAGCTTGACAAGAAGAAAGTTCCAGCACATTATTTAAAAAAAAAAAGCAATGCACATATTTATGACTTGGGTATTGCCCCCTGAAACATTCAAATTGCCCCTCAGTGTGACATATGCCTAAAGCAGACGTGGTGAACCTGCGGCCTTTTGGCCACTCTGGTCCAGCCTTCTGGCCAATTCTGCAATTCTCTAATTCGTAAATTCGGAAAAACGAGGTTTGGAGATAATCTGGGGAAAAAGTAGGGTAAGGGATTGAAAATTAATCAATCCCTTCCTAGTCAATGTTTACTGCGGCCTTATGTCGAATTAGAAAAATGAATGCAGCCTTTAGAGAAGAAAAGGTTCCCCACCTCTGGCCTAAAGTATATTAGTCTATGCGTCCCACGTTGGAAAACACTGAAATGATACAGGAGCAGTATAGTTTGCTATATCAAATCAAATAATAACAGTTCAGACACCTTTGAAACATTCATTCTTAAATGGTACTATGAATGTAATTTTACCATGTAATCCATGATAATATTTGAAACTGCAAACATTGTAGTATCTCTTGCAAACTAAATTTGATTATTGAATTCATAATTATTAATGGCAGATAATCAAAAAGTAGATAATGAAGAAATAGAAAAATTGTAACACAAAAAAACAGTCACAAAGTCCTTGATACTTTGTGATTTCAATTTTGCTCACGATAATACTTCTCATAAATCAAATTCATATCAACCGGTAAAAATCAAATCAAATTTTACTTACAAATTTGCGCAGTTTCAATAATTTCATTGATACACATAATAATTGATTTATCGCTAAAGTTGCGTTTCTACCTCACTTGTTTTATTTTTTATCGAGTCTCGTTCAAATTTAATAATTTAAGCAAAATTCAACATTGTAGTTTTCATTCATTAAGTACATAATTTAGATTGATTTTGTCAATTAATTATAATTTTCAGGAAATGTTTTAAATTTAAGAAAATTCAAGAAATTTAACCATCGGCGATAAGTTTGTTATTATTATTACATTTTGGGACATGAAAAGTTTTACTGAAACTCTCATTGTTATATTATTATTTTTATGGTGAACGTAACTTGTATATATACATATAAATAGAATTATTATCATATTTTGACTAACAGACTTTGATGATAATGTGCTGTATGGATAGTATTTTGTAACATGTTCGTCGATACAGAATACCTATTTTTTATTTAAAATCATAATATGTCTATGGTATATTCGAAATAAAAGTCTATGCTCTAACCAAATAGCGGGAAAAAGAAATTAACTGTCAGAATAATTTAGAATTAACCATGAACCAACGCAGTGTGTAATTTAATTGTGTCTGTGAAATATAATTGTATTACTTTTTTTGCAAAACAATAAGATTTGAAAATGTCATTTGATAGTGGCTTGCTTCCAGATCTACTTCCTGTATATTACAATTGTTTCTTTCCAACAAAGATATTTTGCCGCTGGCTCAGTTGTGGATGTTCACCTCAACCACTTTCAAACCGTGAACTATCAGTTACCCTAGCGGACGATGTTTACATAAGATATCAGTCAATTTCAAATCCCAAGGACCTTGCAACCTTGTTTCAAAAGAAATGCCCTTTCAAAATAGACATCGGTGCCGTATACAACAGCAAGTTAGGCCATTTCTTAACGTATTGTAAATATGATAAACACAATTAAATTTAAATGGAATTTACTATTTTTTTTTTTTATTAATTTCAGGCCTGCTGTGGCAAAAGCAGATGCTGTTGTTATTGCAAGAGAGCTGGTGTTTGATATAGATTTAACCGACTATGATGAAGTCAGAACTTGTTGCCAAGGAGCGGATGTCTGTGACAAATGTTGGAAGTTTATGGTTGTTGCATGTCAGATACTTGATGCAGCACTAAAAGGTGAAGAAAAAAATCGATCAATTAAAGTTTAATTTGTGCCATGGCTTAATTATATCTCAAGATTATATGAACCTGTTACCCACGTAAATTGAAAATATAAACGGTTTATTGTTAAAATTTTCGGTAAATTTGACTTTCAGCATGCCGCGATTATTTCGGCGAAAAATTTACAATGTAGCCAAAAACAATGCCATGATTTAAAATCATTTTTTGCAGACTTGATAATCGCAATAAATCACACATTATTATAAATATCACTAATTAATTATGCCGCCTGTGTGGTCGAGTGGTCAACATTGTTGGCTACCGCTACGGAGGGCACGGGTTTGAATCCCGGTACGGGCAGTTTTATAAATTGATTTTTCAATCGATTTATGAATTTCTGTTCAAAGGCATGGCTGTATGTGATGTCTTGAATTCCCCCCTCCCACCCATCCTATCCTATGAACGGGGCGTATAGAGAGCGATTAGCTAACCACTAGTCCTGTCCTTGCCCTTTCCTTCTATTCCTACTCTCTTTGGAAAAAGAGAGGTTGAGCAACTGAGTAACAAGCAGTTCTCTTAGAAACATTTCTGTTGAGATAAACTCCATTAGGAGTCCATATGCTCCACGTTGGGAGCGGACATGATAAAAATAAAAAATAAAACTAACAAAAAGTATATGGGTTTTATAATACGAGCTATTTTTGAGGCCCTTGAGATTTGGAGGCCCCAAGCGCGCACCTCTTGCGCTTATGGGGTAATCCGCCACTGTATATGACTGTTGACTAGTAATACAATAATGAATTTTCTTTAATTCTCTTCAACAGAAGACTTCGCATTTAGCAGTGTACTGTGGGTCTATTCTGGACGACGTGGAGTGCATTGTTGGGTGTCAAGTGCTGAAGCAAGATGTCTGACATCTGCTGGCCGTGCAGCTCTCGGAGACTATTTGTCAGTCATAGTGGGCGGTGATATGCAATCAAAAAAAGTTCATTTCTTAAGTGATAACATACATTCCAGTGTCAAGTAAGTAATTTTAATATACAACACCAAGAACTAGCATATGTCTAGCTGACTATTAAATTTCTCTCAACTTGTCAACAGATGATATCTCTAGGTCTAATTTGGATTACTGTCGGCAAGATTCTTCGTATTAGGTATAACATAGCGAAAGATTCATACCAGGGGTAGAGAACCTTTCCATTTCTGAAGGCCACATTCATTTATCTGATTCAACAGGCTGCAGTAAAGAAAACGTTGACACCCCCCCCCCCATTTTTTTTCGACTGTCGAACATAATGGGTTGATTATGCTCTTTTTCCAAACGCTTGCGTATAATTTTTTGATCAAAGTGAATATTTTGATCAAGTCAAAAGGCCGCAGGTTCCCCTCCACTGGTTTATACTATGAAAGAAAGTACACAATATTGCCATTTATCATTAGGTTTACATTTCATTTAAAGATATATTAAATGAACAGGAAGCCGCCTGTGTGGTCAACGTCGTTGGCTTTGATTACGGAGGTCACGGGTTCAAATCCCAGTACGGACAGTTTTATAAATTAATTTTTCAATCTATTTATGAATTTCTGTTCGAAGGCATGGATTGAATTCCCCCATCCTATCCTATGAACGGTATGGAGAGCGACTAGCTAACCACTAGTTCTGTCCTAGCCCTACCCTTCTATTCCTACTCTCTTTGGGAAAAGAGAGGTTGAGTAACAAGCAGTTCTCGTATAAACACTTCTGTTGAGATAAACTCCATTAGGAGTCCATATGCTCCACGTTGGGAGCGGACATGATAAAAATAAAAAATTAAATTGACAAAAAGTATATGGGTTTTATAATACGAGCTATTTTTGAGGCCCCTAAGATTCGGAGGCCCTAAGCGCGCGCACCTCATTCACTTATAGTTTAATCCGCCACTGATTAGGAATCATATTTCTTATAGTAATTGAACGGATAATTAGTTTGAGTTAGCATCACTGCTTTTAATTTATGATATATAAGAATTTTATTTAATTATTATTATTCAACAATGCCTGCTTCCAATGTGGAGTATATTGACTCCTAATTGAGTGATTATCTTGGCAGAAGTTCCTTCATGAGAACCGGTTGTTTTTCAGTATAATTTATTTATTTTTTGAATGGGGAACTCTGAATCTTTGTTTTAGATAAAATACAAAAATATATGCAATTCAATGGATCTTAAAATATACGCAAATACTACACATAAAATTTCAAGTCAGACCATTCGTAAATGCTTAAATCGGTGTCACCAGTTTTTTTAATGACTGTAGAATCTTTAATCACGGAGGTCCTAACCATTTAAATACACACAGATTGAAAAATCAAGTAATAAAATAATTGTACCCGTTGAAATCTGAGGGACTACTCACCTACCTCAAAGTTACTGCCGAATTCATCGAAAAAACACAAATAAGTAACATTGAGTAATATGCCTAACCTTTTGTATTTCAGGCGTGCTCATAAAATAGTAAACACACATTTTGAAGGTATTCTCAGTGATCAACAGTTTATATCGACCCCAGAAGGCATGGCCAAATTTGTAAAACTTATTCCTGACGAAACTCTCTCAGCAAACGTTCAGAAATGTCTCTCCGATCTGCCACCTGATTCCGCTGTGAGATGGACAGCATTCGTTCAACTTTACAAGGCATATTTGAATGAAGTAAGCATACTTTTATTTAAGATAATCGTCTAATATAGTATGGGTGACCCAGTTTTTGAACCCTTCAGGCGGAGCGACCTACTAACACCGTATCTAATAAGTGATCATGAGAGTAATAATTTAAAGCCTAAAATAATTTGTATGAAAGGAAAACAAAATGGATAGATATTAAAAGACACATGCAATTATTGTTGCAATACAACAGGCAACAACTAAGAATGGCTACGAGGTTGACGTCTAGATAGAAAATGAAAAATTCCACAACTCAGTATTAGGAATATTGTAGCAGAAAATGACTCAAACAAAAAATACTTCCTGGAATCGACGTCACCTACACACAGATGAAAGAAAAAGTTTCTAGAACATTATTTAAAAGTAATGATAAATTTGTTTACCTTACAATTTTAACTATGCATTTTGTCATTTAAAAAAAAAAGCATTAAATTCTTGAAATAGTAATTATTATTCTTCTCAGATTGACCGTATAAAAAAAATATATTTTTTAATTTTGTGTCTAGCAATAGTACAAATAACCAGAATATAAGAAAAAACCTAATTTAGTAAAAGTTACCTCACTCCACAAAATATTAAGCTTTCTTTTCTATTTATTGCAGCATGGTAGTAACCGAAAGTTAAAACACCTCGTTGAAGAAATACAACTACAGTGGTGTTACCCCAGGCTCGACATAAACGTCACAAAGGGCTCAAACCATTTACTGAAGGCCCCCTTTAGCATACATCCCAAAACTGGAAAAGTTTGCGTGGTGTTTCGTCTGTCGCAAGTGACATCTTTGAAACCTCACAGCGTTCCTAACTTGGATGATCTACTCGATGACCAGTTGCCCAATCACCAACGAGCAAAAACTCTTATGCAGGATTCAGTCTCTGCGTTTCAAGATCATGTTTTCGCTCTTGAAAAGGAAGAGGCGATTAGAAGACGAACTAATGGTGAGCTTTATTGCAAGTTTACTTTTGATTAGCTTGATTTGATACAATCCAAAGTTGAACTCGGTGTGAAAAGGCAATATTACAAAAATTAAATTGACCGATTTGATGATATAGTAAGCATAAGTGTTATTTATTCTAAAGTGCATGTATTTCCACCAAGAATTAACAGTTGACACCACAAAATTCATTATTGCTGGTTTAACAAATTTTCTACGCTACAAAACTACTGGTCTAATAATTTTCAAATGTCCATTTTTCTCTATCTTATTTATCATAATCAAATTCTACCCTAGTCATCCAGCCTGTGTCTATTTTAATATACAATAAATATTATCGTGCATCATAATAGCATTTGTTTTTGAGGCATTAATTTGCCATCAAAATTTTTCATCCTCGGTTGGAGTTGGTTCGTATGTTATCCAACAGAAAATCTTTTGAGTAATTCAAACAAATCACATGTCTGGCCGGCATAAAAAAGAAAGTAATTAATCCAATTACTAAAGATGAAAATCCTTGAAAATTATTGTTCCTCAATGTTGCTACTTTTCAATTGTGACTTATTTTTTTTTCTGGAACTGTGACAATTATGGGATTATTAAGTAGTCTTCAAAACAAATTAGTTTAAATTTAAATGATTTCGTATCATTACATTAGCTTCTTGTAAATGGTTTATTAGCAAAAGTCAATTTATAATATTTTCAATAAAAGCTAGGATTGTTTTTATACTAAACCAAGTAAAACTGTTAAGGGTGTAACAAACAATTCATTGTAAGAGGTATTCAACATTTTCATGATATTCAATTTAGTGTCACTTATTCATATTTTGTATCATATCTGTAATTCCCTTTCATATTTATATTACTAATTGATTGTTACACCCTCAATAATTTCGCATGGTTTAGTATAAATAACCCTTCTTTTTTGTATATTTTTTATCCATCTCCCCTCCCAATGTGAAGCATATAGCCTCCTAATGGAAGTAACTCAACAGAAGCTTTTTTTCTACGGGAACTGTTTGTTGTCACTCAACCTCTCTTTTCCTAAGAGAATAGTAGGGATAGAAGGATAAGGCTAGAAAACAGAACTAGTGGTTAACTAATCGCTCTTGCTACTCCCAGTTATTGAAGGATATGAAGGGCAGGAGGGAATTTTTAGACATCACAAACACCCACGCCTTCAAACATAAATCAATCGAAAAAACGCTGTTCGTATGGGACTCAAACCTGTGAGATCCGGCACGGAAGCCAGCAACGCTAACTGCTGCTAACATGAAGCTATCACCTAATTTTAAAAGATTATATAACAAAAATTCATTGCTGTTTTTGACCCTATTATAATGGAGCTTTACCAAGTAAATGCCAACTCAATCCACTCATTTTTAATATTATTTTATAAACTTTCTTTTTTTTCGCAGCTGAGGACAGCATAGAATTTTGATAGATCATCTCGCAGTCTGGATAAATACAAATAATGGAAAATATTGCTACATTCTCTTCACCCATAATTTTATGTAGTTGTAATTTATGAAAATGTAAAATTATTCTGTCAATAAACTATATTACTTTTCAATATGTCTTCAATTTCTTTAGTGTCAGTTTATTTATGTAACGATTGATTGAATAGGTCAGATGATTCACATCCAAATATGTTTTTGCACAGAAACCATACAAGCGGTAAAAGTGTTTGTAATACAATAATTGGCTTAGCTATTCGAAACCTCGGTGTGAAAATAACCTCAGTCATCTTTTACAAAAGCTACCATGCACTTCAATTATCACAGTACGTGGCCTATACTATGTTTTATATGTAATAAATATCTATCGTCGGTGGATAGAATTATGTGCCAACTGTCTATCTTCTCAATCAATTACAGGAGTCACCTAAAAATATAAACATTACAGTAAAAAATTTATATATAAAATAAAAGTAGACTTACAAAAAGTGGGTGGCAATTATTGATTATTCAAATCAATATCTTGTGATAGTCTAATAAAGTATTGTGGAATCTAATTTCTAGTTCTCCGACTCAATTTCATGGGAATGTTGATATTATTTAATATATTCACAAAAACGTACAGATTTTATTTACATGGAAATAAAAGAAAAAAATGCGCTCTCTGAATGAGTGAGCACTTATGGGTGTATATAGGATTGAATGCTTCCTTCGTTTTTAAAATAGTTCACAAAACTGGCAAATAATACACAAGAACTTAGTCATCAAAAACAAATTTCCTAAATTTTTGACAGTTTTTTACATGTAGCTTTGCCGGTTTTTGTTATCGTATATTTTAAATGGTATCATTAACAGGTCCCTAAATATGCCTTGTTAATGGTTTTGAATATATGTAGAATGCAATCAAATCACATTTTTTAATATTAGTGCACTGCACAAATTGTGTTCTTGGAGGTTTTTATCCCTACTTAAATGTGACAATCTTTGATTTAATTGTATATCAGGTGCTTTATGTTAGAATAAAGTTCCAAAATTGTGTCTAAAAAAAACACATTTACATGTTATTCTAAATTTTTTAATATCATCACAAAGTGTGAAAACATATTTACCAACAAAATAGTATTAATGACTATATATTGAAAAACATAATTTTCGCACCATTTCACTGTACCAACTTGCCTCGCTCCAACCCTGCCTGTTATAAATCATCAGCTTTTTTGATAAAAGATTTAAAATTTTGAAAAAGAGATTTTCCTGAAAAAATAAGCAAGGTATTACATTTACTTTTTGACAACCAATATGAAATAATAGAGTCGGTATCATCTCCATAATTAAAACAATGCACAAACAGTACTCTATCACCGAGCCCCGCTCAAAAAAAGTACAACGTTACATGGTAATAATAGTAATCATATAGTGTAAACTTATGAAAATTTGCTTGTTTGCCAGTTGGTGCATTATGGTGGTTAACAATTTTAACAAATTCTAATCAACAAGAATTATGTGGATCACTGAACGGACGCACAATCTATCTTCAACTCGGAGAGCATGGAAAAATTCTGCATCGTAACCAGGTATGATCACACTTCGTCAGCTCTTTTATTGCATATAGGCTATGACAATTTTTTTCTGAATGCCACAGTATTTAGATGTCTGAAATTTGAATAGCTCATTAATAGCCGAATCTTAACAGCTTAACGACCGTGGACGCGTATTCGAGTCTTTGAAAAACAAAGGTTGCTGGCCGGCGAGCGCATATATGTATAGGCGAAGTATCTGGTAGCTAAGAAAATTAAATTTTGTAAAGATATCTCAATTTGCTTACAAATTATAGTGAATTTAGTAAAATTACAATTTTTCGCAAAATTTTATTTCGCCAGGTGAAATTTTATAAAAAAAACATGCGGTCGTTCAGCGGTTGAACCAGAATATATTCTTAGAAATTCATTTTAAGTACTTACATTATGAAAATTATCATTGTGTTTTTGGTGTGAAATTTCTTTATTATGCATTCCACTTTGATACAAGGGAATAATTATTATTAATAAGCTCACTACGACATTTTTAAAAAATACAAACGGCTTCAATAATGAAATTTTTCTTTTTTAGACTTCTCTGGAATATCACCCAGCCCATTGTGGAGTTGAACTCGTCACTTGCCCATCGTGTTCAATTCAAATAACAGTAAATCATCTCCAATTACCTCAAATATGCTCTGAAAAAAAAGCTGGTAAATAAATAACTTTATTTCATCAACTTTCTTTTTGTAAAATGTCTGTTTCTTTAATTGAGCATATCGTATTGTGAATTTCAGCAAATGATTCCACGGGCAATAATTGCAATTGTGGAAGTTTGGCAATATGGGAACCGTCTGGACACACCGGTCCTACACATCTGTGCAAGCTGTCAACTGAAAACATATTCACAAGTTTTACTAGATCAGTTGGGATATCCTTTGAATCTGTCGGACAGAATTCGACAGGGTCATTCTCATTATCTTTTATCGCCCAACGTGAGTCAATATTTAATAAAATACATGAGTTATGATAATATAATCTTGTTTAAAAATGGATACTTTCAAAATTAAGAGCAGACATATTTACTGTTTTGTCACTGTAAAAAATAATATTCACATAAAAATCCAGTACATCATTTTCTTGTTTTAATTCTTATACAAAGTAATTTGCAGAAAATAAAAGATGAACGATTCTTGATAGTTTCATTTATATGATCTAAATTTAAAAAAACAATTCTAATTTGAAATTTAATGCTAGCTTGACTGATTTCAAAATTAAGCCAATAATATCACCAAATAATAAATACTGTCAACTCTTAGCAAAAAGACATTTTTAATAAAGACAAGAAAGAAAGTTTTTCTCATTACTAGACTCAGTTTATAGCCCTTACTATGAGCCAAAGTAATACTTGGGCTATTTAATATAGAAATAGAATTAATGCGAAAAAGTTGTGTTTTATTTTTTTAATTTAGCTGAAGGTCTTTATCACCTCAGATTGATTTCAAGTAGTGTAAAAATGAGGGTAAATAGATGAATTTTATCATATAACACTTTTTAGGAATTCACAGTTGATATATTATTAATATTGTATTTATTCAAATGATACATAAAATATTTTTTAACCAGGAAACCAAATTATTGTGAATGGCATGATAGGCCAAAACGGTGAGATCAGTTCACCAAATTTTCCATCACTTTACCCGCGAGACTTTGGTATTGAACATGTGCTATCTTGCATGAGTGAAAATTGCACCATCGAACTCCTGTTCACCGATTTCCTCATCTCGCCCTCCTCTATTATGGAGGTAAGAAATAGGTATATCAAATTAGAACACTTTACAGGCTGATGAAATATTAAATTAGACCAGAATATTCTTTTACATTCCTGTTGTTTTCAGTTCTATGATTGGGACGGCAGACCGCTACAGCTAGTCTCAGGAATCATAGCAAGACCTCCTCCAATTTATTCGACCGGACCATCACTAACAATAAGGTTTTTCGGTAACGGCGGAACTTCTTTGGGCTATAAAGCAAACTATCAATTTAGAGTGAATTCAACAAAAGATCAAAGTAGACCACACACGGGTCAGTTTAGCTAAGTTATTTTAATAATTGTTTTACTAGGAACATTATTCACTGTTTATCACCACCAAAATATACATTGAAATTGAATCCATGGGACCCATTGATTTAAAAGATCATTAACCTTAAAAAATAATAAGAGTGGGAAGAAATAAAGTTTTATCTTATATGTAGTGCTATTCCCGCATGCATAGCACTTATTTTGGATGATCTGAATACTCAAAACATGATTGTGTATTTCAGACCATTCAAAATAAGTACTTATAAGTACACGCCGGAATAGCTCTACTGGAATATTAAACAATTTCAAAGCTGCACTGATTGTTGAAATGTGTAATAATTATTGTACTAGTTTTTACACAAAAAGTTAGGCTCTATTTCTACCCAACCCTGTTTCTGCAGTAAATGTCTTATGAAAATAACTTAATTTGTTTCTCATAACATAGTTATAGAAAAATATTTAATAAAACATAGTGGAGTATTAATACTTTGTTGGACAATAATGATCACTAGAAAAACAGTAAAATTATCCATCTTCAAAGGACCACTTGTCATAAATATCTTTCCGATACATTAAATATTGAGAAGTGTATCGTTTATAAACATGTATTCTTCTTTATAGAGTGTGGTGGTGAAGTAGACAACCTCGGCGGCACTATATTCATGACTGGTCTAACAGGGTATTATGACTGTATATGGACAGTACAACCGGCTCAAATAATATCGCATTTTAAAACTCATATCTACCTTAAAGTCCTTGAGTACGCTGATGAAGGTAAATACCACAACTTTAATTAACTTTCAACGAATACATTATAACCTATATCAATAACCAGATAACATAATATTATACTCGTAGCAAAAACTATTAAATAAAATCTATTGTAATTTGAATCCTTCAAATTATGTACACTCCCACAGATTTTGTCACTAACGACCCGGGTTTCGCCTTTCGGCATCTTCAGGCGTTCAAGCGCACGGATGAACTTGAACTGACAAGTTCAAGTTCGTCAGTTCAAGTCAGTTTAAGAGCTAAATATTTTAGAAAATTATGAAGGCAATAATATAACATAAAATACTCACTTTTAATCTTTACATTTGTTTCATATAACCAGCATACTCAACTCCTCTCGTTAATCTGTATATTTTAATTTTTCCTTCAGGGGAATTAGCAATTTACCTTGGACAAACTTCTGAAGATCGGCTGATAGAAACCTTTAATGGTGATCACAAAACTCCGATTGAACATGTTGCTCCTATTTCTAAAGGGTTTTACATATCTTTCAAGGGTACCCTTATACCATCATCCAAACTTATCATCGCTTATGCTACCTTTGCATATATGGGTAAGTCAACAGCTATTGGTAAATATTTTTTTATCTTTTCGTGGAATTGTAATTCACCACTCTTTTTATGTATTTTTAGATTGCCTGACTGGAATTGATCTTCTATGTGGTAACAAGAGGTGTATATCAATTCAGTTGATGTGTGATTCGGTTGATAATTGTGGAGATAATAGTGACGAAATTGGGGAATGTGAATCAGGTAAAATTTTCTTACATTTCCATACATAAGACTCAAACAATCAATTTTAACAATGTTGTAACTTTGAACCTAAAAATACTTTGAAAATGATAAAGTTATTCCATTTCTGAATATATAAAGTCTCTACCAAAAAATCCTACATTTTTTTGAATTCCCTGTAAGTAACCTATAGCAACCTTTAGGGGACACTTTGAATAACTTTGCTCTAACAATGCATTTGTCCCCCTTGGCAGCATGCTGATTGGGTAGTCTTTTGTTATTTTTCTAAGTCTGTCCTAGAGTATTCCATATCCATTACAAAACAACAAATGCTTCACTCTATTAATAAATAACATTACCAATACCCACAGACAGTGTGTTTATTCTCCAACTCTTTTTTACTCATATTACTTAAAAAGACTAGCTCTCTTGATTTGTGAATTTATAAGCTATCGTCTGATTACTTACCTTCATGCAAATACAGAAGCGGGACCTACCGAAATCAGCGGACAATACTGGTGGCCGATAAAAGGTGGTACAACAGGTGGTGGAAGCGTCTTAGGAGGCGCTCTGTTGGCAGGAGGAGCAGCTCTGGCCGGTGTTGCGTTAATGCTTGTCGCTGCTCTCTGTAGACTTGCGCTGCGGAACCGCCCACCGTCTCCTCCTCTTACTCCACACCACACCGATCACGCTCGGACCATTGCGCATTTACTAAGTAACTAAATTCTACCACCATATTTTGGTATTCAATTTTTGTAAATCAAAAAGACTTGCTCGATATAGAGAGGCTTTAATTTGTTTGACTGCTTCAAGTGTGAAACCTCTCGTTTAAGATATAGCAGACTTGGATGATCAAGATAACCCTCCGATATATGAACCGCCACCTGAATATAGCCAAGTCGTGAAACCGGTTCGTCCTCGACGCAAGCATTCAGCACAAAGGTATTTAAATACTGTCAAATAACTTGGATAAATTTAAAATGCATATACTTTTTTTCAACCTTTCGCGGCTTTGTTATTTATAAAAGAACTTTCTCAATTCTTGGTCAAATAATGAAATTTCAGCCTAGAATTTTTAGAAGAAATCAGTTTGCTTGACTGATATATAATTATGTTATGTAAAGGAAACGAAACGAAATTTATTTTGTCCGCTGTGGGCTAAGTTGGTTAGACCTTGCTCTACCGACCAGGTGGGTCTGGGTTCGCTTCCCGATAAGGTCAATGTCAAATTTAGGTTTGAGACCTGAGACGTGGGTGTTTGTAATCTGCATTTACCTCGTGTTTATCTCGAGTGACTTACAATAAATTCTCATCAAATTTTTATCGTATGATCTTTCAACTTTAAAATATTTGGCGCATTGGCATCAGCTGTATTGCCAAATATTTTTTAATTTTAAAAAAATAAAAAAGAAAAAAAAGGAATGTATTTAACAAAAACCTACACTGTTATATAATTTTTAGGCTAATTGAGAGGGATTCGCCATCACAACAGATATGCGAAGATGACACAATACTTCCAACCAGCTCCGTGGTGAGGGATCATCTTGTATCTGTTTTTTATTTACAAATAGTTTCATTTCCGTTTACTATAATATATACCATGGTCTTCCGATCCGTTTTCAGAGCACAGAAACAAAAAAAAATCCAGCCATTAATCAAGACATGCTTTCGAACAATATATTAAGAAGAATCTCAGACGGTTCACCGCCGGCATCTCTTGAGACGACCGGGTACGATGAGCAAGACCTAGGCTTATCTCTTACACTGTCCACATCTTCACAAAAAGGTAGTCTGATACATATTGTCTTATGTCAATCGTAACTTTTTTTTATAGTTTTGATAATAATTGGAACGTATAATTAAAGCTTAAGTTGGGGCCATTATTCGCAAGCTCCGCTCGTTCCAAAATTGTTGAAATATGAACCATGTAATTCGGTAAATAAAAATAAATTTTGAAAGATTTTTAGAAATCAGTCTCAAATATGGATTGATAACAAACAAAATATCATTCCAAAGTAATGTAAAACTAAAAATACTTTTAAAACGTATATTGTTTTTCAAAAAGAAATTCATGTTTCATTTTTTAACCATTTTGAAAAGAACCGTGTTTGCAAATACAGTGGATCTACCGTTCTCGCATTGTCCGTTTTCCCGCATGGATCGTTTATTTGTCATAGTCCCGGCCAAACACCCATAAGACCAATGTAAAAGAATCCCGCATTAATCGTTCCCCGATTTACCGTTTTCCTCGATCTATCGTTTAAATATTTTGGTCCCATCACGAATATTATCCCGATTGACCGTTTTCGTTGAATATTTTGCATAAATACTTTTGCCTCGCATTTCGTTTCGCGTTTTTTTCAGTGGAACCCCGATCTACCGTTCTCGCTATCTTCGTTTTTTTGCATGGATCGTTTATATTTTACTCGACCAAGACCCCGTCATAAGAATATTTAATAATTCCACGTTTATCATTCCCCGATTTACTGATTTTCTCGATCTATCATCTAAAACTTATTATCGACCCGTCCCAATTATTATCCCGATTGACCGTTTCTGTAGAATATTTTTTTTTCGCTCAAATAGTTTTACATCGCATTTAATTACATAAATAAATAAGTTTTTTGAAAATTAAACATTTTTTTGGTATTATTTGAAGATTTCCAGCATTATCGGTTTCCCGCATTATTCGTTCATTTATTACGGTCCCTAGAAAAACGTAGAATCGAGGTTCCACTGTAATATATTATTATTTGAAAATGTATCCTATGTAAAGTATTTATGTTATTGAAAGCAACTAATGAGTGAATATTAATTAACAGTTCACTTACACAAGCTTTCAAATAAAATATAGATTGTATCTGTTAAACTTGTATGAGTATACATAAAACACTGAGTTGACTAATATAAAAAAGTTCTCTGTCAAATAAAAATAATTTGTCTTTTTTTTCCATCTTAGATACTTCAAAATTTCAAGATCTACAATGGCTAACCACATCAAACCGATTGGCATCGACTCCATCAAATTTAAGCGCGGTGTCATTCGATACGCTTAATTCAAGTCAAGAGAGAATGGTCAATGTTGTTCCGCGATTAACTAAGAGCCACTCACAGGATAACTTATTAATGTTTAGGACCAGTGTTCCTAACATGGTGCAAGACAATTTTTGTTTTAATTTTCAAGTTCAGTTACCGAAGGAGATTGAAAATTTTCGAGAACCAGAATCAAACAATGAGAATTGTTTTTCATTCAACCAACCGGTACTCACTCATCTGAGGAATATATCAGACGGGGTTAATCATTATTTGATTGCGGATCCGCAAATCGCATCGACAAGTGTGGTAGATAATATTCCCTCTCTCAGTCCTATACTGACTGAGCAAGCTTCCTAATTCTGTGAAAGCAAAAGCATTAGTGTATCTTTCATATTATCAAGTAATAATATGAACTGGGATATTCAGAATCAATTTGATAATTTTTATAAATACATATTTGCTTGATTGAAAGACAAAGTCACATGTGTGTAAAAATTTTGTATGTCTCTCATCACAGGGGGTAAACAAGTTAATGTAGTACTGCGGTCCAGCTTTAATACTACTTGAGTCAAAAGACTGCAAGCTGTTTTAAAACCAATCAAAATGGTGGCATTACTTTGTCTTTGACATTTGTGGTGTTCATAAAGTCATGACAATGCAAACTATGTTGAAGTCACATTATCATATAAATGTCACAGATAAGTAATATCCCTACATTTTAATAAATATCCCTTAGGATTTTAATATAATATATAGTCAGAATACTGGCAGAAGGCGTTAAGTCAAAAACCTTGTTTTGAGATAATCATCATATTCGATAATGATGAAATTTTAGCACTTTATGCACTATAACTATTACTTATCGTTCCAACCACTTCATGAAATTCAATAGTGATCAATTAATTTGATCCATATCCAAGTGTTTGCCAAAAATAAATTTGAACGGAATTTAGTTAATGTATATTATGTTAAAATAATGTAAAATACACAGAATATGACTGAATTTGTTTTTATTATGAGATACATGTTAAAATCTACTTATCTAAATTCATAACTCAAACCGCCCATTTTTGACTTCTGCAAGTATACCGTTGGTATGATGAAAATTTTGGCTTTCAATCTTATGAAAATATTACAACAAAATATTTAATGGTTTAGTCCAGGCCTGGGGAACCTGCGGCCTTTTAGCTACTCTGGTACGGCCTTCTGGCCAATTCTGTAATTCTGTATTTTTTTGTAAATTTGTAAATACATGAGATTTTGGATTTGAAAATTCCTGGAGATCTAAAAAAGGTGCCACGCTGCTAATTTGGGCAAATCTGTAAATTCTTGAGATTTTCGATGTCAAAATCAATCCTTGGAAGACCTAAAAAAAGGTGCCATGCTGGAAATTTTGGGAAATCCGCAAATTTCTGGGCTTTAGAAGTTGGCATTAAATTGTTTACGGCCAAAGATTCCGGTCAATGTTTACTGCGGCCTTATGTCGAATCAGAAAAATGAATGCGGCTTTTAGAGAAGAAATGGTTCCCCACCCCTGGTTTAGTCCGTCTTTGTTTTTGTTTAATAAACACAGGTATAACAGCTGAATGTAGTAGATAGACCTAAATAATTTGTAGTTTGAAAAATATTAATGTATTTATAATGCCAGGTATACATTAAAGATAGCATAGTGTGGATGTCGCGTTGTCTACTTGTTTAGTCTCTTTCCAATAAAGATAAGAATGTTTTTTCCATGACACGCCTGGTGAGAACACCTCACTATGCTGCCCCACACAATGCATACAAAGCATTAGATGCTCATAGATCTGTAGCAATAAAAAAAGCAGTGTGTTCTTTTCAATTATTTATTTATTGAAATATAATGAATCTAACATTATTTATAAAAGTTATAATATAGGTAATGAAATATGCATAAATTGTCAACGTTGAATGGGTAAGCTATATAATTATTTGTAAAACGCAGATCAAAAAAATATTCCTGTTATGACTGTAGACAAATTAGTCTACATTTTGGTAAACACCTAGTACACTCATTTTGCAAACTAAAATTAATCAACTCACGCCGACTTCTGCATCAGTCTCTTTAAATTGTTTTTTTTAAAAAATAAATGCTGTTTTTTTTGGAATAGTTCCTTTTAAAAGATTTACAAAAATTGAAACAATATGGTAACTAACACCCCTCATCTGAGGGTATTTTATTTATGTCTTAGAAATCAATTCGACATTGCGAATGTTGCCACAAGTCGCAGTCATAATAATGACTTCACAGAATATTAAAATATAAAAGTCATGTCCATAGAATATTTTAAAATGTTAGAATTATGAAAATCGAAAATTTATTGAAAAACTGCCTTGTTAGTAAGCATATTACATTTATAACACAAAGGCATGGTGACTTATCTAAGCGTTCTACATAGGTGGGTAAAATATTGTGAAAAATATCTTTGAAAATGACAATAAATTGACAAAATTTTAATAAACATAAAATAACACATTTTTCAAACACTTAATATTTTACTTATAACTAAATTATTAGTAAAAAGTAGATAGGTAATTATTCCTAAAATGAATTGATGTTTTCTTAACACATGACTAGAGACGCGTATTTTTAGCATTTATTTTTTTTCAATTTTGGCATTTTGATCTTCAATTTTGTAGCATTTAAAATGTTTAATTGTTGTATCTACGTAGCATTTAATTTTAAATAATTATCAATTTTAATGTTTTAACATTATTATTTTTAAAATATAATTCCAACTCTATTTTTGTGATTTTAGGAATGAAAATAAGTAGTTTTAAGAGGAAAATCTTCATCGATACTATTTTGCAGGCTTCATTTTATGTCCTCAATTTCTTTGTTGATGTTTGCACACATACCTCAAAAACAATCTTAAGCCAGATGAAATCAATTTGGATCAAGTGACACGTTGTGTGCGTTTAACGGTGTTAAACTTCGCTATAGAAATTAGCCATAGACAATATATATTGGTATATATTAGAACTTTTCTTTAAGAGATTAAATAGTTTTACATTATTTTCTAATTTTAGCATCTATAGCAAAATGTTAAAAATAAGTGTCTCTACACATGACTAATTTTGAATCTCCGTAAAACATAATAGAAAAGAAATTATTGGCACCAAGAAGTAATGGTAGGAAAATTTTATAAAATAGATATGGAAGAATCAACAATGGTTAATGAAATCAGGTCATTTCTTAAATAAAATGTTTTGTGAATCAAAATTTCCAGGATTTAAATATGAAATTATTCATATTAATCTGAAATTTTCGTTGGAATGAAATCATGTGAAATGGCAGAAAAAAAACAACATACACTGAATTGTTTCTTTTATATATAAATGTATTAATAAATTCACTCAATTCTACCATTGGTAAAATGATAGAAACAAATTTATTATTGAAACTTAACGATAATTAAACTTATAGGCAAAATTCATCATTATTTGCCGTTTAAAAATGTCTTGTAATCATCGGATAGTAAATTTAAGCTCACACAAAATACTTTCACCCATATATATCTTAAAATAATAGAATATAAATTGTCATCTTAATAATTCATCAAATTCATAAGTGTATTTATCTACTGCTATAATCCTATGGAAAAACCATGCATAGTTCATTTTTTTAGTGTCATATGAAGTTTATTAGAAATAATATGTTTATTAGAAACCTGTGAAGAATTTTTTTAGATAATAGTCAGCCTTTTGGCATATCACATTCATTAGTTTGAGACTAGTTTTGCACTTGTTGTGTTCACATCAAATCAGAACAACGAAATGAATTAGTACTATTAGAAGGTAAAAAGATATTTCAATCACATCCTGATAATTGTAACATAATGGAATTATCTAGGCAGGTAAAATCTTGTGATTTTTCCATTCTTATTGGTGACCACGTAATAACTTTTTTCGCATTTTAAACATCTGTATACCTGAAAAGAATTTCATTTAAGGCTTCATAGTGTAATTCAATATGCACTGCTTCAAAAGTAATTCATAATTTACCCTGGACGATTAGATTAGCACCATTCCAAGGCAGAAATCAAAATCTTTGTTGTATATTTATGAAATATAAACAGATTTTATATATATAAAATTAAAATAATTATCAAAAACAATTGTGGTCTGGATATATAATCCTAAAATAATTTGATCATGTGTAATATTCAGTTTAAATATCCGTTTCATGTTTATTAGTCCACAAACAAATTAATAAAAAATACTAGACATAATTGGTATACCTATTTAAATCTTAAATATTCATTTTAATTGAAAAATCATCTTTAACTTATCTAATAGTATTTTTCAATAATATTACAAAATAATTTTGACACATAATGGAAATTTAATATTACAGTCCTCAAATAGAAAAAATATTACATTGACGCTGGTGTAAAGAAATATTCAAACGCTATTAGATGAAAATAAACATAATTGGGTTATAATGGAATATTTTATGTGCAAATATAAGAATTTGTGTCAACACAGAAGAGCTCACGATTCAGACTCAAATATAAAAATGAGAAAATTTTGTGTGACTTAAAATAAACATGTAATTGACATCACCTTCAAATAAAACTATGAGTTTATTTTATATTATGTCATATGTATTATGTTAAAATTAACAGATTTTTATACCAATAATTTCAATACTTTCAATCAACAAATATCTAATCAAGAAAGTAGATGAGAAATAGTTATCATTAAACCAAAAGAGATATTTCCGTCAAATGACTATTTTTTAAATATTCAATTATAAACAGGCTCCTGGAAAAAAATCTAAAAAAAATCTGTGCTACGACAATATTTGAATCAAAATTTATTAAAATCATAGTGAAATAATCATATTCTTTGTGCATACACATATAGGTATAATATGGATTGTAACAGAGTCATCGTTGTTTTGTTTAAACCGCTGGAGTATGATCCATTGAACTTTTTAACAGGCTACCAGACATTCTGAAATAAAAGAAAATATATTAACTTAAAAAGGAAAACGTCACACAGTACAACAATAATCTTGGGGATATTTAAAAAAAAAACGTCAATTAAAAAATGTACAGACATTAGAATATAATATCATAACACGTTTTTCCTTAAGACTTATGTAGAATTTCACAATCTAATAACCGGTTTACGGAGTGAAAAACACTACTACAAGCAGTGCCAGCGCGAGACTATTTGGCGCCCTAGGCAACGGTTATTGGCGCGCCCCCTTTTTGACAAATCATCATATTTTTTTCGGAATAATAATGAAAGAAAAACAATTCAGGATCATAAGAAATATATTTTTTTATATATCCACGTCCGTTCCTAATGTAGAGCATATGGCCTCCTAATGCAGGTATCTCAATACAAGTTTTTCTACGTGAATTGTTTGTTACTCCCTCAACCTATTTTTTCAAATCATATCGTCTTTTTCCGCAAATAAGATACTGTCTTACTTTCTTTGTATACAAATAATTTTGATATTCCATTTATGCGCCCTAGGCGGTTGCCTATTTCGCCTGTATGGTGGCGCCGGCCCTGACTACAAGTCTGATATCATTAATATGTTATTATTTGGACAACAGTTATGTTGTGAATATCATTTAAATATTTATATATTCTACAATATTATTTAAATACAACAGAATTTGATTAATCAATAGCTAAATAAAAAATTTAAAAAACTTCATTAATGAATTTTCAAATGCAGTTTTAACGACCGGAAGATGATATATATTTAATTTATTATTGTGTCACAATCTTTTCCATTTTTTTTTCTTAGCCGCTGAAAAAATAATCTAATCCTGTCATAAATCATAATGTCCAAAACAAAAACACATGGGAACTACTTTCACATTATCTATTTAAGATTAGAACCAATTTTCACGAGCATAATCAACTGATAATTTCACTGCCTTACCGCCAAGAATAGACAATAAACACCTAAAGAAAGTATATTTCCAAGATGTATGTAAAAAAAAAACCCTGGATGTAGAAATATAATGTGACTCATGAGCTGTGTCCCTTTTTATGAGTGGGTGAATCGATAAAACCAATATAATAAAGAGTCAACAAAAATGATTGAAATGAGCAATACAGGATAGTGTTTGACCATTAAGAAAACCTATGAGTCAATAAGGATGCAATTTAATTAATGAACATTTTTCCTGCTTTATAAAAACCTTGAAAATATTATACTCACTTGCTTATCATGTGTTTGTAGATACTGTACGGCAAAATGGTGATCGTTATAACACCGTCGCTGGCTTCAATAACCTTCGTTATCTCCTTGTCCTTCAGACCGACAACATTCTGTCCGTTCACTTCGACGAGCTGGTGATCAATAAGCAGTCCGTTTCTTGCAGCCGATGAATCCTTAACTAAGCCGATAATTTTGCCGTCTTTGAAATGAAATCCGATGTGGCCAACAGAGTCTTTGTGAAGAGTCAGAGTACGTTCGAATGGTCTGAAATGGGAAATATCAAATGATCTTATTTAATAATCGATAAAGACAAATACAGATTACAAAATATAGTACTGTTTGTGGCTTCTAACAATTCATTTCAGTTTTAGACAATTACTTCCGAATCCATCGAAAATAATGATACACGGTCAATTGATTTAGTAACAGTCACAAGCACATTATTTTGTGAGGCAATAGGAAAATATGAATTTAAAACAGGAAGGAATCATATTTTTACCAACGTTAAATGCCAATTTATAAAATCTTCTTAACAAAGTGATTCACTCTAGACTTATGTCATGACTCATAATAGACCTAGAATATAGTTCACTGCGTACAAGTCAAAAAACAAAATAAGCAAAAATTATTGTGACAGGATTAAAATACCTGTCCCTGATGGCCAGTCCGATTCCATTGACAGGAGCCGCTTTCAGAAGTTTGTGACCTTGGTCCATGGACATTCCGGCCGTGGCTTGATTATTTATTTCCAAAATTTGATCACCGAAACGCAAGCCTGCCAAAGCGGCGGGGCTGTCCTTCATCACCAGACACACAAACAATCCATTGCTGACTTCCCGGAGCCTGAGGCCGATTTTTCCTTTGCCATCTTTGCAGAGCACAATCTGTCGAATGCCCTGAGTCACAAATGACTTCTGCAACGCTAGAGAATTGCCAGATAACGGTGCAACCATTCCAGATGCCAAATTTGTATTGGGCGTTCCATTGTACTGAAATATCAAAATGGTTGGGTGAAATAATTTTACTAATGCAATATAATCTACGTTACAATACTCGATTTGACATTTAAAAAAACAATAGTAAAACTATGTAATATAAGTTTTAGATTAATTAAACTTCTATGTTAGATATAATAGGCAACATTTGTAGGCTTGCCTATTAAAGATGACCATAGCTATTGGTTACAAAAACTTCTCTAGAGCATATACATATGTACATTTTAATTTATTTTGCCATCACAAAAACTCTGATTATTTAGTCTCAACCAAAGAGTAATTAAACAATGAGGTTTCAGAAAAAAAAATATTTTTTAATACCTTATTTTTCAATTTGAAATTGAGCATGATTTGAACTATAAGATGGCAATTTGTGCCGACAGTAACATTAAAAATTTTGTTTGTACCTGAGACACAGCTGTTGATTCGGCAATTTGCATATACTCTGGCATGTTTATGGCGATCAAATCAGGGGTAAGTTCTAGTCCCATAAAATTACCGAGAGCCGGATACATGGTGGTTTGATTCGACGGAGCAGTGCCAAGCCTGCTCACCGCTTGAGCGGCTACGCCGACTTCCATTTGAGCTCTGGCCATATGATCGACCTTCATATCTTCCAATGATGGATAGAGCGCCATTCTGAAAGCAATGTGTGAAGAACGAATTTTAGATAATATTCAGCTATAAAATTTCATTAGTTGTATTCAACTTAAACTACAATCAGCACATTAGATGGTTTTAGAACTTAATCATGCAATAATCTCACATAATTTTGAAAAGATTGCAAGAGGATTATGTTGATAGTGAACTTTGTATAGTCGATATAATACTAATGAATCACTCGTATTCGATAGTTGAAATTACCAAAAATTACAAATTAAAGCCATCATGAGTGATTCTGAGTTTTAAAAAGATCATCTGACATCAACATAGCTGTAATTATTATTTAAGATTTCGATTGAAGATAGATTGATGGAATTTTAGTATTCAACTTGACTGATTAAAATTTAGCATTTATGTTATACCAAATGTAAAAATAAAATACAAAAACACGATGACCATTAGAAACCTCCTTAACACGTCCACTGCATCAAAATATCGCATAACTTACAGAGAATCTGAAAAATACTCAACTTTCGAAACAATAAACTGTGTTAAAAATTAAAAACTATTGTTATATTTTATCTCTGTTCCTTGCTTGAAATGTCAATTACATAAAATACATGTATAATGCGATAACATTCATAAAATACTTGTTATCACATTGTTTACTTGCAGGATATTAAAACAATTGCACCATTGTTGTGCAATGTCGCGGCGCCTGAAAACGACCTAAAGGCATATTTTTACTCACGCATATTTACGCGTTTATTTACATTTTATTTTCAACAAAATTTTATCATATTTTTTTTTACTCCATGCTTAGTCATACAACTATTTACCTTCAAATGCTAGTGATAATATTTATTATTGTTGAAAATGTATCAAAAGAGTTGAAAAGTTAATTACACTATCACAATAACACTTCATTTCTTATTAGCTTGGAAGCACCGTTGTATATAACGAGTAAAAACAAATAGAATCATATTTTGGTAAATTTTGTAAATTACTATAAAAACCATAAATATAATATTTAAAAACTGGATCACTGGCAAAAATTGCTGAATACTTAATTTGTTCGTGTTTAATCGAAAACAGTGCTCTAAGCAAATACCAGGTTTATTTGGGCAATCAGAATAACACTGAATAGTATAGAATAATTATTACCAATTATTAATAATTATCATGATTTCCAATAAACCGACATATACCCAAGTATGTAAGAAAAACATTCAAATAACAACTATCTTGTATTGGCGTGAATTTCAAAACAATAACAGCTTCATAGTTGCGCAATGTCACAAAATTTCATTTTAAAAATGCGATCATGTTCCTTTACTAATTACAATAAGATGATAAAATAGCTGGAATAAAAAAAGGATTGTAAAATAAATAAGATTCTGCATGAAACATCCTCAACAGCATAATGGCAGCCAATTAAATTGCGTATTAGTCACACATTTCAAGCATTATGTACATAGATAACAAAAATGTATAATGTTGAGCGATACTGTGGAATGAAATTTATTGTTTAGAAAGAAATTGACTCCATTAGAAAAGAATAATATTGCATGTACTTACGTACTCGAAGCTTTAGCTGCTTTCGTTTTTATTAAATCCTTAAGATGTCTTCTAGAAATAAACACCGGATAACAACACTAATATAAGTCACCCTACCGTGCGTCACTACCAAAGTTATAGAATTCGATCTGACTGGATCTGACAATAAAAAAAGATAAATAAATCAAATGGCGTTTAGAATTGCCATACTAGTATGTTTTCACCAAAAACAAGTTTCCTTTGAAAGTATTATATTGAACATGTTGAGTACTTGTCAATTAGCTAGTCGCACTTTTTGCCACCGTACTAATAAGCAGATCGCCCTGGCATGCATGTGCTGCATATTGACACGAGGATTTGTATAGGTGCCCGGTCCTCCTTACCCGCATCATGAAAATTCAACTTGCGACGGCCATTTACTTAAAAGCAGGGTGAATGACGTTCTACTGATTATTAAAAATCCGACCCGGAGTAAAATTCAAATACAATGCATCTATTTTACAAGGCTGCTTTACATGAAACGTATACTCGTATAAAAAAAGATTGAGCGAACTTCAAATATAAATTTTACTTACGTCCCAAAATCATCATACTTTGTTTTATGCAGTCCGCTAGGACTTTTTGAAAAGGTTTTGCATGCCTGATTTACCAACGATTCACAATGAATATCTTAAAGTTAATTTTAATCATTTTTAAACATGACACATGTTTGATTGAAAGCTTATTTCTTTGACTCGTAATTATGTTATTCAAAATCTTAAAACCCCGTTCAGCTTCTGCGCATCTTCTAAAAATATTAATATTTGTTTCAGCTCGAGAGATGTTTGCAGCTTTGACAAAAGTAAATTAAATTTCAAATTTGCACCAAATAAATTCATTAACTCGTGGATTTCTACTTTTAGTTGGACTAATAATCTTAATATCTTTTTGCGTCTTATGTACGATTTTAAGAAGGCTCTTATAAATCCAAAAGAAAAATATTAAGAATCTATCTTCAAAATAAATTATGGTTAAAGTCGTAAAATGAAAAATGCGCACGTCGTAAGTAAATATGAAAGTGGGTTCATTAAAATGCTATGCCAAATATTTTGAAACGTCTGGATGCAATATAATATAAACATCGGTATTTTTAATCATTGTTAGACAAAAGATTTAAAAAAACTACTTTTTTTATCATGCACCCAAAATAATGTATATTACGAAAAAAATGAAGGGAAAACAAAGTTTCATGATTCGTAATACAATTTAAATATCCACAGAAATTGAAGTCAGGTACTAATTTTATCTGAGACTAATGATTTTTTAAATTTAACAAGGTGCTCGCCGGCCCAATCATTATTTATCAAGGGTTTCAAGCAATCACTCATTGAGCTTTCTTTAGCTACCCCTGTTCCAATGAACTGTAAGTAGCTTTTTCAGCCAAATTTATTATTATTATAAGTATTTATTATATACAGCTTCCATTATTATTGTGTATAATTGTAAAAGATAAATAAATATCACCCCTTCGCTGAAACTCCACAAATAGCTTTGGGATTAAGAGAACCCTTTGTTTACATATTGGCAGTCCACCGCTGGCCAATGAGCTTAAAAGTTTACATTATTTAAATTTTCTTGAAGTGAAATGCATCAATTTAACGTACTTTCAAAATAAAGAAATTTACTTGAACTGTGTTACAAATGTTACAATAACTATTCGAATGATATTTCTAATAACTGTCATTAAATCTATGAGGAAATTGTTTATGGTATACTAATATAAAACTTCGTGTGTGCTCTATCTCTATATTTATTCAATTTGTTCAATATTCCCAATAATTAATTGAATTGAAATACATCAATTATTTATTGCAGATCCATTTCTAACTTAACTTCTAGTTACGTAGTCGTGTGCTTCATAAATACTTTGGAATGGCATATAACGTGAGTACAAAATATATTAAATGAAAACACCTTTATTTTGTGGTTTTAAAATGAATACTACTTTATGCTATAGAATTACATCACATTTTAGATAAATTTATTGCTGCTCAATCATACCTAAAATATTAATTATTTGATGTTTTCGCTACATATATACTAGAAGAAACTTTATTATTCCTGCTGTCAAAAGTTTGACGTCTGTCAAAGTAAGGGATAAAAAATACTAGATATACAATTTTACTATTTAAACATTATTTTAAATGAAGATTATTTTTTCTTCAAGTTATCAATATTCATTTTAGGTTTACATGGTTGACAAATCTGCGGGGAAAAAATTACAATGGTTTACGATTATTGATGTCACAGAGTCGTGAAAGTTGCTATGAAATTAGAAGTCATAACCTTATTTGTAACATACAGTAAAACCCCCATTTACACTATAGTCGGGACCGTGTAATTGCGGGTAGTGTAAATGGGGGTGTGAATCTCATACAAAATTAGGGATTTGGTTTTTTTCCGCGGAAAATGTAAAACTAAGATTTCCCTTAGTTATGCAAAAAAAAAATATGGACAAAATATTTAGTTTTTGTAGGGTGTGTGCACAAATAATGGGTTGACTTGCTGTACTCTAATGTAATAAAGCACCAAGCAATCGGGTATGAATAATATTATAATTTTCATAAACTTCATTAATTCCTAGAGTTTTTTTAGCAGCATGATATAATAACAAATGAATTTATCCTTCCTACATTTATACCTGCGTACACTTTTTTGTTTTTGCTGAAAATTAACTGCACAAAGAAGTGGATGGTCCGCACACACAATATACAAATTAGAGGGAACGTTGCTTATGAAGTGAACAGTATCGTCGATTTACTACCAGAAGTCATTAAGTGGCAAAATGTTGATTCTGAGAAAATCTACTTTAAAATTTCAACTACATTTTATCAGTTATATCCAAACATTAATTATAAAAAAGTCTTTGGGCTTACATAATCTGAAAGCTTAAAATTCTTTTTCTCTTGATTCCAGAGAAGTTTTTAATAGAAAGTTATCGCACTTAGTGACTTCTCGCTAAAATAACAACAAATGCACTGAGTAACTCATTGTTGGTATTCAATGAAAATTCGGAAAATGTTTTTTTCTACATAATGACTTATTTACTGGGAAAAGAATAACAAAATATACGTAGATTGTGACATCTAACTTACTTTTGACCAAAATGTCACTTTGATGAATCTTGAATGAATCTTTTAGATAGGTAGTACTTAGCTAGCCTACGTGTGCGGGAAACGGAAGCATAGACTGCTCTTATAAATTTAAAATAGTCAAATCTTAGGTAGATGTGAAATAATTTTAAAAAATCTGAGGCTGTAATTATTATATTCAACAAAATATTTTTTTTTTTTTAAAAATACATCTTTCGAAATTGTTTGTCATGGGTTACCAAGCATTACCATATGGTCACGCAAACATTTGGGGTTGAAATACAGCTACGCGGAAAATATTAAAACATATTTACGCTATCATAAATTTAGATCAATCAATTCTTAATAGAAATTTATTATTATAAGTAGTGTTAATATTTTAAAAGTCAAATAAAACTTGTACTTACAATCTTGAAAAGTCTATTTTGATTTAAAAAATTTGACCGTAAATTAAAATATTGCGCCTGCTTTTGGAATTTGTCTTCCTGCCCGCAATTGACGAATTACTAAAGCGGACATCCTTGTCAACCGATTTTGAGTAAATCCCACGATATTTAAGTAAAAATACGATTAATAGCGGGATTAATCGGGAACGCTGTGAAGCGTTACCATATCGACTGTGGAAAGGAAAAAGGACGTAACCCAGAGTTTTTTGAAAACAGGTTTTTTTTCAATAATCACAATGTATCAAACTTGTTACACGTTCTACCAAAAAGATGCAAGCTGCTAATGCCGAATTAGTATCTAAATTAAGCTTTTAAGTTTGAAAAAATGATCTTGTAACAAATTAAAACCAATAAAAAAGGCTGAAATAAAGATTTTTCTTCAACAATTTCATTAATTAATATAAGATTATGTAAATTTAACACCAGTTTAGAAGTCTACGTACAATTCAAGGTTGTGTATAATTCATAATTTGCATATGGCCCAAAATCATCAAAACACGTTTTTTGCGCCTCCTGTAAAATTTGATATGTGTGGGTTACGTCCTTTTTTCTTTCCTCAATCAATATAGTTACGCTCGTCTTTCTTGGGTCAATGTAACTCAGTTTTGCTCAAATCGTCAATTAATGACCTCTTGCACTAAACCGATGATTTAATAAAATGAATATTATGTGAGAAATGTTTATATTATTAAACGTATGGATCAAGGTGTAAATCATGCATTTATAAGGTTACAAAATTCGGCAACGCAATTCTGGGGAGAGTATGACATTTATAAAGTTGTTAAAAATATTGGTGATGCCTGTAGTGAAATTTAAATATATACCATGAGTAGCATATATAATAAGCAGACTTCCAAATTGTTAAGGGATAGTGTAGAGGTTGACAATGTTATTAGCGATCCTAAATCTAGAATAAGAACATTTGCTTATTTAATCAATAATTATTCAACGGAAATGAGCAACAAAGTGATGATGGAACATGAGACCCGCAAAAAAAAAAAAAGAAGAACTCATTTGCAGAAGAACTTACTTTAAGAAGTTACTTTAGTCAAACAGTATTGGTCCATTACTTTAATAAGATTTTTTTTCTTCTGAAACGTATGTATGTTTTTGTACAATAATGTATATCAGTGGCGTAGTGAGTGTTGATTTTGGGTGTGCTATATGTGAAAAATAAAACATATACGATTTAAAAAAATAACTACTATCAAAAATTCCCTCCCACTCTTCCAATCCAAAAATAATTAGGCGAAACAAGAGCGATTAGCTAACCACTTCCCCTATCCTAGTCCACCTCTAGCTTTGTCCTATCTTTTTTTAAGATGACTATAAAAACAACCAGTAATTTGGACACTATGAATAAAAAAAGTAATTTTTCATTGATTACGTACATTGTAACTAACCTATCACAAATTCATACCGTATCTTTTCTCTTCTATCATTCATTATGAGACAAATTAATAACTATTCAAAAAGCAACAAACAACATAATCATCAAACGGAATTCAAGAACTCTCTGCATGCATATTAAAAATAAAAAGTTAGACTGGGCTAGTTTGAAACCAAGCTGGGCTAAAATAAAATATTCCAAACATGAAAACACAAAAAAAAACAAACGAGTCGCGGGTTGTGCATCCCTGGTATGAGGTGAAGTAGAAACTTTCTCAATTTCGTAGATTGTATAGCATGCTAAACTTTTTTTTAATTCCACCTAAAATTTTAGTCACCAACGGAAATTGCTATTTTTTCACGTGAATTAATTAAATTATGTGAATAAATACATACCTATTAAAAATGTATGCTTTTAGCAAGAAAGAGAAAATTCCAATGCATTGCCAAATCAAATATGTATGTACGTCGTAGTGTGTGCATATTGCACAGTGTGACTTGTTTTTTTCTCGTTTTGTTTTTATTTACTGGCAACTCTTTGTTTTCTTTTGATAGTGATGTATTTTATAACTGAAATCGATGATTATTATTTTTTATTTTATACTATATAATAAATAGTTGGGAACCGATATGTTTTTCTTCCTCCTGTCGTGTCCATAATTCTTCTAATTTTTCCCCGAATCCTACTTTAAATTAACATTGATGAATATTCTGTGATGTTCTTTCTGGAGAAACTCGGCGTAATAATACATTTTATATATTTTTTAAAATGACTCCATTAATGTAAATATAGCCACTTATAAAATTTTATAAATATAAGTAAAATGGGTGGAAATTATCTTGACATATAAAGATAGTAAGATAAGATTATTTTGATAAGACATTTACGAAATGTCTGTGAATGTTTTTATCTAATTTAGATTTATCATTTCGAAACGACGGATTATAATATTTGACTAATTTTAATATAGCTTATACAGAAACATAATAGCGTGTATTAGATTTATAATTCTTATATATTATTTAGTCGCCTAAAAATCGATTTGAGGTTGTCCCAGCACTAGCTAGACAAGCTTCGTTTTATTTATGTATTACTGTCAAAATGGCGGTCGGTATGTTACGAAAGCTGCCTTACATCTGAGTCGTTAAGTCTGTTTTGCCGTGTTCGTTTATGGAAAATTGCGAATTTAATAGTGTTTATCGTTCGTTTATCCATTAATACACGTGAATATTTCAAAATGCCTCGTAGAACATTATTAAAACGCGAGGAAGTTTACATTTGTCCTAACAAGTGTTAAAGATGGGGTACCGTTGTTTCCTATTGTGGCTTATGGTAATAGCGCTCTGGGAGTATAGTTTTGCAGCTGAAATAAATGTGTGTCCTAGTAGTTGCAAGTGCTTAGGACCGTACGTGGATTGCTGCCGAGACAACGTTCAGGCGTTGCCTGACAGTTTTCCATCATGGGTAGAATCGTTAGACTTGAGTACTTGCAAATTGAAAGAAAACTGGAATTGCGATCTGTCGAATCTGGACAATCTCACCGATCTGCAGCTTAATAAGAATGTATTTTCATCCATTCCAAACATCGGAAGGCTGAAATCTTTGCGAAAATTAAGTTTACATAATAATGAGATAAAGACGATTTCACCAGAGAAAATCTCTTCGCTGCCGCTGCTGGAAGAGCTCAACTTAAATAACAATTTCATCGACGAACTTCATACGAACGATTTTCCATTGGATAGTTCATTGAAAATTCTATATTTGAGCAACAACAGATTGAAAAATATAACAAGAGATGTTTTCCAAAATTTACCGAGCCTTATTGAACTGAAGATTAACAGAAATAGACTGTCCCATTTATTTAAGCATTCGTTCAATAGTCTTAAATTTTTAAAAATCTTAGAACTGAATAAGAATCAGATACCGAAAATAGACAGTTTCGTATTTCAGGGGATGGATCATTTAGGAACGCTGCGACTGCGGCACAATAAGATTAAAGCTTTTATGGATGCAGCGTTTTACGGATTGAATTCAATTACAGTACTGCAATTGGACCACAACAGCATTTGCAATGTTTCGAAAGGATGGATGTACGGGTTGGACTCTCTGACCACTCTGTCCATGTCAGCAAATAAGCTGTCCAGTATCGTACCCGGGTGCTGGGAATTTAACGGTAAACTCGAAGATCTCGATCTTTCTAATAATAATTTGGAAGGCCTTTATGGGTCCACGTTCGAGCATCTGTCCAATTTAAAGAAATTGAAATTGGATAACAACCAAATATCCACCATCGCTGAGAATGCGTTCAGTCATACTCCCCAATTGGAGGTATTACTACTGGCCCATAACAGAATATCTTGGACCGTGGAAGACATGAATGGCCCATTCGCCCGACTAAATGGACTTATAAATTTTTCTTTGGCCGGTAATCATATCAAGTCTATTAGCGATCGAGCCTTCATAGGGCTTGGCTCCCTCATTAAGCTCAATTTGAATGACAATAATATAACATCCCTTCACGAGCATTCTTTCAAACCGCTTCCGAGTCTCAAAGAACTCCATTTGAATTCGTCGAGTTTGCTGTGCGACTGTCAACTCCGTTGGCTGTGGCTGTGGCTGAAGCAGTCACCCCAACCAGCGACTGTCAAAGCGGTGTGTGCCTACCCGGCTGCACTACGAGGCAAGCCGGTCGCCGATCTCAACCGTGACAATTTCACTTGCAACGATTCACCTATGCCTAAAATCCTGGAACATCCCAAGACGCAGATGGCCATCAAGGGCGCCACAGCTCGGCTCAAGTGCAAAGCTGTCTCCGGCGGCGGTGCTGGTATGCTCTTCCTCTGGAGGCGTAACAACGCCAATGTCACCAACCCCGTTGTGGTCGAGCACGCATCCTCACCTGATCCAAAGACTACTCTGATCACTTCAGAACTCCTCATACGTAATATTACCAACTCGGACTCTGGTAAATATCAGTGTGTCGTTTCTAATGGATATGGAACTACATATTCTCAAAAATCTCGCATCACAATTGTGATATTTCCTGAATTTAAAAAGTCTCCCTCCGATATCACCGTCAGAGCGGGAGAAACGGCGAAGCTGGAGTGTGCGGCAGGAGGCGAGCCAGCTCCTCAAATAGCTTGGCAAAAAGATGGCGGTAATGATTTCCCTGCTGCCCGTGAACGACGGATGCATGTGATGCCCTCAGACGACGCCTTCTTTATAGTGGCTTCGAAAATTGCAGATGCAGGTATCTACAGCTGTACAGCGAAGAACTCTGCCGGATCTGTTGTGGCTAACGCGACGCTAACTGTCCTGGAGCCGCCCTCCTTTGTTACCGAAATGGAAAACAAAGAGATTGCTGCAGGTGAATCGGCAGTCCTCCAGTGCAGGGTATCAGGATCCCCCAGACCCTCACTGAGATGGCTGAAGGATGGTGCGCCCATCGCTCCCACTGAGAGGCATTTCCTCACAGCCGAAGACCAGCTTCTCGTTGTCGTCGGCGCCACGCCGGCCGACGGGGGCCTTTACGAATGTCAGATCGCAAACTCCCTCGGGTCGGCCAAAGGTTCGACCGAACTCCGCGTTCTCCCTCCGGTTACATCAACCGTTAACGATGACGACATGACGGGCATTATCATCATCACAGTAGTATGTTGTGCCGTCGGAACTTCAATCGTGTGGGTGGTTATTATCTATCAAACCAGAAAGCGCATGAACGGCGCCCTACCACGTTATGCACCCGATCCCCCGCGACACGTTCCGCCACCTGCGGACCGTGAACGCATCGCCCCTGGAATCTTCAGTGATGACACATCAGAAAGATCATCGTGTAAAGATAGCGGAACGGGTGATTCTGCGAAACGGAGCAGTCTAGAGGGTGTAGTGACGGATGACTTTAATGGCCTACATGAAATAGACAGTGCGTCTCCGTATGGCCATGCTCCTGCTGTTCCGCTCGATGAAGGGCGATGTTTGCTTGAGCAAGCGGGTGGTGCCGTCCGTTACTTTGGAGGCGATGCCTCACATCAGACAATTACCTTTCCGACAGACGTCCACGTGGGGAACCGTCCCGATCAAAATAATCCCTACTCGTAGCAATGGATGTCTCGGCCGTGAGTTTTAATCGTGTCGCTCTGTTATTTATTTTTAAATTAGATTTTCTCTCGAGACTGAATAGTGTCATAAGTGAACCGTGCCTGCGGCGATGTGTTAGGGTAATCTGTATTTTTGTACGGGAGATGCGAATTTATTTATGTATTATATTTCGACTAGTTGCCTTAGTTCCTGACTAATATTAATAAAAAATTAATTGTGATATGTACGACCAGCCGGGCTACAGCCAGGGGGGTGTAGCTCCGGAGGTGCAACAGTGGTTCACCGCCGTCGACAAGGACCGCTCGGGACACATTTCTGCGCACGAACTGCAAGCTGCCCTTGTCAATTCCCAAGGAAAGAATTTCTCTGATACAGCATGTCGCCTGATGATAGGTATTAATATTATATTTTATCATTTCCTCCCAACATGATTCCTTGAAAAGCGATGTCAACATTTGTTTCTATTGAATTTGCTTATAGTTAAGTTGTAAACCAACATTACTCTAAATTCAATGGTATTTTTTTGTAAATGGTAAAGTTTTGGATTCTAAGGAACAATTTTTTCATCTCGATTTCTACTTAATAGACTTTTTTGATTATCAATAAACCATAGTTTTACAAACTGGTAATTAATCGATTTCATGTCAATATTTTCAGGAATGTTTGATGGTGACAGCTCCGGTACAATCAACATGGAGGAGTTTGGAAAACTCTACGGCTACATCAATCAATGGCTAGGTGTCTTCCATACATATGACCGAGACCAGTCGGGACATATTGAGGAAGCTGAGCTCTCGCAAGGTTGACATCTCATTTAGAATATTACTTACATATTGACTCACTTTTTTTATTAATTACCTTAACTGTGCTTAATTTTGACATTTAATCTTTTCTTTCTTTTTTCAGCTTTGGGTCAGATGGGCTTCAGGTTTTCTCCAGACTTCATAAAGTTTCTCATAACAAAGAGCGATGTAGTTAACAAAAAAGAAGTTTCGGTAGACCAGTTTATCGTGCTATGTGTCCAGATTCAACGATTCACGGAAGCTTTCCGTTCTAGGGATTCGCAGCAACAAGGAATAATTACGATCGGTTTTGAAGAATTCTTGAGTGTGGCTTTGAGTTGCTCTATTTGAAATATTGATTTTTTTTGCATAAATTTCTTTTTTACCTTAACATTTTTTTCCAACCACTGTACACAGCTGAATTTGATTAAATTTGCACTACTTCGTAGAACTCAATTATTACTGGTTTAAAATAGTGACATATTTAGTTCTACTGAGATCATCACAGCACAACGCTACCGTCGTAAGTATACAATTTCTTGTAGAACAAAATATATTGCAATTTTTTGCTTTATTTCAGCTGATACTAAATAATTGTATAGGTATAAATCTCTTATGATATGTGTACCTAAAAAGAATTCTTGTACTATGCATTTTAAAATGTAATTTTACACAAGCCATGCCTTACTATAGTATTGAAGATTTATTATAAATAAACTTCTCTGGCCTGACGGTACCTTGACGGTGACACATAAGCTGCAGAGACTTAGTTATTTTGAATGGGCTTCTGTGTAGTTGATTGATACAATATGTGTGGGTCTAAAAGAGACCCCTATTGGACACTAATTTATCAATGCTCGACTTCTTCGCCATGTAAAAATAAGAATTGAGATTTATGCACCTGTATTAAACTACTTTTATAAGTTCGTGATTTATGTGATCTTCTTTATTATTTTTCCGAGACTACTTGCTTCTCAGTTGGCAGTTAATAACTGTACAGAGATTGATTGTTATATAATTGCATTTCAAATATTAACAAGTGCAATTCTGATTTATATATAAATATACCACGTTGGCCTACATATAGACTGCACTTAATAAACATTTGAACTGAATTTCAGCTTTTACAAATATGCTAAGATCACTTTGTTACAATTCATTTTGAAAATGATGTAGCTCATTTCAGATATACCATTTATATGTGTTTAATTATAAAGAGTTATAATAGGGTAATTTGAAAATTTAATAAAAATATAATATTTTTTCACCATCAGTGCGCGGACATTTTCCAATCTCTGGTGTGCAACATAAAGGTCAATCAATATGACGCTCCCGACATGGCCACAGTTGAACTGCACCAATTTCATTTATTTTTCTACAAAATTATATTATTACTTTTAAGGTGTTCACTGTCGATATATTATTATTTCACAGGCGATATATTATATTTGTCCATGTCCAACTCTTTTAAATTCACGCAAATAAAAAGTATATACTAATTTAGCGACTCAACCCTTTGAGAGATATGGCTGTACCTGTACAGCCAAGGTTTATATTATCATTTGCTAGGCTCGTAATTTTTATTTGAATGTCATTTATTAATGTACAGATCAACTCGATAAAGATTTATGTCTGAATTGGAAGTAAAAATATGAGTAACTGAAGTAAGATTAATTTAACACACCACTTAAAATAAGTACTTTTCTTCAAAGATAACCAAAAAGATGTTTTGTGGTAAGGATAGTAAAACTAGTAAAATGATAAATTGCCACTCAAAGGGTTAATTAATATGTGACATTAATTTTATGTATGCAAAATTTATGGTGAGGTTTATATGCTTGTCAATATGGTAATATTGAAAAGAGAACGGGCTTCCCTTTAGTCGTGATCCAGTTAATGAAAATGTAAAGGTCAATAGTTTTTATTGACGCAGGAAATTACATGAAGGTTTTCTGTTATTAACATAATTTCTAAAACTAATATTAGTTTACATCGGCGGCTAAAATAAGCTTTTAAATAGTGTCTTATTTTACATTTATATTAACTTGACCTCACTATATAATAATTATTTATAATAATTTCTAAGAAATTAATACATGATTTGTTTTCTGTTAATTTTTGTAAACATTTAATTCCATTCCATGCTGTAAATATGTCATAAAAGTCTGTTAAAAAACAATAAATAAATAAAGTAAAAAAAAAAAATGTCTTTCATTTCTTGTGGTTGTTTTTAAATTTAAGACTTCACTATCCTCTATCTAATAATAAAAAGATTATAGATAAAACCATGATCACACCCAGAAAATTGTCAAAGGCATTCTAAGCAAGTGTTTCTTATCAGTCTTGCTGTACTATGCTTCTGATGGAACTTGATGATAAAAAAAAAACTTGAATATTATTTATTTGGCACTATGAATTCAAAATTTGTACTACTGTTGATAATTCATGTAAAACCCATTTTCCGGGCTTAAGTTAGGGTTAATAGCTGTTTATGAAATCCCAAAACTATAAATCAATCTTGATACTTTTAGCCTCATTTATCAATAATTTTACAAATGAATTGTGATATCAACATAAATACTATCCCAGTATGTGATAGATATATATTTCATCTCCCTTCAGATGTCAACATGAAGCTTGCAAGATAAATATTGTGTTATCGAGTCCAGATTATTTTTAAGGTGGTATGTATTATGTGTACTACGATTGAATGAGATATCAACACTCTTTACAGCCAGTGTAAATAATATTTTGCCTTTCCACCAAGTATTGACAGTGAACACCCTAAAAATGAGTAATTTATATTATTGAGACTGGTGAATATACCTTTTGTTCAAATTTTGAAATATTTTTACTATCTTAGAATTTTCTGACGTTTTTATGTTTTTCAGAAAACAGCCTCTAAATTTTATTGCGTCTTGGGCCTCCCATGCGCTTAATCCGCCACTGTAGGTGTCAAAACGTACTAGCAACAGTAATAAGCCCAGCATTATAATATAATACTAACAAATCACTGAAATAGCCTGAAAGTTTTTTTTAATATATGGGCCCATTAGAGGTAAAGTGAGTCGAGTGGTATTTTAGAAAAAAATAGGTTAGATTTATGTAATATTCTACACATCTTAAAGTATCGTTAAGATGAAGTAACCTCAGCTAATACACACTGCAATAGTGTTATCCACCAAAACAAAAGGTTGTGGTTGTACTTGAAAGTCAAAGAAATAAATTTTATCATTTTACTAGTTGACTCACTTCTCAAGGGTTCATATACAATATTTAAAGTGAAACTAGCCATATTTTCAAAACAAATAGTCAATCTATTACTCATACTATGAAATTGGTACTCATATGATATTGTTACAACACTACTTTACTCAACAAATTTTCTTTCGACTTGCTCATGCTAATTTGAATGCCTGAAGAGAAATGTGGTTCTCATATTTCTTTAGGTTTATATGAGGCCTAAATAAAAATGCCAAGCAATATACTCCCAGCGGTGGGCTGCCAATACCTTAATAAAAAGCTCACATAAATTTTCAATTATTTGCGGTGTGCCTTCATATGCTTACATTATGTTAAACTACTTAATATACCGTAAAAATATATTATCAATAACTGAGCAAAGTACTTACCTTAGATTACAATGAGAAGTTCCAAGATGAATGCAGAAATAAGTAAATACTTACTCTTCTTTTTGCTACATTTCCGTTTCCAAGCCGCTGTAAATAATACGTTATATTCATAAACTAGCTGGCCCGACGAACTTTGTACCGCCTCAGAATCAATAAATGTTGTGTTGGCTGAATTAAATTCAGTTGAATGAATACTCAAAATGAATTAAGTTCAATAATTGTTCAAAATTCAAAATGAAAAGTATTTAAATTGCATTGATGTTATTCACGTGGTACAGTCGATAGATTTAAAGTAATGCAGTAGATCAACGATTTGATTTTGAATTGTGAAGTTTAAATGATCCATATGTTTTTTCTTAGCCCCAAGAATTGCTCGTTCACTCGACCAATTGCGATTTTTGTGATTAGATAATTGAGAACATTTTGTTGATGAAGCCGTCCTTCGTTGAGACGAAATTGCAAAAATTCGGTGGAATCGAAATCAATCCGTTCGATTCGTCAACAGGAACACGGCCGTTACAGATAGTCAGCAATTGCTTGGAGAAATCTGCGGCAGATGGTCGTTTAGAAATACAACTCGCATGTTTGTCGTTAGCTGAAGTTTCTTCACATAGCGCCACAGAGTCGATGTTTTAAGGCAAGCGTTTATTTCATCGGCATCGGTCGATCTTGAAATGACTGGTAGTATTTGGCGAAAATCGCCAGATAGTAGAATCATTGCGCCTCTAAAACATTTTGAGTCATTGCGCTGATCTTTCATAGTTCAGTTGAGTGCTTCCAATGCGGAGGAAAAATAAACCACCATTTCCCTCATCAATTGCCTTCATTAAAGTATCGTACACTTTCTGTTGGGGGTTCAACAAAGGTACATTCGTTCGAAGTGATTGGTTCAATGCATCTCGATCATATTCACGTTTACGTTCCGATTCTCGATTGAAAGCGTCGTTCATTCTTTGATCTGGCGACGCATCATGCAGCGCATGAGGTAACACATATCTTCGATCAAAAGCAACGCCTGGTTATGTATCTCCTCATTCACCTCGAGATCGGGATTCCCTGAACTGACGCGAATTTGGTGTAAAGTGTCTTCGGACATGTCATTCTTGTACTTGTTCCACAGTTCTCGTAGATTCAATGGGAAGCAAATAATGTGCGTATCTGACTTGGAGATGCAGAAACAATTGCTTCAGCGATTGTCATGTCCCAATGAGTATAGTTTTTAAGCAAATTGAGCTATTGACATGCAGCACAAAATGTTGGGCATACTACGCCATTGACAGTTCGAAGTGATTCAATGATGTCGACCCGAAGGGAATTATTGGTTTTTTTTTTCAGATTTTTCATTCAAGACTCTTAGAAAACCATTCCGAGCACTCTTACGAATTGGTTTAGAAGTACTTGGCATAGCTAGTACCTCTTTATTTCACTGTATTTTAAATAATAAAATTACATCTTCACAATGTTGACAAACGACTACTTTGTTTGACAGTAACTGTCAAACAAAGGCCGTTGCTAAGGAATGTGTTGGTCTAGGATAAATTTGTTCTCAATGCATGTCACCAACATAGTGACAGGGATCTTTTCAAAATTATTCAAATAATACTTTTTTATAATTTTACGAAAGTTCATTCTAAATTTTCATATTTTTATATTACGAAATGATATAAATTCTCAATATAACAAAAAACGCAACATTTTCCAAATCTTCAATATTATATTTATGAGATTATCTTAAATTAGAAAAAAAAATATTATTTTTTTGTTTAATGTTCCACACATGGTATGGTTGTTTTCTAACAATAAAATTAGTGATCAGAGTTTGTTCAGATTTTCTTTTTCGATAATTAATTGGTTATGCAGTTTGTTATACCCAGGGATTTTTTTACCCTGTAACGCGGCGGAACGGCGTTCCGGCACCTTTTTTTCTCGAAATTTTAATAAATGTTTAATTTTATTTTTTCTATTTTTAAATATGTATATTTTGTTTTATTTTCTAAGCATTATATGAAAAGCCGTCATTAATTCTATCAAAATGATATTCGAATATATAATAAATAATATACCTTCTTAGAAAATGCTCGAAAAAAGTGCGTTCCGGCACCAACAAAAAAAAGCACTGGTTATACCCATATATAATTTTTTTTAAGTTATCGTTGAAACTTGATTGCGCGATCAGAATTTGAATAATTTAGAAAGAAATGATCTTCTAATTTACTGAAAAGTCAGAGACCTTCTTCAATTATTTTCGCAGTGAATGATCGCAGAATTTCTTTCAGTTCGTCATTGTTTTCTAGTTTTTTGTCAATAATTAAATTTAAATTATTGACATCTTTGTCACTTATAGCTTTATCTGTAAGTAATTCGTCGATATAATTTTCGCTAAATGTATCAAGCCTTTCTTCACCAAGCTCGTGTGCTAAAGTAATCATTTCAGCTGATATTACCGATGTTTCAATGGTTTTATCGACTGTAACACACCTTAGTAGGTGGCCTTAATTCAGCGATGGCAGGTGCAACATGATTTAAACAGTCCGAAATCGTATTTTTTTTCAAATGTCGGTTGTGTTTATGATTCTCTCTATTCTATCCAAAATACAACGATATATTCTCTCAGTGTAATATTTAACATTTTTATATATCGTTAAATATGGTACTTTAAAAAAATGCATTTCTAAAAAACCGCATTACTTTGAAATTGCATAAAAACAGGATTGACTGTAGATGGGGATCAAAAATAAAATAATGATTTGATAGTATTCAATAACAATATAATATACATGAAAAGTATACTGATTTTTTTTTACATACTTTCTGATTTTATGTACTTTCATTCGTCTTTTCACATTTCAGTATATATTTTAGCGACGGTGATAACATGAAACATAAATTCCTAAAAGTTTTTTTTTTAAATGGATATTGAAGATTTAGTTTCGAAATTCTGACACGTTCGTCCAAGTTCGTCGGTACATCTCTAATTCAAAGTATGAAACAAATGAATTTTACAATCAACGCCACCTAGTGTATTAAGCATAAACTGCATACGTCATGTTCCGCGTTCGATTCGAAAAATTTAAAAAAACGTATTGTACTGAGATATTTATTTTCTTTATAATTTCTTTTTCGTGATATTTTTCCGATGTTTTAATGCTTATTCTGCTATTCTAGGCCCATACAAATTTAATAAAGCAAAGATCATTGAAAACCGTGGTCTAATTCTCGAGATATACGTGGTGTAAATAACCCCACTTTGTTTTATATATATAGATAACAGTTGTTTCTTATTAAGCCTGACAATATAATGTATATTTTTAAAAATTTAACAAGGCGATCCCGACCTTAGTAATATTTAACAAGGGGCTCATGCGAACCCTTTCCAGCCCGTGTATTCCTGATAATGTTTTGAGGAATCATGAACATAAATTATTGTTTGTTATATAGCACAAAAGTGTAGAATCAGCTTTCATTAGGAAGAAATTAAACAATATTCAACTGTATTGCTGCTGATGTCGATATATTCCACATGTATGTGACTCGTAATAGGTTTTTGACAAGTACTATTTTTATGTAAATTAGATTTGGTCTGAATTTTATTTCGTTTTACCGTGTTTTTAACATTGTAAAAGTATTTACGACATTTTGTTTCATTATTTTTTTTACGATGAATATTATGTTGTCTATGTATCCTGTGTATTTTTTTTTTAACCTGGCCGTAAGTTAATATAATTCACTACCCTATCAATTTTATAAAAATAGCACAAATGAAGTGTCAAAGTGGTACTTGTGGGTAAAAACATGGTAGTGATTCGTTTGTTTTCATAATAATAAATGCATCATAGTAAACTATCGTTATAATTGATAATTCTTCTGAAATGTCAAGATTAAAGAAATCTTCCATCAATAGCATCATTTTTGAGTTAGAAAATGGTGAAATTGAGTCTAGTTGCTCATCAGCAGATGAGGACGGTGTGCCAAAAGTGAACAGTAATTTCACTCGTGAAAGTTCTTCGAACCTCACGAATGGCGCACATATTTTAGATAACAATGAGATTCAAGGTAGTCCTGTCGTTTTACCATCAATAGACGGCGACAGTAGCCACTCGGCGCATACTGCTGTTAAATGCATTAATACAGTTCGTAAAATTCCTACTATTGTTGTTAAATTTAAAGATAAGAAAACAGCCAAAGCGTACAAATCTAAAATAAAGAAGTACATCACTAGTTTGGTGCTACATAAATCACCAACTGCAATAACTTATGATAGTGATTCTGATGATGAATTAAAAATTTGGTCAAGTGATGAAGACTGCAAAACAAGATTCAAGACGGAAGATGCCACAGACGCATTTGATTCGAACATGATGTCCTCAAATTCGAGACCATCGACAATTGAAGAAGACGACATTAGGGAGAACGAAGTTGATTGCGAATCAAACCTGTTCGTTTTCGACACTGAACCGATCAAAAGTAATGATCACAGTACCGCTCCAGTCTATCAAAAGGTAATGTATATTTAGTGGTGATTGCCCCACAGGCACATAAGGGGTGAGCTTTTGGAAGCCTTAAAAATTTGCATATATTTTGTAAAGTTAAATTAACCACATTCTTTATTTTATTGATTGATTTTATTCCAAAAAACTACTCTTCTCGTGGCGTCGTAGAACTTCTCTTTTTTACTTAAATATAACTGAAGAATTGATTGAATTGAAGTTTTTATTTAAACTAAATTTTAATTTATAGTTAATTATACACCTGATCTTAGAAGAATCAGCGCATTTGTAGAAAAAGGTGACGCAGTTTTAAAGTGACACATAAATAAAGCAATCTTCATTCGGTCTTCAAGGTTTTTGGTGTGCACAATGTATACATAGCCAAAAGCTCTGCCAGACTGAACGTTATGTTCATCAACGATTGTTCCTTGCTTGCATTGGCTGAAAACTCTTGCAAGACATGAAAAATCCTTATTAACAGCTTAACGACCGTGGACGTGTATTTGAGTCTTTGAAAAACAAAGGTTGCTGGCCGGCGGACGCATATATGCGTATAGGCGAAGTATCTGGAAGCTAAGAAAATTAAATTTTGTAAAGATATCTCAATTTGCTTACAAATTATAGTGAATTTAGTAAAATTACAATTTTCGCAAAATTTTATTTCGCCAGGTGAAATTTTACAAAAAAAACGCGTGGTCGTTAAGCTGTTAATTTCTCAAAATATATATTGTTAGGTGGTATTGCCATTTGTATAATGAAATATAAATATATTTTGTTTGTTTTTATAATGCGTATTGTGCTATGCTATTTATTCTTATCAGTTAAATTTTTATTCTAAAGGTCGAAAAAAAGTTGTGCAATCCTATGGAAAGTTCTTAATTCGATTATGATCAAGAATATGATCTCTTTACACTTCATTTTATCCAATAATCATAGCAAAGCATCGCAACCATTGTGCATTAATGATGTAAAATACTTGAATAGAAAGAAATAAATGCTAAAAGCATGTGAGAAAATTTTTCTTATTTATTTTCATCTTGTTTTATTTTTATTGTAGAAATTTGAAGTACTAGATAACACTAATGTGAATGAAAAAGCAGCCAATCCTAAGGCCTCCTTTGGAAGGAATAAATGTTTTAACTGCGATGGACCACATTCTTTAAGAGATTGTCGGGAGCCCAAAAACTATCAAAAAATCAATCAGAATAGAAAAGCGATGATGACTCGACCAGGGTTAGTAGAGTAAACATATACTATTGTATTTAAAAAAAAATATCCATACCATAAATGCGATGGGATTTCAAGCGATATGCACACATGACTGACTAAAAGACCCAATCATAAGCAATTTGTGTCTGTGCTTTATGTATTGTAGTATTTTTGAGTGATCAAACAAATCTGATCGGTAATTAATCACTGCTTGGTAACCGAAGGGTTAAACAAGCTGTCCCAATGAACCGGTGACCAACGTTCCCTCTAATTTTTCTGCTGTGTGTGCGGTAAATTTTCAGTAAAATAAAAAATGTGCGCAAATATGTTGATAGTTATTCTCTGACCTACTTACAGACACTAAATAAATTAATTCTTCATTTCAAGTCGCTAAATAAAAAATTGAACTTTATTGTACAACATTTAATTGTGCGGTATGTGCGAAGGATGGAAAAAAGTGTGCAGCCACATCTTGCGAGGTGTGCGCGCGCACACGTTAGCGGGAACATTGCCGGTAACCCAATTTTGCAGAATCATCTATGTAAAGTGGACATGTCTATTATATTTTCTATATTAGAGTTTAAGTTGATATGACTACTATTCTGATCATTAATATTTGTTGTTAATTTTTAGGCGGTATCATGTGGAGGAACAGAACAATGCTGTCGGCAGTGACGGCGGTGTGATTGCCGGTCGTATTTCAGGAGCTTTGCGGAATGCTTTAGGGCTGCAAAAAAATCAATTGCCCCTCCACATTTATCGCATGCGCATGCTCGGCTACCCCCCTGGATGGCTAATGAATGCAAAAATTACGCATTCTGGGATTACAATCTTTGATTCTGAAGTAACAAATCATTTGAATTATCTACCATACTAACATTAATATCATTGGATAAACATGATAACCGTTCTTTTTTAAATCTTTTTGAGTTAAAATCTTCTCTAGCCTGGCCATCTTCAAAAACTCAAATTAGTAAGTAAGTAAGAAAAATGAAGAATTTTATGTCACCGGTAAAATTAATTTTACTGAAATTAAGCGAATATTTATTTTGCTGTGAATATTTTTTACACACCAGAATTTGATGAATTTGTTTTTCAAATTCAGTGGTGCAAGGATGCATTCAAAACTATAAATTTATGAAAATTACAATTTATTTGAAAAGGTAATTTGTATAATATATTCACAGAAAAGGAGTGTGAATTTGTTGCAGCCGCTTCTGTTTATTTGTTTAAAAAGATACTTTTTTCCTTTAAAATGTGACTATTAAAACAAAAACATTATCAATTTACATCATCATCGTCATCACAGGGCAAAGAAGTAGCTGATCCTGAAGATGAAGACGGTGAGATTGTTCACCAAGGATCTAAAGATAAATATGACTCCAAAAAAATATTAGACTTTCCCGGATTCAATGTCCCTCCTAGTTCCAGATACACTGATGTGAGTAGCTGTTAAAAAAATATTTAATTTTCCATTGCTAGTATTTGCATTAAAGAATTGTCAATTAGAAATGTGTTACAAAATTTTAAAGGAAAACCGAGTCTAAATATTACTACACCTAGATATAATTCAACCTCATATGTTATAAAATTAAATGTATTTTTTTTTTTGGCTGACTGCATCTGCACTGTTCAAATTCATGTAACTGTCGAAAATATATTTATTTTATTCTTTAAAATCTGTCAAATTCATATTAATTTAGTCATAATAATTTAGTAATTAAAATCATAATTTTTTCCTACGCTATACATAATTTAGTTAGTACTAAACGCCATATACTAATTGGTATTTTATATGGTTAATTTATTTAATTCTCAGTATACTGTTTTGATTCTTTCTCTATTTCAGGAAAGCGAATTCTATAGATGCCCTCCATTGTCAGAAAACGACAGCAAGATAATAATGTTGGAAAAGTTGGCACCGCGAATGGCGAAGGCCTATCGCCGTAAAAAGATCATACGCTTGCAGCAATCTGCCGCGGAGCGATTGCCCGGCGATATGAACACAGACATCGACATGGACTTAGATGATGGTAGTTAACACTTTTAACCTTTTTGAATAGTTAGATATATTTTGTAAAATAAGGTTTCTTATGTTACTTATTAAGTAAATACTTGTTTTGAATTTTAAAACGCATAGTTAAAGGTGTAAATGAATATATTCATGTGGGTCTTTACAGATGTTGATTGCCATGTAATGATATCTGAAATATTTCAACAGAAGGTGAAAGAGAAAGTGAAGCAGATCCAGCGTACGCCAACGGATCCAAAGGGAATTCACCTTTCGTTCCTCCGTTGCCTGCGCTTCCGGTTCCTTCACCGCCGCCACCACCACCTCCCACATTACTTCCGGTAAATATAGCTTCTTTCACTTTTCATTTTATTTCACTCATTACGAGCATAAATTGCATAGTGTGTATTCCACTGATTCATAGCAGCTTACACTGTAGAATCCATGTTTATTCGGATACATAAAAACTACTAGGTCGAGACATTGTGAAATAGTCTCTAAAAGACTTTGAATTTTATCTTACCTGGTTTTTCAGTCAAACTCTTCAAATGATCATTTTTATACAATGATTTATGGATATGTATTGAAATATATCAATACCACCATTATTGAAGGAAAATGAATCTTATAGCAGAAACAAAACACATAATTTTTCATGTTCTAGTACAGTTCTCAGGCGACGATATTGTTTTTTGATATGTGCAATTTATTTTGTTGACTAAGTTTTAAAAATAAAGAAGATGTGAATTTCGTTTCGTTCTGGAGTACTTGCAATCAAAAGCATAACGAAAACCTATGCAATTAATTATCTTTTCCAGGGAGAGGAATCCCCTTGCACGAGAATTTCGCCATCCTTAGATGATCTTGAATCTCGAAAAATGATGCTTCTTGCCGCACTTGACGAGGGCTCCCACGATTCATCAGTCAAGGTTTCTCCCGATACCCCCGTTAAAGTTAGCGATGATTTGAAAGATCCTACCCAGACCCCTCAAAACAAAAATGAACTTCCAGAGACAGAGATTCCTAGTCCGATTACACCAACAACGCCACGAGTCGGAGGCGTTCGAGAAAGCAGCTTAGGAACTCCCATGATGTCCTCCACGACACCCTATAACAAATTGCCTGACGATGTTAGCTTTGCTAAAAACATATGCGACATTATTAATTTTGAGAATCTACCTGATTCAACTGGAAAATATTTACAAATGAGTGGAATTATAAAAAAAGTGAGAAGTGCAGTTTCAAAAATACAGCAAGAACCGTAAATGAATTGCACAGTTATTTCCATGACAAAAATCTAAAGGTCAAGACTAAAAATTGAATAAAAGAATACTTTCGATGGATTCGGCGGTAACTTTGTGGAAGTTCATTTTAATATAAAATAAAAGAATAATAAATAAAATGAATGAAATAGAATGAATAAAAGAATATCTAATGGGATATATATTTTTAATAACTTCAAAATATGACATTTCACCAAATATCATCATAGTTTTTATAATATTGCTCAAGTCAAAGATATTTCACTGTCTGATTTTTATACAATTTTGTCACCTTTCTATCATAATATTAATATATGCATCTACATTGTTTGTTTTTATAATTAAGATGTTAAAAAAATCCAATGAATAAAAATGATTAATCTGGCATATTTTATAATTTATTGCAAATGTTAACCATTTATGTGCCACGAGCACATTAACCAGGGCTCTGGGGTCGGATTGCTTTTTACGACTGACTGGAGTCAGAGGGGCGGGGCGCTACTGCATGCTACTAAGCCAAATATTACAAAAAATCAGCGAAGAATTTCTCATTTCTCTATTGAAATAATAAGATAAACTCTCACCCCTGTTTATCTAAAAGTTGTGATCCATACGTATATACCAGTGGTCTCCAAACTCAATAAGGATGTGAGCTACTTTCAGAAATTGATATTGTCTGGTGAGCTACCTGTACATATTCCTTCTTTATAGTTTTTTATCATCGGCCCTTATCGTACCATTCGTACTTTAATTATTCATTTATAAACAAAATAATCGAAAAATATGTGAGTAAAAATAATTAATAAAAAGATTGACATTCACTTTCCTCCACGATTTATTCAATTTTTGGTAAGTACCTTGTCACTCCCATCCGAAAGAAATTATCAAGATGTACATCTGTGAGTCTGTTTCTATATTTACTCTTAACCACCTTCATAGTGGAAAACGTTGATTCACATAAGTATGTAGAACAAAACAATGCCTTCATTTTGAGCACAATTCAAACTAAAATTGGATACTTTTCTTTTGGACGAAAGGCCATACTGATTCTATAGTTGAAGCAACACTCTTAAGCAACAAATCACATTGAAATTCTTTCAATTCCATTTCTCCCTGAAGGGCCATCTTCTTGAAAAGTTTCGACGATACAGCTGGATAGTTTTTCAATATCAAAATTTATAAATGGAGCTGAAACAAACAGTTTACCTTATACAATAAAGAACATTGGTGAATAAATAATAAAAAAATATGGTTTTAGCTTATATTTTCATTAAAAAATAAGAAAAAAGGTTTTTTGCCTATTTCTTATTTGTTGAAGGGAAAAGAGATCATATGTTTTCCTTTTTTTGTCAAAAAAATAACTTATACATTAAAAACAATATACACTATAGAATTAAGAGTACCGAAGATTGATATTTTTTACTGGTTGACTATGTGCAATATCGTTGTATTCCACATAGCGCTTATGAAATGCAGATTCTTTTTCGAGTCCCGTTTTAAAACCATTATAATTTATGAGGTTTGGGTTAAAAAAATGAACGCCTTATGTTCCTAATGCAACCTGAGTTAGTTCCTAACACGTAGACAATCTCCTGAATGCTCTTAACCCATTTGTCGAATATGACAGCAAGGTCACATAACCTCAGACCGAGACCAACAGCTACACCTTGATCAGTCAGAATTGATCTGCAAACTATGAATTCAAAGATAATAAATAGGACCGGTGCAACAACGCAGCCCTGTCTCTCTCCCTTTGTGACCCCAAACCATTTGGTATTTGAGTCACCGATTCTCACACAACATGCACTATTCTCATGCAGGGGTTTGATAATGGCCAAAATCTTTGGCAGGATCCTGTATGCATCCAGTATCTTCCATAAAGAAGGTCTGTGCAGATTATCAAATGTTTTCATAGTCGACCTTTACTTTTCCTGCTCAAGATCATTTTTTGTGAATTATTTCTTGTTGAAGATGAAAATAATATTAAAAAATATATGACAGAATTGCAAAATCCAGACGTGGCTCATCATTAGGTCAAGGGCGGCTTCCAATATCTCTTGATAAAAATATTTTTTTATCCTTAACACATTGGTTACTTTTCGCCGGTCTGACTGGCGCGTTGAAATATATACATCCAATGCGACAAATGTTTTAGATTCTCTACAGAGATGGCGTAACAAATGTTTGATGTATCATTTAAAAAATAAAATATTAGGTAAAACGGAAAGAAATGACATTTTTTCTGGCGCGTCACTTTAAAATCTGTTTGTCAACGGTTGCCGTTGAGCTAACACGTCGGGGTTGGTATTATTTTAAAGCTCTGTGTGTACTCTTTCCATTCCAACATATTTTATATTTTTTTTGCCGTTGTGGAAAAATGGAGAAGCCTGAGATTGAATTAACACATTTGCGCTGTTTTATGCTGTTTTTATTCGATAAAGGATTAAAACCAAAAGAAGCTACCAAGACCATTTGTGACATTTACGGTGATGTCTTGAAACTTTGAAAGTGCTTTAGATGGTTTCAAAAGTTCAAAAGTGACGATTGGGAGTTAAGAGACAAACCAAAAACAGGAAGACCCCTCAAAATCGATGATGACGTCCTAAAATCATTGGTGGAAGCTGATCCTCGTAAAATAGTGAAGGAATTGTCACACGACATTGGCTGTCCAATAACAACTGTGCAAGATCATCTGAAAAGATTGGGAAAAAAAACACAGGCAAGCTCTCTCAAAAACACACACTCTCTCAAACGGCCTTGGAACGAGCGTGACCATCTGTGCTTCTCTATTGTCCAGGCACGAAACGGATCCATTTCTCAGAAAGATAATTACCGGGGACAAAAAATGGGTCCTTTACAGTAATACCAGGGGAAAAAACAATGGCTATCACCAAATCAAGTACCTGTGCCTACTCCACGGCCAACATTGACGTTAAAAAAAGTTTTGTTGTGTGTTTGGTGGGATGTTTCGAAGATAATACATTTTGAATTATTGAAATCTGGTCAAACAGTTACGGCAGAGCTATACTGTGCTCAACTAGAACGATTAAAAGCAGAGTTATTAAAAAAACGATCTTTTTTGGTCAATAACAATAGGCGGATTTTACAACATTACAATGCGAGACCTCATGCGGCAAAAATTACTCAGCAAAAAATAATTGAACTTGATTTCGAACTTCTGCCACATCCTTCATATTCACCGGACATAGCACCTTCGGATTATTATCTCTTCAAGTCGATGAAGCATTCACTTCGTGACAAAAAATTTACAAACGCTGACCGGGTGAAAAATGTATATTTGGATTGTTATTTATTACGTTTTTGATGAAATATATCAGTGCTCCGCAACCGGTGTGCCGCTGAGCCGGATGCAGGTGTGCCGTGGTCAAATACATAATGAAAAATTATTTGAATTGAATTATTATTAAAACCTCTGTGTTAATTGAAACAAAGCGCAGGTATCACATTTATTAGTTATTATTTTATAATAATTATTAAAATTGCATAAAAGTAAATATATTATAGTTTTATGTATGTATACTTTTCAAATAAAAAACGAAAATTTATTGTAAAATTTGTGTATCAATTTAATACCTATATATTTTTGCTTTTGGTGTGCCGCGGAATTCTAGGAAGAATTTTGGTGTGTCGCAGGTGAGAAAAGGTTGTGGAGCACTGAAATATATAATTCTATGTCAAATACCCGATTTTCTATATTAAAAAATACAAAAGTTGAGTATCGCTAATAAAAGCACGCTAAAATATATAAAGTATTATGCAACAAAGTGTTGCACAACTGGTGTCCAAATTTTTTTTTTAAATGTCAAATAGTTTTTAAGTAATACCCTTTTTTCAAAAGTACCTAATTTTTTGCAAAATTTCGCAAAAATGCCCCGATGCGAATGAGTTAATATAGCAATTAAGATTTGTGTATAAATGTAATTAAATATGAATTTCTGTTTTTAATACTACGTGAGAATGACTATGGGAGGACTCTTTAATATGTATCCAGAATGTGACTCTTGTTGATTGCATGTATCAATACCCTAGGGCAGTGGTGCACAACCTTTTTGAACGAAGGGCCATTTTACCAATTTTCTAATCTTTCGCGGGCGGCAGAGGGTAAAAGTGTTGAAAAATAATGATATACACCCAATCATTTATTTACGCGATTATTTTGGACGGCACCGTTACTTTTTATATGTGATTTACTTGTTACATGATTGTTTTGAAAAAGTTAGAAATGGCGACCCTGCACAAAATCATGTGATGTAATGTAGCTCTAAAACTTGTTTAAATACAATTCATTTATTAAGTTCGTTGAATAGCACGTTTCCAGGTCATAAATTTTATCAATGACAGTTACTTTGTCAAATAAATGCACTCCAGGTGTCCAAATATTTTAAATACAAACCGAAGATGGATATATTATTTTTTTTATAAAAAAAAATATATGGTGATGACATACCAAATAAACGCATTTAAAAAGAAAATATTTTACACTTAACATTCAACTGTTCGTTCAATCAAAAAAAGAAATCCAACATAATAATAATTGACTCAGAAAAAGAATCTAGGAAAAACAGCATTTCATCAAATGAGTCCGTGCAAAATTCAATACGTTAGTTCAAAAAATTGCAAATGATTACATTTCATAACCGACAGTGACAGCAGCGAATAACTCCTATAAGTGACTCTCCTCTTGACTAATCCTTATGATTTTTTGAAAGTACCAACCTTCAAATAATACGTGCCAAAGTTTCATGACAATTTGACTTTAGTTCGCATGTTACAGTAGTTTTAGTGACTCTACTTTTGTAAATTTCAAAACAATGGAAAATATCTGATATTTTGATTCAAATTGATCGTTATTCTGCAAATCGATCAATTCTAGTTGCAATGATGAATCGCCCTCGTTGATGGATGCTGAGAAGGGGTTGGAAAATGTTTAAGCAGCAAACAAAGCGTGTTTTGAAAACAATAATCTAAAAACAGACTTAACCACAGACGGTACTCGGTATTGTAAAAAGATGAATGACGACACAAATGTATACCCGTGAAAATATAATCATATTAAATAATTAAGAACAGTACTAAGTTTTCTATCAGTGGCGATTCAAATTATAAACCTCTGTTACTGAATAATATTTTCACATATCAAACACAGATTTTTATCATATTCAATGAAAAATTTTGTGATTGTTATTTTGGGCCGCAACAAATGCCATTTCGGGCCGCGGTTTGTTCACCACTGCCCTAGGGCTTAGTCAATCAAACATCTCAAATGTGGCGACCCCTTTTTATAAAAGCCACGCGACCCCAATGCAATTGAAAAAGGCATATTTTTTTCAATAAGGTAGTTTTAATTTTGTTGTTCAAATCCAAAAACGAAAAAAGTTGGCGACCCCCAGAAAACCCGTCGCGATCCATAGGTTGAGAACCCGTGAAATAGATAATCAATACATAATATGATATCTTTACTACACAATCAATAAAACAAAAATACATTTAAACTCAATGTGATTTATTAAAAGATAAAATAGCACCCAATAAAGCAGTAATATAAGTTATGTACATTAATCTTAAAAATTAAACAAAATTCTCAAAGAAATAAAAGCGTTTTTAGTTGAATAAAGAATTATCTGATTTAAAACAATGATACAATGTTATAACTACGCTTTAAGTTAATAAAAAAATACTTATAAAAACCGTTTAAATGGAAAGCAAAGAAGATTCTACAATCACAAAAGTGCTAAACTAAATTCGAAGCATGTCTGCCGCAAAAGAGATTTACACACTGAATTATTTTATATAAAACCTATTCTTTATTATCAGGGGTGCAAAAAACTTTCAAATAAAACAAAAACTTTCCCAATGCTACAAAATTACCCAGTGATTTAATATAATACAATATTAAAAATAAACATCTAGAGATATTTTCTTGGAGATATATATTATTATGTGACATGTACAGACAGAACTTATTCACTATCTTAGAACTCGAGGGCAGCATAATTAAACATATATATAACTAAAAAAATTTGAAGCATGACATTGAAATAATTTAATTATACAAATTGACCCAGCAATTTTTTTTTAATCACAGTGACCGAAACCAGAAATGTAATTAAGATTTTATTGAAAAAAAAAAATATGCGCAGATGTCATCTGTGTGATTTGAAGGAATTGAAGTATTTTTCGGAAGTCCTATTAATACGTACATTGATTATTATTCTTGTAGAAGCACACTTATATTTCTATATAATATATAAGTGTATGTTGAAACTTGGCATTACATTATTAAATATATATTACAAAAGAAAATTTTATGGAAATATGTAGATTTTTTTTTAATGCATATTATCTTTTTTTTGTCACAGGCTCTCAATAGTTGAGCAGAAAGCTGGTTGAGATACGCATGCATGCAGACGTGAATGATTTATTACAACTATCGAGAGATGCGCTTCTCAGTTGACCCTTAGAATGTTAATTATTTAATTAGTTGGAAGGGGCAGCCGGTGGAGGCGGAGGCGGAGAATTTCCATTGGGGCCCTGGAAAAGGAAAAAAATAAACGCATTAATTATTGGTTTCATTAATATTTTCAGTGATATAATTTAGTTCAATAGCTTGTCAAGACAAATATTGACATACAGATAAAATATAAACGTGGCAGACACTGGCAAACCGACTTGCAAACTTTCCGTAGATTGTAAAATGTTATATATTTAGTTATACAAGAATAATACATAATTATTGTGAAACTAAATATATAGCTATTTTTCACTTTATTACAGAATCTCATGTTTTTGCGAAACTTAATAAATAGATTATAAATTCACATTTTGAAAAAAAATATTACAACTCGTTTCTTGATTATTGATACTTACTTGACTATTGAACAGCACTTTCTGATCATTCACCCGTTGAGTAGATCTAGGGCGCATCACATATAGGATCAAACCAAATACAACCAGAAAGCCCATTAACAAAATATTGTCAAAAGATCCATTTCCCCCCATTCCTGGCAACTCTTCTAAGCATTCACTATCAGTGCAATATGCTTGTCCATGCCGCAGCTGTACAAAAAAAATGTAAGCTTAAGATCATCACAAGTGTATTATAATTTCAATATTATGGAGATGCCTACATGGAAAAAAAATGGTATTTAGAATGATGAAGTATTTTGGGAATCTGAAGGATAAAAATAATAATCATAATATAACTAAGTGGGTCAGGTTAAAATGTAAACTGAATACTGGATCATTTTTATTGTAGAAGTGAGAGATGGGAACACACTATACAGTGAGTAATAAACAACCAACTGGTGGTCTCAAATAGACAGTCATAAACAATTGATCCAAAATTTCAAGTTGAGTACTAATATTTAAGGACAAATAGAAAATCTTAGCAAGAAGAAAAACACAAGTATATTAATTTTAATAATGTTTGTTTGATGTTAAATATTTAATTTAGCGTTGAAAATCTACAATTACTAATTCAATAATTTAGTTGCAAGCTTCATTTAGTTACTAGTAGAACAAAATGAATGATTATAGCATGAAAAGAAGACCTGATCCACTGTGTTGACTTTACTGTCCAATAGGTTATTTGAAAAGCAAACAAGTTAAACCTTTATTTAAAGATGCCATCAAGTACAGATGTAGCAAACAAATGATTCAAACTAATTCATGTGGATGTCTTATTTACCAAGGACAACAATCGGCGCATTGCGAGTTCATGATTCCAGATGCACTCACAGGGGTCCATGCTTTCATCAGCCATGGCTGACAGATCCTTGAATCTAAAAAGAATAGTTAAATTTAAAACAAGTATTTTTTTATGTAAAATTTAATTTGTAACTTTTTTATTCTACTTGTTGATGGTATTCAAATAAAGCTATATTTATGTTGTATAAATAAAGTTGATTATTTATATTTTAAAAAATAACGTGAACATCTGATTTATGACTAGAAATGAAAAATGTATCAATCCAAATCAATAAATCAACGATAAAAAAACATTCATTAGCAGAAACATCACAAAGTATATCAGCTGATATAACGTCATTTTTTACCGATTTATTAGAAAAAAATCAATATTTTATACAAAATTAAATATTTATTATAAGGGTGTTTGGCATAGCACTTATTTGTATTTGCTAATTGTATCAATGATATTAGACAAGTATTGAATAGAATTAAAATTTATTAAATGTAAACAAAAAAAAAACATTATGTATTGACATTGAAAAACATAGCAAGCCCGCCTACAAGATTGTATAGGATGTTGTGATAAAAAATAATTATAAAGTTAACAAAATATTTACTAAGCACACGTCATTTGTATGCCTCTGTGTGTGCAAACGTCAACGCAAACAAATAGCGATATTATCAATTGTCGTTCAAATGTAATAATAGGGTATGCAAGAAAAATATCAAACGTGTCAATTTCAATATATTGACAATTTACTTCTTATAACAGATGCAAAATGACGTATTTTACCGATTATCCCGAAAAGAGCTGCTCAATGATTTCGGAATATTCAATTTCAAGGTAATAGTTTTGCATCACCAGCTGTAAAACTTGTTTAGCAATATAAACGCTAGCATGTTATTTGTGTCATAAGAAAATAACATGTAAACGTCAAACTTACAAAATATAAACAATGTCATCTACCATCGCTACAACATTCTGCAGCATAATTATAAAGCATAGCTCTTACCTGAAGTTTCGTCTTTCGTATCCAATAAGTATCAATGAAAAGTAGATTATTTAGAATACGAGCAGAGCGAAAATATTATTTATGGAATTAGCAATCACTTATCAGCAATCACTCCGCCATAATCTAGCAACTTGTAATTTTAGAATGATAGGCGACGTTGCATTGTTATAAGGTTGCTTGTATGTTTATGATTGGTTGGAAAATTTTAATTGCCAGCAGCTAAAATTTTTTTCCTTAAAAGCATTGTATTTATTTCACTATTTCACCTTTTTTATGCAACTAAAACATAAAAAGGTACTCTGGAAAAATAGGACATTTTTAAATAAAACTGCGATTGAAGTACTTATTTAGACATAAAGTAATGTAGTGTTAAATGTAAAACATTGTATTAGAAGGATTGTAAACGAATAACAATGACGTGTCCTCGTGCAATAAATAGTGTCGTATGCATTTATTTGCGAACAATATTTCTAAAACATGAATGCCCAACTGAAATCACATGGTCGGCCAAATAAAATATTGCATGCTTTTGATGGGCCACACATATGTATTTAAAACCTTTATAATAAAATAATATTTTTCATATTAATAATAAACAAACATCTCACAATTAAAACAGTTACATTATTTTTTAAAATCCTTTTATCACTTATTTTTATTATATAATATCATTTCAATGCGGATTTGCCCAAATAACCAGCGTGGGACCTTTTTTTTAGCTCTTCCGGGGATTTCAAATTCTGTAAATTTGCGTATTTGCAGAAATTTTGTAATTTCGGAAAATTTGGCCGTGGCCCCGCTAAACTGTGCTGTGGTTCCCCAAATCAAAACAAATCTCTGTGGCCCCCTTGGAACACGCTCTGGCTCCCTGGGGGGCCCAATGGGCTCCCGGTTGAGATACCCTGCCCTAAACGATGTTACGAAATCTACTAATATTATAAAACATATATTATTAAAAAAGATATAAATATTATACATGCCGCATCCTACGACGCAGTAATTAGCGTTGAAGGCTTCCATGCCGGATCTTACAGATTCAAGTCCCAGTACGAAGAACATTTTTTCGACATATTTATCGATTTCGGTTCGGAGGCATGGGTTCTTGTGATGTCTAAATATTCCCTCCCACCTTATCCGATTCTTTAATAACTGGGCGTAGCGAGAGCGATTGGTTAACCATTAGTCTTGTCCTGACCTTATCCTTCTTTTCCTTCTCCAAGAATTAAATAATAAAAAATATATATTACCGTAAATAAATTATTCATACTAAAATAAATAGTTTAAAAATTTAATTTTGTTTTGTTCATTTTTTTAAACAGTTTTTCTTGTTATCTCGGAAAGTACTTTTTCTCACATAAGACCAGTGGCGTACGGTGGGTGTTGATGTAGGGTGTGCTGTAAAGTGTAAATGACATATTTTTTTAAAAAAAGACGATTTTTTGAACATGAATTTTATTTTTATTTATTTGTACAATTCTTCTTGTGTTTAATTCTTCGCTTTTGCGACATGAATTTTTCTATTCTACTATCGTAAAACGTGCCTTTCTGTTTTAATTCAACGAGCATCCTTTTGTTCTACATAAATTAAATTTAAGCTACACAGTCTGGCCTTGTGAACTTCGATAGCTTCTTATTGGGAGTTAGTGCGCGCCTAACAACACTATGAATTTGCAACCAATACAACACGTGTGAGCTAGAATGAAAAAGATCGCCCTGGGTCCTTGAAATTTCAAACAAAAACATGACTTTGACGCGACGCCTGCGCAGACGGGTCAACTGTATGCTACTGTATGGGATCACTAGTCGAGCGGCAATCGTATTGAACGCCTTGAGCGATTTCATATACGATTCCCTGCCGCTTGCAAATGCATTTTAAATATATCGCTTTATGATATAGTCTCTACGGGCGAGCGGCGCACGCCTTGCACACCCTGAATATACGCCCCTGCATAAGACAAATTAAATGTGCAGCGACGGACGATACATATCGTCGATGCACGAGAGAGTTTATGAGTGTGATCAGAATTCATTGCGCACCATTGTACATATAATTCTGGGCGCCATTTGTAAACTTTGCAATTTATTGGCTCATTTACGCATAAAATATTAACAAATGGACATCGACTTGTTCCATTGATTTACATCGATGGTAGTAAATGAAAATTATTCTAGCCACTCGTTATATACTTTTATCAAAGCAAAGAAACTTTTATGTAGAGATTAAATACCGGTACCACCAGGGGCGGCGCCACCATACAGGCGAAATAGGCAACCGCCTAGGGCGCAAAGCATTAGGGGGCGCATAAATGGAGAATTAAAATTATTTTTATATACTCTAATGATAAGATTTATTTTATTTTGACGTTTGTATTTGTTCGTTATAATTCTATATAATTCGAAAAAGAAAGGTTGAGTGACTGTAAAAAACAATTCACGTAGAAAAACTGCTATTGTTCTGAGACTATATGCTTCACACTAGGAGCGGACATGGATGTATAAAAAAATATTTCTATGATCCCGAGATTTTGTATCATTATTTTGAGAAAAAATGGGACGATTTACTGAAAAGGGGACGCGCCAATAATCGTTGCCTAGGGCAGGGTTTCCGAAACTTTTTCTGAAATGGAACACTTTGAGAATTTAAAAAAATTAACGGAACACTGAACAAATTTCTTAGATAGGGTAATTCAAACAGTAAAAAATAATATATTAGTAAAACACTTGACAATAAAATATAATATAAATCGTCATAAAAATCACTGGACTTCCAATATAAAAATGAAGATTTTTAAATGTGTTGCAGCTTACAAAACCATTCCCAATTTCCACGGAACACCTATTCGGGTTCCGCGGAACATAGTTTGAGAAACCCTGATCTAGGACGCCAAATAACCTCACGTCGGCACTGGGTATCACCAAAACCGGTATCCCGGTACTCATAGAGTCATTTCTCGATTTCGAAAATGCAAAAATATCTATATTTCGGTTTTGCAAATAAACTTAAATCAAAATTTGAATGTGTAGAAACTATCACGTGTTTTTATAAAATCATTCGCTATAAATTAAAATATTTAAAATCTGATTATCGATATAAAAAGGTTCCAGAATTGATGAGCGTTTAATGATATTAAATATTTTCTTAATAAGCCTCAAGCTATTTACAAAAATATATCGTTTATGATTATCAAAATACATCTTTTAAGAAGGCATTTCATACGAAATAACGAAATACCGATTTAATTTATCGTCGAGTATAGCGATCCCAATTGTGCCATTCTTTTTTGCTTTTTTGAAACGTTTTTTTGTAATAACAGTATTTTATATAAAATACCGATTCTAACGGTATTGATATATTACAATTCTTACTTTTAAGTATATACTTTTATTATGTCCAGAATAATCCGAGTGCTGAGTTTTTTGTGCGTAATCAATATGCTGGAGTATCGGCTTTTCCGGTTGCTAGCTGGGAGATATTTTCATTCTTAAAGATACCAAACGGCCTCACTAGGGCCCAGCATACAAGTGATTCACATGAGAAAGCCAAATCAAAAAGATTAAATTGATTTTGTAACTATAATAATATCCTCAATACGTGTGTATTATGGTGTAATGATGTACCATGTACCAATTATGCACAACCCAAAATGTTAAGGAAATCGATAATAAATATGATTTAATAATAGTATAATGTGATTTCTGAAAATGATTTCGAATAATAATGTCTTGAAGTAAAAAATAGCAATAAACGATGTTAGCATGCTTCCCGATTTATAGTAGGAAAATTATTCGCTCGTATTTTCAAACATGAATACCGAAATGATCCTCTTTTTCAGATTGTCTTAACAAAACACGCTAATTCTTAAAATTATGAATTAACCTCAAAACACAAATTTATCAAAAAGGGAAATGAAAAAAATATATGTACCTAAATTTGAAAAATAGTTTTTTTTAAATTATTATTTTTACAATATGGTTTACATATAGTTAAGAGTATGTAGAATGTGAAAACGATAGATCGGGGCTGTGTTGAAAAATAAATATTTTTGAAAAAATATATGATTTTCTAGATATTTTTTAGGATCAGGTGGCTAGAAGGGATTTTGAGACATCGCGGACAACAGAAATCTATTAAGCAACTAGAAAATCAATTCATGTCGATGTTCGTACTGTGATTTGAGCCCGTGAGCTCTGCCATCCAAAGCAAACTCCGTTGACCACTCGACCACGAAGCCGACTCAATGTAATGTAAGTGTTATAGCTTTATTAGTATAATAAATTATACACATACACCATATTGTTGTCATATAATTATACATATATATAAAAAAAATAATGTTATAAATTATAGGTTTCCATATTGTACTTATGTATGTATCAATTTTTTTTTATTTTTTATTATCAACTCACGTAATATTTCTAATATTGTATATTTTTCTCATGTATCATACATCTTTGTGACGTTTTTTTATTCAGTTGTAGATATTGGTTTTTATTTATGAAAAATTTACATTGTTTTTCAATATATCGACGAAAAAGTTTACCTCCACTAATTTGTTTAAAATTAACTAACTAACCATAATTGAAATCTTCATTCTCCATAATGCCTCATATTAACTCAAATGTCTAAGGTCAAAGAGATAAACAGTAATTCATCGTGCTGAAAATAGTTTTTTATTAACTTGCCATTGAAAATGAAATATTTTTCCATTTTTAATACTTGTTATAAAAACTTTGACTGGATACTAAAGTGCCGTTTCTATCTTGTTTACGTGTACTATGTCTATGGTTGCCTTTGGAATAATAATCTAATGTTCTTATTTTAAAACTAATTTAAAAATATATATAAGCATTCTTCAGAAACAAATGCTTTAACGTAAAACTATTGAAACTGTCAACAATTTATTATTTTATATTAATTTATACTTTATTTTATAATCTTGCAATGAAAAATAAAACTACAATAAATGGTGAGTTATTGACATTTAAAAATAAATCTGTTTTCAATACCGTATGATAATTCTTCATGGTATATGCTTTGAAAATATAATCATGAATAATTAGACAATATCTTACAACCAATTTTTGCTACACTGGTTGAGTATTATTTTCTATTTATTTAAATTAGAAATTCATCACCATAATCTCAATAATAAAACAATTTACTTTTAATAAACGATATAATAACCTTGCTGTAACATTGACATTATCATAGTATGATTACAAATTAAATTAGTTGTTTAGTCAAGTGTATGAAGTAAAAATATTAATTAATTCTGTATTTTGAAAACGTTACGAGTCAGATTTTTTGTAAAAGTGGTAATTAGTATCAAAATTTCTTCACACTACCAAAATACGCGTTTGAATATGAAAATATTCTAGGATTATGTGCAATGAGGTAATTTCAGAGCATTTCAATGTTCAAATTTTAAGGAGGCTTCATTGACCGCTCATATTATTTAAGCAAATAGAATATATCTGCAAGAACAAGTACACCATGCCCCAGTGAAGATAAATAAGAACAAAATAAATGACGTCAAAAAAGTTGCTCAATACATAACATTGGAGCAATTGTTTTTTTTACCAGCATATAGTAAAATGGCCAACATATAATGTCGAAGATGTATAAACAGATTATTATTAGGTTATATATATACATTAATCATAGTCATAACTGAATTATCCTTATTTTAAAAATATACATGTTTTCTATATAAATGGGTATTTTCTTCCTATAAAAATATAACTTTATATTCCAATACTTCGAAATATATATTACTACTATTTCGAAAAGGTTACAAATCACCTTCAAAAGAAATAGATTTATTAAAAAAATACTAACTTTGAGATTTTTTTCTTTTTTCATTTCAATACGAGCGTTAATCTTTACCATATAATCGAGGGTTTATTTTTACATTATGTTAAAGAAATACAACATTCAAATTTTAAGATTGCATTTATATTTATAAAAAACTAATTTTATTATTATATATATTATACTGATATATAAGTCGCATTATTTTTTTCTGACCATTGGCTAGATTCTTTTTCTTTCGCCTTTCTTTTTTAGATCATGACTGTCGTAAAACAATTCAGTAGGTAGGTAGACACTTAAAGATATAATTAATCCAACAGACAACTTACTATTAATACCTAATACGTATTTAACATGTTCTTTTATCTTTAATAAACATTTGATAGTTTTTACAACACTTTTAAACTATTAAAGTTAAAAAAACATTTGACACTTTACCGTGGTATATGCATAAAAAGAATTTGAGATTTTTCGAATTGATTACATTTATTTATTAATCTGTAGACGAAAAAAGGATTAGATTCTTGTTATCTGATTAAGAAAACTGTGTATGTGCGGTTAGAACGTTTATATTATAATAAGTTAAGTTATATTTAAGTTACAGTCTTTTTAGAGTTGCGCAATTAGAAAATTAAACATGAAATTTAAAAAAACGAGTTTATTATGAAATATCGACTGTTTAAATTCTTGATTTTTTCAGAGATTGATTCCTACTAACATTCCGTGTGGTAGTTAATACCATTTCACTACTTGAAACATTCAGCTGGAAGTCAATTGAAAATTTTCCGAAGCTAATGAAAAACTGACAAAATGGTATGATTTTTTTTCAATACTACAAAACATTAAATATTCATGTATTATTTTTGCTAGATACTATGTTTTTAGATAAGCAGATAGAAAAGAAGTTACAACCTTCAAAGCGTCCGCTTTGCAGTTAACTTTTGATCAAAATAAAAGATATCTTCATAAATAAATAAAGTCAGACAATAGTAGACTTTTTAAAAATACAATTTCAAAAAAGTCAGCGCAAAAGTAAATTTTCAATATGAATTATATCAGACATTACAATTGATAGGTTTGTCGCAGCATTTATTGCAAATGAAGCGGACATTAGTAATTTAATTGTAAAATCAATACACTATTTTTCAAAGCGTAATTTTTATTATAAATAAAAATCGATGCTTCAACTGTTCTTTACTAAACACCAGAAAGAAGTAAATTATGAAATACGATATTCCTTACGGTACATTTTTACGAGCCGGAGGTCTTGATTTATATAATGCTTTGCAAACAGGAAACTATTAATATGATATTGTACATCTACATTTTTATACAGATAGAGAATTTATAATAGTTTAAATTTAAAAAAGTTGACAATATAAAATATATATATATTTGTGTCGTAGAGTTTGTGTATTATACAGTAAAATAATAAAGCAATATGTTGCTTTCTATACTATTTACTCTATTTACTATCCACATTGCTATCGTGTTTCAACATAGTAGTCAAATCTTTATTTTATTTAAGTTCGGTAAAATACACGGTATATTAAATATTATGACGGAACGAATACATTTTGTTATTTTAAATTACGTTGCTTTTTAAGTTTTGTACTAATATTAGTTTGAGAGTTGAAACCTGTGATGATCACGATTTGTGAATTAATTGGTGAAATTGAAAGCAATCAAATGTGTACTTAATTTAAATTACACATTAGTTGCTTTTAAACATATTATCATGATATGCAATGCCTTACTTATAGTCGATGTGAAAATTTTGAAAGAAAATTGGGGAAAAATTTAAATGAACGAGTTACAATTTTTCCTATGTTTTTTGTGCACTTTTAATTTATATCTATTGAAAATACATATCGACTGTGGAAAGGAAAAGGACGTAACCCACACATATCAAATTTTACAGGAGGCGCTAAAAACGTGTTTTGATGATTTTGTGAGATATGCAACCTATGAATTATACACAACCTTGAAGTGCACGGATACTTCTAAACTGGTGTTTAATTGACATAATCAAATATTAATTACAGAAATTGTCTCGGAAAAACCTTTATTTCAGTGTCTTTTTTTGGTTTTAATTTTTTACAAGGTCATCTTTTTCAAACTTAAAAACTAGATTTAGATAGTTATTCGGCATTTTCAGCTTCCATACTTTTGATAGAATGTGCGTCAAGTTGTATACATTGTGATTATAGAAAAAAAGCTGTTTCGGAAAATTGAGGGTTACGTCCCTTTTCCTTTCCACAGTCGATATGTGTCTGTATATTTGTATCGACGCGTGCACCGACACACTCACTGTCTGCGCATCATTTGAATTAAATTAATTGAGATCCACTGTCATCTGAAAATAAATTACAGTTTAATAATGTAAGGCTGAAATAGTCTGGAGATGGAAGTTACTCATTTTTTTTACGCATTTGGAGGATATTATAATATTTTGTATAGTAAATTAAACAAATTATACACGCAGCGTATGCAAATATCAACCACAATTTGTATATACGGTATACTGTTATGCGATTCTTTAAGCTGAAAGCTTTTCATTTATTGGGCTTGATTATTCTTATAAATAAATAAAAACGCCGAGTGACGAATAACTCGGGTTGAAAGTAAAAGGAGGGCGTGTTTGCTCGACGGGTAGGCGTACCTGAATTTTCCACGCCTACTCGGAGGCTTCTTTGGCGAAAGCGGGGAATCAAATCGAGGGGACGGTCACTCTTCGCGCGGGCTTGCGGCCTGCTGCAGGCCTCCCAGGGACATGTGGAGGGCCTGCCGCCCGCTTCGCTTTCTCAGGTATGATATAAAGTTTTTTTTTATATGACTACTGTCGTAATTATCCAATAGTCTGTAACTTCATGCGTTACACACTGTATTTATTATCAAAGAAATAAGTAAAACTATTAAATCACATTGTTCTCATGTGTAGAAATATATATTGTTTGAGAAACAATTTAAATTTTCTAGTGGTTTTACCCACACTGTGGTAACAAAGCATTTTGGAAAATACAAATAATAATACTACTCAAATTGAATTATTTTTGAATGATATTTGTACTGTATGCAACAACATAAAATAGTATGTTATTTCATGATAAATACTTCATTATTGAAAAATTCACAAATAATGTATACAGTGTGGTACATTTGCGTATTTGCAAAAAAAGTAGCTTCACATTTTTAAAAATCTTGTTTTTTTTACTTTAGAAAAATTGTGAAAGTTTGGCACAGTCCAGTTTTAGTTGATAGACGTGATTTTTTATTATTATTATCATTATTATCACTTTACATAAAAGTTTGATTCTCCTTTTTATTTAAATTCATTTTAGTTGATTTTTATGACTATTATCAGTCGAAACTATTGTGATATTCTTATAATAAATTCTTTAAATGACACTTTATGACTCGCTTTAACTTTTTAATAATTGATATTCAGAAACCTCCCTCCTATTTATGTTAGTCGATATGATGCGTCGTAGCACATGTAACCATGCACGCGTCGTAGCAGGCTCTACGCAGTTTACTTGGCGTAGAACGCCAGTGTGATACTGCGGCCAATCTATCCAGTATACCGGAGCGGTATTTCTTGGCGGTATTTCGTTTTCTTTATTCAAACAGATAATATTTTTATCGACAGTATAATCGACATGTATATTGTTATTTGTTGTATTAGTTTGCCTTAATTGAAATATATTCTACTGCGTAAGTAAACTAATTTGACAGAAATTTCTGCCGTTGATATAAACATAAATTATTTTATTTTTTTGACACAGATAAGAAGAATTTGTTGATTAAAATTATACGATTACAAACATTACGGAAGTGTTTTAATATTATGCATTAATAATGATTTTAAAATAAATATTTTATCTAATGTGTGCAATATTTCATCTGATATTTTAAACTTAACTTAATTGGAGTTTATTTATCACCTTTCGCGTGACTGCACAAAAGCTCAAAAAGATTTAGCGAGAGGGTGCTTGGGATTCTCAATTGTCGGTCGCGGTCCTTGTAGTACAGCACTAGACGGCAAAAATGTAACAAAAGATCGGTCGCCGGACCTTTTATCGCTCGTACCTCTCTCTACTTCAATATACATACAGCGGCAGATTAACGATTGACCAAATCCCCTTTTGTGTGAATAGTATGCGCCTGAAATAACACGAATAAAGACACAATATCTCACGCTGTAACACATTCAAAGATTACTCGTCTAATAATTCTTGGTACGTTTTCGAAACTTTATTTTGTCAAATGTGTTAAATAAAATTAAAGTTTATACTGAAAGTATAATTAAAAATGCGTTTAACACAATTATGTATAATCTTAATCTTATTAATAAGTAAATTTTCATTAAGAAATATTAAAACCGATAACATGATTATCTTTTAATATGCAACGTTAAAAAAGATTGCGTCATTTATTTTTCGAATATTTTTCATTTTACAATTGAGTCGTCAGTTTCAAAAATTCACCATGTCCATTTTTTTGTTTTTGGACTTACCTCCACAAGAACGTGTAGGGAAGCTCTTCATTGAAATGATAACCATATTTTCTTGAATCAAGTTGAAGAATATATAATTACCTATTTCAATTTAACTTATCTTCACTTAAAATGTAGAAGGTTCCCTAAACATTTTTTCGTACGCATTTCCAAAGAAATGAAAATGGGCGAGGTGAATTTTGGTAATAGGATACTCAATTATAAATTACGAATATTTTCGATTATGACGAAATATATATAAAAAAAACACAGATATATATGAAGCATCAAGAACAACTTTTCTTATGCTGTGACATTTAACGCTTTTCGAGATACGAGGTGAAAAGTTTTCTTTGTGATGTTCGTTTTAGGCAGTAATGACTCAAAGAGCTATTCACAATAGAGCAGTCTCTTGTTAGCGGATGCTCTCATTTACCTAACTCTTTGGGAATTATTCGTCTGGATATGATTTAACGACGGAATTAGTTGCGTGCGTCCTGCGAACGGCACAAGTCATCAAATCAAGAATTTCTGACTCAAAGTTCACATCAAGAGCGACACCACCTATTATTTACCAAGCGATACATTTCTCAACTCTATTGTGAGAAACTTTTTGTTTAGTTGACTTCAAAGGATCTCGTAAATGTTAAATATTTTACCGCGATTTTTCCAACTATGCCTGATATAGTATTCTGTGGTTTTAAACAATACGACAATGCAGAGATAAATTGGTGTTTTTTTTAATAGTATTTATGTTACAATCAACCCGATACAAGTTCATCATGTTTTTTAAACTTTTGATGATTTTGAATGTACTTAGAGATAATTTAAGCGGTAGTGTGTTGAAAACTGTTTGTGTTTTGAAATAAAGGAAAATAAATGGAAAATTTTACTTCAAAAGGTAAAAATTAATTTTTAATTTAATCGCTAGTTTTTCTGAAAATTTACGAAACAGAAAATATATTTTTACCAATTCATTTGATCGCAGACAACGTGATGTTCAGAGGCTATTGTTTATAATGTAGACCCATTACAGGTGAAGTGAGCCAACTAGTAAAATGGTAAAACTTTTTTCTTGGACTTTAAGTAATATCACGCTTTTTATTTATGTTACGTAGACAACACTATCGCAATGTGTATTAACTGACGTTACTTCACTTTTACGATACTTTAAGACATGTAGAATATTACAACGCATCTAACTTTTTTTCTTTCTAAGATACCACTCGACTCTCTTCACCTCCAATGGGCCCATATAATAGATGTAAAAATGATCACTTATTGAAAAAAAATACAATATTTTCTTAATTTCTACAGATAGAATATTTACTTTTGATAATATCGTTTTTTGATGAAGCAAACAATAAATTAAAAATATTTTTCCTTAATTGTTGTTAATATGATTCCCATTCTCGCTAGTAATATTAGTATATATATACAAAAAATACTGGACTTAGACTAGACGGAACAAAGTAAATACTAATAAGAGTATCTAACAGTTTTTTTTTGTAACGATTTTTCAGTCAGTTTTTTGACGGAAGCTTAGCTGAAATAATATTATTGCCACGCTCTCCGCCACAGATTCTATTTACGTTCAATTATCTTGTCCGGCGAGGCTTCGCGAAGCACTTCACATCAATCAAACGCGGGGTTGATGGTGCTCAAATCACGGCGGTCAATTCTGAAGAGGCGGGGGGCGGAAAGGGTAGCGGACATGTCATGAGAATGACAAAACCTACGGCGGACGTTTTTCACAATTGCATTGTGATGTGGCACTGCTGAAAATCTCCCACCCCCAGTATCATTTTCATTCCTGGCCATCACTGCGAAGACTGCGTCGACGGTCATTGATGATAATACACAAAAAAAGTTTGCATTGAAAATATCTGATCGGGAGTTCCCCGCACACTTTTGATAACGTTACTGTTTTGTTATTTTTTCATTGAATTGTGTTTTGTTTGCCTTAGCTGACTTAACCGTTTTTGGTAAATACCTGTGTTGCAAATATCGCTGCTTTCAGTGAGATCTCTTTTCTACTGTATATTTATTTACAATGGAGAACAATTCTTTTTTTCCAGTATCGATATCTCCAATCCATAGAAAGGCGCCTCACGTGTTTTTCTCGCGGAAGCGCAGGCGGTGCTGGCAAAGACGAGGGCGCGCAAGCGAAGGCCGAGGCGGGGGAGGCCGCGGCGACATCTGCTGACAAAGAGATGGTGAAGTCAGTGGTTCCTGTTCCTGGTGGTGAAGGAGCCGACGAGAGGGAAACATGGGGCGGCAAGGTCGACTTTTTACTGTCGGTCATCGGGTTTGCGGTCGACCTGGCCAACGTGTGGCGGTTTCCGTATCTCTGCTACAAGAATGGCGGAGGTAAGTAAATATGATTTAAATTATACGTTTTTCATTCTTCAACTGAAATGTACCAATCTTTCTTTCGCATTATTCACACCATGAAGTCTTTTCCACGCAATATCGTATTTTAAGTGAATGTAGAAAATTTTATCCTAGATCTAGCAGGATACCAATTGCTTGAATATTTCGACCCTTTCAGAGACTGGCTGCATAGTTATGTGTTTAACTTTATATGATTATTTAATAAGACATATGTGACCGACGTTTGCAGGTTTTCTGCTTTAGTTAGTCGCTAACTTAATAATACTATTGGTCAGTTATTCCATTCACGTCATATTGATTAACTCTAGCCATTCGGAAAACGAATAACATTACCATTAAAAATGTCCCACAAATTAATAATCTTTGTAGGCACATTCTTCGTTTATTGAATCATTCTATTTGTTAATTTGTTTAATACTAATTTTGTTTAATAATAAGAAAAATGAAAAATCTGTACGAAACGCGATAATTCCCGAATAAGAAATAGCACGTCCTTAAGTGTAAGTCGATCTCGGGCAAGTAATCTTTGTGGGGGAGTATCGCAGGGCACTTCCGCACTTTCGCCAGCAAAACAGTCTCGAAAGGAAATGAGTCGCTGCGGGCAAAGTCGTCCGGCCCGGCCTGCCCTTGATGAACCTCCCTTTGGCGTCTGACACTTCAGGAAATTTCAAATTACGCGACCGCTGTATTGCATGTGCGTGTGTGTGATATGTAATCTTAATTGGTATTTTTGGTATTATATTATAACAATTGCCAGCGAAACGTTTTCCGTATTATTTTATCAAATACATCTTACAAAATTCAGAGGAATTGCGATGTTTAATCATAAATTTTCTTAGACGCTGTTTACTTTTGATTTTGTTTTTACAAGAAGATTTCTGACTTAATTTCAATACAATATCATTTGTTGTTTATCGCCGGTTGAAATATATTTGATTATTTAATTTACACTGGCATTAAGAAATACTGATTAATATTTAAAAAAAAAACTAACAAGACATTTGAATGTATTTTATTAAAAATATTTACGTGTCAATATATTGTAATAAACGTAATAAATAATATTGTTGTGCCAAAGAAAGTATCTTCTGGCGTTATCCAAGCATGGAAAAAAATAACAAAATCAATGTGCTTAATTAAAAAAAGTGGATCATATTTTTTTTATTGTAGAATGCTTTGATGAAAGATCCAATTTATATGCAAGTTATTTGATATACTCAAGTATTTACTATGTACCCATAATGTAGAAATGTTGTAGTGTGCTCGTAGAACATCTTTGATGTTTAAATGTATCATTATGAACGGTCGTTGATACGATTAGACCGTTCTTGTCGTTTTCGCTTGGAGAAAGAAGGCTCGCTCCTCTCACGAGACAACGGCAATTAACTCTCAGCAGCGCAATGTGATTATAGCATCAATTAGGCGAAATAGAAATTTCCGATAGCTACCTTAATTGAGTTGCTCTGCCGCTTCCAAGCTATCATCGACGCCGCTCCGGCCCTGAACTCCGACCCTCACTCTCGCGCTGCACCCTCGACACTCTGCCAGCCTAATTCGATTCATGCTCCAGTAAGAGGCGCTTAAACGTCCTCGCAAGTAGGCATCTATTGTAGTTCGTATATATAATCACGATTAGTTACGTAAAAAATGTTTAATTCAAAATATTCCTTATATATGATTATTTTAGTTTAATGTATTATTAGAATAGAAAACAGGTAGTCAAATACACCATAATAATGTATTTTTCAGTCATTTTATTTTGTCCTCATTTTAGGCACGTACCTACAAAGAAATCGTCAAAACATTTTTTGTTATCCGTTTCAATGTTTTATATTTTAATGACAAATATATTTTTGCATAAGTATTTAGAGCAATTCAATTTTTCAAATGAATATAAGAGATATACAGAATTCAACAAAATAACTTTGCTCTACAGGGAGAGGATATGTAGTATACGTCTTATATATCCTCACCGAATTCATTCAGTTATTTTAAAGATCGTAAACGTTTCACTAAAATATTTTTAAGCCTTTGAGCCGTGTAATGAACAAAAATTAAATTCTGCAAATTTAAACTGAAGATTTCAATTCGCAATACGATTAATTCTACATATAAGTAAAAACAACATGATTTTCATGACGTGAATATTTTTAACAATAACATGGAAAACTCGTAATAAAATCATACTATCAAAAGAAAACTATAATATATATATTTGTATGGCGTGGATAAAACAGCGGGCGTTTGTTTAACTTGATTTAATAATTATTTTAATTAAAATATATATTTTTAAATTTCAAATACAATTTATTTTCACAATTTTGTTAATATTATAGGGAAACGTTTATATAAATGTCATCTGTTAGTATTGTACCTATTGATCGAGGTATTCGCAAAGTGCATAATTTAATTTGTGTCGGCACATTGTTATGTTAGGCCAGTTACGCAGACTACGTATGTAGTACGCACACTCTATTATTAATCAAGGCGAGCGAATTCCTATGCTCACTCGACCAAAATATGCTGCGAACCCGTTTCTCATATCTACCCAAAAAAGGATTTTTTTTCTGCATTCAGCATATTATATTATTCCCGCGTAAGTTTACGCAATGCTCTCAACCAACCGTAAAGAATATTATTTATACTTTATGGTTTAAGAACTAAATAAATCATTAAGACCTACGCCGGATATTAACTGATAAAATATATTTTTGATTTCACTATGGTTACATTTTATGACAATTCAACGAGATATATTTACATGTATTATTAGAACAAACCGATCACTGATCTCAAATGTTCTCCTCCGGAGATTGTTACCATTTCATTATTCGACAGTCACCACCTAAAAACTACATTTCATTTCTACGCAACGTTGGTCTGTTGCACAGTCGGGATGTTGATCTGTCAGGAAGCCGGCCGTCGGAAAATTTACGGGATGTTAGGAATCCGAACTTTTTCCGACATAAAAATATAAAACATAAAAAATGTTTTTAAAACACCTTTATTTTCTCCTTATAAGACAGCATAGTATTCGTTTATTATACATCAAAAACTACTATATGCACCACAGATAAAACCGATACTGCATATAAAACAGATATATTTATAAATTCAGCGTTTCGTGTATTTTACGACAATTGTGTTTTCAAATTGATTAGCAAACCGTTTCATCCGTCTTATGCTTTTCAAGAACGATGGGAAATCTTCCTACAATAAGAAAGTCAAAGCATATATGAGAACATTAACGCAGTCGACATGTTTCCACGTCGTCACCGCGACATAGAGTCCTTCCTGTGTTATTAATTACCCCGTAACCCTGTGCACCCCTACTCACTATTGCCACCCCAGCCTTGCTCTGCCTCATGCCACGTTGCATGATTGATTCGCCTGTTTTCCTCCTCGGTCACTATGACATTGTTTTTCACTATATACGTCAACAGTGTCAACACCGTGAAACGAATAAGCAACTTGAAACTCGATGTAATGTGTATAAATTTAACGTTGAGTTTATTATTTCAAGAAACATATTAATTTATCGTCTTCATTATGAAAGAAGGTTTAAATATTACTGTTTGTCAAAGAGTATATTCAAATAAGCAGATTTAAAGGAAAATTTAAGCAATTTACTTTGTCGTGGGATAAATCAACAAGGCGGGCGCTTACGTTAGTTTTAATGAAAGATTAATTATAGCGTATAAGCCGCCCATTGGCTCACTTATGATGGGTGGGTTTACGTTGCTATTTTTTTTATTATTATTATTGAATTCTATCATAAACAAAATTTATTGTCTAATATTTGCTGATCTTTTTACATTTTATAACGATTTTTGTCATATCCAGCCCGAAACTATCGAAATTTATATTTCAACATAACTGAAATGCATCGCAGAAGTGATTTTTATCAAAAAAAAAATACACTATTTCAATATCTTTTCAACACGAGTCCAATGTGTTCGAAAATGTGTTATAATTTGCGAACAATAGTACATTTACTACCATATATTAGAAATCGTGTGTATTTATGAACGAAACAATAGTATACACATTCAAAGCATTAATGTGAAACACTAAATCATTTGAGCATATTATGTAACATATTTTTTTCTGATTTTTCTTGAATTAACTTTCTCGACAGTATAAAACTTGATCATCATAAAGTATACAACTTGACACACGTTCTATCAAAAGGATGGAAGCTGAAAATGCCGAATTAGTATCTAAATTTAACTTTTAAGTTAAAAAAGAAAGGATTGTGAAAATTGCAACCAGGAAAAAGAACCTAAAAAAAGGTTTTTCTCCAACAATTTATTAAATAAATATTAGGCTAAGTCAATAAAAAACCAGTTTATTAGTCACCGTGCACTTCAGGGTTGTGTATATTTCATGATTTGCTTTTAGCCTAAAATCATCAAAAAACGTTTTTTGTGTCTCCTGTAAAATTTGATACGTGTGGGTTACGTCCTTTTTCCTTTCCACACTCGATACGAAATATAACTTTATTAAAAAAATAGTCGTTACGCAACGTTTTTTAAAAAATATTTTATGTGAAACGATTTCATAAATTTATTATATTCCATGAAGAATTTGTACAATTATTAGTTTTTTTCAAAATCACCAGTTTTTATTTCTTCGTGATTTTTCAAATATTGTCATTTTTTAGATAAAACTTTGTTTGTATTTATTTATAAAACTGCATTAATCAAACATCATTAACGTTATATATATATATGAACGTACAAGTATATTTTTTAATCCAATTAAATTAACGATGCCAAAATATAACTATTGCTGTCACTCAGGACAATATTTGAAGATTGCATTTTAGTATGACTCCATTAGGTCGACTACACCGAATTGTAAAGGGTAGGCTGATGCGGTTGCACCACCAATTACCCCACAATTAGAGTTCCCTCCCGAATTGAGTGAACCACTCTCAGCAACAATGCCGTGTCCGATATAAGCGCCCCCCTCGCAATCTCCACTACTGCAATGTATAAATTTAAGAATTAACATTTATGCATCAAATGAAATAAAATTACCTCTGGACACAGGACGTTCAAATGAATGACTAGGTACCCAGTCTTTTTTAAATTGTTTGGTTAAGTGATGAGTGACTTCATATCATTTGCATCAAGATATTTCTTTGATAGTCAACGATGTAAACAGGCTTTTGCCCAGATTAAGGCGTTGTCTAAATATGTTGAAAACTATTCGAGTACCTACGTACAGTAAATTGATTTCGACATAATAAATAAATTGAATGTCAAAATTTGTGTACAAAATGTGTTGAGACGTAAATAACTTCCCATAATAAGAATAAAATAAATAATAGTATGATGATATTACTTACTCTATGTTAAGAGAAATAGTTAGCATATTGAATCGTATGCTACAATCCAATTTAGTTTACCAGTTTACTTTAATAATTAATTAAATTGGCATATCATACAAATATTTAAATGTACCTTATTATATTGTGTTACAAACCGTTTTCTTCGTATTGAAATGAAAACGTAAAATCACATAATTTATGGTATCAGGATTTGAAATGCGCTGTTAGATTTAATTAATGAATGCATAACACCCAATAAGTATATGAATATTACCACTAAGTTGACGAAATTGCGCTGACTCGGCTATATTAATTTCTAGCCTTTTCTACGGACATTTTATGTAATTAATCATCATCACGCGCGGAAAGCTCTTATGTCATTTTCACTGCAGTCAATGACACATGGAATTTACATGTTTATCAGTTTGCTGACTATGTGTGATAATCACTTAACATCCTAACATATACACAATGCTTTTTTTCTTATTCATGTCCGTTCTTAGTGTGGAGAATATGGCTTTCCAGTGGAGGTATCACAGAAAAAGGAAAACTGTTTGTTAGTTAGTACCTCAACCTCCATTCTTTAAAGAGAGTAAGGATAGAAAGGTAAAGTTGGTACAGGACTAGTGGTTAACTAAGCGCTCTCGCTTTGCCTTGTCAATTTTACGATTGGAAGAGTGGGAGGAATATCTATCACAGATACCAACATCTTCGAAAAGAAAACGATCTTGTGCGTCTAATCTTAGTTCTGATCAATGTTCCCGCTAAGGTGTGCGCGTGTGCGCGCGCACACCTCCCAAAATGTGCCCGCACACATTTTTCCATCCCCGCACAGGCCGCACACAGAAATATCATAAAAAGATGATTGTTTCACCAAATTTTATTTTTGCTTCAATACTTTTACTAAACTCACCTCTTAAAATCTTCCACATTTTTCTTCCACATCTAGCATCGGTGAGTAGGTCAGTGAGTATATTCCTACATTTTTGCATACATTTTTATTTTTCTGAAAATTTACTCCTCACAGAAGTTGATGTTCCACACACACAATAGAAAAATTAGAGGGAACGTTGGTTTTGATAGTACTTTTTTTTACTGTTTTTCGTTAAAATAAAAATATTTTTTTGTGAATTTAAATATTATAAATGTTGAGAAAAGAGGTTCCGGAACGCCGTTCCACCTCGTTACATGGGAAAAAAGCACTGCATATATTGACAATATGCTCACGTCTACCTCATTGTTTTAGTTGTTAAAATAATCATTGTCGGAGTAAAATAACAGGCAATAAATAATGATGAGTGTCTTATATATATCAAATAATGCGAGTTTCATTGTATACTTTAGATTGTACACTAGAAATGGTATTTTGATACTATATCATACTTTAATATACGGTAAATTGAACACAATTTTCAATTCTCTCTTCCATAATGAAAAATCGGCTTAAGGTTCCCGCGGGACATTCCCGCGATCGTCGCTAGGCAGCATAGGATCAGCCCCATTACATTTTCTATCGTAATTTTTCTTCTCTCATAATGCCAACATTACTCATCTAATTAATGACTTAAAATGCCGATTTAGTATAAGTAAAAAAAAGCTTAGTTGTACTCTTAGCTCCTTAAAATAATATTGTCATTTGATATTATTTTCGATGGGTTCGGTAGTGACTTTGTGGAAACTCGAGCGGTTACTTAGAAAATTTAAAATTACAATTAAAATGTGGGGACAATTTATAAAATAAAACTATTCTTTATACAATTGAGAATATTTTTTTATTGTGAGATAAATTAATCGGTATAACGTGTATATATATATTTTTATCAACCGTTACAAATCTGGCCATTTTCTCTGTTAAAACAAGTTATCCGAAGTGTCAGTACCCGTTTAACCAAAATAACTAAATTAGCAATCGCGACTTGGGTTTATGTAATAGATATTATATTTTCTACGGAAATCTCAAATTCGACCGACGCTAAGTCGTAAATAATATTGAATGACAATTGATTTCCGGTGCTATATCCAGAGGATTCATAAATAATCTGTTCCCAACGTGGCATTCTAATATATTACGTGATATACCTATAAACCACAATACCATTCATTTAAGTCTTGTAGTTGTATTATTAAGACAGTAACAGTAAATATTTTACTTAATTTTGTTTTCAATAAGTCAAATTTAAAGTGTAAACTATTTTTTTATTCATCTAATGCTATTAATTTTGCACAGAATTTAAATCGTAGATTCATATCATTGCAACATATAAATAACATCAAACTTTTTTGTATTTCTATTTATGTATCAATTGTTGAATATTTTTTTGCAAATACTTTTATATTTTCTGCTTTGTTTGCTGACTAAACAGGATCATCAAACCAATTTCTGGAAACGTCCAAAAATCGTCACTAATAAAATGTCATTTATTTATTAGGTGCCTTCCTCATTCCGTATGGAGTGATGCTGATCGTGGGTGGCATTCCACTATTTTACATGGAACTGGCTCTTGGACAATTTCATCGGAGAGGCGCCATTACTTGCTGGGGAAGGCTTGTTCCACTATTGAAAGGTAAACTATAATACAGACATTATTACATGTGTATACAAAGCATAAAAAACTTGTATTGTAAAATATTGGTTTGATTATTCGTTAAAAATAATTTATCTACGTTCGCCAAAAGTTATGCACATAATTTTGATGAAAAGCAGTGTTCTTATTTCCTAAATATGTCGAAATGATATGTATTATAAAAACTTTTGATTTAATTTAATATGTGAATATATTTATACCACTCAGAATTTAACATACAGTATAAGCGTTCAGTCGAAAATAGTCTGTAAAAAAATTAAGAACTGTTGTTTTCGATATGTATTGCATTCAAATTTTCGTATTTATCTTAATTAGTTAAGTGCAATAAACGATCAAGCTATATTTTCTCATTTGAGACGCTCTGTCGACAATTTATTCTTCTCTTTGACTAAATAAAAGGTGTCAATTTAAGGTGTTTCGTAATCGTAGTATGTATGTAAATAAACGTTCGTTTTGAATATTTTTTATACTCGGACCTAAAAAGTATATTTTAGAAAATAAAAGAGAGACAGCTCTTACAGAAAAAAATAGCATTCTATCTTACCAAAAACGTCCGAATTGCCAGACACATTATAGATATACTAAGAAGGGGGCGTGCAGCAAGTAGTAGTTGATTACTCGTCGCATACTTATTTAACTTGCGTACCACTATTGTACGAGAGGAACGCAATTGATTTGATTTTCTGTGAACAACATCCGCTCGTCAATCATAATTGAAACGATGTCGAAGAGCGGTCGATGTCCTCCAATAATTTGTGATAATAACAAGTGTCTTCAATGAATACCCCCAAAGCACTCAGAGGGACTGATTTAAAGATAAATGCGATGCGTGCATAATGCCGCTTTTAAATGCCGAGAATCGCTTATTATAATGGGGAATGTAATCATTTCACTTCATTTAATCTTCAATTCTTTAGGAGCGAGTTTTAAAGGAACACAATATCAAATATTCGCACAGACAACATAATAAAATCAGTTTTTAAAATAAATGGATGTCTTATCTATGTATTCGCCGTATAAAGGTTTTTTTCCATCTGATGAAATATTTTTTTAAAATATGAAACAAGTTTACTTAAAATACTGAATATTAAGGCTTGTCGGTTTTCAAAAACCGGTTTTTTGGCAAAAGTTGTATCATTTGAAAACCGGTTTTTCAACTCCGTAACCGTTTGTGCTGAATTTTCCATAAACGAGTCTATAAACAACAGGACAGAAAATTTGGATCTTTTGTTTGATGGCTTGAAGACCACATGCCCCACATCATTACCCAGCGAAAGGGTATTTTCGATATCAGGAAATTTTGTTACAGTGGACGCTTTCTGTTTTCTTAAATCATATTTTCTGAAGAGTAACACCAAATAATTTCTTGTTGTTATTATTATGTATATAAATAAACAACATAAAAAATGACTGAATTATCCATTTTTGTAAAACTTCGAAAACCGTTTTTTTCAAAAGTCGGTTTTTGTATAAGTCCTACTGAATATAGTATGTATTTCCCAACTATATAACATATAATGATCAAGAATTTACAGTTAACGCCATTCATGTGATTAATGATAACCGTTGCTGAGAGTGTCTCTTTATTTGTGCTTACTTGTTATGTTAATAAAATTCCATATTTAAAAGTAAAAGAAAATATCAAGTTCCATCACTTTTCAGTCTCGTCACGATCACTGACCGTATGCTTAAATATTTTGGTACCCTTAAGTGTGGTCACCTTTGTGCGCCACTCGGCAAGAAGGTCGGTTTTCTTGTATTTCACGGTCTGCCACGCGTGAGTAAATCACAAAGCCTCGGTCGTTGGGATAAAAATGCCGTTAACCGAGCTTTCCACCTGTGGAGCCGCGCCCGCCGGAATGTTCGTGTCGCGGTAAGTGGCCGTTCTTCGGTCTGAATGAGACGCCGGCGAGTACTCTGGCGCGGCGTTATCCTCCGAGAGAAGTGTCACAGCTAAATCATTCCATCGCTGGCCCCCTTTAAAGAAACGTAGAAATGTATTTTCCATTGTGAGCGAAGCACTTACGCCGCACTCTCCGGTCGCGGCTCACTCTCTTAATGCAATATTTCCCCCTTAAGCCACCAGTCACCACCCTCATCACCCTATTCACGTTTCGTCCGTAACTCGGAGTAGATTTAGACTTTTACTCTGTCGCGAGTTTCGCGAATAATTAATTGGAAGCGAAGTCTTTGATGATATTACATGAGCATATTTATGTTTGATTTGGATTGAAAAACGGACATTGTCTACTTTGAATTTGTTTTAACTGCGTCTTATAATCCAGATTAATAGTGGCAATATTCAATAAGGTGAATGTAAACTGCATGTGCCACATTAAACTTAATATGTCAAAATTAATAAAATGTTTTACTCTTTTAGTAATTTCAGTCAAATGGCAATTTTTATAGATGCCGACATATTTTGTATATAATTTTATATTATTGATATAAATATCAAACTTAGTTTTTAAAAAAAGGAGACGAAGGGTATGAGAAAGTCATAGTTACATCAAATGATATATTAGATTTAGTTCCTAAACAATACCATATCCATACACACCTTGACAACAATAGTAGAATTTTTCAAATATTGTTAGTTTGTGTGCAACACGCACCAAACGGGGATATTTGGCGTTGCATACAAAAATGTGGGAACTTGTTTTTATATATAATTTTACAAGTCAGAGGAGACACTTGACGATCTAAATGTGCACTTACTTTCTCTTACAACAATCTCCGAAAATATTAAAATACCTTTATATTATTTAAAAAATGTTAAACAAGGATTTTACTATTGTCCTCAATAAATTGCGGAAACATTCAATAAAATATGTCTGGACTACTTTTTTACAGACTTTGGGGTATTTTGTTACAATTGTACTCAATTCAATCAGGCATGTCTCTCAATATATTCAAATCATAATAATGCATATAAATATTAGGTAAAACGGAAAGAAATGACATTTTTTCTGGCGCGTCACTTTAAAATCTGTTTGTCAACGGTTGCCGTTGAGCTAACACATCGTGGTTGGTATCATTTTAAAGCTCTGTGTGTACTCTTTCCATTTCAACATGTTTTATATTTTTTTTGCCGTTGTGGAAAAATGGAGAAGCCTGAGATTGAAGAAACACATTTGCACTGTTTTATGCTGTTTTTATTCGATAAAGGATTAAAACCAAAATAAGCTACGCAGACCATTTGTGACATTTACGGTGACGTCTTGAAACTTTGAAAGTGCTTTAGATGGTTTCAAAAGTTCAAAAGTGGTGATAGGAAGTTAAAGGACAAACCAAAAACAGGAAGACCCCTCAAAATCGACGATGACGTCCTAAAATCATTGGTGAAAGCTGATCCTCGTAAAACAGTGAAGGAATTGTCACACGACATTGGCTGTCCAATAACAACTGTGCAAGATCATCTGAAAAGGTTGGGAAAAAAACACAGGCAAGGAATTTGGGTACCACATGATCTTTCTCAAACGGCCTTGGAGCAAGCGTGACCATCTGTGCTTCTCTATTGTCCAGGCACGAAACGGATCCATTTCTCAGAAGTATAATTACCGGGGACGAAAAATGGGTCCTTTACACTAATATCAGGAGAAAAAAACAATGGCTATCACCAAATCAAGTACCTGTGTCTACTCCTCGGCCAACATTGACCTTAAAAAAGTTTTGTTGTGTGTTTGGTGGAATGTTTCGGGGATAATACATTTTGAATTGTTGAAATCTGGTCAAACAGTTACGGCAGAGCTATACTGTGCTCAACTAGAACGATTAAAAGCAGAGTTATTAAAAAAACGATCTGTTTTGGTCAATAACAATAGGCGGATTTTACAACATGACAATGCGAGACCTCATGCGGCAAAAATCACTCGGCAAAAAATAAGAGAACTTGATTTCGAACTTCTGCCACACCCTCCATATTCACCGGACATAGCACCTTCGGATTATTATCTCTTCAAGTCGATAGAGCATTCACTTTGTGACAAAAAAATTACGAACGCTAACCAGGTGAAAAATCACCTGGATTCGTATTTTGCCAGTAAGTCACCAGAGTTTTACGAAAAGGGTATCAAAAAGTTGCCTCTTTTATGGAGGACGATTATAGACAACGAGGGGAATTATATAACAGAATAATATTGTATTATTTTTTTTTTAAATAAATTTCTTGTCACAATAACAAAAAATGTCATTTCTTTCCGTTTTACCTAATATAAGGCTAAAAGCATTTCCACAGCGACTGTCTTTTTTTCTTGTAATCACTTTAGCTGAAAATATTGCGGGGTCGACTTTTATTTCGCAGAATGCTAGAAAATGTGGAAGTATTTTATGGTGAGATTTGATGGAACGGGAGTCACTTCCGTCCCCATATTTAACCCCCCTTCTGACCCAACCAGCATTGCGGCTCTAACCAAGTGCCATTTGAGAAGCTAAGCTGAAACTAAAGCTTATTGTCGCGGGACTCGTAGATATGACCTGGATTTGCCGGAATGATCCATCTCTGGAAAAAAGGGAGACGTAGTTACTTCTTGCGAGCTTAAGTTAAGTCAGTTGCTAAGTGATTTAAGGGTAGTCTACATTTTCGACTACTTATATCATTTGTGATTCGAATTTCATCGCTTTTTATACCCACTGAATTTATAGACATCGTCTTCATCCAATATGCGATAACAATTTTACGTAGAATAATTATGATATTTCGTTTATCACTTGTCTATGTTTTAAATGTTAAGGCTGAGCCATTATTTGTAAACATATTGTTATTCTTCATTTTTTTTAAATTTGACACGAACTGAAATTTGTATATTAAATTATACTGATGCTTTAAAATTATAAAAATAGTTTGTATCTCCGCAGAAGCCATTGTGTACGAACTAATTTACAAATACTAATTGTGGTTTTATAAATCTTAATGAATCTAAAATAGATATTTATTTAATGTTTTAAAAACATTGTGTTACCGTTATATTTGCAATGCTTTAAATATGTTTTGATCGCATGGTGAACTAAACAATACTTAACGATGAACTTTTAATTAAGTAACTACTACAATAATAAACGATAAAGAGTCATCGAAAAAACACCCACGCTTATGATCCTTACGTTACACCGAAAAAGACATCGTTTTATATTAAACTACGTTCAATGAATTATTATATTTGCTTTCAAAATTCCCCGCACCTATCCGATTATTAAAACGGACGAGGTGTAGCAAGAGCGATTAGCTAATCACTAGCCCTGTCCTAGTGACATTCTTATATCTTCACTCTCACCAAAGGAAGAGGCTGAACGATTAAATATCAAGCAGTTGCCCATATAATTTACATTGATGCCAAACATGGTTAAGTTTCATGTAAACTAACTATTCTTGTATGAATATTGTATACATGCCTACAGTTAGTGACGGATCAAGCATGTGGGAAGACCCAGATACAATCAAATTTGGAGGCTCTATTTTTATAATTACTTAAACTGAATTATAAATATTATATGGCTTTTTTAAATATATGTTATTTTGAGGCCCCAAGCGACTTGTGCGTTTACAGGGAAATTCACCACTGCCTACAGTTAGTTACATCCTTAAAACTATCACTGTGTCCTATATCCTATGAAATGTAGTGAAATGTGTACGACTTCTAAGCATTCTTGTAATATAATAAGGGCCAGTATCGGCTCGCAGGAGTAAGAAATGCAATTGTCACGTCTGCGAAAGTTCTACGTGAGAAAGCTACCCTTCCAGTCGACTCCTGTTAAATCGTGTAAAAGTAGACCCTCCGTAACTTGATTTATTGTAATCCCCAAATCTAGTGGATATTATTATGTCTACGCGGGGTGGGTGCGGCGCGGGATGGGGTGGGAAAACTCTTTCGTCGGGGTCACTGAGTACTGTTCCATATAAAATCGCATTACTGCCCGAAGGTTGCCTACTCATCTTTCCCAAGTGGCGTGCCTTTTTTATATAAACTACTGGAACGGGATGATTATCAATATATACGCTAGTAAATTCAAATCGCTTTATTTTAATACTTATTGTAATAGCATCTTAAGGAATCGCTGATTTCGTAAAATGACAATCGTCAGTCGAAAAATAAAATAAATACTAGTCTACATATGTGCAATCCATACCGAAATATTTTTTATTGCATTGTTATATTTTTAAATAGTACAAATGAGTCGATAAGAACAACCAATATTTCCAAACATGTTTTCCAACGTAATGTTAAGTTTTTCAAGGTGCTTTGATTCTGAATAATGTTATTGATACAATTAATTGTTTTAATACATTTACCAGCAATACTTTAAATCAAAAATAGGTTCAGTCAGTTTGTATTAGGAATAAATGTATAATATTAGGTAAGTTTCGCTATAAAAATATGGCCTTTTATTAATCAAAGAAACTGACAGCCCGCATCCAGTCGCGTCGCGGCTTACTGACAACTCAATCATAGAATATGGTTTATTTAAAAAATGCTCGTTATAATTTCTATATTATTATCTTCATTTCTATATAAAAATAATTGAAACATATCTCTAAAATTTGCATTACTTCTGCGCATTACTTACGTTATCAATTTCTGATCACTGGCGTAGACCCTCTATGCGTAGGTATGTCGTCGACGAACAGTACAATAAGGCTGTCTTTGGTTTCTTACTATTGTACGGAAATACTTACTTATTACAGAAATGCGTTAAAAAATCTTTATTCCTCAGGTATTGGTTATTCTGTGGTGCTGATTGCGTTTTACGTTGACTTCTATTACAACGTAATAATCGCATGGTCTCTGAGGTATTTTGTTTCGTCGTTCACCAGCGTCTTGCCTTGGACATCATGCGATAACTCTTGGAATACTCCTCTCTGTGAACCGGTGAGATCAGTTTTAAATATTTTGTTTCCGTGTTTGATTGATTGTCACTATTTTTTAAATTTAATTCCGATATTTATATTACATAATCACACATTAATTCATGTATTCATGACAGTAGTTTAATTAATTTATTGTGATTTCAGTTTGCTTTGTCTATTACTGGTGCAGGGAACTCGACAAACACGACTGATTTTCCCAAAGGAACAAAATTTACATCCGCCGCTGCTGAATATTTTACGTAAGTATTTTTTCGATCAGTCTTAGTAAATTTTGATACACAAAAAAAGATTGTAATGTTCTACCATAACTGGCTTAGCATCAACTGAAAAGTAATATGAATATAAAACGAAAACATAAAACTTCATAATGTTATATTTTTAGAAATCACAAGTAAGTTCACTTTTGTGGAGTCTATCGTTTACGGCAGTTTTAATGTCAAATTATTCGATTCATGTATCACATACCTACTATTGTGCATTGTTTATTAAATGTTTAAAATATGCTGGAGTGTACTGCGTTTGTTTTTATATGACTTATATAACACGGTAGTCATGTAGCTAAGTGGTAAAGTTCAGGGCCAGACGTCCATTGCACATTGTTCACAATATAATTTCTCCCTTTCCAAATTAGTCCAATTCTAACTCAAAAACTGCATTCCAAATAATTTGCATATATTTAATTTAGAATTTCTTTGATATACCTGTTGGGGAGTGTCTTGCTTTAGGTCTCTATGAAATACGTCCTACAAGGTTGCGCGGTATTTTAAAAATTAGGTTTGAAAAAAACTTTATTGAGTGGAACTTATATAATATTATTACATTTATCAATCTTTTTTTTTTATTTACATAATTTAACCTTTAGAGGAGTGAATAGATTTATACAGACCTTACTTTAATTTACTGCCTTTTCTTAACATGACAATTTTGTGACTTTTTCCCAATGAATATATGTAATTCATACTTAGAGCATATATATGCTTACAGACAGACACTCCTGTGTTGAGTTTAAAGTACTTTCATACTCATTTACAGAAAAATGGCGCCGACGTACATGTACGTCCATACTCCTTTAAAGGTTAAGAATAATTTTGAAATAATACTGATAATTGAATATTTATAAATTACTCTTATATATAATAATGCATGGTTTTTATCGCATCACTTTCCGTCCTTTTGTAAAACATACATAGTATTTTTTATAATTTTTATAACGCAAATTTAATAATTCATTTCAAAGGCGTAATGTCCTTGAACTGCATATGAGTAAAGGGCTCGACGACGCTGGAAAAATTAAATGGGACCTGGCGCTCTGTCTTCTGGCGGTCTACCTCATCTGTTACTTCTCCCTGTGGAAAGGAGTGAGCACCTCCGGAAAGGTGGTGTGGTTCACGGCGCTCTTCCCTTACTGTGTCCTGCTCTGTTTGCTTATTCGAGGAGTCACGCTGCCAGGGTCAGCTGAAGGAATCCGTTATTATCTGAATCCGAACTTTGATGTCATCGCCAAAGCGGAAGTAAGTTAACTAAATAGTATTTTCATCAATCAGTGCTTCCTCCGTTTGCGAAAATTTTGTAGTGTGATGACGTAGTTGCATCAGAAATGTAGACAATAACAAAATATACTTGATAATTGAATGCCTATTCGGGATAGCTCTATTTAGAAGATAAAATATGAGATTAGTGAAATATTATTGTTTACTTTTAACAGGTTTGGGTGGATGCCGCTACACAAGTATTTTATTCACTCGGTCCAGGATTTGGAGTATTGCTGGCATACGCATCGTACAATGAATTTCACAACAACGTTTATCAGTATGTTAAAAAGATTTTATTTCACATAAGTATTATAAAGCAGATGATTTAATTTGTATGAAAAAATATTGAATGCATAACGTTTTGTTGGTAGAATAATCTAAAAAATATGATACAAATAACATATTATTATAATAATATTATACATAGAATCCATGTAAGTATATAAAGCTGGAAACCCTTAATCGATATCATCATCATTCAGACGATCAAATTAAAAGTTTTTGTACACCAATTTCCAGAGATGCCCTGGTGACCAGCGTAATAAACTCTCTTACCAGCTTTATCGCTGGTTTCGTCATCTTCTCCGTGCTGGGGTACATGTCTTACGCGTCAGGGCGCAGCATCGAAGATGTGGCCACTGAAGGACCGGGATTGGTGTTCATGGTTTACCCGGCTGCCATCGCCACCATGCCGGGCAGTGTTTTTTGGTCGCTCATGTTTTTCATGATGCTTTTGACGCTTGGACTTGACAGCTCAGTAAGTTTAACAATGATCGTTTATCAGAAATAATATAGTGATTCAAATTTAAGTGTTGTTGGAAACGTTTCAATATTTTCTTCCAGTTTGGTGGATCAGAAGCCATAATAACGGCTCTGAGCGACGAGTTTCCTGTTATAAGCAGGCATCGAGAAATTTTCGTCGCATTATTGTTTATCATCTACTACTTGGTCGGTCTGTGGAGCTGCGCTCAGGGTGGATTTTACTTCTTCCAACTTCTCGACAAATTTGCAGCCGGATATTCCATTCTAATAGCTGTCTTCTTCGAATCGATCGCTATATCCTGGATATATGGTAAGTTCGTCAATGAAAAAACCTTTATCAGTCAAACGATCATCTTTTTTTTTCATAGATTCAAAGATTTTCTATAAACTGATTATCACACAGAAAATGAGAACTTCGACGTGAAAATTTAAATTCGTGATATTTAAATAACCTTTTCGAATTAATTAGATTTAAATATCGTAAAAACAAAAACTATATAATATTTCATAGCTTTTAATTCAACATTTAAAAAAAGTCATGTGATGAATTAAATTTAATAGCAAACAATTTTGATGATTTGTATTTAATGGATGATGTACAGGCACAGACAGGTTTTGCGAGGATCTCAAAAACATGATCGGCTTCTACCCTGGTATCTACTGGCGGCTCTGCTGGCGGTACGTGGCGCCGATCTTCCTCATATTCATCACCGTGTACGGTCTGTCCGGCTATACGCCGCTCACCTACGAGGATTACGTCTACCCTCAGTGGGCAAACGCCTTCGGATGGTGTATAGCAGGCTCCAGCGTCGCTATGATACCCATAGTCGCGACATACAAGCTGATTACCACCCCTGGAACATTTATGGAGGTAAAATAATGATCAATGACACATACTACGAAAGTAGTCTATTCTTATATTCTACTACGATATTGTATATAATATATTGTAAGCAGGGTCAGCTCGTGGCGTGTGGAAAGAGTGTGGCGCACACAGGCGCACGTGAGGCGTATACACGCGACAGGCGTACTCTGACTCTAAGAATATAAACAAAACTTCGGGTATTCTCCATAAATGTTTTTAACCAATCTTTGTTTTAGTTGGGGAGGGGCGATTCTAAATAAGAACTTTGTGATTGCAAGAAAACTTTATTTAATTGATACATTACCTCACCGTTTTGTCTCACAATATTCCCGTTTATTTGTTGAAACACGTCTAGCGGATGAAAATTTTGACCACACCGTGGTGCGATCCACACCCGATTCCCGCTAACGGCAATGCAGGTACGCCTGGAGATGGATCGACAGGCACTCCCGGAGAACAGGGAGGTGGCACTGGAGCGCCGTCGCCAGTCGCCGCGTCGCAGCCGACGTCCCCGACGTCACCCTCCAAAACAAAACCGAAACCGACAGAGAAGGCTACGAGTCCTCATCAGCCTGCGCCCAAATCGACAGTCGTCACGGTAGCACCGACGGGACATCCCACAACAGCGAAAACAGTCACGAGTCCCGTCTCTCCTACCGGCGAAAGGTCTATGTCGCAGGAAAAGTACAGAGAACCCCCGAAAGACGTGAAAAGGCGAGTCCCGAAGACTCCGACTGGACCCGAAGCCGTTTGAGGCTCAGCGCGCCTCTCTTTTGACTTGTACTATGTGTGAATTCTCAATGACACTGTCGTCTGCGAAGATCCCCCCGCGGTCGATAGGCGGACATTATTTTTTTACACATAATATAATGTCTATCCGTTTACTTGATTAATTTTATCCATCGTCGTCATAGCACTGTGCACTTAAACTCAAATTAAATGTCGACCAATTCATTTGCTGAGAGACGCGTTTTGTATTCAATTTTTGATTTGTTTATAAATTCCTTCGTTCGTTTTGTAAATCGAATGTTTTTCCTAGTTAACATTTACATCCCCGACAAATTTTTAAAACGGTTATATCGTTGATTGAATTTCCTAACAAAATTAAAATAAATGATTTAACTATTTTACCGAACATCTTAATTATAAAAATTCTTAGTAATTTAGGTATTTTGCAATTTAATTAAAAAATATAATTATGAATTACATATTATGCGCTTATGATGATTTTTCAAAATAAATATTATTATAAGGAAGGTGCAGTACCTAACAAAACATTATATAATTGAATTGATATAACAGGTTTCTTGATAACCGAAAATGTAGGATTAATGAAATTGGTATAACATTGTCATAAATGATACTGTAATAAATTAAATAAAATGTATTTAATAATTATTTAAAATGTGTGTAAAACTAGTTAAATGTTTTACTCAACTAAAAATGTATCATCATTGTCTAAATATCCCCAAATGCATAAAACCCATTTATACATAATAAATTATACTATCTTAGTTGTACTTGTAGAATGTTCAAAATTATAATTTGAAATTATTATTACGACTATATAAAATCGAGATTTGAAAAAGTCTCATGAAGAAATGCTGTATAGATAATAGTAAATATAATATTGAAGTCTTGTTCTTAGACAAATATACGAATATTTGTAGAGTTAAATAGTTGGTATATTCTCAAATATATAAAAACTATATTTTAGGGTTCATATACCTGCATAAACTAAATTAGGTAAATGTTGATCATTGTTCATCGCTTGTTGTCTAGTAATAAAATAGTGATGTACTGTGTATGAAATTATTGAATAATATTTTTTCAAATTAATCAATTTACTTTCGATTCATGATATCGCAAAGGGCAATGCGATAAAATGAATATTTACTTAGCCTTGTCTCGTTTGAAAATACATAGTTTCGTAAGTATTGTGTTTTCTTGTCTTTAGCAATTATATTTTCGCGACGTACGTACCCTATCGTTTTTTCGCAACGAATAATTTTGGCTTTATTGATTTGCGATAAGTTCGCTGGCGATTTGAAATAAAGAAGTTTCTGTGGCAGCCATCACAGAAACTTCTTTTTATATGACGCCTCTATGTGCTCTAACTTATAATATTATTTATGTTACAACTAGAGCATCTTTACTAATTAGGTAATATATACATAAAATTACATTCCTACATATTTATATTTACTTTGCAGTCTTTCTGCAAGATGTATTTGGTGTATTGATGTGAACGAAATATTAATAGTCCCTATTTTAATCTATTAATTTCGTAAACGTATTATAAGTGCCATCAAAAATATTTATAAAAGATAAAAAAAAAAATGCATAAGGCACAGTGAATTTGTATGAGATCAATTTTTATTACAGCCATTATGAAAATTGATTGTTATTTTGTTCTTAAATAAAAAAATATTTTAACCGTAGTAAGTGTTTCATTTTTTAAATAAAACCAGTGGCGGTTCTATGTAATGAGCTAGTTGGGCTCAGCCCGCCTTGAATTTTTCAGCCAAAATGTGTAAAAAGAAAGCTGATAAATACAAACAGAAATTCGGACATACAACGACCTGCCACAAATTCATACAATATCTCAGCTCTGATTTTCTTCTATCAATATAAGGGCAACTTTCTGATTCTCAAATTCTTTTGTGCATGCATTTTAAGAATAAGAAGTAATGTTGGGGTTGTTTGAAAATAGTCCTCAGTAAAAAATATATTTTTACACAATACTGTTTCAAATTGCGTTTATTTCCTAGCATTTGCTTAAACTTCCAAGCATCTCAACCAAGCTGGACTAAATATAAAATATTACATACATGAAAACACCAACAAATAATAATTAACAAGCAACTTGATGACTAATGTTTCAACTAAATTATCTTTTTCGCTTTGCACTAAAGAATAACCAAAACTAAATTGCGTTAAAATATGCTGGAGGGGCTAAAATAAAAGAAAGCCTTCCACACATGAAAACAACAACAAAGGGTACAAATGCACATCTACTCATCATATTGTTTTTATGCGGCCCGCTTAAAGAAAAAGGTTGTGCATGCCTGCCTAAAAAACGTTATGGTCAAGTTTGGTACTCGTTATTATATTTAAGTGAAAGAAACACTTAGAGTAAGTCAAAAATTCTTAATATAAGTATCAAAATTAATAAAATTACAAAAAAATGATTTTCAGCGAGCAAAAAAATAAATAATCTATTTATACAACAAAAAAGTAATTAATTCTTTAAAAAAATAAAATAAAATATCACAATAAATAAAACTACGAGCCCAACGATTTTAGCCAGCGGGTCGTAGTTTGGTGACCGCTGGCCCAAGGCGTCAGTAGTGACAACAGTTTTATAACGTTATCACATTCGCTTGATATTTTTTAGGACCTGTGCATTTTAGCGTTTTGACTTGCTATCGTTTGTTCCACGTGAACTTAGGTTGAAAAACGCTGGTCTAGATCAGTGCTTCCCAACCTTTTTCATGCCACGGACCCCTAAATCTGAAAATCTGCGATTCCCGAAAGAAATTTACTTCACATTTTCATATTTTATTACAAAGAATGTTGAAAGAATGAAAATTTTCGTGGACCCTCAGGGGTCCGCGGACCCCAGGCTGGGAAGCACTGGTCTAGATAACTGAAAGTAGTCAGTATAATATCAGGATAGATATTGACCATATATTACTATTAAAACTACCCCATTAAAGATATTTCTTTATCGAAATTACATAGTACGAGTAATTTAAAAAAATATATATAAAATTTATAAATTGTCGCTACTATTTTTTTGGTCTATTATAAGTCGATATATTGCCTATATTGTTGGGTTTTCTCATTTAAACTTAACAGGGCTTGAAAAACTTTTTTCTACATGTTGAAATTTTAAATTATATTAAAGACTTTTCATTTTTATCGACTAATTTATTTATACGTAGATAGAAAATTTTAAATACGCACATTTTTGTTTCAAGATTAAAATAAGTATGTGCAGATATTTTTCAAAAAGACTATGAAAAGATTAATAGACATAGTTTAAAATAAAAGAATAAAAATATTTACTTTTAAATAAATGTCTTCAATTTACGTAGTCTTTTAATTCAAAACGCTAAATATGTACATTATAAGACGGAATTTAAAAAAAAAAAAAAAATTATGCAAAGCATTGTCTTTCCTCCTTGATTGATAATAAGTTCCAGTAGTTTTTTTCGGGTTTAATTTATAATTAGACAAACAGCTTTTATATGAATACTGTGGATAGCTGGTAGGTAATACTGCTTGACCATTAATAAAAACATTTTTAGCCACCAAAAATTTAAGAGAAACATTATTGTCTGTGGCAAACGTCATTGAATCCGACATGGCTACCGAAATGAGTGCTGAAATGCCCGGCATGGAATCTAAAATATTTGCTGCTATAACTAATGCAAATGTCTCTGAATTAAAATCACTTATATCAATTCAAAAAAGTGTTGACTTTTATGACGAAAATGGCATGACCCCTTTGCAATATGCGGCATACAAAGGTAGCAAAGAAATGGTTCAAACGCTTTTAGACCAGGTAATTTGGTGATTATATATTTCAAAACTTACTTGGATTTCACGCCTGTACTTGAATAAATACTCCTGGCGCTTTTAAATTACGATTATCTTTAGAATTAAATACTCTGATTATGTAGTTTTAGCTAATGTAAGTGGATATTTAAAACAAATAAATACAATTGAACGTCACCCATGCCTAGCACATTCTCATATACATTCCCGCTATTGCAAATGAGTTAAGAGGTTATACTCAGGCTTAATAAATAACATGGAAATCTCTGCGTTCCGAAGCATATCTTAATCATATCTGGATCTATTCAATCCATCATATATCTTTCAAATAATATTTCAAAAGGTGAAATACGCTCAAGTGGAGAAATACTTTTTATTGAATTTAAAAAAAAAAACAAGAAGTGAACTAAACAATATAAATTAAACCCCTTTCGGCACTCCGTTCAAAAATTCTTCAAGCTTTTCTTCCAATCCATATGTCTTCATGTATTAAAATACTAGAATATATCATACTTTATAAAAGAGTTGCATATATATGAATACAGGTAGTCCTCGACCTACGACCGAGATACGTTCCTTAGCTTTGGTCGTATGTCGAATTTCATACAAAATATGTCATCGCTGCACAGCAAATATGGTATATGTGACGATATTACGAAAATGAGCTAAATATATAATTTTTCTATTTTTTCTCAGCCTTCTAAAGTATGAACCATGTAATAATACTACATAATAAATGAGATAGAAAACAAACTTTGTGCCATCATTTAAATATGAACCATGTGATCAAGAACTGCACATGTATCGGGGATATGATTCATATTTTACAGCTATGATTTCACTTAAAGAAGTCGAAATTGCTCCCGCCTTGTACGTCTTTTTTATTTCTTAATATTTGGCATTACAGTTTATGCCAATGCGCCAAATATTTTAAAGTTGAAAGATCATACGAGAAAAACTTGATGAAAATTTTATTGTAAGTCACTTGAGATAAACTCGAGGTAAATTGACATCACAAACACCCAAGTCAAGCAAAGTATATGGGAATAAGATTTTCACACAAACTAAAATTGATGCATACGAATTCTTTATATAGTTAGAAAATAACAAAAGAGTATGTACTGCACATATTTCACAGTTTTAAGAAGGCAAAAACTTGGTCGGAGAAAACACCATATTTCCTGGGCTTTATAGCAACGTCTGCTATAAAACATTATCTCCGGGATAGCACGGTAATCTTGAAGAAGAACCAAAGCCACGATATATATCTTTTTTAGTAATTCAGCTGTGGTAGTAAGGTGCCCCGTGAACAAATTCAAAATTTAAAAAAATGCTATTTTTTTCAGTCGTAAGTGCGAATCGTTGTATGTCGAACCGTCGTAAGTCGGGAACTACCTGTAAAGTCTTTTTTGCCTTTCGGCTGTTAAATTTAATTAATTACACCCGTATTGGTCAATTGAAACGCATACTAATAAACAATAGTAATTTTTACAGTTATAACTCTGAGAAAGATAGTTACTCTTGTATATTTTCAGATTATTGAAGAGACTTTTAAATGTTACAGGGTGCCGATGTAAACTCCGGCAGACATGAATATAACTATACAGCTTTACATTTTGGAGCATTATCAGGAAGCTCTGAAGTATGTCAATTACTTTTGATAGCCGGAGCCAAGCCCCTCGCGACTAATTCTGTCGGCAGAGTGGCGTCTCAAATGGCAGCGTTTGTCGGAAACCATCACATCGTAGCCACGATTAACAATTTTATTCCTAAAAGCGACATCGACTATTTCACCAAAATTCAAGGCTTACAGATTGAACCCACTTTTCCCCCTGCTCTGAGTGAACAATTGCATAAATTTGTTATGGAAGTCAACTTAAACCCGATAAGGATCGCCCTCAATTTACAAAGTTCGGCAAGTTTGTCTGACAATATGGATAAAGTAAAGAATGTTTTAGAAGCTATGTCCAATAGAGAAATGAAAAAAGCTAATGATATAAATGAAACTATGGCTTTCAAATTTCATTATCTATCGTACATAGTCGGTGAAATATACAAGATCCGAGAGAGACACTTAGCTTCTAAAGAACAAAAGAAAGAAGAGGGCGGCGACGATAAAAAGTTTGACTTTGTGGAATTATTTTCTAGAAAATTGCTGAAACCCGGCAAAGACGGTGTTTCCCTCGATTTTCAAGACAGTTTTTTGAAAGAAGCCGTGAGAGAGTTTCCTTTCCGGGAATGTACCATATTTCATCAAATGATAACATCATTAGCGGGCAAAGATCCTCCTAGTACTTTATTGGTTATCAATTCCGCTATCAATGGACCACGCGGTTTCGCCAACTCCGTTCCGTATTGCAATACCTGCGGTGAAGAGAAGCCCGCTAAGAAATGCTCAAAGTGTAAAACTGTACAATACTGCGACAGGGAATGTCAGAGACTCCACTGGTTCATACACAAGAAATGCTGCGCTCGTTTGGCCAGCGCTCCGGCCGTCATCACCCCTCCGCCTCGCAATAATGTCGACTCCGCCGAACTTAGTGAACATCTCCAAGGTCTACTCACTGGATAGTATATTTTCATAGGTTAAAGTCATTTTAAATATTGTTGGCCATTTCACCAAAACAAAACCGCATTCTGTGCATATTCTACGATATGTTGATTATATTTTTTGTACAAATAGATTTAAGAAAACGTGTGTTTTATCTGTTTTTCTATCTATCTTATGGAGCAATCCTATGTGTCTTTGTCGTTATGGTATACCTATTGGCAGTGGTGTGCTTAAACAAACGGGATTGACTGAGACACTTGTTTTAATAAATAAGTGTAAAATTTACACATACTTACTTATATATATTATAAAAGATGTATTTTATAGATTTAACCATTCTGTCAGTTGAATTTAATTATTCAAAAATATAGGTTGATCGACACTACAAATATTATAAATTCTAAAAAAATTCTACTGAATACAGGTAATACTTAATGAAGAAGAAAAAATCATATTTCGAAGCTTGGATGTGGTGCAAGATCTGCAAAATATTGTGAATATCCAAAAGAAGACCAACGTTCGATTGACAGATGGAGTACCATTTCAGTTGGACTGACAGATAGTAGCGATATTTTTAGTGATCGGCAGCACACCCCTGCCTTCTGGTATATAGATAATATTATAGTTGGTCTAATTATTGATCTATCAAATGGAGTGATTACTTATTTGTCAAAATAAGTCATTTGTATGTCATAAGCATTTTTGGTTGTTTTATTAGAGATTATACCGACTCAAAATTACTATTTCGATTTATATACACTTCGATAATCGTCTTAAACCGATTTCACTACAAACTGCTTTTTTCCAGGACGGGTGTGTTTTCAGAATAACTTATTGTTAACTATCACCGTTGAATAGTTTCACTGTCGTGCTGTGTAATAAAGTGCAATGAGTCACACTTTTAAGTATAGTTTTTAATGTGTGCTTAGTTTTATATTTCAAAATTCATCGCCATGACTAGCATAGGATATAACAAACTATAGTTTGTTTCTTCATATCCAAACGTTGATATTTTTATTACAATAAATTTTCTTTCAAATTTATTATAATATACAATAATTTTGCAAAGTTAACACATCCACTGCGTCAAAATTTCGCATCACTTACAGAGAAGCTGAAAAATACCTAACTTTCGAAACCAAAAAAATGTTAAATATTAAAAAGTATTCTTATATTTTTTGTCTGTTTTCTTCCTTGGAATGTCAGCAACATAAAACACATGTGTGCGCAACGCGTTCTCGCATTGTTTACTCACAGGATAGCGAACCTTTTAGGCCGAAAATCGAAAACGTGCCTTAATTGAAGAGGGCCGTTATATTGAAATGCCGTATAAAGAGTGGCCGTATAGCGAGGTATGGGTGTAGTATTTTAAAATTATAATTTATAACTAAACAATGTTTTACCCGAACACAATAATTCGCTCAGTATGCGTATTCTGATTACACTAGTGTAAACGACTCTTTATATGAGAATTTCAGATGAATGTCCTCAAACGACTGATTCATGGCAAGTACCAACTAACACTGAAGGGCTTTTTTACTGTGCTAAGACTGAGTAGCAATAATTGTAGCCACACTGAAGAATATTTGGTTAGAAACATTGAAAACACAACATGAACACGGCTCCCGTGATCAACGCGTGGCTCCAATTTTCATATGGACACGGGAGCCGTGTTCAACGCAGTGAACGTGTCAACTTAGTTCCATTGACTATTTTATGTTTTTACTTTGTTACACAATTGTATATTTTTACTTACAACCTGAATATTATCACAACAACATTATCATATGTATATGTTGTGTGGAATAAATTGACGTTGGTTTTAATGTGAAAATGCTTATAATTAATTAAAAAAGACGGTGCTATTATTTGGCACAAAATATTTTGAATTGACTGTATAATAACATAAGACGTTTTAATATATTGTACGTAGAGTTTGATTGTTGATTATTTGCATCTCTCGCCAAAAATGCTTTGACACCACTGGCAAAAAATAGAAGTACACAATAGAAGACTCGCATTTCAAGGAGAAAAATTGATTTCTTGATCATATGATGATCTGGAAAACTCGACCGTCTTTATAAAACTTTATCTAATTGACTGGATAGCAGGTTAACTGGGATATTTCATGAAAAGATTTTTTTTTTTATAACTTGACCTAACTTTAAATAGCAATAAGAATTTTTTTCTTTGTTTCTAAAATTGATTTGATGTTTGTACACTCTTAATCAAAGAGCTCTGATATATCAGTGCATCGAGGCATCAAGCTTGCTACAATAAATTAGCTCTCTGAAGCTACTGGATTGAATATTTTTCTTTACTGTATATTATTTTATCACCGGTTAAATGTAAAACTGACTGGTCACATTGCACAATTTCAAATCGTTATTGGGATTTTTTTTACTACAAATAAACAATAATCCGGCTTATTACTCAAGTACTTTCTTTTTTATAATAATGTTATCCACAAAAAAATGGTTTACTGAAAAGTATGTTCTATGTGCTAACACAGCGTGTTTTTGCAACCGTTATAAGCATTCACTGTATAGTTGGTTATTGACTTATAATATAATTCTAACGTGTCCAAAAATATCACAAAAACAAGTGTTTCTCAGTGCCAAAATAGTTTTCTTTTTTTGACCCATAATTTCATGCATATTGATATATGAGTATTCATCATGCATCAGTTTTGTCATATTTGTAGGTACAATCGGGTATTCTGAATTTTCTCATTTTAAATTGGATCTGATACATTAAAATTATCTACTACCCTACCTCCAGACCACTGTATATGTATTTTAAAAGTTTTGTAAGTTACGCTGGTTATTCAGACTCGATTATTGAGGGCTATATGAATTAAAACAATCCATCTCTGTATTTATATAGATAAATTATCTTTGATTTGTTTTAACAAAAATTAGTGTCAACTTCATTTATTTAATTTAATATACACTCTTACCCAGTTACCAGGGGATAGCAACTCACGTGGCACAATTATTTATCATTAAAAATATATTCAGAATATATTGATTCATATTATTGTGTATTCATCTGTAATTGAATTTTTTTTCGGAAGGTATATTTTCTTGAGAAAACTGTTTCACTGAAGTTATAACGGGTGTCACATGTGCCATCCTACTTCCTCTTTTCGACATAGAGTATTGTGCATTTCTTCCATCAATGTCGGGAAGAGTACATCTTTTCCATTTCTTATTACATCATAAGGAAGGAAATATGCAATTTTCATTCAAATCTTAGAACACAATGTGAATATTTTTGAAAAACACATTTTTTTTTTTTAAATCTGCATCTAAGAAACATCTCATTTTGACTTTTCAATAACCAGCACTATCCACAACGCATTGAGACTCCTTCTTTTCATTATCGAGGTATTTCAACATTTAAATGTCCATATACTACTTCATTAAAATAGAAAAAGATAGTCTCGAAAATATTCTAAAATGACAGCTGCTACTGCAAAAATGCCAAGAAACCTAGCATGTTAATAAAATGAGTTTTTTTGAATCTGCATGTGTTGTGTGTGATCAGCTATTTTGCTCAATAAACTTTAATTTTCTGATCTAACATGTTCTTTTGAGCTTTTTTTATCTGTTCTATGTATGTAAAAATATCATAAGTCTCCAGTTATTAGTTTTTATATCTCGAGACACTGTATATTTCAAATTATGTTAAATGTTATTTTGACAAATAAAAGACCAAATCTTGAGATTGTTTCAGTTAAAAGAAAAAAATATAAATATATACATTAAATAAATGTTTTTGATTTTTTTCAACAACTTAAAATATATTTTTGGACACTTCATTGTGTTAAAGCAGTGGTGCACAAACCGCGGCCCAAAATAACAAGTACTTCATCACCAAATTTTTCATTGAATATGATAAAAATCTGTATTTGATATGTAAAAAAATTATGCAGTAGCAAAGGTATATAATTTGAATCGTCACTGATAGAAAACTTAATACTATTCTTAATTATTAAATATGAATATATTTTCACGGGTATACATTTGCGCCCGTAATTCATCTTTTGGTACATGTTAGGTCTGTTTTTAGATTATTGTTTTCAAAACATGCTTTGTTTGTTACTTAAAACATTTTCCAACCCCTTCTCAGCATCCATCAACGAGACTGATTCATCATTGCAACTAGAGATTATCGATTTACAGAACAACGATCAATTTTAATCAAAATATCAGGTATTTTCCATTGTTTTGAAAATAACAAAAGTAGCGTCACTAAAATCACTGTAACATGCAAACTAAATGTCAGATTGTTATGAAATTTTGACACGGTACTTTCTAAAAATCATAAATTTGTCAAGAGTGGCGCCATATATATATATTATACTAAGAACTTATTGAGTGATGTGTTAATACATTAAATCCTTTTTTTATGCTATACATTGATTCCAGAAAGTGGTGCGTAAAAAAACCTCACTTTCATATAATTGGGTTAATCAGTTCCATAAATCAAAATATCGCGTAAAAAAGTATAAAAAAATAAAAATTGTTCATATTCTCGCATTTTTTTTTACATATACAATCAGGGTCGGCGCTACCATACAGGCGAAATAGGCAATCGCCTAGGGCGCAAATCATTAAGGGGCGCATAAATTGAGTAATCAAATTATTTTTATATTCTAATAACAAATAATAGTTTATACTTGTATCTGTTCGTTATAATTATGTATCGTATTATATATACTTCGAAAAGGGTAGGTTGAGCGCCTGTCTAACAAATAGTTCTCGTAAAAGACTTCTGTTGAGATACCTTCATTAGGAGGACATGTGATTCACATTGAAAGTGGACTTGCATATAAAAAAAAATCCACGGTTTGTTAAAAAGGGGGCGCGCCAATAACCGTTGCCTAGGGCGCCAAATAGCCTCGCAACGGTACTGTATACAATTTAATTTATCTATTGATTATAAAAATACAGTGAGAAACAGATAAATATTGTGTATACATGCATAATTGTATTCACGTATAGGAGTTATTCGTTGCTGTCACTGTCGGTTACGAAATGTAATTGTTCGCAATTTTTTGAACTAACGCATTGAATTTTGCATGGACTCATTTCTTGAATTTCTAGATTCTTGATCTGAGTCAATTATTATTACATTGGATTTGTTTTGTTGATCGAACGAACAGTTGAAACTGATTTTTTAAAATACTTGTAAAATATTTTATTTTTAAATGCAGGTGTTTATTTGGTATGTGCCTAAAACATCACCATATAATTTGTTTTAATAAAAAATATATACTTCCATCTTCGGTTTGTATTTATTATTTTGTATTTAAAATATTTGAACATCTGGAGTGCATTTTTTTGACAGAGTAACTGTAAGTGGTAAAATTTATGATCGGGAAACGTGCTATTCAACAAATTTAATAAATGAATTGTATTCAAATAAGTTTTAGAGCAACATCACGTCACATGATTTTGCGCAAGGTCATCACTTCTTTAAGCGCAGGTTCATCATTTCTAACTTTTTAATAAAAATCGCATAACGGGTAAATCGCGTAAAAAAAGGATTGGGTGTATATCATTATTTTTCAACACTTACCCTCTGCCGCCTGTGAAAGATTAGAAAATTGATAAAATGGCCTTTCGTTCAAAAAGCTTGTGCACCACTGTGTTAAAGGTATGTAATAGAAGACTTAATTTATGTTTCAACACTTATTTCAAGCCCTCTAAATATATGTATTTTGAAAAATAAAGAGTTGTAGCTTTTCATTATGAGTATTTTTTTTATTGTTTCCGAGCCTACAAATCCCTTGTCTATCCTTCCAAAAATAAAACAATATCTATAATATTTATAAATGACAAATTTTCTTCTCTTTTTTTAGGATCTTTTAGTATTTTTTCTCCATTAAAACGTCACCAGGCCTCAGTGGAAGATCCAGATATTGTCCCAGGTGGGGGACATTCAATTTGAAAATAAACATGATATATCCGTCAATCCGCCTATGCCAGATCTGTTCACAGTGACTTATTTAGTAATTAGTCACGGGGGTTTTGAGGCAATATCACTTTATTTTAGCGAAAAATATAATTAAATGGATAGTAGCAAGTAGCAACTAACGCCTCTACTGTACTAGCCTAATGTTGCCTGGTCCACAGGAGATTAGTTACTAGCCGACTAATGGGGAAAATACCAATGTTATGTCTTATTCAGACCAACCGAGTACGCGGCCGAAAGATCGAACTCCGCTGCATACAAAACAATCTAAAACACGGAATTTGGCTGAGCGATCCGGTGAATGATTTGAATGAGCGAGGGAATAACAACCATTACCATTTCTTCGGCTGAGAGGATACCCAGGGATGGGCTCGCGCGATCCCCTTTTTAAATTTCAGCGCGGCCGGCGAGCCCCTTGTTAAGATAAGAAAATCATTCGTCTTAGATCAAATCAGCACCTAACTGCAATTTCTGTAGATGGTTAAATTTTATTATGAAACAAGACGTAGTAACCCCTTCATTTTTTCATTCAGCGTTGTGGGCTTCCGTGCCGAACCTCTAGGGTTCGAGTTAATCACTAGTCCTGTCTTAGTCTTATCATTCTATCCCTACTACTCTCTTCGGAAAAGAGAGGTTGAGCGACTAAGTAACAAACAGTTCTCGTAGAAAAAACCTTTGTTTGCGATACTTTCATTAGGAGGCCATATGCTCCACATTGGGAGTGAAAATGGATAAAAATAAATGAATAAGATTTACCGAGCCCCTTGTTAAGATATTGACAGCCCACCGCTGAGGATACCCCACTATTTGTAGCACGCCCACGCTCACGTTTATGAATTATCATAACAAGCATTTGATGAGTGTTGTTGAATTGTACGAAACGCAGGTAAAAATGAACTAAATAGCTTAAAAAAATTGTATCCATGTATGTAGTCAGTTACTTGCTCAATATTTTTGTTCGGCCGAGGACGCTCGACTGCGTATTTGGCTGGTCTAAATGAGAGTTAACTCGTAGTGGTAATAAAATGTATTGTATTTTATTACGTGAACATGTGTCAAAAAATCTTGTATTCAAAACAAAAAACTAACATTCGGAAGACGAAGAATATCAGAAAAAAGTACTGCGAACCTACCTACTACAATATTGTTCAGTAAAAGAATAATATAATATCCAAAATATAAATATTAAAAGATAAGTATTTGCAAGTCGTATACTGCAGATCAATATTTCATATAATATAATAAAGTATTTGTGTACATTTTGATATTTACTAAAATGCACTTGAACTTGTTAAAAAAATATATATTCAAATGTGGGAACACGATGAATATGAGAACCAGTGACGTTCCTAGGCTATGTGCCGCCCCTAGGCAGACCTCTACAATAGCGCCCATTTTCTTTCATTCCTTCCCTTTATTCTAGGAATAAATATACACACATAGAATTTCGATTCTTCTACTCACTTACGTACTTACTCAAACAAATATTTTGTCACTTATTCCGTTTTGTTTTCAGGTGATTCATTATACATATCTATCTTACTGACAAAGATCCTCACAAATAAATATGATTCAAAAGTCCACATTATTATTCAATAATTATGAAAAAATAACTATTACCTTCACTACACATCATAAAAAATAATGTAAATTTAAAATGCATTTACAGTATATAAGTATCGATTCTTGATTTGGTATTTTATTTATCAAAGACATTGAGACATCATATTTATTCTAAATCAAATTTGTGTCAAAAATATTTAGTCATTTAAAAAATCCGTGATCATTTGCCGCTCCCTAGGACTTGCCGGTCCTAGGCAACTGCCTATTCGCCTATGCCCTCGGTACATCCCTGATGAGAACAGCATAATATCAAAGCTCCACTGTCCATAGCTATATTTAAAATCTTATTATTCTTACTATTAAAAATGAGTCGCCCGTTTCCAAAATTCACCTTGTCCATTTTCATTCATTGGACATACTAACGTGTAGGGTACCGTTATATTGAAATTATAACCATTTTTTCTTGAATCAAATTAAAAAAACGTATTATCTATTTCAATTTAGTTCACTTAAGTATGGTTATTTTTTAAATGAACTACACTAAATGACTTACTCGTTTAATAGAGTAAAAATATCAAAGTATTTCAGTTCCACAGTTTTTTATATTTTATGCGTTGATAGCTATTTCGGCTTTCGCCATCGTCAGAGCTATGCTTAAACGTAAATATATATAATATATACTGGCTAAGAAGAGGTACACAAGGCATCATATTATTCACTCTAACATACTAATTCAAATTTTAATTAAAATATTGCACTTATTAAATGTGATTTTAGTGTTTCAAAGAACGATAAGCAGTCTGGGGTTTTTAAAAACATTAATTAGGATAATTTAAACTGATATTTATTATTAATTATGCTGCATTAAATTTATTATCTCTTTTATCTTACTCGTTTTGTTGTGTTTCCAAAATAATGCAAATTAACAAAGTGAATTTTGGGAATAGGCGACTCAAATGTAATCTATATATTTTTTAGAAAGGACTAATCGTGGTGATCCCGTAATTGCTCTTCAAATCAAAAGTGCTTCTTCGCTTCGATAAGAATAAGAAGCACTGGTCTATGCACAGCATTATATCATAATATATTTCTTGCAGGTTTAGGGGCTTGGACTGTGTGAAACTCAGATGGTTTGTCTCAAATAGTGTAATAATAATAATTGACCATGTGCGTAACCATTTGGGTAGCTGGACCGAGTATAGTAAAAAATATTTCTTTTATAATGCACATGTGGCAAATATCCTTGAAATTTTAAAATAAATAGATTTGGCTTAGGTTCCTACTTTCTATAACATGCTTTCGGGAGATAAAAACAATACAAAATAATATATGGCTACCATCGCAGCTTTATTTATTTTTAGACTTGAAATGCTTTTACAAGCTTTCTCGAATGAAATATGTATTTGATAAGATACTACAGACGTCAAACTTTTTTAATATATTGTAAAGCCACCTTTATAGTGCAATTAGATAGCTCGATTTTCAATACTAATAAAATAGCTATTATTAATAATATGATCTTACATTCTACGAAATTCGATTGAATATATTTTAATTGCTTCCAATTATTAAGTATAACGCATTTCATTAGTATTTTAAACGTTAATTACAGCTTAGATGTATGTTAATCAAATAAGGTTTTAATTTAATTTTACAAAAATAATTAAATCAACGTTATCTAGTTGTAATATTAGGTGACGATTTTTATATGATCATGACCGCTTTCAATGTGGAACAAGTGTTGAGTTACTTATTCACTCTTTTTCGTAGATAGTAAGGATACAAGGATAAGGCTAGGACATGACTATAAGATATTTAAGCAATCAAACTAGGCCTCGTTTAAGGATATAATGGGAGGGGAAAAAAACACAGGCATACATGCGTTTGAATGCAAATCTATAAATCGACTTAAACCATTATTATATTGTTTATTTACAACAAATATAATAGATATGATTTTTTTTTAAATATAGGTGTACTCCCAATGCGGAGAATATGGCTTCTTAATAGAGGTATCTCAACAGAAGTTTTTTTATACGAGAACTGTTTGTTACACAGTTGCTCTACCTATTTCTCATTTTCGAAGAAATCGTTAGGGATAGAAGAACAGGGCTAGGACAGGACTAGTATTTAACTAATCGCTTTATAAAGCTATTTTTAGGATTGCAATGAGGGAGAAAATTTTTAGACACCATAAACACCCATGCCTTTGAACAATAATCTATAAATCATTTGGAAATATGCTGTTTGTACTGGGACTTGAACCCGTGTGATCCGTCTAGGAAGCAGTTAACAACGTGAACTCATTCGAATTAAGAAATTGTGGGTCAAAAAATATCAATTACAAACGGAACCCTTGCTTTTTTAAATCAATAAACTTATTACTGATTTGCTTTATTAATTTCAACTCTACGCGAAAAAAATGCGCGTGGTCTTTTGGTTTAGTCAAATGGTATCGTATTCAAGTGTTTTAATATAATACAAAATTTCGGACCAGTGGCCGAGTGGCCAACGTTGTTGGCTTCGGTTGCGTTGGTCACTAGTTTGAATCCCAACACGGACAGTTTCATAAATCGGTTGTTCAATTGTATTTCTGTCGGTGGGTGTAATCATGTAAAGATATGAATGTCTGCGGTATTTGAAAATTTTCTCCCACCCTTCCTAAAAACGGACCATAGCAAGAGCGATTAGCTAATCACTATTCCTGTCATAGTCATATATTTATATTCCTACTATCTTTAAAAAAGAAAGGATAAGCAACTAGAAAGCAAGTTTTGTAGAAACACTTCTGTTGAGATAAACTACAAAATACGCTCTCTTTATTAGGAGCGAAAATTCTTTAAAAAACGTAAGCGTAAGCAACTATTAACAATGAAAAGGATTTGCAAATTACATTATAATTACATAAAATTAAATTGCTATTGCTAACACCTATAACATACAATTAAAAAATCATCAAAGACTAATAAACATAAGTGGCAAATGATGTCAATTATAAACCCAATTAAAATTTGGGAAATTTTTAACAAAGTTGACAGTGAACACCTTAAGTGATTAATGATAAATTGTTAATATTTTTAGAAAAAAATAGACGCAGCTTAAATTTAAATATGTGGAGACTGAAAATAGTAATTTTCTCAAACCCGAATGTGAGTTTATTTTCTCTAATTTTAATGCATATTCAATATAAACATTGCGAAAGTTATAAACCTTAACATTGTTTACCTTTTTTTCTTCTCCGGGCATATTGATTTCTAGTAATTTATTTTTATCAACAAAGCTAGTCTAACTTTAATTAAACCCCATATCATCGAATTATTATATTAACCTATAATGTGTTGGAAATCTTTTGTTGAGTCAAGCAGTCATGTAATGATTTGGTAGTAAATATAGGAACTGTCTCATCATAAAAAATACCTGACAACTTACTAGTTGATAATCCGGATGTAATTAATTAATTAAATAATTCATAACTTATAATTTTATTGCAAGTGTTTTATTTATAAGACATAATGATGCACATTTCAATAAAAATCAATTTATTTCATATTTTTATCTTGGCCCGAATGCGACACTAGTTATCTTCAAAAAATTCACGATTTTTCAAAAGACGAACAATTGAAATATCACTGAAATAACACGACTATATGAGGGCTCTAGAAACAATGATGGCAGTAAGGCATCCAATCCCGGACCCTTTTTGTGATCCTGTGATATCGGGATTGACAATTTCATTCAACATAAAATCGTGTATAAATTAGGAATCGGGATTGAGAAAAAAAATTCTCGGCGATTTTGAAATCCTGGGATTGTTCAAATAATTTCATGTCGATTTCAAAAACCCATGAATTTTAGGATTTCCCAAAATGTACAGCGTAAGACCCCTTTTGTATTAGAATAGAGTAGGGTTTCCCAAACTATGTTCCGCGGAGCCAGAGTAGGTGTTCCGAAAAAAATTGGAATGGTTTTATATGCTGCAACACAATTTTTTAAAAATGTGTTCCGTTATATTTTCCGGACTTGCGAAGTGTTCCATTCCAGAAAATGTTTGGGAAACCCTGGAATAGAGTACTGTCATAATCCCAGGATTTCGGAATCAAAATTGGACGGAATCCCGGGATTGAAGACCTTAGACGAAAGTTTCCGTGTTTTGTCGAAAATAAGTTTAATATAACATCGTAGTAAGTTAATTAAACTAGGCTCTAAAATTTAAATTGTAGATGGACTAAAATCAAAACAAAAGGGACGGTATAATGAACATGGCAGCTATTTTACAGATTTCATGAACCAATATAAATTATATTAAAATTACAAGGTAGGAATATTGAACATTAATTGTTTCAAACGTATTAATTGAATCGTCAACATTTTAAAATAATGTAAAACTGCTGCGTTTCTTCAAGGAGCTCACATATTTTTTAAAGTTTTTTCTTACAATGTCATCATATAAAAAATTACAACTGATGAATAGAGAAATAAGTAAATATGACAATGTGTATTTTGTTATAATATTCACTTTTGTCGCCAAGAATGGGAAGGTGGGTAAATACAATACATTTATTACCTACTTAGGAAAGGTCCGGTTGGCGGGATAGATTCCGGCAATAAAATATGAAAACCAATTAGTCGAAAATTATATTAAGTGTGTTTATTCACATAACCATGGCAATGTCTTGTGACGCCATTAGAGTACGTCGCCTAATGCAAATAATGCTCTGAAACAAACAAGTGCATTTTTGTCTCGACTTCATTCCACCTTTTTTACAGTGACGTACACATAAAGGCAAAACGAAAATATATTTTTCGATAACATCGCCTATTCAAATTTTCTTGCTATTTCAATCAATCAAGAAATTTAGATTTACGTAGTTATATTTTGGCAGAATCTGACATTTAAGTTTATGTTGATTATTATTTATTTCTCTTGAAATATATTATTTTTATGCAGGCGACTTAAAATCGTAATAGTAAATAGAGCACCAGCAATTAAATAAAAATATTCGTAAACAAAAATCATTCTTTATTTTTGTTTTCGTTCGTATTAACAAAATTTTAATGATTCTATATGCCACATTTGTTGATATAATTTAACTAACTAAGCATACATCCAGGGGTGGGCTGGAGGGGGCTCGGAGGGGCTTGCGCGAGCCCCTTGTTAAATTTTACTAAGGCTGGCGAGCCCCTTGTTAATTTAAGAGAAAACAATATTCTCAGTTCAAATTAGTATATATTTGCAATTTCTGATTTAGAAATTACCTAAGACAGCTTTGGTATACATAGTACATTTTTAGCCATTTACATTGATAATTTTACGATGAATTGCATATTTTTTCATATTTCAGGTGTATTAAGTAACAATCGATTGCTTATTTAAGTATTACATATAATTAAATAGGAGTGATAAAAAAATTCACTCCTTCCCCAGGACACCGAGAATTGTTTTGAGATTAAGCGAGCCCTTTGTTAACGTATTGGCAGCCCACCGCTGCATACATCCAGACGATTATCAATTTCAAACATTTAACTATAACTATCAATGTTTTTATTTCTACAAAAATTATAGAATATGTAAAATATTGACAGTTATTTTGGGTTCGCATAATCGTCAGAAGTAATTAATTCTTCATCTTTATTGTTATTGCATTGCCAACTTAACTAATTATAATGAAGTAAAAGCCAATTAAATAAATGCATCAATTTTATAACCAAAATTATATAAAAATTAAAAATATTTATCTACTGTTCAGTGTATTGTTGAAAATTTCATGAATTTTATTTCATTTTTGTAAACACATGTCAGAATTTGACGTATTTAAATTTATTAAAACAAATACATTGTTTATGCACACCACTGCTTAAAAACAGGCTTTGCCATCACCGAAACACGACAAATGACTTATCTTTCTTCCTATCAGGCACCTTGTAGCTTGTAAATTGTAGGTATACAATGAATAACATTGGTAAAGGACCCAAGTAAAACCGGAAAGAATATTATTCATTAAAAAAGTACATCCTAACACTACATTTTTTTTTGTCTTCTTTCCAAAGTATTTTATAAAGGTACTATAATAAAACAAACTATAAATAATCAAATATTTTTCCAAGAGAGTTTCTTAGTTAATTCAAATTATCTTTTTTTGTGTTTTGTAAGTATGTCTTGCCGCCTGTGTGCTCGAGTGGTCAACGTCGTTGGCTTCGGCTACGGAGGCCACGGGCTCGAACCCCAGTACGGACAGTTTTATAAATTGATTTTTAAATCGATTTATGAATTTCTGTTCAAAGGCATGGATGTATGTGATGTCTTGAATTCCCCCCTCCCACCCATCGTATACTATGAACGGGACGTATCGAGAGCGATTAGCTAACCACTAATCCTGCCCTAGCCATATCCTTTTATTCCTACTTTATTTGGAAAAAGAGAGGTTGAGCAACTGATCAACAAGCAGTTCTCGTAGTAACACTTCTGTTGAGATAAACTCCATTAGGAGTCCATACTAGACATGGTAAAAAAGTATTTCCATTTTCATTGTGAACTTAACTTCTTTATTTTAACAAAAATTGCTCTACAAGTTTACAAAATCAATGCATGAAACTGTCCAAACTGGAATTCAAGCCCGTGAATACCACACTCGAACTGACCACTTGCCTACAAGCAGGGGTGGGCTGGAGGGGGTTCGGAGGGGCTCGCCCGAGCCCCTTGTTAAAATTTGGCGCGGCCGGCGAGCCCCTTGTTAAGTTAAGAAAATAGTTCGTCTCAGATCAAATCAGCAGCTAACTGCAATTTCTGCTAAATTTTAATACAAAGATGTATTATCTATAGTGTAAAGGCATTATGACTGAGATTTACCGAGCCCCTTGTTAAGATATTAGCAGCCCACCGCTGCCTACAAGCCCCTAAATGCATGAATTATTGTAATATGCACTATAAATAATTAGAGATATAGTTTATTATTTCAATTTAACGTGAATATTTTAATGTCTTCCTATGAACATTAAATTGCAGTTATTACCTGTTAACTGCAGCTTTATACGGGACCACTCTTTGCAAACAAAAATAAATAATAATTTGAAAATTCATATAAACTTACTAAAAATTTGCATTGTATATATTGAATATAAAAATTTGAAAATAAGACAGATAATCCAACAATCCATCAATATTTTTAGCCCTACGTATAAAACCTTTTAACTTTATAGCAGTCAAATTATTAAATCTATTATTAATTAATTTGGATAACTTCTTTGATTTTAGATATATCATGATTTAATTACTTGGCCAATTAATGCATATCAAAGTATAACAAAAATATATTATTAATTTCAAATCATACTAAATTGAAATGATTTCCTCAAAATATTTACATTCGTATTAAGTAGATAAAATAAAATATCATAAGAATAATAACATAATTTTAACAAATTAACAACAGATATGTAACAAGCAGGGCTTTTTTTACCCTGTAACGCGGCGGAACGGCGTTCCGACACCTTTTTTTCTCGAAATTTTAATAAATGTTTAATTTATTTTTTTCTGTTTTAAAATATGTATATTTTGTTTTATTTTCTATACATTATATGAAAAGCCGTCATTAATTCTATCAACATGATATTCGAATATATAATAAATAATATACCTTCTTAGAAAATGCTCGAAAAAAGTGCGTTCCGGCACATTTTTTTTCAAAAAAAAGCACTGGTAACAAGTATAATGAATGAAAATTTATATTATACTAGTTTTACGGTTTGTAAATATAATATTGTTCTTTCTCACAACCATTGATAATATGGTTGTTGTAACTAAGTAATTCTTCGAAACTTCGAATTTCACAAATATTAAAATTATTTTAACACATTCCTCATTGAAGGTAATAAAACTGAAAGGTCGCCAAAAAATTAAAAGAAAAATTTATGAATGAGTCGTTGAGATGATAAAATTTCTGTGGAGGTAATATATCATTTAGAATGCATAACAATCGTATCTTTGGAAACAATAAAAGGTTGAAGATCTAAGTCACCGTGTCTAGACGCCGGTCCGTGATAAGGGTTGAGGGTGGGGAGCCACGGCGTGACGTGACGCCCCCGCGCCGTCGGGGCGGTACCCCGAGGGGCGGTTCCCGGATCCTCTGCAGTCAGAATCTACCACGGCGATGTTATTATTTGATTTAGTCAAACACAGTTGAGAGTCCGGTGAGACCGTTCGTTCGTCCTGAGGTTCACCTGTTCCGATGTAAACATTGACTTACGGAACAGTTTTTTTTTCATAATAAATACTTTTCAGTGACAAATAGTTTGGTTGTATGTTTAAACAATATTGTGGATTATATTTTTGAACGTTTTGTGACTTAAGTGAGTTTAACCGATGAAAAGATGAGTGCTTTTGCTTTGAGCAATCACATGATGCTGCAATCCCAGCAGATGAATGAAGAGTATCGTCAGCACTTGCTTATGACAGCGGCTTTTTGCAATTACCAAGGTATTTAACAATTTCATTACCACTTTTATCCATATATGAAAAATATTTGCGAAAAGAATGGAACCTTAACTAAATTTGTGGAGAATTTCTCCAAGAACTAAAGATATAAACCGAAATATAACTGTAATTTAATAGTAATTTTTTTCAAATATCGGATTTAAATATACTATTATTATCTATATTAATCAGTGATAGATAAAGTTTTAGAAAATTTCAATCAATCATTTTAGAAAATTGACGGTTTACAAATTTATTAAAATTAGCCAAAATGAGGACTATATTATTTTTTAAAAAGATTTTTCTATACAAATTAAACATAGTCTACCAATTGTTTTTTTTTTAATTTTCATTCGTTAATTAGAATATTTTGTTTTTTTACAAATATAAAATAGCTGTATCGCAATTTATAATAATACAAATGCTAACTTCCTCCTAACTGTTTTCTCAATAAGTTTGTATTTTTTAGATATTTACAATATTACTTATCTTATAAACGGTTTAATTTATTAGATTTTATTTAAGTATAAGTTTAAATAAATATACAAGAGGGTGTTTTTTTCCTATAAATTTAAAATTCGGCTTCGACTTATCATAATTATTTATGACACGATTACATTCATTTAAGTTGAGAAAATCATTTTTTATTGGATATCAATCCATACTTTTATGACCTATACTGTTATACCCGTTTATTATTAAAACTTAAGCCTCCATCACATGCAACAAATTAATTATAAATATGATTCACTATCACTGCACAATTCATAAGAAGACTAGAACTAGCAATACATTACCCTTTAAATATGTGAACGTACGGATAAGCCAGAAACCTATTGAACAAAGTCATTTCATATATTTTTAAATTAAACGATTAAAATTTAAAGAAAACATAAAGGCGTTTTTAATATTTTTAAATACATCTTTTTTTCGTTTTTTTATAAATTTATATATATTCGTGGGTATTTTCAACCCTTTTTACCCTGGCCGCTTAAATTACATGTATTTTCGAACAGAAAAGACGAAAAATTGATAACTTTTTTCATAGGTGAAATATGTTTTTACTTGCCATAAGAGATGTATGCAGTAATATTTTTTCAGTTCCAGAACCACACGTTACTATGACTCCGCCTCCTTTGGAATGTGAAGCAGAACTTCTCAATGCTGACCTTTGGAAACAGTTTCATGATTTGGGGACTGAGATGATCATTACAAAAAACGGACGGTGAGTTATTTTATACTGTAAAACTCACTATCTTTGATTGCGAAGGGAAAACAATATAATCTGTAAGGCTGAGAGATCTTTTGGATTATTTTATATAGGGAGTGGTGGGCTGGAGAAGGTTCGTATGGACTCCCGCGAGCCTCTTGTTGAATTAAAAAAAACAATATTCTCAAATCAGTACCAAGCTACAATTTCTGTAGATGGTTTGAATGTATTATGAAACATAGGAAGTTTTTGCCTTTAAAAATAATAAGAAACCGCTGTGTCTTACAATGCTTAAAAACGGCGATATTTGATACATATTGCTTACAGATGTCCTTAGATGTTTGACGCAACATTTTTGTAAACGATGCTCTAACGTATTATCCTTCATATAAAATAATTATAAATAAAATGATTTCTCACACAAAAAATACAATCGAAAAAAGTTCATAGATTTATGAATTACCTATGGTTTACACCGTAGTTTTTTAAAACACATGTTAAATATCTTTTATTAGTATTTTATATATATGAATAATCAATACATGTGGACAGCGGTGGGCTGCCGAATTATTAACAAGGGGCTCGCTTCATCTCAAAGATATTTTAGATGATCTAGGGAAGGGGTGATTTTTTTATTACTCTTATACAATTATACATTATAATGTTACCTATACAGTTATATTGAATAACAATATGCAATGTACCGTAAGGCAATAATTAATTAATACCACTAGATAAAAAAAATATATTAACCTAAATAACATTGCAAGAGTGTAAAATAAGAAAAAGACCAATTTTCTATTTTTTATCCAATTTCATGTTCCAAGCGTTACACTCGAATATTCGTAGAATCATATATGTACTGCGTTTTTAAATATAATTATAATGCATATTAATACATGATATTACGCTTATATCTGAGAATATTGTTTTTCTTTATTTAACAAGGGGCTCTCCGGTCTCGAGTGGAAAATAACGAAAACCGCTATTTATCAAAATTACAATAAATTAACGTATCTGCCTAGTTACAATTTTGGGGCACTTGACTAATAATTAAAAATAACTAAACAAATAATCAATTAAGTGGTTAATGTGATTTCAAGTAAAATTCAATCTCCTCAGTCTAATAATATTGGTTTTTAATTGAGTTATAATTTGAACTGGTACTACTTAATTAATAAACACTGAGTAAATTTCTCGGAAATGATATGTTCAAATCTGTTTTATCATTAGTGCAACAACGTTACGCGAAAAGTTTTATGCTTGTTCCGGTGAAGGGTTCAATTAGCCCCTTGAAGTTAAATCCATTGTTATATTTTCCGTTTAATACCGATTTGAAAAAAAAACAGGTAGAGTTTTGTAGATTAATATAAAGAAGCCATTGTTGAAGAGATAAACGCCACTTGAAAGTTATCGGATTACTTACTATTCAATCGTTTGTTTATAGACACAATGCATTCAACCATTGTAGGCAATGGTTATAGCCACTTGAAAAGTACACTTGACTCGTCACCATATCCGTGGCAATTATCACAAAAGGTTACTAAAATAGCCGGAATTTTCACGACCCGGGTATACATTCTTCATTGACGCCTTCGGCCAACGTTTTAGTCAGTTTTTTTTTCCATTGTAATTATGTGAGCATCATTATTTGCTACGATCGTTTCGATTACTATAGTGGATTTTTTTCATATTCATAATAAGTTTGCAATAAGGTAAAAAATAGCAAAGTATTTAGTCCTACATTTTTTTAGACTATTTGATAGCTATTTCTGCGTACGTCAATTCTGATGAAGGCATACGCCGAAATAGCTGTTTTTTTAAAACTTTATTACAATGGACTTCTACCTTCTAAATGCAAATTCAAATAATACATATGTTTTCAACTAATTATAATACTTTATCATTGTGAACAAACTGCTTTACTCAATAAAGATTCTCATTTTAATGCATTTTAATTTTCCTACGCGATGCAAATAAAAATATAATTATTTTTAAGTTATTATAGACTTATTGACTAGATCATGGGTGGGGAACCTTTTCATTTGAAAAGGCCAATAATTTTCGCGAATAAAAATCTTCAATTTGTTTATTACTATTAGTATTTTTTTTTGCAAAACTTCAATTCAACTTTTTAAAATAAGTTTTTATTTTGAATGTTGATATTCTGCCACTGAAAAAATAGCTCTTACTTGAATATTGATCAAATCTTGTTCGAAGTTTAAACTTGGTGTTGTTTTAATAATACGATTGAATTTAAGAACATGTTGCCATATTTTTCAAATTGATACCAAAATTAATTGTCCTAACAATAACGTAGGCTTCGAAGATTCACATATAATTGGTTTAATGATTTCTTTGCTTAGCAATAAACCCAACCGCAGGTGTTGCTAATCACATAATAGCCTTAATCAGTAAATAACACTCAATAAAATTCCAATGAACATACTATTATTATTAACAATCCTTCGTAACATTATTGTCTCTGGTTTTTGGAATATTTTGGACTTGTTGGCGCCAAATCCTCAGGCTCCGTATTCCAAAAATGCAGTTCAGTGGTATACAGTTAACACTGCGTGTGTCTATTAACTATAACTACGAAATTAGACAGGACCACCTAAAGAACATTGCGTTATATTTTTTTAAATATAAATTTGGGAAAGAATTCGACGAAACATACGTTAAGGCATTATTTTTTTGTGTAATGGATAGAAATTTATCATTGTATTATTCAATTTTACAACACGAAATTGTAGTTCATTAAAAAACATAAAAAAACAAGTATGACGGCATTTGTTTCTGTCATCTAAGAAGCAATAGAGAAATTCGTTATTTTCTTTAAAAAAAATCAAAGCTAATAAACAATAATCGATAAAGCATTTATAAAATGTATACACTATAAATGAAGAAAAGAAAATAAGACAAAAAGCTACCATCATATTGAAAATAAAATAATATCTTCAAATAAATAAAGATTTGCGACCAATTTGACAACATACTTGATTAAGATAAAAGGCTTATTCCAAAATGGTTAAAAAAAAATGAACTTGAATTTAATTTTGAAAACAATGTACATTTTAAAAATATTTTTAGTCTTACATTAATTACTTTGGAATGACATTTTGGATTTTGTCGAGCCATTTTTGAGACCGATTTCTAAAAATACTTTCAACATTTATTTGTATCCAACAAGCCGGGCTTGCAAGTAATACCCTCATATATTTTTTAAAAATAATAAAACTATAGGTTTCGTAAGCTATAGTTTATTTGTTTTAATTTTATTGCGCTTTGATTATTGATATTAATTGAATTAGCGGTTTTCTATCGAAGCTAAACTTCATTTAGGCAGTGTTGTTGAAATAACCATAAGCCACCCCTGATCGCACGCATATTATTCACGTCAAAGCTCAGGATTCAATTTGGAAAAGGCAAAAAAATAACATGGTGTTTTAACAGAGCGGTTGGTATCTCAAAGGCGCATCTCCTGACCGACTCTCCACGGGGAGTCTTTTGTTTTATGGACGGTTTGTCGCCTTCCAATTTTCAGATAATAATATTCCGTATGGCGCTATCTCCTGTCTGACTGACCCTTTGCCGCGGGAGGTTTTTTAGGGAAATATCTTGAAAACACAGATAGCTATCTTCAGCACACCATTAAAATTATTAATCAATACTTAGTAACATGTATAATAATAGGTTAAAAATAACTGCACTTGCGAATTGGATGGTTTTCACTGATACAAGTGAATTTGATTTTTGATTTTGTTGAAAATATTACAAAATACATATTTAATGTATATTTTTTATATTTTAAATCAGTTATCACAACCATCCGTGTTTATAATATATAATTAAATATTGTAGCCAAACAGAGTTCTATGGGGAGCTACTTACACTATAAGTGCAAATCATTTAACCGAAAGTTCATTTAATTCTAAGCCTATAATAATTAAAAGTTGACGTCGTTATTTGTGCATAATTTTTGTTTCTCTTATACATATTCTTTATATTTTTTTTGTCAATTATATACGTTAAAATCAGCATTTTAGAATGAGAGTAGAGTCATTTCTTTGACTCTGTAATAAAGATAGAAGGATAAGGCTAGAACAGGACTAGTGGTTAAATAATCGATCTCGCTACGGATCGGAAAGTTCTAAGGATATATGTAACACAAATAAACCCTTAACTATGTATTAATAAATAGCTGAAAAAATAACTGTTCTCAATATACCTACCTATATACATATTTTACATCGTCCATTTGAAGCATTAATATTTTACTCAAATTAACACTTTCAACGATGTTTTTAATTGAAATATTCTAATATTTGTTTTGAATAAAAAAAAATCTATCACCTCCGTTGAAAGGGTTACCAAAATAGGCGTGGTGATCCTTTTCACTCGTTAACAATGTTTGTAGAGGGCGAAAGGGACAGAACTATCGCGATCGTAGGGTGCAGGCTCCCTGTTGAGGGCGACGAGACACCTGCCCCTTGCCTCTTTACCGACCTTAGAAAACTGCCAAAATTGGCTCTCATCATATATTTTAATGTCAAGTTATTTGTTTAACGTCGTCTAATAATCATAAATAATTATACGAATTATGATCAACAACTATACGAACTATATATAAAATAATAATTGTAACTACTATGCTATTACATTGGTTGATTATGTTGTTCATTCAGTGTAAGAAAAAAGCATATCAGTTTTAATTTTATATTGGAAAGAAATTAACTTAAAAATAAATGGTTGGATATATTGAAGATATAATGTTGAGGGTAGTGGGCTGTCAATACGCTAACAAGGGGCTCGCTTAATTTCAAATCAATTCTCGGTGTTCTGGGGAAGGAATGATTGTTTTTGTTGCTTCTAAGCAATTATATGCAATACTTAAATAAACAATTGATTGTTACTTGATACATTCTTCATATGTGACAATATACAATTTACCGTAAACTAATCAATGTAAATGACTGAAATGTACTACTGTGTATATTGAAGCTGTTGTATGTAACATATAAGTCATAAATTGTAGTTATGTATTAATTTGATCTGAGAATATAGTTTTATCTCAATTTAACAAGGGGATCGCGTGAGCCCCTCCGAGCCCCTTCTGGCGCACCCTTGATAATATTTATAAGTTTATTATTCTGATATTACGCAAATATGCTACAGTCATGGAGTGATTATTTTTATTTGATTTGGCTTCATACTATTAAGTATTGACCTACTCAGCTGAAAACAAATTATGATATTGTTCCGTGAAATTTTAGAGTGTTTAACTTCAATTAGGGGCATATTACGATATGACTAAAAACATTTAACCTTGTGTTTGATATACATAATATTATGTTTGCATAACTAACCAAATGACTAAACCAACTAAGGATTTCTGGGTTAATTTCATTTAAAAGTTTCTCATGGCATAAATTTTAATTATGCGGTTTCATAAGATATCGATGAAGGCAAAAACCACAACGAAGATATTTAAAGTCTAAATGGAAACCTATGACCGCGATCAAACAATTTAAACTATCTAATTTATGGAAATATATTCCTTACTGCTTTGCCTCCACAAGACGGCCGCACGGAACCATTCCGTTCAAATTTTTGATGATTATTTTTATTTGACGGGGTAATATTTTAGGCGGGTTCGGGATCACAGCGGGCGGGAAGGCGCCCTCCGCCTCTGTCCGCGCCTCGTCCTCTTCCGAGACTGGCGCCACCATCGAATAAAACAAACATCATTAATCTACCTCAACTACCATGCTTCATTTTTTGTACACCTCATACATATCATAACAGGGATGGTCAGGGATTCCATATCTAGGAGTGACTATCGCTAGAAATGTGTTTTAAGCAAACCAATTTTCGTAGATTAAAAAGTTCTGTCATCCGATACTCGAAGACAATTATGTACCAACAACAGAAAAGTTTTGTGTTACTTACTAAATCATAAGCAAAACTTTTCAAGTAATATAACAAGCACAGCTTTTTTTCGATGATCACAATGTATCAAACTTGATATACGTTTTATTAAAAGGATGTAAGCTACAAATACCGAATTAGTATAGAAATTTAGCTTTTAAGTTTGAAAAAAGATGAGCTTGTGAAAATTGTAACCAAGAAAAAAGACTGAAAAAAAGGTTTTTTCTTAAAGACAATTTTTTTAACAAATATTAGATTATGTCAATAAAACACCAGTTTAGAAGTCTCCGTGCACTTTAAGGTTTATAAGGTTAAGGTTTCATAATTTGCATATCAAAATCATGTTTTTTGTGCCTCCTTTAAAATTTGCTTTGAGTGGGTTACGTCATTTTTCCTTTCCACAGTCGATATGTAGATACTAGAGAAGAAAGAATTGTGATACGAATTTCAATCGATTGAAAAAACTCATCGTTAACATACAAACCTATCAAATTCGCGATATTTTCATGTAAACGTATTGGGTTAAATACATTTATTTCAATATTGGTATTGTATTTAAGCATGCAAATTGTCGAATACTCCAGATTATAATTTCAATGTATTATAAAATCATTTTACATTCGTGATCTTTTAAAACTATAAAGTAAGATCTTTTTACTAACGTATCTTACTAAAAATATAATATTAAATACTTAGAAAAGGAATTCATTATTGTTTGTATTAAAATCTTTTGTAAATACATTACTACAATGATCTTTCATCAGTGAGATATATATTAGTCAAACTTAACAAAATTAACCTTGTCCATTTTCATAATTTTGTAAACACTTTCTCTTCGTTTAAAATATAACCATATTTTAGTAAATCAAATTGAAATAGATAATATATTCTTCGATTCGATTCAAGAAAATATGTCTTTTATTTCAAAATAACGGTTCCCGTCACGTTCTTTTGTAGGTATGTATGTCTAAAAAAATGAAAATGGACAAGGTAAATTTTGGAAATTGGTGATTCATATATATTTAGTTGTGATTGTGATTTGTAACGATCACTTCTCATAAAAAAATATTCAATAAGAAACATTTTAATATATAATTAAAATATTCATTTGAAATTAGATAAGAGTCCCTGGTTTATGGTCAAAGGAATGCCCCCAGCGTCAGCGGCTGCGGTCGGGATTTAATGAACGGCTTTTTCACGGTTGATTGTTTGGTTTGTTTTATCATTTTTTTCGTCTTCTCCTCTTCACGTCTTCGTGTGAAAATTAAATGATTTACTACTTCGCTGTAAAATTATCATAATCGAACGGACCTTGTTACACGGTCAATTTTATTGTCATAATATGACTACAAACCAGACTACATTACGAAACAATTATTATGATACGAAACCGTGCGAGATAATTAAAAAAACTAGATTTGTCATTCAAACTCTCTTGCTATGTCTAAGTAATATAAAGTTATACATATAACGCGATAAACTGTAACTAAAAAAATAAATTATTAGACACGCAAAATCAGTTTTTACAGAACAGTCTATCTAAGCTATTTTGGCACCCAATACTTCATATGAGCCATTGAGAGGTGAAGTGAGCCAATTAGTAAAATGATAAAATATTTATTTTGGACTTTTAAGTACAATCATGTTTTTACTTGGTAACTACACTTTTGGAGTATGTATTTACCGAACTGACTTCAATTGTATGTCTTATTTTTTCCAAAATACCATTTGGCTCACTTCACCTCTTAGGGACTAATATTATTTATTGTTTCTTGCACAATTTATTCGGAAATATTGGCCGTATATGTCAATAATTAAACTCATTTGTTTAATAAACTTACCAACATAAAATAAAGCCAATTCTGATTTTAAATTATGTAAGTATATTTTTTTAATGCTCATCGTAAATCTAGACGTCACATCACAATTTATGTGACATTAAATACATACAAAATGCACTGTTTTCGCAATTAAAATGATCGAAAAATGTAATCGTTTGTTCTAGTGGTTTGAGACGGAGCTCGTACGTTCTTGGAATAAGCTTATGTGAGAAAAGAATGTGACGCTTTCAAAAGCTTTGCACGGCGGAAGCTTTGACAATTATATCTCGTTAGACTACCAGCCTCAGCGACAGATCACAGCATTTTCAAGATACTAATAAAAATAATATAGAATAGATCAAATTAACTCATGGTGTGTCGGGAAAAATAAGTCGAAATACTATTTTCTTTCTTTAGTTACCAAAACAAAAACTATAATAGATAGAAAGAATTTCAATGTTAATTTAATCAATGCTAAATTAATTTTCTGAATATAATAATGATTTTCGTATGTAAGAAATTAACCACCATTATATACCGTCTATCTGTCGGGTCCTAGGGCGTAGCGATTCGCGTTGTTGGCTTCCGTGCCGGATCTCTCGGGTTCGAGTCCCAGTACGAACAGCATTCTTTCGATCGTTTATCAATTTCTGTTCGAAAGCATGGGTGTTCGTGATGACTTAATAATTCCCTCTCACCCTTCCGCTCTTTCAATAACCGGGCGTAGCAAGAGCGATTAGTTAACCACTAGTTCTGCCCTAGCTTTATCTTTCTATCCCTCCTACTCTCTTTAGAAAAGAGAGATTGAGCGACTGAGTAACAAACAGTTATGTTGAGATACCTCCCATCAGAAGGCGATTTGATCCACATTTAGAGCGGAAATGGGTTAAAAAATAAATATACTATCTATAAATACATTTAAATTTTGACTCCAAATCAAGGGAGTAAAATATACTTTCTGTGTTAGTTATTCTATTCAAATGAATAATCACATAATAATTAAACCCTTAAAATGTTCAAAATTAAAGACACCCAATCATAATACTCCGCGAGGACGCCATTGTTACATCCATAATTTGTATAACAAAGCTTAGAGCTCGGCCGGGAATTGTTCCATTCGTGTAGATAATTTTCTAAAATTTAGCCAGCTTTAACCGCATCTCGTTATTATTTTATGACGCAATTATCACTTCTCAGAATACCAATTTCATTGAGAGTATAATTATTATTTTTAACTTTTGAGTCATTCTTGAGAAGGATGGCAACTCGCTATTCAAAGCATTATTTATAATATTATATTATATTTATTTTTACTAACATTTAGCAGCTATTTTTTTTTAAATTCCCAAGTTTACAAAAAAAAACGTTATCTATTTAGAATTTCGGCTTACTAATAAAAATGGTATAAAAATATACTGACTTTAACTAGAGTTTGTTGTCTAACAGAAAAAAAAACGGAATAAAATAATAGTGCAATGCTGGATAAAGATATATTTAAATGCATATATCTTTTGCAATAATAATTTTGTCTTATGTATGTATACATGTTATCAATTATTTTATGATATCGTATCGCTATATAAATCATTATTATGTTGTGTGTAGCTTGCAACTAGTATTTATATATATATATATATATAAATATACAGTAATTTTATTTAAAGGGAACGGTTTTCATGAACCTTTTGTCATAGCATTTTTAATGTTTCAGATCAAAAGTAGCAAAATTTAATTTTTAATATGATTTGAAAACTTTTGAAGTGGTAGCGATTATTTAATCACTAGTAATGTCAATCCTTACTCATTCGAAAAAATAGAGATTAAGCAACTGAAGTAGTACTCGTAAACAAAACTTCGGTTGAAATACCTTTATTTGGTAACCATATATTCCACATTGGAAACGGACATAGATTAGAAAAAAAACACTGTAGATATACATATAATAAATTTAGTGTTAAAAAAAGAACACTTATTTGATATTATTTGTATAGAAATTGCGGTATAGCTAGTGACTACTATCTAAAAAAATGTGTCAATAGTCTGCTGTGTTGTGTTCGAATTACTTTCGCACCTCCCAGGTGGGCTCTCGTGGAAGGGCGCTGTCCACGCCCTGAAATCACAGATCTTTAACACACAGTTTCTCAAACTTAATTTAATCGCGTTACCTTGCCGCGGCACACTATACTTATTAAATTTTATAATATATGCTCAAGATACAGTGGAACCTCGATCAACCGTTCTCGAATGAATTGTTTATTTGACATAGTCCCGGCAAAACACACACAAGCACAATGTTAAATAATTACGCAATGATCGTTCGCCGATTTACCGACTTCCTCGATCTATTATGGTCCCGTCCCAAATATTATCCCGATTTCTTATTTCTTTCATCAATTTCTTCACATATTGTTTCGCCATTGTTTCTAACCCACAACTAAAATGTATAAATGAATAAAACTAGAAGTCTAGTTAAGAAACTGACCTTAGAAATCAAGACCTTGAAAAAAAACTGGGAGAAAAACGCATTGATATAGCAAAAAGAGTTAAATTACAAAAATACGCGGGTCTAAAGAGTGTTTTAATGTAGGTGCTAAGCTGCAAATAAGCAACTTAGTATTTATTAAGTTAATTAAATATAATATTTAATGAAAAAAGTGTAAATAAATAAATAGGTTGTTTAATAACTAAAGATGTCCCGCATATTTCGTTTGTTTATCACGGACCCTTGAAAAATGTAGAACCGAGGTTTTACTATATGTACAATACAACGTGTGGCTATTTATTGTTTTATAATGTGGTATTTATCTTTACAATTTATTTAACATCTACTTAATATTATAGAAGTGCTATTTTTTAATGTCATCAAAAGCCAATCTATACATTTATTTAAAGAAAATAACACGGATTATGTTGAGTATTATTTTTTTTAAAAAATGAGTATTTTTTTAAATCAATATATTAGTGAACCTCAAGTCAATATATCAATATATTACACTTCTTACATAAGCAAGAATTCAAAAATAATATATTGCATTACTTCGATATTTTTAAACATAATGAAACTGTATTCACATCAAATTTTATCAAAAGTATTTTAGGTCGTAACAGACTGTCATTACATTGAAATTTGGATACTTGCATATTAGCGGGGTTTATACCTGGTGATATCAATCGGTGCCTACGAATTTAAAAATGAATTGGTTTATAGCAGTTTGTGAAGCTGTGTAATTTACATTGTATTTAGCCTTTCGCTTGCCAGAGCCTGCTGGTGCTCACAAGGACCTGATAATTGTTTGCGCCCTTTTTTATCCTTCACGTCAATTCCAACATCATCCGTGTTTATACATTTGTTTTACAAACAACTCCATGTTGTGACTTTGATATAAAAAATATGAAAAATATGGTGGCCGCCTTTTTAAACAATATACGCCACCCGGTGGACTTGTTTGTTTTTTGTTCTTAAAAATAATTGCACTCTCAAACGCATTAGAAAGCAAATGCGTGGATATAAAATAACACATTTTATTGCCTTCTCAAAACAAATATTATCTCAATACTTATTACATTACTTTTAGGAGATACAATTACTTTATAACTATGATTATGGTAAATAATTTTAACTTTGTTTAAAATACATATTTCTTTACAATGATATAAGTGCATATTACCTAGGTATTATTACTAATGTAATTAACTTTACAGTAGGACAGTAATACCCTCTTGAACTTAAATCCAAAACATATTCCCACATACTTAAAAAATAATTAATTTGTATTTAAAACTTCATTGAAATATAAAAATTCAGTGAATATATGTACACTTGCTAAATTGAATTTTAATGAACGTTTTCATAATCCTTTGATAATAGTTTTCGAATGCTTCTAAAGTAACGACAATCACCCACTAGAGTAGTTTGGCCCGGGGCAAATCTTCACCATTATAAAGGGTATGTATATGGCATTGAGACAATATACAAAAAGTGTTCACACAACCGCAATATCATGCGGATAAGAGTGCTGTGTCTGGACTTACAATAAATTCCTGACACAAAACTAACAAAGCCGTGTATTTTCATAATGCGCATTTTTATCCTGGGTATTATGACAAGTCGCCATTCGCATTAGGCCGTCTGCGGCAACCCCGCTATGCAATCCGTTGCATTTTTGTGACCGGATGTCATTTTTGTCGAAGTCAACACACGTCGAATAGATCATAAAAGCTTTTGAGAGTTTTGTTTAATAGTTTTATTGGTGCGAACTCCGTCTGTCTGTTTGATTAGCTGTCCGCGCGGCCCACTCAATGGACCCACTATTAAAATGTAGGTATCTATATTATATTTCGAGGGTGGCCATCTGCACTTTCGCAGAAGAAGAGAATTTTAAATCATAGCACGATTTCAATGCAATGTAATGTTTTTTTTTGAAAAAAAGTTCATTCCTAAATTATACATTTTAAAAAATTGACAAGCATCAATTTACTTAGAATATTGATAAGATATGTTAATAATTTCATGTTTGCCTGTAAATTACACTAATCTAGAAAAAAAACTGCAATTACACTCATATATTGGAATAATAAAGCGATCATAAAGGTACTCATTACTCAAATGCACTGCCTTCTATTCTCATGCTCATATAATGATAATAGTAATTTAAATCATATTTATTATGAATATAATTATCAATCGCATTTCTTAAAACCACAATGATCAAAATTTAAGTAAACGAAGGATAATCATTAACTAATTGCTTTCGCGAAATTATTAATTTTTCATTATATTATATTTCCCTGGCATAAATATTCAATTAAGTATGTCTAACAATTATTTGTGTTATATAATATGGCAAATAAAGGACTGTTTCGATAGGTCTTATACTATGCAACTTTATTATATTACATGGCATAGTTTGGATGCCCCATTTATGGGTAAGATGCGGTTACAAAATATATTCCAATTCAAACATAGTAAAAAAGATCGCAGCACAATAATAATTACAGAAGGATTCCACAACCACTTGTGAACCTTGCCGTAATTGCTCATATATTATATTATCTACCTACTCGGCTATCAATCATCCCTTAAATTTGAGAAGGTGGGCTTCGTCTTACCTTATTTGTTTTATAACGACGTTAAGGCACACATTTCAAAAAATACCTGTGTTATTATGTTATAAACTGAATAATACATTATTGGACCACCAATAATTTTGATATAAAGAACGTGTTAAGTTCAATAGTTATTTAATTTAAATATAAAGTGTTTTTGAGAACATTTTAGTTTTATAATACTATAACGAAATGTGTGAAAGATTTTTTAAAATTTACTAGCAAATACAGCACATAAACTCCAAAAATATATATGTTACAACGATCGAAAAAAAATCAAATGCTATATTGAAATTGAAACATTTGATTGCTTTAACAACAAATTCAATGATAGCGTTTTGTTATTGATTTATTAATTGTCGATTGTAAAAATATGTTGTAAATCTATGGTTCAATATTAATTATGTCATCCATTTACAGGAGGATGTTTCCTTCTCTGAGCGTTCAACTACGAGGACTGAAACCCGACGAACAATACGCAGTGTCGATTGAAATGTGGGCCACAGGCGGAGGAAGGTGGACCAGAGCGGGAGGCACTTGGGCGGCGGCCCCCCACGGACTCCACGCTCCGTCTCACGCCACCTCTCAATCCGGAGCTCTACATCCTGACAGTCCAGCACCAGCCGCAAGATGGGAACAGCCTGTTAATTTCAATAGACTGAAGCTCACTAATAATTTAAATGACAACTCGGGAAATGTAAGTCTATATATTAATTATTTTGTTTCTATTTTATTATATAGCCTAATTTGTATCGGCAAATTGACTCTAGATCAAAATTAGAATCTATTATAACATTTATAACGTAAGTTTGAAGAGCTCGTATCGTTAAATCTATTGCAGACATTATAATATGCAGATTAAAAAATTCGAAGACTTAAAAAGTGCACACAGTTGATTACTTCAGAATGCTTTTGCTCAAATTACTATCGGTATATGTTGTAAAAATAAGGAATTTTTAAGATTAATGGGGCGCCAAACCATAGAGTACAAGTACCTGTGTTTGAAATATGTACGAGTTGGCGTGTTGTAGGTCGCAAAGCAGACAGTAGCCAAATAATTGAGAGCGATACTGGAAAGTCATGTAACAATCTGGTTTCCGATATGACGTGGCGACTTGCATAATTGCAAAGGCGCCGGGTGCAGGAGCAGGTCGAGGATCGCGTCGCGCCCTCTCGACTTGGGCGCTAAGTGGCTTATCTGGTGTGAGCGCTCGCCCCGGCATCCTTTCCAGTGGCGTAGTATGTTGTACACCGGATTATGGGCACTTTCAGAAAATATTTATTATCTCCATATATGAATATTTAGTTAGGCTTTAAACTACATATAAGATTTGTATTTTATAAATATTTAAGAAAAAATATGACATAATTTAGTAGTTTTTATTTTGTATCCATGTCCGCTCTCAATGTGGAGCATATGGCCTCCTAATGGACATCTCTATCTACAACTATCTCAACAGAAGTTTTTTTTTACGAGAACTGTTTGTTACTCAATCTCACTTTTTTCCAAAGTGAGAAGTAGGGAAAGAAGGATGAGGCTAGTCGTTGACTAATCACTGTTGCTACACCCAGTTATTAAAGGATCAGAAGGATGGGCGAAGAGGAAATTATCTGAATTGACATCACAAACACCCAGTCTTCGATCATAACTTTGAATTGAATAATTATCAAATTCACTGTGATCTGACCGAGAATCGAACCCAGATCTTTGTGATAAGTAGAGCAAGCTCTAACCAGCTGGGCTACATCAGGCAACCGGTATGCGTGGAGCTCACTTTAGTAATAATGGAAAAACGTATTTCAGACATAAACTTATTTATATGAAAATAACATCAAATTTTCTTTAAAATATTAAGATCATTTAATATTAACGCCGAAAAGAATTTATGAATTCCGTAATACAATATGTGCGCCACTGGCAAAGAGATAAGCGCGAGATGCGACGAAGAACAAACAAAATAATGTACAACGAGCTGTAAAACTGCAATTAGCCACGCTGTGTGCACTTGGCGCCCCGGCCACTAAATCCCAGACCCTTCACTTCGAAACCTGACTTCCTACAAGAGCTTCCTTGATTCAGAGTTTCCAAAACTTTTGGTGTACTTTATTCAAGTTTTTGCGTTAAAGAAACCACAGTACGGTTTATTTACATTCAAATGTTTATTACAAGACTATTTATATAAATAAATCTAACGAAATTACGTTGATCGTAAAAAATAGTAAATATACATGCTAATTTTTATAACATAATTTACATGTATCGCTTATATTTTACAAAAGTAAGATGTCTATATTATGTAGAATTCGTTATAAATTACCTAAGATTACTTCAACATAATTGCTTGTGCTTGGGTCTGGACTCGATTCCTGGTAAGGTCAATATCAAATTTAGTTTCAGACCTAAGACAAAAGGCGTGGGTGTTTGTGATGTAAATACTTGAAAATATTTGGCGCATTGATATTAGCTTTAATTTGAAATATTTGTTTTAATTATTAAAAATATATATGTATATTATAATAAACATATTTAAATTGGTACACATATCAGCACCATGTGTCACACAAAAAAAAAATAACGCATCATTCATTAATTAAGTATCTTAACTAATATCATGACATATTAAAAAAATACCAAAATTATAACAAGAAAACGCGATTATCCTTCATTGGAATTAATAGATCAACTTCAATTGATAGTGAAGAAGGCAGTTATCAGAGAAGACGCAAAAAAAATAATGCTATGATTTTCTACGAAAGAAACGTTATTTGTATCCATGTACATACTGTACTTTAACAAACACTGGATTTGTATATTTCTTCTACTTAATGTAGAATTTTGTAACGATTTTATGTTATTCAAATAAAGAGGCATCCAAATTTTATTGCGCCTGGTGCCTCTCTAAAGCTTGATCTGCCACCGCCTATTTACATGCCTTATTGAAAAAGAAAGAACCAAAAACAAAAGTATATCAATTTTACTTTAACAAACACTGGATTTGTACTTATGTCGCCAGCGCCACATTATTTGTGTGCTGTGAAAACTATTACGGAAAAAAAATCGCTTAGGCGCCCTCAAGTACCTGAGATAATAAAAAACCTGCAATACTCACTGATTAAAATACCCTTTTTTGTTTACACAGTGGCAATAGGGGTGTTTTTTGAATCTGTAAAAACAGTCGTCATAAAAAAAGCTTTTGGAATTATGTATGTTAATTCCTTATCGGTTTTTCTAATAATTCGTTTCATAATAAGCAAGGTTAAATTTAATATTTTGGTATAATTAATCATGGTTCGGGTGGTACCGAAACATTCCTCTGGGGCAAATAAATATGTAGTTTATATGGACTCTTAATGGTTGATTTCGACTTCGGCTATTACAGCTGCCAAAAACACATTTAATAAATTAATTAATATTCAATATCAAGCAGGCAGGGAGGTCAACGGAAAAAAATACAAACAAAAAAACGGAAAGTGGTCTACAAAAGCTTAGGAATTATTTCTCTATGGTCCCATTTAAAAAGAAAACGAAATAAAAATGTAATACTGTGATTTTTACATCTCCTGACCTGGATAATAATCGTGACAACTCAATAGCCAATACTTATGACATATTAATAAAAACACAATAATCCTTTGTACTTCATTCCACTTTATTTAATATGTCAGGACCGGTTTCGCTCATTACGAGCATCGTCAACTGACGTCAGTTGACGATGCTCGTAATGAGCGAAACCGGTCCTGACATATTAAATAAAGTGGAATGAAGTACAAAGGATTATTGTGTTTTTATTAATATAATGCCTTTCCACCAAGTATTGACAGTGAACACCCTAAAAGGACTTATGACATATTAATGAGTAATCTTTTTTTCTTTTTCTTCAGATTGTCCTGACGTCAATGTACAAGTATCAGCCGCGAATTCGCGTGACTCGCGTAGGAGGTCCGTGGCCTGCTGAAAAGTGTTTCGTCTTCCCAGAAACTGAATTCATCGCGGTTACAGCTTACCAGGTAATACATTAATTTAATTACGAACCTTTAAATTCGTGAAATGGCCATTTCAACAGCTTTTATACGAATCATTTCGGTCATGTAGGTTAGTTCCCCGACAATTTTATTGCGAAGTTATTTCTCGAAACAGTGTAATAAAATAAATAACTACAAATATTACGCATAATCATTTCTTTGTGAGCTTTACAAAACATAACAAGTATGATTATCGATTCAAAATAATACGTCAAACACCAATCTTATTGACAAACTTTATCCTGACATTAATTTTCTTTTTTCTGCAATGTTATATTAACAGATAATGTTAATTTTCTATGCTTTAATTTGGCCATAAAGACGGATTTAAATAATTGAGCACTGTTTCATTTTTCTTAATAACATATTTAATGATGTGTCAAACAATATAAAAGCACTCACTTCGAGGACATACCTGTGTCTATTTTACTTGGTATAAGTGCAGATTTCCTTCTAAACGTAAACAAAATAATGCATTCAATTTAAGGCTAGTAAAAAATACTATTATAGATACAATTTTCACAGTGTGGCGATTTTTTCCGCATATTAAAATCTACCCGATTTGATTGAACGCACAGAACTTTCAGGGCCGTATGGAAAATATTATTTATATAGATCATTAAATTCAGTTATGTTATAAATATATATTTATGTATAACGTGTGTCAATCTTGAAAAAGCTATCTAAATACTAGCAATACATTTTCCGTTAATATCATATGTATTGTATTATGTTAAATCGAATTACATTACTATGATCAAATATTTAAGATTTTAATCAATGTTTGAGCGGTAAAAAAATGAGTTTTTTTTTTTACCGCTCGATATATAGACTTGTTGATCAGACCATTAGTAATAATAATTGTTTTTGATTTATTTTGAATTTCGCTAATAAATGCTTAAATTGTTAGAAGTCAAACGATTTAAAATTAAGAATATAATTTGGAAAGATCTATTTTCTTTTCGATCGTCTTAATTGCGCAGATTTTTCTTTTAAACAACAAGTAGAATACCAGTCAAATAATTAATGCATTCCTATTTCTTAGCTTTCCAATTTATATACAGTGGAATCCCAACCCATTCAAAAGACTATGAATGTGGGAAAGTCCAAAAACCCAATAAACAATAATAACACGTATTTCCTAAAACTATATAAAAATCTTTAATTATTGGAATTTTTTAATGGTACGGAAAAAATGATGACATTTATTTTTAAACATTTTTAATAGTAAGTTGCCTTTTTGTAGTATTGCAACATCTGTAGAACCAAAAACGTAATAAATTATAAATCTTATAATACCAAGTCAGCGTACATACTGTTTTATAATATGTATAATTTTCTAATAAGCGGTACTGGCTATAGATAAATTGATCAATCTTATAGCTTAAACTTAACCAAATGAACCCCCGATACAATATTGGTTAGTTTTTGGTTCCCATGGTCGGCTTTTACAAAGATGCTCGAATAAATTATTCGGCCGGTGATTTCGCAAAGACGGCTGTAAAATACAATTCCGTACAAAGGCTCCGCGTGTTATTATATCAGGGATAATCCAGGGCGGCGCGTTATCCTGACACAGGGATTCAGTTCGCGCATGAGATGACTCCTGCATCGGCTGCAATTTTGTCTTATTTACTCCACAATAAGCAGAGTAGTAAAGGCGCGTCCATAACACATAATTACGATTTTAACGAATCAGAAGATTTACTTATCTGAAATAAGATTTCTTTCACGCTTTTATATTTTATAAACATGCCTCACAGGAAATAATATATTTAAACGATGAAATCAAACTGAATCATCTAAAAATCTCTTTCCGACTGTCAGTACCAACAACATTACGTATTTTGCTGAATATTTATACAGAATTTTCATACCGTCCCTAGTCGCTTATATTTCTGTTTAGTTTTTACCTTTAATTTTATGTTATCTTAGATTTAATATTTTACGAACTACAAAGTGAGCTTATTCTTCTTTACCAAATTGTTGGCAATTGCTAAAAAAGTGATACGGTGGTGATGTAAAAGACATTTTTTTTGTTGTATTGCCTGTTGCAAATTGTGCTTCAAACCAACGAGCTATTTTTAATTAAATTGACTGGCAGGACGTCATTGTTAATACACTTGTTTCATTAGTCGATTGGAATAAAAAACATACTATTTACACCGATTTAAAAATTGGTTTTCATACATTAAATATTTTTCAAAAATTTCTCCTTTCGAAATTGACGAGAATAACTCATTTTCGTAAAACAGTAGAATTAATACACGTCGGAAATACCCCCCATAAAATGCAACTAACGATTAATAGCAAAGGAAACTTAAAATTTACTATACAGTGGAACCTCGATCAACCGTTCTCGCATAATACGTTTTCCCGGCTGGACCGTTTATTTTTTATAGTCCCGTCAAACTCCCATAAGAACAATGTTAAATAATCCCGCATTGACCGTTCCCCGATTTACCGATTTCCTCGATAAACCGTCTAAATATTTTGGTCCCGTCACAAATATTATCTATCCTGATTGACCGTTTTTATTGCATATTTCTCCATATCTCAGCAAGTAAGTTTGACAGCCGAGTGCAGGTGTTATGTCTAGACACGTTGGAATGCACTGTACATGTTAGACGCATTGGACGCTTGTGCTATTTTTTTTTGGGTTGAAATCCACCACACGCGTATTATTGTTTATGATGCAAATGTAGAATTGTTTAAAATTCATGATAATAATAATTCCTGTACATACAAACTTTTTGGTCGCGTAGCTGGATTTGTACAAGTCAGTTGCGTTCAATATTGCCTCACATCTCGTATCATTTTTTTTTCCAAATTGAAACTAAAATGCCGCCACCCATAAAGAAAACTAAAACTCAGCTGAGAAGAAGAAGGAAAATCGCTGAAACCTCGATGTTTTAAGAATATAAAAACACTTCCCGTAAAATACCACGCCAACAAGAAGGCATGGATGAACACCGATATTTGTATGGCTTTCTTGAGGAATTTCGATTCCTCAATTAGTGCTCAGGGGCGTAAAATACTACTATTTATAGACAATTGTGCCGCCCATCCTCGAGATACTTCATTTCTTAAGAACATCAAGGTAGTTTATTACCCTCCAAATTGTACCAGTGCTTTACAGTGAGCTAGCTACCTGTGGCGTTGAAACAATCGAGTCATTATGTGATGCAACTAATGACAGCAGTGAAGAAGAAGATGGCGAAGACCATAATACCGAACCTATTCCGACATTTACACAAGCATTATTGGCCTTTGAAAAAATAAAATTATTTTTCTATTCCAAAGAAATCGATGAATCCGCTCTTAGAAAAGTACGCGAGTTTGAGGCGTCTTTGTTCCGATTAAAGTGCCAAACAACAAAGAAACAAACTAGCATAAAGGACAGTATGTACAAGTAACTAATAAATAAATGTTTTTTAAGATTTTACTTGTTTATTATTATTTGAAGCTTTCCCGCATTCACCGTTTCCCGCAATTACCGTTTTTTTTCCAGGATCCCTTGGAAAACGTAAAATCGAGGTTTCACTGTACATTGTTTTTAAATTGAATGTTTAGTTTTGTTTTAGAATTTTAATTTAATCTCGATATACATATTTCCTTTTAATCCAACCTTATTTATCATAGTGCTACAAATCCGAATCAGCTTGATAGTTAATCAGCGATGCAAAAAATATTTTTTAATGTCTTAGCATATCGTATACTTTACAAATTTCTACCTACCTATTTTTTGTTTTAAATCTGCTGGTACAAAGTATTCACAAAAAAATCGAACATTAAATTATTGCCATAAGTGAACGAGCCTTTAGCTTCGCATCAGTGCGAGTGCAGGCTCTAGTGGGCCGGCGACAGAAGAGTCCGGCGCCGAAACGTTTACACGGCATGCAAAAAATACAAACACTTGTGACGAAAACACTTTTACTCCGGCGGGAAAGATGCAGACTGTAGACATGAAAGGTTACTCGCCGACTTAATTTTAATTGCTTTGTCTCTTTGTTTAAAATTTCCGTCTGAAAACGTCGCCCTCAGACGCCGCCTGCAATTCGACGACGCCTCGTGAAATCTGATATTACATCTTCTTCCTTAATTTCTACCAACGACGGAAGCTTTTTTTATACGCGTGCCGAGACATGAAACAAGTGTCTACCGGTTTTACTCGGATGTGTTCAATTAAAATTAAAGTTCTCGTAATAATTCTCGTAGATATTCTAAGATACAGCGATAAGCTCAACAATAGCGTTCTTTATTCCACATACCATATTATCTTTACTACCAACACTCTCAAATTTAAATTCGATATTGAAGTTTCATCAAGCGACACCAGTCGATATTATAAATTATATTCCGTTCATATAAATTAGAACTCTTTATACACATGGGCGGATTAGGCATATGGGAGGCCCTAGGCGCAATACAATTTGGAGGTCCTTTTTTTCGGATAACATGAAAACGTCAGAAAATTCAATGTAAAATAATAAACATTTATTAAAATCTGAAAAAAGTCTATGGGCTATGTAAACAATATAACCTTTTTTTGAGGCCCCCAAGATTCGGATGCCCCAGGCGCGCGCCTCGCCTCATTTGCTTTTCGGTTAATCCGCCACTGTTTATATAGATACTCTAAATGCCTCCACTAGTCCTCTTGCACACCACATGCTTCCACCTCTATATGTAATAATCAATGACAATAAATATAGACTTTCGGTTCATTACCCAGCTATAGTGGCGGATAACCCCATAAGCGCAGGAGCATTTAAAATCCATTAAGCATATATTTTAAATATTTCTTCTATTTTATGTAGAATTTTGTAACGATTTTATGTTATTCAAATAAAGAGGCCTCCAAATTTTATTGCGCCTGCTGCCTCTCTAAAGCTTGATCTGCCACCACCTATTTAAATGCCTTATTGAAAAAGAAAGAACCAAAAACAAAATTATATCAATTTTCAAGTAATAAAACTAATCTGTTTTTTCTTTCTATTGTTCACAGAATGATCAAATCACCAAATTGAAAATCGACAACAATCCATTTGCTAAAGGATTCAGAGAATACGGACAGGGCCGCTGCAAGAGGAAGGCTAATTCACCGCTTCTAGGGAAAAGTGCTGACAGTTCAAGATCCACCACAGAAGAGCGATCAACAGATAGATGTTCTGAAAATCTCTCTACTGAATCAAAAGAAATGCCACTTGAAAAAATTTCAAGGCAATCACCGCCCTCACCAAATCAACGAATAACTTCAGAATCACACGTCGATGACTCTGGCAGATCTGCAGTATCAATCGCATCATCAAGAGTATCAACCTGCAGTTCTTCTTTCTCAAGTGAATCTCCTCGACCGAACAGCATCAGTCCAATCCCTGAATATCCACAGCACCTCTCTCCCGAAGAAGCAAGATACCTTCAATTAGCAGAATGGGCACGTTGCGTGATGTATGGTGGCAGTGTTTGGATACCAGCAGTTCCTCTACCTCAGCCACCACCTTGCTGGCACTGCCCCACTCCTCCGTCACCACCCTCTCCACCTACTCCTGCCTGCCGCCCTCTACCGCCACCCAAAGGAAGCAGTTTTACTATAAGGGCTCTTATAGGGGAAAATTAATATAGTAACAATACCAATAATATATGACATGTGTCATTCCTTTTTTACTTAGTGCCACGTCCATAAATGATGTCTTACGGGAAGGGTGCCCAACCTTTTTTGCCCTGGGATCAACATTTCAATCTTGTTTTCTTGCGATCGACTTCTAACGCGATTCTTATGGGTTTTTTCCCTTCTCAAACTTAGAAATGTTTATTTTAAATGCAAAATACATATCATTGGATAGGTATATATTTTTGTATACTATGGTATAATTCATGTTTGACATTCACCGAAGCTTTCGGGATCGACCGGTCGATCGCGATCTACAGGTTGGGCATCCATGTCTTACGGTTTTGGTTATTTTATGACCCACCTTTCTCCACCGTCACAAAATGTTTTACCCTGCTCTCTAAATAATGTCTCATTTTTTACCCACTCTTTAAGAGATTCAATATCAAGTTCAACGTAGTCGTCACGAAATATTTTATTTCAAGATAAAATGAGATATGTAACATCAGATTATCTTCAAGACTTCCCAATGTTATGTCATATATGGACAGTCCCTATTTAATCCACTTGCCATAAGCTAAAGATGCTCAGCCCTATCTAGGCTTTTATATAATATGTGATAGTAAGAGAAGGAACAAATTTGTGAATAGACTGCTAGTTTTAATTTTGTAAATATGTAAGTATGTATTGTAATACCATTAGTGCAAATATATTTCTATGTATCATTAAAATATACACTCAACTAATGTAATGTTCCTATATATGTATAGATAATTCATACAATTAAATAATATGACAATTCTAAGTATTTTCACTGATAAAATTTTATTCTGTGACAGTGAGGCTTGCAATGTTAGGTTTAAATTGACAGATTCATTCATTTGAATACATATTAATTATGACAATTGTTTTATTGCTAATAAACATTGAATAAACATAAAAAAGATTTTGATTTAAGTATTCCTTTTCCCATGTCTCCGATATATCAAACAAATAGAATTTTCTATTCCAATTATTAGTTCATGTTACTCAAAAACATTGACATTTGAATAATATTTATGTATCATACTTTCTCATAAATAAGACACTCTTGTTTTTAAATAATGCTGCAAAATCGCATAAAGTATACTGGCAGGCCACGTGTTTGACACACCTGATGTAAATCAATCCTCCAAATAAATCTGTATATTTTTTCAAAAAATTGATTTGGTAGATGGATAAACCGCAAACTGGATAGTCTGCACATGGATAATTGAGAGTTTTCTGTAATTAGAATAATTCTATAGTTAGTCTTAGCTAAGAAGTACATGAATTACATCAATAAGAAACACATTTCATAATGATAATAAGGTCTCTATTGTAAACAGGTGATATATAATTTGTACAAAAAAAGAATAATGTTGTCAAATAATATAATAAATACCATGTAGCTTTTTAGTAAACAAAAGTTATCGGTACTTTAAAATATGGAGTCAAAATTAAAACCATACCAAATAAATTTCATATAGTTTATGTAAATTAAATTAATTTAAGATTTCGACTGAAGGTGCTTGGTGGAATTTCAATATTAAATTTGAATCATTCAAATTATGTACACTCCCACAGATTTTGTCACTAACGACCCGGGTTTCGCCTTTCGGCATCTTCAGGTGTTCAAGCGCACGGATGAACTTGAACTGACGCTTAGTAAATGGATGTTTCGTGTTTATATATTAAATAAATGTATCACTGAGTCTAAAGCCATCGCTGGCGAAAAGGGTAAGCTCATGGGAATTCCCAAAGATTTGAGTAGTGAGTGGTTTTTAGAATTATATTTATTTGTTTGTCGGCAAAGGTTTTATGATATTATTTATGATATTATTTATATAGGGTATAGAAGTGGAGAGCCAGGAAGGTTTAATATCTCGTTCAAAATCGGAAGACTATGTAATTGTGCCCTATTAATTTCTAAAATTTCCTGGAAAAAGAGCTTATGACTGTCCGTATTTGGGTGTAACATTTTTATCCCCTGTTCCTGATTGAACACGTGTCCTTCCGAAATTAAGTGATTAGCAAAAGTAGACGTGTCCTTTTTCAGTCTAAAGGCTGCCATATGTTCTAATACCCTGATGTTTAAAGTCCTCTCTGTTTTGCCGATATAAAATTTATTACAACAAGAGCATTGTTTAGAAACAAAACAGAAGCCAAACCTATAGTCTATTGGTTCCGATATGTAGACGATATTATTTGCTTGTTTAATGGAACGGATAGACAAATAACTAACTTTCATAACTTTATAAATTCATTAGATAAAAATATTAAATTCACGTTAGAAGTCGAAGGCAAGAATATTAACTTTCTTGACCTAAATATTAATATTGAAAACGGTTCTCACGAATTTAAAATATTTCGGAAGCCTACGTTTTCGGATACCGTGATACATAAGGATTCAATGCACCCATTTTCTTATAAACTAGCCGCTTTTCATTCAGAAATTCATAGACTTGTGAGTGTTCCTTTGAATGAAAAGAACTTTAATATCGAATTAAAAATCATCAAACAAATCGCCATCAACAATGGATACGATATGTCTCTTATAGACAATCTTTTATCAAAAAAACAAACTAAACTTGCAGAAAAAATGTTATTTCAAGGTACATTGTCAAAGGACATAGATCATACTAGGTATTGGCGTAGAATCATTTATTTAGGAAATACTAGTCTTAAAATTAAAAAACAACTAGCTGATAGTGTTAGACCAGCCTTTTACTGTAAAAGCTCTTTAGGCAAATTATTAGTTAACAATAAAGATAAAATACATTACCTAAATAAATCTGGAATTTATAGATTACAATGCTCTTGTTGTAATAAATTTTATATCGGCAAAACAGAGAGGACTTTAAACATCAGGGTATTAGAACATATGGCAGCCTTTAGACTGAAAAAGGACACGTCTACTTTTGCTAATCACTTAATTTCGGAAGGACACGTGTTCAATCAGGAACAGGGGATAAAAATGTTACACCCAAATACGGACAGTCATAAGCTCTTTTTCCAGGAAATTTTAGAAATTAATAGGGCACAGTTACATAGTCTTCCGATTTTGAACGAGATATTAAACCTTCCTGGCTCTCCACTTCTATACCCTATATAAATAATATCATAAATAATATCATAAAACCTTTGCCGACAAACAAATAAATATAATTCTAAAAACCACTCACTACTCAAATCTTTGGGAATTCCCATGAGCTTACCCTTTTCGCCAGCGATGGCTTTAGACTCAGTGATACATTTATTTAATATATAAACACGAAACATCCATTTACTAAGCGTCAGTTCAAGTTCATCCGTGCGCTTGAACACCTGAAGATGCCGAAAGGCGAAACCCGGGTCGTTAGTGACAAAATCTGTGGGAGTGTACATAATTTGAATGATTCAAATTTAAATTAAATTAATCTCGCTTATTCCCGTTGAGAATGTGTGATTGTGATATAGAAACAAGCACCGCATGCTGATGATGTGTAACCCTAGTCAAATGGAATATTTACAATCTATATATATGCAATACTTCAGGTATTGCTTTTGATAGACATCAAATTAACTTTTTTGGTTGAACAGTTCTATTTATCAATAACCTTTTTCAGGTCCAATGTTTCCGCCAAGGTGTGCGCATGCACACTTCCTATAGTGTGGCCGCACACAGAAATATTTAAAAACGAAGTTTGTTCTAAGAAAAAAATATGCAAACAATGGGTTGACTTACTGGACTCTAATGTAATAAAGCACCAAGCTATGAATATTATTATAATTTCGGGTATGAATATTATTATAATTTTCATAAACTTCATTGATTCTTAGAGTTTTTTTTAGCGGCAAGATATAATAACGAATGAATTTATCAAACGTCCTACCATTATACCTGTGCACACTTTTTGTTTTTTTGAAAATTGACTACACAAAGCAGTGGATGGTCCGCACACACAATATAAAAATTAGAGGAAATCTCAGGTCACATAAATTGTAATAAATAAACAGTACATTATGTATATTAAAAAACAAAAAATAATCATTTTTTCTGCTAAAATGAGGTAACAATCATCTGACATTAATTAACTGAAACAAAAATAGATGTCATAATTCTACGTCATCCAGGTACAACATAACCACTAAAAATATCAATGGTTAAAGTAAATCATTGCACATTATTCAAAAATCAACACTTAAACTATATTAAAAAAATAAAATACAAAAAAAATAAGATTATAATGCTCAGTACAAGTTCAAATGTGTATTTTATTTTTTGAATGTAATGCCTTTCCACCAGCGGTGGGCTACCAATACGTTAACAAGGGGCTCGCTTAATCTCAAAACAATTTATTACTCCTATGCAATTATATGCAATACTTAAATAAGCAAACGGCTGTTACTTAATACACTTATAATATGCAACAATATGCAGTTTACCATAAACTAATCAATGCAAATGGCTAAAAATGTATTAATGTGTAGCCCTGCAGCCCACCCCTGCTTTCCACCAAGTATTGACAGTGAAAACCCTAAAAGTGACTTAAAGTATACAAAAGCTAGGAATATTTGTTCAAGCTTTTACCCCCTGAATTGAATTTATTTCAAAACTATATTTTGATTGATGTTTATTGATGATGTTGTATTTCACAAACCAGTCAATTTACAAAATTAGGGCTTAACGGGTTAACCTGTCAAGTTTTATAACATCTAATTCTTAAATCACATATATAGTGTTCTATTATTTTAAAAGGAACTCATAATTCTTAATTTAAAAAATAATAAAAGAAAACTTATGGGAAAATTTGACAGATAGTGTCAGTACACTATCTGTCAAATCAAACTTACTGAAGTTTCCTACCATAATAACATGATAATAATATATTTGTGCCACAAACCAGGAATAAAAAGCATCAAGATTAGTTATTGAATAATAATTGGAAACTAAACATTTACTAAATTAATATTTATAGTAAATTACAACTCGTTTTTTACATCAATGAATATACATTTATATTTAAAATTTGGTTAATTTGCTATTTAGTCTTCATTTTTCACTACATAATCTCGCAACTCTTTCAATTGATCCCAGAAGACCAAGACAAGCACCGTGTGTGGACCTAGGCGTAAATATGAAGGCCCTAATCCTTTATAAAATCCAAGGAATCCTTCTGTCTTTGATATTTTTACAAAACAATCCACGACACCTTTATAAAGGAGACCCCCACCTTTCTGATCGACACCTGAAAATTAAAAAAATCAATCAATGATTATACTCAAACAATGTTTCTTTGTATATGTCTATTATTGGTGAGTCGCAGCACACAGTTGTTGGCTTCCGTGACGGATCTCACAGGTTTGGTCCCAGTATGAATAGTATTTTTCAATCGACACCACAAAAATTCATGCCTACAAAAAGAAATCAAAAAAATCAATTGAAAAAATGCTATTCGTATTGGGATTCGAACCAGTGAGGTCTGAAATGACAGCCAAAGACGTTGACCACTCTGCCATGGATAAAAAATGATACTCAGATATCATTGGCGGATCAAGAAACTCACAGGAGGGGGCCATTCAATTTGAAAATAAACATTTTACATAACTAATACATTAAAAAATAGATAATTTAAAAATAATATATCTATATAAAAATAGTCGATACATAATTAAGTATGTATTCTATGTAGCATAGTAAACTTAACAATTAAAGAGCCCGTTTCACAATAAAGTTTTAATAAATTAGAAAAATGAAAAATAAATTCTCCTCATGGGGGGGCTATGGCCCCCCCCTTGGATCCGCCAATGTCAGATATGGTTTTCAATGACACTAATAAGTACCTACAGCATATAAAAATATTCCTGACCTTGATTGTATAATCTAGTAGCCACAACATCAAATGGTGTCATCAATAAAGTCATGACGATTCCACCTAAATTCGCAGCCACAAATGTCGTTAGGAGAGGAGAATTGGGGAATATATTTTTATCAGTGAGATATTCCTTGCATCTACTAAAAGTGGCTAGTTGAGATGCAGAGCCGACCGCTGCACGGGGAATTGATGATATGACACCCCTGTATAGTCCTTAAAAAAATAAAACTTTTCATCACTTTTTGACATACATTAGCCTTTAAACGCCCGGCGGTCCCGTATGGGACCAGTGATTATGGTACATTTCGCTATCAGATTACACTGATTTATGATAATGGTATTCAAAATATGAATATTAACTTGCATAAATGATGACTTTGAGATACCGATCCATAATTTTATTTTCAAAAGATTTGTCATATTGAGTAATATAAACATCTGCGTTACAAAGTCGACTCTTAGAATATGCATTGTGTTAGGCGGACCGTAATAAATCAGCTTTATTCACACCATGTATGTTGTAGCATATTTCAATGGGGATACAGATTTTTTTTCTATACCTAGAAAATTATCTATTTTTTTGTAATTTTATGGTTAAAAATTTTGTCTATTTATACTTCAATGTATAATAATATGAAAATGTAAAAAATTGTAAATAAAGCTTTTGTTAATTATAAACAATCTTTTATTTTGATAATGCTTTTTATTTTACCCGCATAGGCTGACTAGTTTTAGAGATATAATTATTTTTATAAAAGCTACGGGTAGGGCTTCCAAACCGGTTTAAACCGAAACCGGTTACCCGGTTTATCGCATGTTTTGAAATAACCCGAAAACCGGTTTATTTTCTTCGGTTAACCGCGTTTTATCAAAAATATTCTTTTCTTGTTTTTCATTGTTTTTTACAAAAGAAAAATGTTTTACAATGAATTTATTGCGTAATATAGGAAACAATTCACATAACACAACAAACATGCATATGAATTTTATCTATAAAATAATATACTTATTTCTCAAAGTTGTCCATGTTGTGAACAGAAATGACTTTTTGAAATAATTTAATATTTTTTCGTAATTATTGACAATTATTTATCAAAAGACGGAATGATTCTTACATGCACGTCACTCAATAACCTTTATTGTAAATTTGACAAATCATCCGTATAAATCTTGAAAAAACTATTGATAAGGATACCATATAACTATCAAGTACCATTTTCAAACGTATACAATTTAATTAGTGAGTAATAATCTACATCTCCTTACCCATTATTATTTTTTATGTGCTTGTTAGTAGATATATTCTTCCTTTGCATGATTATTGGATTATAATTATTCTAAGTATACTTGATTTTGTCTTTAAATCAACAATGTAAAAATCGCTGCTTTACATATGATATTTTTAATTATTGTATCAACCTTTTATTCTCCATCATAATGCAATATTTGAAAACTAATCCCCAAGAGTTATTTGTAATGTCTTACCTAACGGGGGGTCAAAATTATTCCAAGAACTTTGTCCCGTGTCACTTTTACTGTATTGTTCAATTATATGGTTGCTTTTTTTTACCTAAGTAGTCGTCCTTTCCTCAGTTGTAAAATTAGACGTTGCGTATTGTAAAGTGTCAATAAATTAATACCAGATGTGGCTAAAATGTTACCCACAAGGTTGACATAGTTAGGTAAAATAATCAACAATAGGGTTTGGGTTTGTCCGTAGTTCGCTACGGACAAACCTAGTCGGAATGTGTGATGTTTGTTGTGTTAGTTAAATGCTAAGTATTTTCCAATGCGGAAAAAATGTTTCTTTTTAATAAAAAAAATTGAGATTATTGATAGTTTTCTAAGTATTATAATATACAAATTGCTTATACGCACTGATTATGAGGTTATAGGAAATTAAGAAGTCATTGATATTTTTCAGTTAAATAGTACAATATCTATCTTAACTAGAACAATATAAAAAGTATATTCAAATACAGCTTTGCTTGGTGCCTATTTTTTATTAATACAATTTTTTAATTCAAATTTGTAGTTTCGTGTAATATAACATTTTAGATGCATTCTTCTTTTTCGAATTATTTTCTTGAGCAATAGATAAACAAACACACTATGAACTATGATTTTTTAATATAATATTATGTAAGTAATTTGTACGTAATACGCAAATGAAAATTGTAATATTGTATAATACCTATATGTATAAATAAATAATTGTTCATAAAATAACATATACCCAATAAATAATTGATGTTTTCATAAAATATAATTATTATTGTGCTTGTTAATCTCAATTATAATTGAAGTATTATGGTCTACACATGATGAACAGGATAACGCCGAGTCCATGGGCGAGTGGTCAACGTCATTTCTTTGGGTTGCGGACCAAACGAGCTTGAATCCCAGTACGGACGGATTTTTGCAATCAGTTCATAGATTTCTTTTCTATGACATGGATGTCTGTGATGCCTAATATTTTATTCCACTATCCCTTAAATTACTATGACGTAGTGAGAGTGATCAGCCACCCACTAGTCGTGTACTAGCCATAACTTTTAATCTCTTCTCTCTTCGAAAAAAGAGGGGGTTGTTCATCTGAGTAAAAAGCGGTTCTCCTTAAAAAATAATATAAGTTAATATTTTTGTATTCTACTATATTTTTGTCTAAGCGTTGGATGTCCTGTCTAGTCGATATGCTTAAAAATGAATGCATTTATTTAAAGATCTTTCTTTTGATGAGTTTTATTATCAAGCTCTATTTTTTTATTTGACATATTTTATCATAAAATATTTTTCCACATTTAATTGACATTGTTGTATATATATATATAAATATATAAAATGCCTTCTGTGTTCTATCTCTAAGATAAATATCGATTTTTCATTAACATTGGAACATTTATGACAAATATTTAAAGTTTTCTACAAACAATTTTTTTTTTGCATACCTACCTAATCAAAATACGTTATATTTCGGTTTAAACCGGTTAACCGGTTTTATTTCCAGAAAAAAACCGAAAACCGGTTAGTTGGAAAGTCCGGTTAATTGGAAGCCCTAGCTACGGGTCATGCAAATATTTCACAAAAAGTCCACGGGCGTTTAAAGGTTAATACCAAGGTACTGAATTTAAGACTAACACATAATTGAAAAACTTTTCAGGACCCTCCACCATAACCAAGTATCAGCAGCCATCGAGATCAAGCCAAGAGTTGGGACAGTGGCAGAAATGACCAATGTTATGGAGCCTCACATTAGAAATTCTTTATATGATACATCAATTTCACATATTATCATTTTTTTAACTACAATTGCGATTAGCTCGGGGAGAAATGACAAACATCCATGCCAAAGATCAAATCAATATTGATCTTGCTGGGATTTGTACCCGAAGCCAGCATATCGCTAGGGTCAAGCTCTTAACACTAGACCACAGAGACCGATGATGAATTTTGAATGGATACCTTTGATTCCATCACTCTTGTAAATTTTCACTAAGGCTTCGCTCATTCCAGTGTGTTTGTGTTGATATCCCACTGCAATATTAGAAGCAGCTTGTGCTTGCAGTTGAGTTTTTGTCAAATAGAATGGACTGCCGGATGCTGCGCCTAGAGTTCCTCCCAAGGCTCCGAAAAATAAGCTAGGCAATAGTCGTGTCTCACCGGAACTATTTCTTATCAGACCAAAGCTATCAGCTACTTGGTATGTGCCCAACCTGGAAGATTAGTTCAATGTAAACAATGTAATTGCATATTTCAATGAATAACTAAGCCAAAGCTAACAGAAGAGTTTTATGACTTATGATAAACACCAATCAAGCTGTGAAAGCCTAAAAATTTTTACATCCAGTTAATTTGAAAATAAAATAGATTCTGTATCTTTGAAATTTCATAATGTAACTTTTATGATAAATGATCTATAAATCTTACATGTTTGTTCAATGATAGTTTTATAAGTTTGAAAGTACTCCTGCATTCTTCAATGCATCTATCAATAATTTATTCTATTATATTAGTGTACTCCTAAAGTAATAAATGTGTGCCAGACGGTGCATGTGCTGTGTTTCAGATAAATCAAAAAATATATAATTATCATACATATTGTAATTTAATCAGTTATTTTTTTTCTCTGTGCCTTTTAAACGTAGCTTAAATATCTGCGCTGTTATTTTTGCCATGTGCCTATCTAATTTTTAAAATTATAGATAGACTGGTATTCCCAATCAAACTATCTTACATATTTAACCAATCTAAGATTATTATCTCCCACATAAGTAATTTCACCAAATCATTGAATAGTTATAAATCTTACCTAAAACCATTCAAAAATAATTGGAACCACAATGCAGGAACCAGCCCCTTTTGGAGTGCAGTTATTCCATCATTTCGTGCGATAGCCCATAGTCCGTGCGGAACGTTTCTGTAATGAATGGCATATTTTCCTCTTGCCTCTAGCTCTCCTTGTAACTGCATTCTAGTCTTAACAACTTCCAACGGATTAGTGAAAAGACAAGCGCACATCGCGGCAACACCTCCGATTGCAAAATCCATTTTTCAAGCCTTAAATTAAAAAAACTCTTGCTTAACAATGATTTATTTAAAAACATGCACTGTTTAAAACCCTTCATTATGATTCTTGGATTATTTTATGGTTGATGTAATATTAAAAACTGTTTATTGAGTCTAAACAGATATATTGAAACATTCTGCAGTCATAATATGAGAAATTCTTCACAGAGAGTAATGGAATCAGATTGTTTAATGTGAGTTACAGTGGAACCCTGATCTACCTTTCCCGCACGGATCGTTCATTCATTATAGTCCTGGCCAAAAACCCATAAGAAAAATGTTAAAAAATCCCAAATTAATTGTATAAATATCATGGTCATGTCACAGATATCATCCTGATTCGACTGTTTTTGTTGAATATAAATTTTAACTCATAAGCGCGTTTGACCTAAACCAAACGGTTTGTAGAAAAAACCAAGACTTCAAGTGCCAAATGGCAGATGTAACTTAGGATTAAGGATTTTTTAAAAATACGTTTTACATATAATATGTATTAAAACAAATTTAATAAATAATTGTCTCTTAATTTAAAGGTTCTCTGCATTTCCGTTATTTTATTAAGCTCTCTTAAAAATGTAGAATCAGGGTCTCACTGTATTGCAATTGAATGTGGAAGGTAAAACACACTGTCTCTGGTTGTAAAATCAACCTTTGAATGGCACCAGAAATGAGAAATTAAATGAATAATCACAAGATAAAGTGCAATAAGTAAAAATGATGTAACATATCAATAGTTATGAATTCTTAAATGTGTATGAGGGGAATAAATAATAAAATTTATGTTAAATGAAACAAATTTGTGATTTCAATATTTTATTATAACAAGTGCAACAACAAAAAATTAGTAACAAAACCGATTACAACTAAATATTATTCTAGTGACTAAGAACTTTATTTAAAACAAACAAGTATTTAAGATCTATTAAGGCTTCCTGTGCTCTAAAGAATAATGTACTTCATATTCTAACAGATGGCTGACTAAGCATAATTAGATAATTTAAAATTGTTTTTATTACACTTGCACCCTTTTGATGAATTTAACTATGAGCAGTTTTATTTAACTTTGGCATTATTAAAATAGGAACTAGGTTGAGTAGGACTTTTTTAGATTAGCTATGAGATAATAGTTAGGTTAAAATGAAATTGCTGTTTATTGAGAAGAACTTATAGAAAAAATCTTAGTAATAATCATGATCTCAAATAGTATTTTGTGTTCATTTTTCGATCATTCAAAATCAAAGCTGTGTTTTTTCAAACAAGATCAGCAGTTTAATAATCTGTACCCAACACAATATACAGACCGTCCAATACTCACGTGTAGTGTATTTTAGACTATTCAAAATACGTACTATGTGCGCGGGAATAGCATAATTTATGTAACATAATCTAAATAAAAATACTGTTGGACATATTGTCGATTGTGTTTATTGTTTTCATACCTTTTGGTATGATATACCAGTGCAATCAAAATTGGTTTAATTAATACTGAAAATATAGTTTATAATTTGTACTAATCATATTTACGTAAGGAAGAGTTCCAATATTCGGAATGTATCTTCAAATAAATAATATAATTAATATCATTAGAATACTATAGAAAACTGTGAACTATAAAAAGCATTTATGTGTGAATTACTACAGTATATTAAAGTAGTATCCAGGCTACCAGTGTGTTGCCAGGCGAAAATTTTAACTGTCCAATTGGACATTCTTTGGTCATATTTTGAATAGATATTGTGAGAAAAATTACTATAAAAGTAACCTCTTTTTCTTCAGCATCTTAATGATATGTAGAATGTATATTTTGCAATATAATACATCACTTTTTCTAATGTTGACATATTTCAATGCATTAGAAAAACTTTGGTTTAAATATTCTGAATGCATCAGAATAACCAAATAAAACAAATTCAATGTTTTTACAGTAAACATAGATTTTTAAGGTAAATTATAAATAAAACAGATCTATCTTTGGTGGAATACATTAAATAAATAAATCTCAATTGAAATCGCATGTGTACTTGTTGAAATTGAAAAATAATAATGAATCATATTAAATGATTGAATGAAAATGATTTTATGTAATAAAAACTGCATAACAAAATAGCAAACATATATTTCATATCAGAAGTCAATCATTTTTTTTATGAACAATAAAAAATAACAATTCAATCAAGATACATCTATGACACATTTCGTTTAATACAGATAAATATAAAAATAAATTTTTGGTAACATTCAGCAAAATAAACATTTCTTGTCAAAAATTCCAAAACTTTTGAGGATTTACATAATTTTCAATGATATAAAGTTTACATTTTTAAAATTAAGCAATGACAAAAAAATAAATTTCAATTAAAATATATAAAATAAATAATAGTGGTTCTATTTCCCGTTACATATTATTGTAAAAGATCTTTTAAGGATTCCCAGAATACCAGTAGCAAAACGGAATGTGGTCCCTGCCGAAGATACGAAGGGGCAAACCCTTTATAAAAGGCTAACAAGCCTTCAGTCTTTGAAATTTTCCATCCACAGTCGACTAGACCGTTATAATATAGTCCTTTGCCTTGGCTGTCAACTCCTAAAAATTAATAAAAATATATTAATTTCATTTTAAAGAAGCAAAGAAAGATGAAATTTAAGTCAAAGCTCCGTTTTAAAACAAGAAAACTAATTGTTCCAGCTCGTGCAGTCTCAAGTGTGTGCCACTGTTAGAGGTTTGCACGGGTCCAGTCCTGGCCCTCGGGCCCTTACCCGGCCTTTATTATGCCCGGAAGGAATTTATTTCTTCAGAAAAATATTTCAGACTATGTCCGTGTCAAAAGTCAGCCATGCAGTAATATTATTTGTAACAAAAAGTTATTATTCATAATGCAGGAAATAGAGAATCGAATATTGTTGTAAATTTGTAAAAAACGAGTTTTTGTCAGGCTGAGGAATATAAATCTGGGCTTCGGGTCGGGTTCGGGTAACAAGTGTGGTATTAGACTCGGGCCTGAGCCTTTCGGGCTCGGACCGGGTAATTTTGTAAAATTTCGTCTCATGCAGACCTCTAGCCACTGTGGAAGCAGAATTCATCATAAAGGAAATTATATATTATCGCTGTGATTGAAAATGCTTCTCTAGCGAATTTATTGTGCAATGAACGCAGCAACTATTTGTTCACCCAAATTACTATCCCCATGTCATATACTTGATTCTACAAAAGAAATATTATAGATATATTTTATTAATCCATGTCCGCTCCCAATATGAAATGTATAGTCTCCTAATGGAGGTATCCCAACAGATTTTTTTTTCTACAAGAACGGTTTGTTACTCAGTTGCTCGACCTCTCTTTTTCAAAGAGAGTAGGGATATAAAGATAAGACTAGGTCAGGACTAGTGGTTAGCTAATCACTCTCGATATGCCTATTTTTTTTAGGATAGGATGGCCATTCTATCTTACAGAATGAAAATAAGAAAAATACAAAAGTCAATCAAACAATTTTTTAACACCTACATTCAAAACATTAGACATATTAATAACTGCTTTGAAAGATGTCAAACCATATAAATTTTGGTGGATTGCGAAGTTGTTATATCGTCATTGGAGCTAAAAATCTATAAACTTATATTTTCAAGCATTCAGCAACAAATGGGCTTCAAAAGGGACAAAGAATCTCATTTTTTTCTACCTTACAGAAGAGACAAAAAAAAGGTTTCCCCAGTAATCCGTTACTTATGTTTAAATAGGTGAAAATTATTTATATAATTTATTTTATTATCTTAAAGGGTGATGTTTTGACTTCCTTATTTGTTTGTTGATTGTGTAAATGTATTGTTATAAATTTGTTTTCAGAAGATTCATATTGTAATATCTTTGCATCCACTCCTCATATTGATGTTAATCTTGATCACTTTAGGTAATATGTTATTTTATATCTAGTACCATATGTAACCAAAAAACACCAAAAATCGAGTTAAGTTTCTTTCACCCTTTGAAAAGTTGAAAAGTCCCAATATTTTTTTGTTATAATGAAAGAAGCTTTTTTACCATTTCATAATGATAAAATATTATTTTAATGATTGTTATTTTATATATTATGTTTGCACTACTACTTTTTGGTTAATGGTCCACAGGATTCTAAATTGTGAGTTTAGTGGTCCGAAAGATTGAGTTTAGAATTTTTCGGTTTGCATTCATAAAAACATTATTTTGAAAAGACACTATGGAGTGATATTATAATCAGATATTTTTAAACCATTCATACAAAGGGTTATGACCCCACACAAAACACCGGTATAACTATTACTGATTTATACAGAAATTTGGTTTTATATCATAACAAAAAAAATCAAGCGCAGAGGGTTAAGATTAATAATTATTAAGTAAGCCAAGCAAGCATAAAGCAGCCCACACGTGTTAATAATAATAGCAGGCATCGATGCTCAGAAGCTAATTGTCTTAATCTGATATTTTTCAGCACAAACTTATGGTTAATGACAAAACAACACTGTATAAGATATGTGATATAGCCACCTTGATTATAAAGTCTCGTGACAATTACATCCATAGGGGTCATTATAACAGCCTTTACAAATCCACCAAGCATACTAGCGACAAACACCAGAGTTAAAGGTGAATCCGAAAATAAGTCATTTTCTTTTAGCATTTCTTTAGATCTGTTTTAAGATTAGGAAAGAGAAATATTATAGTATATACCCCAATATTAAAGATACCTTTATAGAGATAAATAGTTTTTAAAAATTAATAATTCTATGTTCAATTGTAATTTCTTCTACAGATAGTTTGTGGGATTCTAATCCGGTGGGTTGTTGAAAATGAAATAAGCAAACAATTATAATAAAAAGCCAGAATACAGTAAATACTAAAAGTTGAATACTATAATATGTCGGTGACTGTGTCTTAACTAGTGACTGGGTAGATGGTTTCAAATTCAACATTTATACCCTTAAAATTTTCACTGAATTTATCAGAGATACTCAATTTAAAAAATCAGATACATTGATTTTTTTCAAATCATTTAAAATATGAATAAAGAAAATGAAGCCATGGAAAATCTTACACAAAGGATCGTCAAACTGTAATTACACTCGAGTATATTAACTCATTTTTTTTCAAGATACTATAGGAGAGCACCATAATTACTTTTGAATAGAGAAATTCATACATAAACTTACATTATTAAGCAGAGTTGCTAAGCGACCCATGGAATATATATATATTTTATATAGATACATAGAAAATAAATACCTGCTGAATGTAGCGATTTGCGACGAAGATCCTATTGAATTCCTTAACATAGTGCTAAATGCACCTCTCCATAATCCTTTTAGCCCATATTTGGTATAAATTTTCTTTAAGGCTGTGTAAGTGCTATTGTGGCCATGCTGATAGCCGACGGCAATGCTCATATGCGAATAGGACATCAGTTGGGTTTTGACCAGAAGAAATGGACTTCCGACTAAGGCTCCGGCTGCTCCGGCGACAGCCCCGAAGAAAATGCTTCTCAACAAATTACTTTTGCCTTTCTCATCTCTAATAAGTCCATATGAATCAGCAGTCTGATAAATGCCAAGTCTGTAAAATCAAATTCGATGATAAATACCAGATAGAAAATAATAAAAATAAGCCATTTTACACAAAGTTTGCCATAACTTATTAAATTAGAAAAATATAAATTGAACCAAAACTCTTCTGTTACAACAACTCCCTGGTATGACCTATCTATAAATATATTTTATTATATAATATAAATTTAGTATTGGACTACTATTCATCTGAATGACATCTGAGATGTAGATAAATGTCATAAAATCTAATGGATCCATATTTTTTACTGATAGTATAATTTCTTAATTTTAACCATTTTACATTTTGTTTGTCTTTGCGGCTATGCTGAGCACAGCTATAATACTTATTTTTCGGCAGGGTATCACTTGAAAGCATTTAAATAATTCATCAAAAGTTTCAGATACAGTGAAATTTCAATCCATTGCTTTTTAAGAAACCCTCAAAACCTCACAATGAGTGTTAGAATATTTCTGGGTTCCACAATTAAATGTTCCACTGATAAATACTGTAGATATACATAACAGGGTAGAAAAATATTAATAGATAAGAGATTTACCTTGTGCCATTAACAACTAATTGGAACCATAATGCTGGAACTAATCCTTTTTGAAGGGCAGTCAATCCGTCAGCTTTTACAATAGCATAAGCTCCATGGAATACATTTCTATAATGGATAGCGTGTTGACCTCGAGCTTTCAGTTCCCCTTGCAGCTGCATTCGAGTTTTGATTACGTCAAATGGGTTGGTAAAAAAGCCTGCACCTACACCGGCCATACCTCCAATCAGGTAGTCCATATTTGGTTGTTCTAATAACACCAAAAATAGAACTAAGTAACATTCAATATGCACAGGATATGTAAATATTATATGTATATATATACAGAAGTATTACTTACACAATTGTCAGCTTGCTTTTTAAACCTTCTAAGCCTGCATTTTTGTTAAAAAATTTTCACTGGTGATCAAAAATAATTAAGTTTTGGAACAGATTTAATGTCTTCTTAGGAAAAGTTTAAGGTAGAAGGTTTTCAAAACAATTGAACAATATCTTATGATTAATACAGAAAATTTAATCGCTGTAGGGGACGCCAGGAGGAATGATACGTAGAGGTTCCACTACATATTGGATAGATAAAATAATCTGTGCGGTAAAGTAACACATGTTTGCCAACAAGTAACCAACATGCAACCTGCTATATAAATTTAAAATATTGAGGCGAAAATTGCATTGAAAAATTTAATACGACACCGAATTATCTTGAAGAAGACATTCATATAGTTGATATTTTTAAATAAACAAATGCTCATTACTCAAACAATATTTAATGTCTCAAAGTATTTTGAGACATTAAATATTCTACCGCTATTTACTGTGGAGCCCGCCAATTGGCCTAGCAAATAGTTTCTAATGCGTAATGTACGATGATCTTTATGTTTGGAAGTATTGACAAGAAAAATGTGTCTCTACAACAGTGTCTTGTGTTAGTTTTTATTTTAATAATTTTTGTATGAGAATTGCAAATACCAACATAAGGCTAGCAATTTGCTGGGACGCAGGCGACACAGCACAGGGCGGCACATACATGCATCTACCCTGCTCTGGGATTTGCTGTACTGCCGGCACAGATTCCTGCATGGCACATGTACGTTTGAACTATTGCGGACTGAACTTTGCTTAAACAATCCTACTCTTAAAAACCGTTCAAAGAGTTATTGTGGGTCATTCAAATGCCACTAGCGTGACGCAGATGTCACAGCATACGCTGATCGCACATGACTGATTCGCCTGCCTGCACCTGCAAATTATGTGCTGATTCGCCTGCGTCTCAGCTAGAGGTCTGCACGGGCCCGGGCCTGGCCCGTGGGCTCTTACCCGACCCGGCCCGTGGGCCAGGCTCGGGCGGGTAAGCGCAATTGAGTCGGGCTCGGGCCGGGCCAGGCTTTGGAATTTCGGATATAATCTGGGAAAAATATAGCAAATCGAGGATTTCAAATTCGTCGGTGAGCTAAAAAAAAAAGGACTTTCAGAGATAATCTGGGAAAAAGTATAGCAAATCGAAGATGTCAAATTCCTTGGTGAGCTAAGAACAAAAAAAAAGGACTCGGAGATAATCTGGGAAAAGTATAGCAAATCGAGGATTTCAAATTCCTCGGTGAGCTAAATAAAAAAGGGACTTTCAGAGATAATCTGGGAAAAATTATAGCAAATCGAGGATTTCAAATTCCTTGGCGAGCTAAAATAACGAGTTTCGGGATTAGGGTCGGGTTCGGGTAACAAGTGCGGTATTAGACTCGGGCCCGGGTCGGGTCTGAGTTTTTCGGGCTCAGACCGGGTAATTTTGGCCCGTGCAGACCTCTAGTCTCAGCATAATAAACCAAGTGATTCCACAGATGTTTGACTGTGATTAGATGGAATGAAAGTATGACCAATATAAAATAACAGATGCGTGACAGTATTGTATGTATTCATTTTTCTTTACAGCATTTGTTTTTTTTCCATTCCACTTGACTATCAAAAATAAAAATATATTTTTTCACTTTAATTAATCATCAATAGTTTAACTATAATGTTTATGTTATTAGTTACCAAATTAGTATAGAAAATCCTCCTATATATTTCACACTCCTAACCAACTAGGAGATAAAATCACCAGAGAACATTAAAAATATCACTATGTATTATCACCATACATACATACATACTGAGATAAAAAAAAAACGGATCTATAAAAAAAATATAATATTATCTGATTCGACAAATTATATCTCTCAACACTGAGATAGCAAGATAACCACCAACTACTAGGAAGTTCTATTTCGGCGCAACAGAATAAAACAAACGCCGATAAATAAGCATAAAGGCTCTTTACGGAGGCATGAAGAAGGTATACAAATTAAAGCAAATTGCTTTGCATCAATACCTCATTGTGACAGTATTTAGAAGCTTACGAAAATAAACATTTGTATTGTTATTGGCTTTGGCATTGGTATTACGCCTCACTAGCAATACCTATGTTAAAAATGAGTGATGGAATCATATGTTATTAAGGTTAAAAAGAGCGGATATATATTTTTTATTCTATAATTTATACGCACCTTTGATTATCTGGAGATCGAATAGGTATATGAATTGGCAAAACCTAGAATGCGAATCGTCAATACGTTGCAGAAACAAAAATAGAGACGACTTTTATCACTAATATTGTTCTGCTCGTCATAACGCCACAACTTTAAGTTTTCTCCTGAAATCTGTATTATATTTTAGGACAAAGTATCATTCTGGACAAATTTGAAATGTAATGGCATTGAATTTTATGATAGGAAATAGGAACAAAATACTTTGAGCTACACTACATGTACATAACATAACCTAGACTTGACAATCTTGACATGACATAACTAATTGCTTCCGGGTTTCACGTTTATACATACTCTGCAATAATTAATACAATACAAGTTCAGATTTTTTAATCAACAAAATATATACTTAGGTAATGAGGTAATTATAAATAATTGAATTTAAATTTTTCGTGTATCTCCATTACAGAACTGTTTTTTCGTTGTAAACTGCTTTTAAATAATCCCAAAATATTAGAGATAAAATGGTATGTGGTGCAATTCTCAAATAAAACGGCCCAACTCCTTTATAAACTCCTCTAATGCCTTCACTTTTAATAATTTTGATTCCACAATCTACAACTCCTTTGTATGTTCGACCTTTTCCAAACTTGTCAGATTCTAAAGAAAAACAAAAAACATAAATTCTATTATCACCAAAATAGTAAAAAATATGTTTTTTTCGCAAAGAAGTATACATATTACACACTTTAAAAATGTATGCGTAGGGCTGTAGATGTGTCTGGATAATGAGGAAACACGCAGGTTATCTTTAGTAGGCTTCGGTTAGTAAATTTTGCTAGCGCACAAAAGAAATTTAGCATTACGGGTGTCTTTTTTGTTTTGGCATTTTATAATTTATATATGATTTGTATAATTTACTCTTCTATCAATAGTAATCTAAAAATACAGCTTCTACCACCAGAGATTTTTTTACCCCTCCCCCTCCCACCCTTTATACTAAAGTAACTTCTGCTAGTAGGTTGTAATAAAATAAGTAGAGACTTGAACGAGATTATAAGAATACATTATAAAATAATGTAGGAAAATTATTATTTAAAAATATTTACCTTGGTTGTATAATCGAGTGGAGATAACATCAAATGGGCACATACATAAAGCCATTGCTATCCCACTTATATTACTAGCAACAAATGCTGCCGTCAATGGATAATTGATCAAAATATTTCTTCTCCGTAAAGTATCTTTAGATCTATCAAACAATTCAATGAAATTATCGTTTAATGCTATAATATAATATTATATCATGATTGATTGTTTTGTCAATTCATGCAGCTCAATGTTCAGCCTTCAGTAACTAAATATATAATCGTCTTTTTTACCAGGGCTGTGGAGTCACTATGAAATAAGACGACTCCGACCTTAGCTTAAAATAAAACTTTCATTAGCATGCACTATGACCCTAACGATTTGAATATATCATTTTTTGTTTTAAAGGACTCGGAGTTATCAGTTTTTTCGAGTCCGACTCCAGCTAAAACAGTCCTATTCCGACTCCGATGAGCCCAGGTTATTACGCAATTGGAAAATCAGAAAATATAGAATCGAATGTTATATTTTAATGGGAATCGTTCAAACGTGAGACATTTATGTGCATAAAGTTTGTCGTTATCAAAGGAATAGTAAGACGCTGAATAACTTAACATATGTAAAAAAAAATTAAAAATGCTTACTTTAAATGTGATTAGATTAACAAAACATTGATGATTTTTTTCTGAGAAACAAAAAAAAATCAGAAAACAATCTAATCTATAAATCATTCGGTTCATGCAAAATATAAGTGATGCCATAAAAAATATTCTGCATAATTAATGAATTAAACAGTGCTTTTTATTTAACATTTTTATGAACGTGACTCCCATTTATTTTGTCAATACATTATTTTGTTTCTGATGATAAAGGTATCGGTATTGTGGATTATTGATATATGTAATGTACAAATTAATAAATTGGGATAAAAAATGACCAGATCCACTTTTTCCTTAACATAGAAAAGCACACTTTTCTTTATTTAAACAGTTTTGATTATGAAGACATATGAGTTTAATTTTTAGAGAAGCTAAAAATTAAATTCTGTTCTTTTGAATTGGTACTCCAATATTAAAGCGATATAGCATTTTTACTAAAATCATGATTTTTGCTATTACCTTGCAAATGCTGTCAATTGAACTGCGCTTCCGACTCCCGCCCTTGGGATCGAGCTTTGTACCCCTTTCCATAGTCCCTTTATTCCATCTTTTATAAATATCGTCTTAAAAGCAGTCCAGCTATTATCGTGGTTGTGTTGGAATCCGACCGCGATACTATTGTGAGCATTTGATTGAATTTGCGTTTTAACCAGATAAAATGGACTTGCTAAAAAAGCACCCGTTATTCCTGCTATTGAACCATAAAAGCAACTTTTCAATGCATCTGTGTCTCCGCTGTTATTTTTAGTTAATGAATTTGATTCTGCTGTTTGGTATAACCCCAACCTATCGAAGAATGGAGATAAGTTTTTTAAACAGTTAAATTTAATAATATTGTCTATATGTACATACCAACAAACTTGCATAATTTTATTTATCATCATAGATTGTATTGTTAAATCTTATTTTCAACTTAATTGATGAATATTATAAATATTTATTCAAACCTACTTCAAAGATATTATTTTTTATTGCAGAGATTTTCAAACTGGGAGGCGTGGACCATTGCAAAGGAGGCGCGAAAAACTTGAAATATTTCTTTACCTTTTAAAACGTGTGTACAAGTTTGAAGGATTTAAATATGTTATTGTGCTTAAAGATAAAGATAAAGTCAAATACGAATATCAAAAAAATGTTTTGCTTCTTTATTTTTTATTACTTGAAGCTCATAAAATTCCACATCTTTACATACATCTAGTGTTACCTAGATGCGTATATTTTTGTACTTTGTAATCTGTTTAATTAAAGAACGTATTTTCTTAAATGTTCCAGTACTATGGCATTCACCCTAATCAATTTTCAGAACAGTTGGTCAAAAATATACAATTAATAATTCACCAGCTACATCTTATAACGTATTAAAAAAAACAAATACAATGAGTCAATTATTAAAAAATATTTCGTAGAATAATGAATATTTTGGTTTGCATCTCTGAAAGTATAATTGCATAACGACAAAAGTACATTCACATGTGTTTCTTAAAAATAAAACAAGTCATTCACCTTTCTGTCTTATTGACAGTGGCGTCACTAGCGGGATTCACAAGTAAACACTTGAGCTTACTAGTGAGTGTTGAGTAAATTAACTTTTGAGATTATTTAGATATCTTACGATTAGTAGACGCAGGTAAATTATAAAAATACTGCTAACCTTGTACTATTGCAAACGAGTTGAAATCCAACCGCGGGTACCAACCCCTTCTGAAGTGCTAAAATGCCATCGTTCTTTACAATCATATAAATTGCATGGGGTACGTTTTTATAATGTACTGTATATTGACCACGACTTTGTAATTCTCCTTGCAATTGCATACGGGTTTTCACAACATCAAATGGATTACTAAAAACGACCGCACTCATTGCTGCAACACCCCCTAATATGAAGTCCATTTCACCTTTTACTTCAACTATTTAAAAACGAATGCCTTATCAACTAAAATTTTATTTATCTTTTACGAGATGCTAAGAAATCTTTCACTTGTGCAATTTAAATGGACACTTAAGCATGGACGACAGACCTATACGTGAAAAATATGCTGACTGTATTAATATACATAGGTATCATGCTCGCAAAAAATACGCGAAGATAAAAATCTGTGTAAAATATCATGACGAATTTACTCGCAAGGCCGTCTTTCAACTTCTCTAATCTACGTTCATAATAATGACACAAATAGATATAACTATGAAAATAGACATCATGCTCATTATTTTAATAGTATATAACATTTGCAGCGTTTTCATTACCGGGGCAGTCGTCCTATTATATTATATCCATTATCTTTTTAAGATATAATTCGTTTGTTGTTTTTATTGATCTTTATTTGCTACACCAGATGTCGCAGCGTATTGCATTTACATATTTATGATGTATTTACAGTTACGTTTTAGTATATTTTTAAATAAATTAACGGTTAGTATGTAGCAAAAAGACTATTTGCTATAAGAAATCAAATTCTCTTTTTCGCAACATTGCAAATGCACAAATTGCTAAAATTACAGTAGATTTATCAATGATGGTACACAGCCTACAAAATTTAGCCTTTGTCTATATTAATAAGTAAATCTTCAATCTAAAATAGTAGAAAAAATGTGTTTTTCCAATGAATTGTGAAACAACAAAATATTATGCCATTACGTCATACGTATTTATGTAGATACATAAAACTTGCTTATATTTCAATACTAATGCTTATAAAAACTAAGTGGCTTTAAGTACTTGTATTGAAATAAATTTACTGTGAATTAGCATTATATATTCATTTTTTATATGTATTGTATTATTATTACTTTAAGGCAGGGTATTTTAGCCTTTTTTCAAACCATCTAACATAACAATAGTCATCAGAATTATTCACATCTTGGAACTTTTGTACATCAAAGCTGATTTGTCAAAAATGAAAATTATTGTATTCTAACTACAATATTAAAATAAACTACAAATATTGTATTTGTGAAATTATTTTTTTACGAAAATAACAATATATTTATTTTATTGTTCCAAAAATTGCTGAATTCAAAAATAAATAAAAACTTTTAATAATATTTTAAGTACTTTTAAAATTATGTGTAGGAATTAAGATCAAAGTATTTTGCATTTTGTACATTTTGTTTATTTATTTTTTATATACCGAGGTGAAGGTTATTTATAAAAAAAATACTAATAATAAATATTGTTGAATCTATATAGACCATAATATAACATTATGATAAACTATCAAAAATATCGTTTAAACTTGGTTTAAATGAATTTCATGTATATTATTGTCACTATCATCTGCATCTATTTATTGAAAGCAAATTATATAACATTATGTAATTATTTTTGTGGTGTATTTTTTCGCTATGGCAGCTTTAAAAGTCTTCTTACGAGTAAGGCGACATTATTTTACCACTTTAGATTATGTCTCAGTCGGAGCGGGTGTCTTTTAGTAAATATTGAACAATGAATATTATTATGTGTTATTTATGATATTCAGTTGTTATGGATAAAGCAAGATCACACATCCTGCAATTTTAAATAGTAATTAACTGTCGACAACACTTTATTTTATTATTTACAATGGATCCTAAACGGGAAAAACGCGTTCACAAACTTGTATTGACTGGTGGTGAGTAATAATTATACGAGCACATGGCCGAGTTGTTATTTAAATATTTTTATTAATTTATATAAGTTGTGTGTAAAATAACAGTGATTCTAAAGCAACTTAAACTCTCTTATAAAATCTAATAAAACATTTATATAACTCAAATATCGAAAATAATTCTGCTCTTCCAACTGTCAGACTCAACCAGTGAAAAAGTGACGAGTGCATCATTTGGATGACTGTGTTGGATATCTTATACATTTTATATTCTCGTAAATAAACACATTTTACAATTTCCAAGATGCACATTCAATTTCAATGTTGATATTTAGAAATTTGTTTTATTTAACGAATTTAAATTTGAAGCTCATGAGAACATTAACCATAGTACATTTTATGTCTCAAAGATATTTGAAGTATGAATTTTGAAAGCGATGTTTGTTTTTTAAATATGTATATATATCTACACTCTTGTTTATTTTATTAACGCTTATATTTTAAATAGTATTTATAAACTTATTTATCACTTCACAATTTGTCATTTGAAAAGGGAATTTAATGAAATAAACAATATACATTTATTTATTTTTTTACTTGAAGAAAATTTGTACTTGTGGCTTAATTCTCAATTGCATAAGCTTATTTTTGCATTAAGGATAATTAAAATCTATAGTTGTGCAAAGTGGAAGACAATGCTCAAGTTATTCTGTATTATATATGGAGTGATTAAATTTTTGTAGACTTTCTCAGCGACATAGTATAAGATTTGAGTCTGCCTGTAGATTGTGTTTTAATAAATATAATTCTACAATGTATCCATATTAAATTTTGACAGACATGAATGTTCCTTTTCCATCCATAATGAATTTGTTGTGCTCGTTCACTGTACAATAACACAATTATATTTCATCACAACTCTTTTTATTAAAAATCACCATTTATATTTGCATGAATTTAATTATGAAAGGTTTTTAGAGTATATTATCCAAACCTAACTATGTATGTTCCACTCATTAATTGTCGGAATATAATTATTTACAATTGCAACTCGCTTGATGCGGCCATGTGATACGACATAAAATCTTCAATTCACGAATTTTAACAGTAAGCTTCTGTTCAATTTCCAGGTCCCTGCGGAGGCAAAACAACTGGACAATCTCGATTGTCAACCTTTTTCGAGAACCTAGGATGGAAGGTGAGCGCTTATTTTTAGTATTTTGTAATATTCCATGAAATAATTTATTTTAAATGTATGCCACACAATGAAATTTCACAATCCTGATATTCATTACGAAGAGTTTACCTATGTGTATTCACATTATGAAATACTTTTATATACATACCAGTTAATTATTTTTGTTTTATTCCATACTATTAATTGTGTCGTGGCATACTTTGCTGTGAATATTTATTTTTTGGAAAGCCTTAGTAGGCATGTATGTGGCTCCAAAATGCGTTTATTTGCAGGTATTTCGTGTGCCAGAAACCGCTACTGTGCTTCTCAGGTACGCACACGTTGACAACGCAAGCAAACATTACCTTTTTTGTCTTTGATATAAATATTCAACATTTAAATTGTTTGACTATTGGGGGTAGATTTTTGATGGGAATTTATTGTAATACAATTCTAATTACCATAGTAACTAAAATATAAATAAATATGCTATTATTAAATAATAAAAAATATAAGTCATTTAAACTTTCAATTTATTAACTTACTTGTCACAAGATATTTTGAATAATTTAATATTTCATTTTTGATACTATATTCATTGAACTTAATTAGGTATTCAATTATCAAAATTATGGGGTTTCAGTTTGAATTTATATTTACAGTGGCGGTATCAAGTTTTCAGACCTTAGTAAGGATGAAGGTGAGTCTGATATCCTTTAATACAACAATTATCCAACCCTTGAAAATTATGATGTCAGGTAAAGTGAATAATATTTTAATAAGAATACAGTAATAATGGCATTGGCTCCTACTTATAGATAAGGTGATATTTTTTTACAGAAATTCTCGTAGTTTGATACAATTAAAATTAAATAATTTTGCTAACAAGATTTAAGCTATTGGTTTTCGAAATAAAATATAGCATTGACCGATCTGAACCAATTAAAATAAGCTCACTCTTGTCTTTGTATTATAAGGAATGAGAACATAATTGGACTGAGATTTTTATAAACTGGCTGCCAATTTTTTGAATTGCACAAATAATTGTAAAACATCATTCACCGATTTTACAGATTAAAATAATATATTCATATATCACACATTTTTTTAATTCATAAAATTGAAAAAATAACCTTAATTGTTATTCACTCTACCCGATATCATCCAAGTCGAAGGAATGATCTGCATTCATATTTTACATTAAGATTTTCAAATTTTTTGGTTGTTTTCAATAGTTTTATAATATAATATAATACTTGTTGTCGTTTATTATTCATTGATTTAATTGTAAATAATGTTTTAAATATTATTATTATTTTATTTATGTGCATGGTCAGCAATAGACTTCAGCGAGTTTGCCTTGTTTAAATAAATATTTAGCAATCCTGTTCTCTTTCCAAAAAAATAAATAGAGCGGTATAAATCCGCATGCTTAAAATATTATTTTACACCAACTATATATACTAAAGGACATGTTGTCGGTAATTTTCTACAACCTAATATTTCAAAAAGTATAAGTTTGTAGGAAATACATAAATGTACTTTATTCTACCACTATTTTTATCGCATTCTATCGCTATAAAACACCTCTGGAATGGTTTTGTCATCAATATCTGTAAGGAAGTTAATAAGGCAGGAAGCTAAGACGTTTTCCATCCATGCCACCATCTTCTTCATGACGAACACAGCACATGACCATATCAATAGCCACATTATCTGTTTGTCGATGTTTTTGTATTAGATTAAATAAAATACATTTTAGAATACGAGTTCATGGAATATGTGTGTATTAAAATTCTGAAGCCATTGCATCAAAAAACGTTTGTAGGAAATTAACGACAATATGCTGTATCTGTTTATTTATTTTTGTTGAAATATATGGAAATATAACTCTCTAATTAGGTCAAATTAGAATACTTTAAAAGGTTCTGTTTAAAAAACTTTGCCGATTTAAATAAAACTTAATAAACGTTATTCACGATATTATATTGTAAAAAAAATAATTATTAATAAATATAATGGACAATCTAAACTATTATACAAACAAAGAACGTGTCAAACTCAATCGTAGTTCGATTTGTGAAATTTGAATGCGTCCATAGATAATAAAATTTATTACGGATTTTTGCGTGTTCTACGTTGTATGTTAATACAAAATTTGGAACTCAAATTTCTAGGTTATGAAACGCAAAACCTTTCGCTATTGACTCGTGAATTTAAATCGGCAGATTGATTGGCGATATTTTTGCTAGACAAATTTTTAATAATTATTGTCTGACGGGCGGCACGCTATTGCTTATTTTACGAAAATAGACGGCGGCAGTCTTACTTTGTCTACATCTATTTTGAGAAATTTTCGTTCTCAAAAGATAGAGCAGCATTCCCGGCAAAAACTGTATCAATCTAGTTGCAAATCTGTAACGTAAAAATTTGAAAAATATTTGACAATTATTCTACATATAATGTGAATTGTCATTTGATATAACAGTTACCGATATGAGTATATGCATGAAAAGTTTGATGTTTTCGACCATTTTTTTTAAAATATAAAATTAAGCGTAATTATACTTTAATCGTAAGAACCATATCGCCAGTTAAGAGTTTTAATTAAGCTCGTATTATGGCTTCATTGTTTTTGTGTTAAGTGTCGTATAAGTTTTTATAAAATTCAGAAATAGTAAAACATAGGTATAATTAGCATTTTAAACGTAGAGACATATTCTAAAATTCAGTTAAAAATATATGATGGCCTAATTAGATAATATAACGCACACAACAATTGAGGATTTTTAAATTAAATATTTTATGGAGTTTTAAAAGCAAATCATTACTTTCCCCTGTAAACTTACACTTCGTGGATTTACTTCGATATTATTTTGTATGTTTTTTTACGTCGTTTTGGAAATCGCTTTTTGTTGTTTATGTGCAGGAAAATCGCACATGCTGTCTTTATACTTATATTATATTAAAATCGTATTACGCATTTCGCGTTAAACATAACATTTTATGTCACATACTTTTTTCGTTAGTAACAGTTAGGTTGAGGTCATTCTTAAAAATCACATAAAAATTCGATGTATTAATTGCAAACAAAAATGCCATCTCTAAGGCAAAACTAATATCTCAAGACATCTGTCAAATATAAAAAATAAATGAATGCCAATTATGTGATTCATTTATTTAAATTCTTTACATAATATTTCATCTTACACCCGACACCTAGAGAATACAATCGTTGATCTTTTAAAACCTATATAATATGTTAGTTAGGGCCTCCAATCCCGGGATTTCATGATTGGGTTTAAAAAAGTCCCAAAATTTTTCGATTTGGGAATTCCGCAAGTTCTTTTTTTTTTTAAATCGACTAAATTTCTTTTGAAAAATCCCAGGATTTCAAAATTGTAGAGCAAAAATTTCTCAATCTCGGACCCCGAATTTATACACAATTTTATGGTGAATATTCAATCCCGGAATCCCGGGATTGGAAAAATTGTCAATCCCGAGGTCACAAAAAGGGTCCGGGATTGGATGCCCTAATGTTAATATATTATGTACTATTTTGCTATTGATTAAACTTCATCACAAGTCTAAACGTATTAGTATTAATTCCACAAATTAATGTTATGTGCTATGATTCTACATTATTCCAGGCCGGCCGGAAATGTGTTTACTTTTCAAACCAACCGAGTTTTTTTAATCATTTAATACTAGCTGTAAGCCCGTTGACCCCAACGGGGGGATTTTTGTTGCATTTTTAAGAAGTCAGAAAATTACAAACCTATTTATTGAATAAGCCAGAAATACTAAAAATAAAATAAATATATCTCGGGGCATATATCGACAGCATGCCCTGTTGTATTTAAATTGTAAATTATTTAATTTTTGGAATAATGTTGAGTTTGCTAACAATTATTTTTCCTATTAGCAGAAATATACCTCGTAAATTACCTAATTTTTGGAATAATGTTTAAGTTTGCTAACATTTTTTTTCGTAGTGACAGAAATTTCGTCAAAATATTAAATCTTTGGAATAATGTTCAAGTTTGCTAACAATCATTTTTCATAGTAGCATAAATCGACCTCGGCGCATATATCGACAGCCCTGCAGTTTTAAATTGTCAATTACTTAATTTTTGAAATAATGTTTAAGTTTGCTAATAATCATTTTTCACATGCAAAATGGTATAAATTAATTGCACATTTTATCAAAACAAAATTATCAAAATGTTGACTGATTCTCCAAACAGAACTTATTTTTTAAAATATATATAATGATTTTTACTGAAGTTATTTTATTACACATACTGAAATTATGCTTTCGCCAACAACTAACTATACCACGTATGTACCTAGATTAAAAACAAATCTTGAAATAATTGCGTCTTATATTTATTTTTTGAAAAACATATTTCGCTAGTCAATCGGATTTTGTTATTTTGGTAGCATTTATTTTCATACGATCAAGATGTACTGTGATTTAAAAAGAAAGTTTTCAAAAAAAAAAATGTTATAAACCCAAAAAAAAGCGCTCTAGGCTAGATTCGAACCAAGTTCCTACAGATTACCAGCCGAGCGGCTTACCGCTAGGGTACAGTAGAATTGAGAAATGCTCGAAAAATAAAACATATAATATGCATGCTGTTTTTTTAATAAAAAACGAAAGGTTCCATTTTCAAACGAAATTTAATATATATTATATATTTTCATCATTTTGATAATTGTGACGTTAGCTCAGTTGACAAAGAGCTCGGCTGATAATTCATAATTATGGGATCGATCGACGGTCGCGGCGATTTTTTGTATGAGAATTCAATTTTTCAGCCATTTGATAATTCAACTGTTTATGTATGCATGTGAAGTATGCGTATTTTGGAATTTTTAGAATAATTTAAATGTGTGCTTAATATATATAATTAAATCAGATCGATGCTGACAGTTGTTCGTTTGCCCGAGCGGTAACGATTTCAACTCATAATCCAGAAGCGATGGTTCGAACCACGGCCGCGGCGCTTTTTTGTATGAGAATTCAATTTTTCAGCCATTTGATTTGTTTCGTCAAATAACAGTGTATTAATTAATGGCGACAGCGGGGCAGGATGGGGTGGGGGGGGGGAGGAGGACCATCTTTCTTGACGTCATCGAAAAGGCGAAATCGCGACCATATACAAACGAAAAAAAGTATGTATTTGGTATGAATAAAAAAATGGTGACAGCGGGGCTGGGGCGGAGGAGGGGGAGGGAAAATCGCGGACAATCATTCAGACGGACGGACATTATCGAGTATTAATATATAGATTCTTCTGCTTTAGGATATCAATCATCCTACTGTTTACACTTTTTTCTTGGGCTGACGTGAATAACGATAGCGGAAAGTATCACCTTTTCAATTAGACGTTGAAAATCCATTAGTTTCTTTCCTTTCTAGAGATATGTAATAGTCGTAGATAAACCGAAAAATATATATTAGAATATTTACTAGTGAAGTTACTTAGTACGATACACGATGGGATTGCATTCCGTAAAACGTATGTTTTGGTGCATTTAATGATCTTAAAAAACGCTTTTAATCATCGAGTAATTTCATTTTTGATAATGAATGGGAATCAAATTCTTGAAAATGGCCGAAAACGTAATCCTTGGACACCGTCACTTATGTTTCCAATATCAATAATTCTATAACAACTATTGTGCATTATTTTTTTGCAAGATTTGTTAATTCGCTCGTTCGTAATATCGTACAAGTTTAATGAGTTGCAATTGTTTGAGCGCATTTTAATCTTATGCTTTTGTCTGAAAGTTGACAGTTAATACGATCCAATTAGAAAAGTCTATTTTTATTCCCGCGAGAGGCTTCGTGTATGATTTAAATACCTTTACAATTCGTAGTTCAAGGTAAAGAAAGCGACGTTTTAAATTTAATACTTCGGCTTAAAAAATCGTTTAGGTGCTTCCGCTGACTTCTATTATCACGTAATCGTTGCATTATTACAATATTTCTGACATTGACATGGCTTCGGGGAATAAATACTCAATCGTTCGTAGGTACAACGTGCATTTTTTATTTGGATTGAAACAAAAAAGTACCTTTTTCTCGCCATTGTCACGTAAAAAATATTATGACAGACATTCCGAACAAGTTAAAAATGCGAAAAAATCTGGATGTAATTATGAACTATAATCAATCATCTATCTCACTTATGAAATAAAGTAGTATCAATTTTTAGAGAAAAATGTCACGTTTTGAAAATTCCTTTATTCCTTAATTTTATATCATACTAGTCAACAAATATATACCATACTAGTCACTATATTGATCGAATTGCTTGAATCCTGTTGTAATAATTAATATACGTCACGTTGATTCGAAATTTGAATTAGGATATATTGTTCCTATTCTGTTAGATGTTGCCATTAATGAAATATCTGATTTCCACATTTCATACCCAAAATGAAGTGCCCATCAATCGTCAGTCTCGTATATAATATAATTGAATTTCTGACTTTGCTATCTGCGCATATGTATCACGAAATATCCTTATAAACGTGGGTGTACGTGAATTCCTCCTTTATATCTCTTCGTGGAAAATGTTTTTTACGCATTTTTATTATTTCATTCATGTTTATGCGAACGGTGAGTTATCTTTTTAGAGATAAACTTTTTTATTCAGAAAAATCAGTGTATATTTTCCACGTGTTCTTATTATAAGCGAAACAACTCATTCGTATTTATTTAATTTAATAGAAAATCTACTGAATTATAATTTAGCGTCTAACTCGACGAGGTTCACTCTCATGATATTTCAAAATTATATTTTTTCTTAGAATACATAGTCTTGTCCAAAAAAGGAAATTATTTTTTTGAAAACACCATCGTTATTTCAAAATTTATTTTTTTGCTTCCATAAACACAAACCTGAAAATAGTGATAATTGATGACTCGACGTTTATTTCAAATTTGGAAATTCTAATGTAAGCATTTATTAATTTACCATTATAATGCGATTAGGTAATATTCTACTTTATTTGGGTATGTAATATTGGCACATAATTTAAAAAAATAATATATATTGTGCTGACGTGTATTCCCGAATACTGTATGCAATTTATCGATTTCGTAACTATAAATGGTTGCTCTTCTTGCATCAAATATGATATACAACATATGAAACCCTTCTCGTAATATTTACCATTGTTTCCTCCCCGCGACTGCTTGTATAATATTATAAAACAGAGTTTTATTTGATCAGGCGACGGGTCAAGGTCACTAACACCCTCGGGTGACCTCTTCCCGGCCCTCGCGCCCAGTCTGTAGCTGGGAAATCCTTCTACAGTCAGTAGGTGACCTTATTACGTTCAGAACAAACGCAACAAGTTCAATATTGGTTATATTCACTATTGCCACATATCATTTCCCTAGAGCAAGGGTACCCAAACTTTTGTTTGGGGTTGGGAGCTACTTATCATATAACTGTTTCATGGCTATCAACTTCGAATAAGAATTTTATTAGCATGTTTGCTGATTGTTATTATTATTATTTTTTTTACCATATCCCATCGCAATGTAGAGCATATGGACTCCTAATGAAGTTTATCTCAACATAAGTGTTTATACGAGAACTGCTTGTTACTCAGTTGCTCGACCTCTTTTTTCGAAAGAGAGTAGGAATAGAAGGATAGGGCTAGGACAAGACTAGTGGTTAGCTAATCGCTCTCGATATGTCCCGTTCATAGGGTAGGTTGGGTGGGAAGGGGAATTCAAGACATCACGTAAATCCATGCCTTCAAACAGAAATTCATAAATCGATTGAAAAATCAATTTATAAAACTGTCCGTACTGGGATTCGAACCCTTGACCTCTCGACCCCACAGGCGGCAATTGTTTTTTTTAGGTTAACAAAATGATTATATTTTTTTTATAAATTTGTGTAAGGAAGGGAGAAAAAAATCTGAATTCATTGATACAAGCAATAATTGGGATCGCCCAAATTCGCCTCGCTATCGACAAGTTGGGAGCTCTTGCCGTACAAAATGCAATCTGATCGGAATTTATTACGCGCATGTCCCTGCGTTTGGTTAATTTCTTATTGACCCTGCTAAGGTCGAGTATAGAACGTTTCGAATACAAATAAACGTTAAGCCATTTAGTTACTTACTGGGAAAATGACACGAGAGTGCATAAGTAAACGTGAGAAATAAACGAATCCAAACCACGGACATTTTTACTGATATATTTTTATATATTTTAATAATACGTTTTGCGAATACCTTGATATCTCATTCCAAACAATGTTACCTTAGTAAAGAAATAAAACATTTCTTGTGCAAATTACACACTTTGTATTAAGATCAGTCCTGATCTGAATAAATAATGTGGTAAAATCACTTGTAAGGTGCTCGCTGTCAATACTTGGTGGAAAGTGTTTTTATTATTTTAGTTTGCCTTTTCAACAAGAGTTTACAATGAATACTTTAAAAGTAATCAATGCTATCTTATACATACACCAAGAGGCTATCCCTGATGCAAAATTAAAAAGTGCGAGAACCTTTAAAACAATTACTTGAACGCATTTATTAGCTTATTCATAAGCTTTCATTACAAATGATTTTTTTTTAATATCACCGTAAACGCACTCATTGACAGTAAGTTGAAAATGCCTCAGCCTTCAAATTTTATTAACATGATGTTCGACAAAGTTAAGTAAATGAAAATTTTCCGATAGGACTTCGGGCAAATATGGCAACCCTTGTGTAGAAGTAATATTATTATTATGCTAGAAATAATATAATTATTTAATATTCTTCCATTTTTAGTTATGAAACATTATTTTTTATATTAATTTTATTCTTGTGTGTAAAAGAAAAATTCTCGACAAGAGGCTGCCGCTGTACTATAAATATTTAATGCTTTCATTTAAAATCGAAAAAAATTATGGATTTTCGAAAATCAATACGTATAGTTGTTAAATTCTCTTTTATATTTTGCTTCATCAATATTTAATATTATCGTTCTTTATATTAATTAATACTATCCTTAACGAAACCAGTTTTTTCCGGCACTGTTAACGCCTTTGTAAGTGTTTTTAATGGCTTTTATCACTCTAATTCTTTCTTACAACATACCAGAAAATACCATTTATTTGATTTTCTTAAACTATCCGTTATTCATCCACCAAATCAAGTAGTGACAGGTGTCAAAAATATTTTTCGTAATTTATTTATTTTTATTTTCCCGTCGAATTTGTTGCAAAGACGCCCATTTTCTCTAGTTTAGAAGGTCGTCAATCTAAAGACGGGCATCACGAACGGTTTGCCTATGACAGAAGGCAATACACCCTAATTTTGATGGAGAGCGAATTTAATGGGGTGCTTAATGTACAAACAATTAACGTATTTATTCGAAATTCATTTAAACCAGTTAAGATTACACACGTACCCTACCGTGAGTCATGAGTGACAAATGCACTTATTGGTCGTGGTCTTTCTACTCGAGTAAGATAGTAAGGAATACAGCCCGATTGGTGAATGATAAATAAAACATTAACATTACTGTCTGCACTTTTCTAATCTATACTATTAACTTTTCTCTGGATATTTGCATCAAAGCTTTTTGCTCATTTGACATGTTCAAACAATTTTAAAACACGTCGAGTAATTTCGAAATATTAAAAAATATATGTTTTCTTAACTGGCAATTCAGTGTTCCCCAGTCTCGGATTGCCGACAACTTGTCTAGCTGTATCGAATTGTTCATGAATAAACCAACACGATCGTACGCGCTACGCTGTGAAAATTGATTTGACGGAAAATTTACAATTTCGAGATAGCGTTAGTTCAAATTTATATTTTCGTGTACAGAGGCAGTCAGCTGATTCTGAATTATTTAAAATAAATTAGGAAGTTGATTTTATAATAATTAATGTGTATATATTATGTAAAATTGTACTCTACATAATTATATACATTTTTTTAAATTGTGCCTGCTTACATTATGTCATCCTTAATAGCAGTCCTCCACAACCTTTCATTTCGCATGGCATACCAAAGATTTATGTATTATTCATCTCAAGCGTTGTTTGTCAATTCAGACATTGAAGTGAGTGAAGTGAAAATAATTTACATCGAATATCCATCGCCCACTACTTAAGACGGTGCAAATGTTATTTGGTATATTGTTTTGAACTCTCTTATCTAATTTAAAAAATCTTTATAATACAAATTTTACGTGTCTATTTTTTGTTTGTTTTTACATCTGATAATGATCGTACAAAATACTTAAAAAAACATTTTTGCTCTCAAATAAGCTATCAAAATATCCCGAAGACAGCATGTTATGTCTCTTATCCGTGGTCAAACGGTCAGCGTCGATTGCTTAGAAATTTGATGTTTTGGCGAGTGATTAGATAACGACTAGTCTTGTCCAAGCCCCATCCTTATATCCTTACTTTATTCGAAAAAATAGTGACGAATGATAAAATTATATAATTAATCCAAATAGTTCACATTGGAAGCAACGTGATTTAAAAAATATATGTATCTAAGAAAATATTTATAAAAAATACACAAAAGTTCTTTCGTTCTATTTTTGATTTGATTAAATAGATTAAAAAGACTCCAATACATTAGATTTTTATTTTTTATATGGTATGTAATTTATCCTAAAGTAATTTTATAACTAAATACAAGACATAAAAAAGGTACTAAGTACAACAAAAAAAAAAGATAAAAGGGTTCTATGTGACATTTTTTCTTTTTTTGTTGGTAATAAGTCCCTTTTTTATTTCCTGTATCCAACTGTACGTAGTGTAAATATAGTGGGGGAATATTAAAAACATATACATAAGTATATTTTAAGCATGCAACTCAAATATGATGTAAAGAATTGTGTCCCAAAAATAAAAAAAAAACTAAAGCATAAGTCATCATGTCATTGTATACACTAAATTATGTATTTGTCATGTGTTATCCGAATATAGATAGTCAGCATGTCTGTCACTATTCTAAAAAGAATTTTTTGCTTTGCTACTTACTATCCGTCGAGTGGGTGTTCAACTTGGATTTTTTTTTTCTTACAGCGTAGTATTTTTTTTTTGAAGTTTTCGAAAGTGCTAAATCGCATCACGAGTTTTTAGATTTCATGTAGAAATCAAGATTATTGTGGTGAGTGGCAATGCTGGCGATCTCTAGAAATAAATAATGATAGGCAATCATTGTTTCCCACTCGTTACGTCATTTATTTTTAAAGTTTTTATTTAAAAAAAAAACTTCATCTGGCAACAAAATACAATACTCAAAATTATGCGATTTATTTCGGACTGTTTGATTGCATAAGTCTATTTATTGTTTTTGTATTATTACAAAGGTAAAATAATTGAATTTTATCAATTGGACCGTAGGTTATTTATACCGTTTCGTATCGAAAACAGCACAACTAGAACATTTTCGTTGTATCGAATCACTTTAAAAGCCTTTTAGTAAATTAAAGTGATCCTTTTTTAAATCAGTAAATTTCTTAATATTTCTTCCTCGGATATATCACATTTTGAATAACCTTCATGCGAACCCGGTATCGTTTTTAGATTTCTTATAAACACAATGAAACTGTTTCAGCGAGCTCAAATTTTGTAAACAAATCTGACGCAACCAACATTGTGTAACTTGCACATGTGTACATAGAAAGGAAGAAGGCATTTTAAAGTGTGTATGTGTACACCCAGTTCTCTTTTTACGCGATCTTTTGTACGGCACCGTTTCTATTTTTATGCGATTTACTCATTGTTACACGTTATTTTTCTTCGATTTTTTTACAGGGTAAATAGTGACCTTAAGCAACATCATGCGATATGATGAATAGTACGTTTCGGCCATAAAATTTATCCAAACATTGCGAGCTAAATATCGACTATGGAAAGAAAAAAGGACGTAACCCACACATGTCAAATTTTACAGGAGACGCAAAATACGTGTTTTGATGATTTTGGGCCATATACAAATTATGAATTATACACAACCTCGAAGTGCACGGAGACTTCTAAACTGGTGTTAAATTGACATAATCTAATATTAATTAAAGAAATTGTCTAGGAAAAACCTTTTTTCAGTCTTTTTTCTTGGTTTTAATTTTTTGCAAGGTCATCTCTTTCAAACTTAAAAGCTAAATTTAGATACTAATTCGGCATTTGCAGCTTGTATCCTTTCGATAGAATGTGTACATTTTTTTTTTTTTGTTTTTTTTTAGAAGTTTGATACATTGTGATTGTTGAAAAACCCTGTTTTGAAATAACTGTGGGTTACGTCCTTTTTCCTTTCCACAGTTGATATGTATTAAATCTACTAAATACATGCACTCCTGCGGTCCGTCCGTACCGTCACCGAAAATGGTGAAGGGTTCGAAAATACTACGCGTGAAGATATTGACGTGACCCTACTCGACCAAATGCTAAACGACGACTTGATAGAAATTGTTACGACTAATAACAATTCTTAGACGGAGGAGACAGAAGAACCAACGTTAAGAGCTGAAACGATTCATTAAGGATTTATTAAAAATTTCAACATAGATTGCATTTTTTTAAAAGCATTTTAATGATATGCGTGCTAGACAATTTCAAAATGAATTGAGACTGCACGATGAACTTACACGGAACATTTTTAACGAATTACAGCCACGGTAAAGGCATGAATCAAACCAAAAACTTATTGTAAAGATAATTTACCGTCGGACCAACAAAACAAATTCAATGTAATAAAAATCAAATCAAGAATTTAGGAAAAAAACAGCGCTTCATCAAAAGGGTCGGATCAAAATTCAAATTCAATACCATTGATCAAAAAATTGCGAACGATTATATTTCGCAACCGACATTGACATCAGCAACTCAAAACATATTTTAAAGAGTGATTGCAATTATGGGTGTATTTTAATTTTTGGAACCGATTTATCAAATTATATGAAAGTATGGTTTTTTTATATGAGTCAATTTCTGGAATCAATGTATCGCCCGAAAAAAGGATGACTGTAGTATTAACAAGCGGTAGCAGCACAATGTAAATTTTCTGCGTCAATCCTGACTAGAAAGAAACCATAGATGGACTACACATTTATTACAAGCATACTGCGAAAGGCATTACGTCAGAGTATACCATTTTATACCGACATATAAAGTGTGATATATATTATTTGCGACGATCCCGCAAAACGATAAGTTTTATCCTCGGTGTGGTTTCTGCATACATTACATCAAGAGTTTTTCCAACAGTCGATCGTGAAGCAAAATTTGCTTGATCCCAATCACGATTGCTTAAATTACGAACATATATTAATTATTTTCGTTTTGCTTGAACAATATTTAACGATATATTTGAATTTAAAAATAAATTAAAAATGGACCTAAAAAAATTCTTACATGATTACAAGTCGATCGCTTTTTTATTAAAGGTTGGGTGCCCTTTCCGGTGCCGGTGTATGCATATTTCAGTTGACTGATAAATTATTTCAATTCTATATGTCATGGAAGTTAAGTATTTCTTCGTTTGTATAAATTGCACATTGCAATCAATGCTCATTGACTTCCTCTATCATTAAAAAGTACTTTTTCATATCATTAAATATTAGTGCTTATACAAAAACTGACTTTAAAAAACCGGTTTTCGAATTTCAATATATGTATCCTAAAACTCGGTTTCAACCGGTTTTTAATGTTTCAAATAAAGGGCAATTCTATAAAAATAGCGAAAAATTATAGATTGTTTGTAATGTGTATATATAAATAGTTTATACTAAAATTTAAAAAAATAATATAGGATATGCAATGATCCTATTTGGCGGCGGAATAATTATACCTACTCGAGAGTGTATCCGAGTCTAAATGCTCATAAAAAATATTTTCAATGTAAATTTTAGAACGCATTCATTGATTTCAACTGACTATTAAACCACATATATATGACATTTCTGCATACTCACTTTTTTTTTTTTTTTGATACGTAGTGCCTATATTATATCTGGTTTTAATTATAACCATAAAAGTTTCAAATGAAAATAATATATATTTTTAATTGAATAATAGTTAACAATTTCAATATTATTTCTAATATTTGAAACGGAGTTTCTAAGTTGAAAAAACTGTTTTTCGAATGTCACGAATTTTTTTTAAAACCGGTTTTTGAAAACCGACAAGCCCTACTAATTTTGCACTTATATAATGTTGGTTCAATATTATACAAATATTGTATTCTAATATGGTGATACAAACAGCACATATTTTGGTTGTGTCTTCCTTAATTAATTATATTAATTAACACTGGTCAGACTGCCTCGGCCCCTCTTGCGCCATCGTGCATTGATTGGCAAAAATTAAATTTCGTAAGATTCATTCAATTTGCAAGTATACAATATATATTATCATGTATGGTCAGAATGGCGAGAATCCTTTTCTATTTACAATTATATGTTAAAAATAAATATCAGTAATTTTAAACATGCAATTGAGGAATTGTTTAATATACATCCAGATTTGCAGATATCGACAGTAACACAAAAAAAAATGTGGCGCATCTTAGGTGTTTGTATTGGAGATATTTTAAACTAGCAACAAACAATACAGTATAAATGACAGTAATATTTTATTATTTTAACCTTCTTGAATACTTACCACACTTTATAGTGAACCGCTATCTTAAGTTTGAACAGCCCATGGGCATAAACGTATGGCTATCTTTAATAATATATATATCATATGTATGTTGTAACACTATTATGTCTACAATGAAATGTAGAATATTGTGGTAATTATCCGCCGGCTACGTATGCATAATATACGATTACTCGCATGTGCAATAAGTACATAATAAAATTATAACAGTGACTAGACATAATTATATGAGCTGGAAATTGTTTATTTATTGAGGTGTTGAAACGTGATATTCTTTTGTATTCGCTGTGTAGTCGGCGATGCAAATTTGAATGAGTCACATTTTCGCGACTCGTGACTGTCGGCGTCAATCGGTTTTGCGGAAAACTTGCAGGAAACGAGGAAAACTAACAGTGATACGCCAGTCGTGTCGGATAGACCTTCAGCTGTTCGAGCGTGAATGACATTTTTTTCGAAACCAGCGGAATATTCGGAAAAAAACGATCGTCAATACGTATGGAATAGATTAGTGTTTATCAACGGCATTGTAAGGCTTTACACCGATGTATTCGGAAAGCGAACGAATTTAAGAGCTACTGAAGAATATTCATTTAGAAGAAAAAACACTAAATATTATAACAAATGTGAAAATTGATGTTTTGAATGTGTCGTTATATCAATTTTGCAAAAGGGTTCGATAGCTTCTGTTTAATTACGTCTAATAAAAAAATCAACAATAGTTAATAAAAAAAGCAGATGTTCACTTGTTGCATATACAGTGGTGGATAAAGCACATGAGAGGTCCCAGGCGCAATAAAATATGGAGGCCCTGTTTTACGGATAACATGAAAATTTAGAGTTAAATTATAAATTATTGCTTTTAGGGTAGATTGCCACTGCGCATATGCTGTATAAATGGTAAAAATATCAAAGTATTTAGTTCTACATTTTTTTATAATCATACAACTAGTGGCGCACGCCGATATAGCCATAAACTCATTTTATAAAAAAAAATGTAGAACCTAATACTTCAATATTTTTACCGTCTTCCAATTGAGTTCTATCAAGTAAATGCCAATTCAATCAATTCTCAGATTGTGTTTCGATAAACGTTCAGTTATAAGCAGTGGTGTAGTGGGGCCAGGTCGGCGACCTGGCACATGAAAATGAGCCAGGGCGCCGCCCTGCCACCTTTTTTACTTGTAACCTAATTTTCAAGTACAATGTATATTCAAAAAACTATTCATAAAATTTAAAAGCATTAATTATGTGAAAATTGATCTACCCGACGGACTTTGCAAAAATAGAAAAAATAAATTATTTTATTGCGTCAATTGCGCGTTTTTTTTATTGATTTGATTGTTAAAACTTTGGTTTTTTTTAAACTTCGGACGAATATAAAAAAAATAGAGAAGAAATCAACGACCGACCTGGTACCTATTTATTTACCACTACACCACTGGTTATAAGGGAAGTTGAAACGAAATGGAAAATTAATGAACTATCACCGAAGCACTATTCGCCCTGTGCTGCATTTCAGATAGCTAATTAAACTGCATCCTGCCGGGTCCAAGGTGAAGGAAACGCATGCCGCTCTGTGTCAAGGCTGCAGTCACTAAACCGTAGTACCTATTGAATGAGGAATGTTAGAAAACTACTCTCCTTGCTCTCTGATACGATTTTCCATCAAATTCTAACAAATTCTGTCGATGCTAACACTGAAGTAGACTTAGTTGAAAATTGCACGAATTAAACGATTATATAATTTGTATATCTGCGAAAGGATTAAGTCATATTCGAGTGTATACAATATATTTTTAGGTTCTGTTATCAGTGCTATCTACAGTTTATCTTCGTATCAGTAGTATTAATAACATCGTGTTGATTCTCGCTCAGATACTTCCCATTGTGTCGCAGAATTGTTACATATATTATCTAGTAAAAATCCGGTAGCGGTGCTGCCACTATAGCCCTGTGTTGGATCACACAGACTAAAATAATATTATGTTTTTTTTTTAAATGTATGGCTTCCAAAAATAAAAACAATATCGTTAGTATATAGTTTTAATAATACGTGACGCTTACTTTATCGAGATAAAATTTTCCATTCAAGTGGTGAGCAGTAGGGCCTCCAATCCCGAAATCTCGGGTTTGTGGCAGTACTAATTCTGGGATTGAGAAAATTAGAGAAAGTTGTCCGAGGTGTAAAAAAAAAGAAAAGTAAGAAGGTTCGAAATATTGGTATTTTTTTGGGAATTCCGTAAATCCCTGCGTTTCTCAATTTGTAAATCCTGGAAGAGCTTAAAAAAAGCTTCCCACGCTAATAATTTTGGGAAATCTGTAAATTCCTGGGATTTTGGATTTCAAGTTCTTGGAAGAGTTAAAAAAAAAAGCTCACGCTGATAATTTTGGGAAATCCGCAAATTCCTGAGTTTTTGAAATCTTCATGAAATTGAGGAGAGAACTACAGGATTTCAAAGTTGTCGAGCAAAAATTTCTAAATCCCGATTATCAATTTATTCACGGGGTATTTTGAATTGAATGTTCAATCCCGGGATCACAAAAAAGGGTCCGGGAGTGTATGCCCTAGTGAGCAGATATTGTTTTCATAATAATATTACTCACTTAAAGCATTTCATGACTAGTATCGATTGATTGAAATATGAATCAGTTTTCATATTTTTTTTATATTATCTCATTTCCATTCGTTTTAATCATTCATTTTAATCATATATTTTTTTAACTGTTGTTTGAATATAATTGAGAAACACGTGTTCAGCTTTATTTAATTTAGCTAGATATGAGTGTGTACAATCATATCGATTGCAGAAACTGAAACTTATAAATTGGCTCTCGGTTATTATTTATTCAATCTTTTATCAAGATTATTTTTAACTAAAATTATCATCACAAGTGCTTGTAGTATTTTTAACATTAGAAAAAAAACGCTACCTGTTATATTATTGTCTATGATATCTATCTACGTTCCAAGTTCAAGCGTCTTGATTGTCGAGATTTTGCAATACAATGGAAATACAGATCTATCTGGTTTCGAGGCTTTTTCGAAGGGATTCCAAAACGACGAATCAGGGTCCTACTGAATGAATTTTCAATCCGAGTGTTTATTACATGTAATTAATACATTGGCCAAACATATAATCGAATTGAATTTATATTTATCGTACTATTTTATCGATACGGGAAAAAACTTTACCATCGGTTCACAGACCCCCGGGAACTGGGGAAAACCATTCTGGCAACACAGAGGTACCTCATAATATAATGTACGGTTGCGAGTTACGACTGAACGTCACGCCATATGTATGTATCATCATTTGGATATCGTTTTTTTTATCTACGCTTAGATTCTTCTTCGAATACTCGAGGGTTGTTTTATTATTTAGATTATTATATACCATCGGCTTGTCTTGCAAAGTATCTATGTATATTGAAAAAGTCGTTCGGGGATATAAAAACAGAATAATCGTAATGTGTATTATTTAGCACTTCGTTTAATTGTACACGGTTAAAATTAAGTCAGGTAAGTAAGTTTAATGCGACCTCTAAATTAAATCCGAAATTCCATGTCATTGTTTTTATTTATTTACAAAATAGTTTCTTGAATGCGGCCTTATAAGAATCTAGATAACAGAATACGGAACTTTTAATGTGAAAATGTTAGCATTGGGGAATCCAATCCTGGACCCTTTTTGGGATTAGAACAGGCAACATAAAATCGGGATTAAGAATTGGGATTAAGAATTGGGATTTTTCAAACAATTTGTTGTCGATTTCAAAAAAACAGAAACCCAAGACGAAACGACGTGGGAACTTTTTTTAAGTTCTTCCAAGATTTGCAATTTGAAAATCCCAGAAATTTACGTAATTCTCAAAATAAACTTGAGATTTGAAATCTTTTTTTTTTTTGCCTTTGCTCAACTTTCTCTCATTTTCTCAATTCCGGGATTGGAGGCCTTAGTAAGCATATAAAATTCAATTAAATACAATAAACATTCTGGAAATATGTTCAGTTAATGAAATAATTATTACGCATCTTAAAATTTCAAGTAATATCGAACGTTTTATCATTTTTGACTGTTTTACAAACTCTTGTAATTTTACTGTACACATTCAAAGACTACGTAAAATGTAAATATTGTGTGCTTGTGTTGGGCATAGTAGAAGAGTGTAAATAATTAATAATATCGGCATTGACTGACGATATATCGTTCAAGGCTTTTAAAATTTTCCATCTATGCTCAACCTGTATATACACTGTATCGCTTTCCGGCCTGGGCCAATTGAATTAAAACTGATAAAATCGTCACACTTGTGATAAGTATCCCTAACGATTGTATCAAATAATATTAGTATACTACTATTTTAATAATATTATTTTGCTATCTGTGCAATCTATGCGGCGATGATGATGAAATATTAATTCTAAATGAAATATTAATAAAAATAGTTATTACTTTTTTACAATTCGGTTTAGATGTGTCAAAAACTTTAATCATCCATATTTTAAAACTACTAATTTGTAGTTATAGCACTATATAACCAAGCTATGGAAATATTTTTTAATTCACGATACAATTAAAATTGAATTTTTCCTTTATTTATAAAACAGATTTTTTTATTGAAACTAACCATTAGACATGTAGTGAAAGATTCTTCCGTGCTCGAATTATCCGCACAAAAAGCCCCGCTGATCTATTTATTCCTGTTTATTTTTAACAATATTAAATAAATATAATATTTTCTATCCTGTTATCTTATTTCAGCAATCACTATTTCATATTTTTCGATAATACTTAAGTGATAGTATGATGACTTAATTTATATTGCAACAATCTGTAGAAATTCTAAAATAAACATAACCACTGGCTGATTGCAATTGATTTGCCAGGTCTGAAACATACTTCAGGCTAAAATATATTTACGCACAGACACTGATGTATTCTTCAATAATGTTTTTTTAAGTAAATACTTAAACTCCGTCAACTAAAACTATTCGTATAACATTAATCAACAAAAAACTTTTGACTGTAAACAGGAATAATCGGTGCGGGGAGAATTCGTGTACGAATGAATCATCGAAACTATCCATACTACCATCATATCGACTGTGGAAAGGAAAAATTACGTAACCCACACAAAGCAAATTTTACAGGAGGCACGAAAAACGTGTTTTGATGATTTTGGGCCATATGCAAATTATGAAATATACACAACCTTTGAAGTGCGCGGAGACTTCTAAACTGGTGTTTAATTGACATAATCTAACATTTATTTAAGAACTTGTCTGGGAAAAACCATTTTTTAAGTCTTTCTTCTTGGTTTCAATTTTCACAAGCTCATCTTTTTTCAAACTTGAAAGCTAAATTTAGATACTAATTCGGCATTTTCAGCTTACAGATAAACGTGTATCAAGTTGGATTATCGAAAAAAGCTGTTTTGAAAAAAGTGTGGTTTACGTCCTTTTTCGATTCCACAGTCGATATGTTAAGTTGTTGCTGTATTGAAGGGAAATTTTTCTGTACTCCAATATTGTATATTAAATTCGTTCTTATAAGGTTTTTATACAGCCGAAGTGGAACGTAACGAAGAGGGGTGTAGTTACGCTGGTTCCTTACGAAATTTTAATCCTTCTTGTTTTTTTATAATTCAAATAGGTACATCCCGGAATGTCTTCCGTTTGAAAAAAAATCTGATAGATGAAATTAATCAATGTGTTGACACGCAGAATCGATGATTATTGAGCAAATGTATTGTTTTCGTAGACATCTCGGCGCGTAGTCTTCTATAATTCATGATGAGCCATGAACGTAACATTCCAAAGAAACTACAACCTCTCAAAATATAAATACTGTACAACTGCGGATCGATCGTTTTCAATATTTTTACGTTATGTACGTAGTGTGCTATCGAATTTTTTTATCAATAGATTCGACTTCAAATATGTTTGCAAATCGTTGGTATAACAAATATCTGCTATTTAAAAAGATGTACACGGCGGATAACTTTTAACGTGTAAAATCGGTTAACACAAAATAATTTTCAGATCCTGAATACTATTTAATTAATATGTAAAGATTTTAAAATCTATATATATAATGGTTCGGTGATTCTTCCGAACATGAATTCTCCCTACACAGAATACTCCGTACATTTAAATACGAACATCTTTGTTTTATTATAATGTGTAATGTCAATTATTCTAAATATTTTTCAGAATGGAAACAAGCAAATATATTTTATTATAATGTATATGAACAGTTAATCATTTAATACGAATTTTGGCTTATTAATTTAGAAAAAATGTGCTGTATTGTAATAGGGCTAAATTAGAGTAAAATATTTAGCATAAATGACACAATATAATGAAACAATGATTTTCATCACTTTTAAGGTGTTCACTGTCAATACTTGGTGGAATGGCATTATAATAAAAATAAAAGATTTTTAGTACTTTATACACTTAAAATTTATTTGATCAGGACCGGTTTCGCTCCTCGCGAGCATTATCAACTGATAAGAAAAATAAATTAAACAGTGCTATTTATACAAGTTAAATTGAAATAAAAATGTGTCAATTTAACTTGTATAAATAGCACTGTTTAATTTATTTTTCTTAGTTGATAATGCTCGCGAGGAGCGAAACCGGTCCTGATCAAATAAATTTCAAGTGGAAAAAGTACTAAAAATCTTTTATTATTTTTATTATAATGATTTTCATATTTAAAATATTTAAATGTACAAAGTATTCGATGTGCGGAAGGTTCTATGTTTGGAAGAATCGCTGTACGGAATATTCTTGTTAGGAGAATTCGTGTTCGGAAAAATCTTGTTCGGAAGAATCCGTTCACAATACATAATATGTATTTAAACTACTAATGTGATTTGTCACATTTGTGTGAGACTATAAAGATTTTCAATGCCCAAACGAGTATACACTTTAATATCATCTCTGTTATTATGACATCAAAAACGTTGGTGAGTTTTTTTTTTGTATGCATACAATAATACAAAATTCCTTAAACACGATAATATATTTCGGTCCCCATGGTTTCGTGTTTAACGATTTCCACTTAATTCATATGTGTATAAAACATACTAAATAAATATAACTTCAGCTGTTGTTTCACCTTTTATATTCCTTTCTTGAAAATTACAAGACATACACTTTTATGGTCAAGGTGTCCGACAATGTTGACCAAGGCATTTCTTTCAATTGAACAATTTACTTAAACTACGCTATCCTGTGTCTAATCTTATTTGGACACGAAACGTAATGACACGATGGTGCTGTACATATTCTTTTCACGTAACCTTTTTCGTTCACCCAGTCCACGTACAATGTTTTATTTTATGACATTTCCCTAGTTTGATTTTCAAGACCGTCAATGTTGTATGACTAACAAAATAGTTTGTTAGTATCGTCTAAGAAGTATTTATCCAAGGATGCGATGTCTCGAACAGTTTAGAGACACGCAAGTTTTCAACTCACGGCATTGCCTACTTTACGAGATATTACGCTAGCATAGACGATGTCATTTTAAACTTGATTTAATAGCGATGGACGATTTAAAATACTTTGATTATGCAAAAACTACCAGTGATTTATGCTTCGGTACTTATGTAGTTGGTATATTTTAATATATATTCACCGACAAAATGATTAAAACGACTATAATATCGTTTTAATCCATGCAATGTATTTTTTGCAGAAAAACAAGCTGATATGGGTTTTATTATTCTCTGTCGCGCTAAGCTCATTATTATCGCTTCAAACGCCCTGCCAAAAAAAATCCATTTGTTTTGTCCATAATAGCATAATTTTTCGACAACGTAAAACATATTACTATAACAATCATTATAAAATGTTTGAGTATTTTTCATTACTGGTAATCGTTACATCTAAAAAGTAGATTGTTTCCTATTGCGTTCAGTGAACTCTGCTGATTAAAAATTATAGTAACGTGCAATTCGATTCTTCGGTTGTTATCAATCTTATAACCAAGTCTGTAGAATTTGAATTCAACAAATCTATATAACCGTATGAATATTTTATTATGAATTATTTATTAACATGATGGTATCATTGACGAGTCTTTGTGATTTTCTGTGCCGTTATGACAGCTCTGTATTCAATTTGCGTATATACAAATCTATTAGATCTCATCTCATACGACATGATTAATTGACCCAATGACACTCTCACTGTTAAATTTGTCACAACACTATGTATGCTGAGCCAAATAATGCCACAGTTGTGATTTTATTGTGAAGTAATGTTACTTCTCATCGCTAGTGATGTAATTTGGTGGTTCACAATCTATCATTAATCACAGGCAAAGTGCAATCATAATTCATTAATATCGATTACTACTCACCCTGTAAACTCTTTATTTTAATAGGGTAAAAATAGCAAAGTGTTTAGTTCTACAGTTTTTATATTTATTGGTTGATAGCTATTTCGGCTTTCGCCATTGTCAGAACTATCTATTTTAATATTATTGATACTACAGTAAATCCTCAATGTAACATACGAGGAGTGTCTGTTATACAAAACCTCAGGGTTTCGAATGCCTTTTTATTGATTTAATAAAGGGCACGATACATGTATTGACAAATCTAAAGTTTTCACAGGTTGATTACAAATATTGTGTTATAATAATACATCATCGGTTGGCACGCGTTTAAACTCCTGCAGCTGTGTTGTTACGATTAATTTTGAATTTTATTGACACATTTCAGTCATTTGACCAATAATTCTGTCCGCTTTATATTTTTTATTACTATAATATTGTAAAATAAATATATATGCTATAATATTATGGCATCTGAGTTACCTGACCAATTTATTGTAAGATCGGATAGTGGGTACAGTCTCAAACTTTATATCTCTATCCAAGTATTAGCTAACTAGATACTCCGACTACCAAGGAATATCTGTATGTGGTACGAATATCGACTAAACATTTAAAAAATATATATAGTCAAATATTATCAGAAATTGTTCTGTTTCAATATTTTAATCTTAAAGACTTCACTTTGACTTTCCCAGTCTCTTACTGGTTTTCGTTTTTGTTATTTTCTTGTTTTGCCTTTCACACGTTCGTTGTTTACTTCGGGAAACATTTGTTGAATTTTCTTATTAATTTACCTTTTTCGAGTAAGCGTAAATAAAACTGGAATTCATTAAAAGTTTTGTTTTTTTGTTTGTCAAAAACATTCCTTACTCTTATTGTATTTTCGATCAGATGCTTTCAATTTTTTTTAAAACCATTTTTACACAATTTTAACAAAACGTGGACGTATTTGAATGCTAATCCTTACTTAGTTAATCGATGCAATTTGACAATAGTTTATTACAAACAACTAACAGTCGAAGCCAAAATAAATAAATATTTACACTAGCTGTTGTATAGAAATTACGACCGTGTTGTTTTGACTGGATTACACGTATATTTTTTATCGAATAGATCAGGAGTCGGCAACCCGCGGCCCGCGAGGTTCTCTCGATTAAAATATTTGCTTACATATGTCATTATAGTGTAATGACATGTGATCAAAATGCGGCCCGCACTAATCCCCAAGTAAAATATTTGGCACTTTTACAACAAAAGGTTGCCGACCCTTGGAATAGATTAAGACTCTGATATTTGTGAATCATATACAAATAAGCGAGGTGTAAATAACACATACATGTTATATATTTGAATTTGAACGATTCCATCATATATTCACTATTGACACATTTAAATGTTAAATAATGGTTATATTGTAAGAAAACCATATATTAATTTAATTCAGAACGTTTTACAAAAAAAAAAACAGTCGAATTTTATTCGATTCGGCTTTTTTATAAAATTGTTTTTTCATGAGGTTAACACTATTTGAATCATTCGGTGCGTATAAATTCCTTTTTCAAATTTAATGACAGCATTTTTTACAGACTCGCATGATCTACGTGCAAGATTAAGTTTAGTTTGCAATATTGCTTTCTTAAATGACGAAATTACACATACTTTGGTATTTCTTTATGGTGAACTTGGTCTTCATTTTTATTAGTTCAGTCTGCCGAAAGGTCAGCACGTTTTCCTGGCAACAATAACAGTACAATATTTCACACAGGTGTGCAGCCTCCGTGAACTTACATGATCAAATAACTGCGTAGTCAAATCTATTAAAATCTTCGAAAGATTCTTCCTCGCGTTGAGAAGGCGAAAATATTTCTCCCATCTTATTTTTCAAACATGAATGGTTTAATCACATTAATTTTATGAACATGTGAGCAGAACTTCAGATGAATGCTATTTTTGGTTCAGTAGTCATGATTTGATATAATTCTCAAGTGTCCCATATTTTCTTATTCGAGAATTCTACGTTTTCACGATGTTCTTCGCGTCGCATTTTGCAACGTTTGTAGACTTTGGAATGGGGGATTTCGCTCCTCCCTCGATGTTCTTTCATCGTTTAATAAAAAGTGTGGAAATGACAACAGTTTTTGCAAGGCGACACGGTCCGGTATGGTCTTTCAGGGGCGTCGAATGGAGAACCCGGGGTAGAGCCCCATCTGTGTCCGCGCTGCGCCGCCTCTGCCGTCTGCCCGGCCCGGTCCAGCGAGGGTGAGTGATTTACTCCCCGCCGGGAAATTCGCGATGCTGACGTCAATCTTCCCTCACAGCACTGACATCGCAGGTTACATAAACGGACCATTGATCACACAATGTCTATTGAAATGTTTACGTGGGTCTGGCGTAAGTCAAAGTAATAATCGCTTTTACCGTGATACAATAACAACGATGACAGTAAAAAGAATGACGCGACACATGTTTTATTACCCCGTTTAATTATTCAAGATCAAGCCGCATAAAGTAAAACTATTTCGCACTTCTGTTACTAACTTATATGTGGAGATTAAAATCGTAGATTGTCATTTATTTTATGCCCGCGTAAGCAAAACGTATTTCAAATAAGTGCGTAATACACAAGCAAAAAACGTACTTTAGATTATTTCCTTTCGTTTCATTATCGCTTAACCGCATGTCGGAGTATATTCAATTGATATTTTCTAAAAAATATATTTCCTCATCTGAATACTGCAGTCAAACTAAATTTGATACGACACGCTTCAATAAACTACCTTGTTTTATTTCTTTTTTGTATCCACATTGTATTGAGATTTCAACTAAACAACCATAGTCAATGAATGCATAACCAATAGTTCTGAATATATCTAAAATAACCGCATTAAAACTTAGACTTTCTAGTCATAGTAAATCATGTTTACATACCATAAACTGTTTTCCGATTTGAATACCTTCGTCGCAACGCCATCTGAGACAGGTCATCCGTTAAAAAAACTTCATTATTGGTAGTGATCAATTAACAATAGTTACCTACCTTTAATAAACCTTGCGATGTCAGTGATTGATGAACGGTAAGGATGTATTGCAAAGCATTTGTCCCGTGAACTGAAGTAGCCACCACGACTTAGCTACTGGTGTGTTAACAGCACTTTGTCCACTGTCAGTTTGTGCATTATTAATTATAAACGTATTTCACTAACACGACCTGCCGATAAGTGTCTAAAAAAAATAACATCATATTGTATCATGTCAGCTATATTTTCCATGTTGAAAAACACGTGGAAAACCTTTTCACGCGCTGTTTATTTTCTACCGACACTTTTAAGTCCGCTATTGTAAATCTGGTTTCTCGAGAAACTCGTAAACTCTCGAGATATATTTTCGCTATTTTTTTGTAACTAAATTTGTGTGCGACGCCATTTATTAACATTACTATTCCTTTTAAAAATCACTCAAGCTAGATATCCCATAAGTTCGTATTCCGAGTAATAATTTATTTAATAGTTATCAAGGTAGTATGTAGACAGCAAGTATTTGTAATGTCATCATGTTTTCTCGTTTGAATATCCTTTCATATTTTAGAGGTATGAACGTTATCAATAATAATTTGGTTTGATTTAGACAGTATTAAAATTAGCAACCATTGCAAAAATTAAACAACAATATAAAAAGTAGAAGTAAATGTATTAATATACTATGCTAGACTACTAATCTATAGTAGGTGTCTACATTATTTAATTGAAGAGTTTTGATCATTAAAATTTAAGAATATTTTTTTTTTTTGAATACGGCATTGTAAACATCATCAACATGAATGGTTGATTTCTATCCTTGCAACAATGACTATTATCGTGAATCGGTTTCTGTTTGTTTTTTACGCTGCTTTTTCTACGTACATACGTATATCGTGCATAAAAGCGTCGATAATGAATAATCACCGAAATTGTAATCAATCTTCGATTTTGTATCAAGGTATAATCAAATTGAATAAATATATTTTTCAATTAAAATTTAAAACAATTTATTGTGGTTAGGGCATCATAATCCACATTTGCCATCTTTTATTATAACTAATACATATTTCGTTTTAGGAATCTTACTCGAATACTTTATTTGATTGTCAGGCGAGTTGAAACGATTGTCAATTTTATTTAGTGACATAATTGTTGTGTTTTTTTATCGGATTGAAGTGTAAGATAAGACCAGTTATTCCAATTAGATATCGATTTTAATTTTATATTAAATCACAAAATAAAATACTCATTTGTATCACCTTTAAGTCCACTTTTTTAATAAGACCAGCTCTGGTTTCGCTTATTTTATTTAAAAAAAAGTGAAATTAGTACAATGAGTATTTTATTCAGTGAACAGCACCCTACAAGTGTTCAAAAAAGTTTCCGCCGGATCTGTCAAAAATATAATATGATGATGAATTAATTAGTACCTTGCCTGCATAAATTGCTGAATATTTTTGTTAATGGATAAGTCAGATACGTTTTTGCATGCAAAAATGTATTTAAGCAAATGAGTGTCATTTTGTTTATTTAAAATTTACCATGTCGACATTCGGTCGAATTGAATAAGTACATCGCAAGTCTTCATTGAACATGTCAAATTGATAAGTGCTCGTTAGCGGCTCATGTGATTGTTTTGCTGCCTTTCCTCCATTACGGACGACGGTCACGTGTCAATATTTCTTGTTTATTTTAATGAATTGCCAATTCACGTGCCTGCACAGACCCGTCGCATTTGATATTGCGAACATTTCGCAACACTGAACTCGGCAACCGTTACCGGCATTAAAAAAAGGCTACGTGTAGCATTGAGATGCCCTTGATTTTGTCCTAAATATTGTCTATCGCCGATTATTGCTCCAAAATCACGTTGATGTTATCTTTAGCCGGCACTCGCCGAGTTTTCTTTTTTTTGCACGGCTGTTTTGTCAAAGTTGATAGTTGGCCAAAAAGCTAAAGACATAGGGATTTTACTCAGTTGTTTTGGCAAGCTTCGGCATATTTTTAATTGTATTTCTGTTTCATAAACGAGCGCGACCCGATTCATTCTTACTTTCAAACGATCGCTTCTCAAAATTTATTCGACATTTCAAATTTAGCAAATATCTCGCTGACATGATAAGCAAAATCAAACCACGAAGTGTGAATTATATACACTTAAAACGTAACGTACCCATTTTAAAATCACCGCGTGATGATTTTGGAAAATCTCCAAGAATAATACAATACTAAGAAAATACTTCCCCGTATTTTCCACTCATACATTTATTTAATACTATTTTGTTTGTCTAATTTGCTATCATTTTCCAAAATAGAATCGACTGTAAATAATTATCAAATTGAAAATTCAAATTTTAAACCTTAAATGCTTTGGAGCCATTTGTGCTACACGCCGATATAGTGAAAATTATCCTACATCGCCATTATGTGAATACGAAACTGAAACTTCTCAAACTTCTCAAAAAAAAATGGTTTTTCAATTTTCTAATTTAAAAAAGTGCTAAGCATTTAAATTTACGGGGCAGAAATTTATCCATTTTATTGTTATAAAAGACGGTTGCTTGCCAACTTTAAAGCATTGAAAAAATCGATTACATCAACAGGCAACCTGCCCACCCCTGGTCTATATTATGTGCCAAAGTTTTATTATTTTTGTAAACGTTTCATCTCCAAGCGATCATTTTTTATGAAAAATCTTCTATTGAATTATGTTTTCAAAAAACATTCTGGGTGTTAACATATTTAGTATTTGTTTCTTTTTGGTTGAATATATAGCCAACATTTTATGAATACGTAACAATTAATAAATATTAACGGTTGTATTGTTTTCGTTTGATCAAAAACACATCAATCAATATAATATAAAATTTAATAGTCCACCAAATATGTCAAACAATACTGAACAATATTGATTTATTGTTGGATCCATGATCATATTGGTATGATCGTACCATCGATATAATTTTATTATTTGTATCAGTCTAATACAAAATAATTATCTCCGTTCGACTTATATTTCGAACTGCTAAGATGTTTTAATATATCATTGCTGTAGATTTTATTCAAACTATTTTATTTATTTCAATAAAACTACTAGATGATATCAATTTTCGTGTAACTCTCGCAGTTAGAGAAGCTGGGCTTTGGAAACGAAAAACTCTTCCATAAAATGAAATATTTATATATCATATTTTATTTGGTAGATTTTTTAAATTGTGTTCATTTTTCACCGGCCTGTAGGATAGTGACATGACATTTAACTTATTGATAAATTACATTGATTTTACAAAAAAAAAGTTAACTGCGTATTTATTATATATATTCTGGTATAACAGCCTGTTTTTAAATGGCTTTTTAATAGAATATTCAAAAACTCGTGAAATTGTAGGCGTGTGTTTTTACGATAATTAAAAATCGCGATCGCCTACATTATAATTATTTCGAATCATCTTCGCCATATTTTTTATATTGCTAAATTTAGTTTTTAAAACCATCTGGTTTTATTTAAATAATTTTGGTTTTAAATCATTTGTGGGCGGCGTACGGTTTGTAAACCGCTCCTTATATTAATATTTCAATTCCTCTCAACTGAAGTTATAAGCGCGTATAAATGTTTTATTTGTTTATGGCCATAGAGCATAAACAATGTGGTACTTATATTATAATGTATCTATGACGTAAAGCTATTTTCATAGGTGTTCGTTTCTAATGCGTTCTATGAAATCTGCGGGCGCGGAAAATTGTTTTCGCCCAGCAAACGGTCCCTAGCATGTTATTATTATTGTTTTCTTCTGGCATGAGGAACAAAACGTTTTCGGCTGTTTACAAAATAAAAGTCGTCTTATTATTCTATTTTAGTCGATTTCTCAGTGTTATATTCATTAGGTAATAAAATGATAATAAATTGGAACCGAGATTATTTACGTCAATGACATTGCCAGTTAGTTTTTTTTTTTTTTAATCTTTTCTGAATATACATATGTATATATTTTAACGTTAAATATCGATGTCAGATTATGATCGTAGCTATGTTAAAAATACCTTAGTACATGGAGATTTTACATCTAATTTATTTTCTCAACACTATGGACCAAAAAGCAAGCTTTTACCGTACATCCATATCCGCTGCAATATTGTGGAAATGCTTGTCTTAACATTAATGCAACTAGTTTGAAATCTGCAGCACATTTATTTCTTACATTTCATGGTGAGTTAATGTGCGCCATGTATTTCTAAAGTAAATAATGATGCAGACAAATTGAAAAACAATAATTCATACAAGAAAAATATTTTCAGTGATGATTTTACAGTGTGATAATTGTAAGGCTTTCTTCAGATTTTAAATTGCTTTGATTGCAGTGAACAATGAACAACGCTGTTCTTTAAAAAGAAATTTAACTTAACAATGAATTTTCTGATAAATCAAGAAAATGTTGCCAGCATGGCATTGTATTAATCCTAATATTCTTCTGAATATTTTATGTTTTATAGAATTAAAAAAAAAAACAGAATGATCACTTGGTTGAGTTATCAATTTTTACTTTTATTTACTGTAGTTTCTTGTACATATAGGCAAAATTTCCCTAGCTACCTGTAGAACTCTCGGTTAATGTCCATTAAGATCTTATCATTCTATTTATGCTCTGCAATTTTTATACCTAGAGGCATTTGAACTTAGTATTTTTATTGAAATATATAATAATCTGCATATGAAGCATATATTGTTAAAGAATTGTTCTGATAATTATGTTTATTTTTCCAGCATTCAGTTTTCAAGAAAACCTACTGAGGACCATGATCCAAATTGAAAATACCTTTTTCGAATTGGGTAAAACATGTCAGAAAGACTGTCTAATCATATGTGACCGAGGTGCCATGGACGCAAGTGCATGTAAGCATACTTAAAATTTTACTGCGTTTTTAACCTGTTTGCTGCCTATCCCGTATATATATGTACATATATACAGAATAAAGAGTTGAACCCCACATGTCTGCCTCATATATATACGCATCACCGGCATATAAATGAATACTTAAATAATATTTTATTCTATTTTCTTGTTATTACTGTAAGAATCTATTTTAATGTGTCGTTGTTTAACTTTAATGATTCCTGAAATATTGGGTGTGAGAGGTCAAATCAATTTTGGTAGCTGGGCGAAGAAAGGGTTAATTTCAGTTTTTAAATGGATTCTAATATTTTTTTTCAGTTATATCAATTGAACAATGGGAACGCATGATGTCTGGTAATAATTGGAACAACGTCGACCTTCGAGATACTCGGTACAATCATATTGTACATATGGTGTCTGCCGCTAATGGAGCCGAAAATTTTTATGTAACTGAGGTAAAGGATATTTAAATATATTTTTATTTATTACTAATGTGACAATTGTGTCTTGCCAAATTGATATAATCACAAAACACACATCTAGCGAAATTCACTTACACTATTACTCCATCCTATAATTTGATTTCAATGCTATACTATGCTCAAAACAGCTTAGATAATTTTCTCAAATAGTTCTTAAATATTATTTTCAGTTCTGTTTCTTTTTAATCCATTTCTAAAGTTTTTCATTTTAATCTTTTTTGTCTTCAATCTTGCTGATAAAGTATATTTTTATGTTTCAGGACCACGCATGTCGATCGGAGGGTGTCGAACTTGCCCGCGAATTAGATCTCAAAGCTGCGGCATCTTGGATCGGTCACCCCTACTTTGACGTCATGGACAACTCAACTGATTTCGAATCGAAGATAAAGCGCATGATTGCGTGCGTATGCCAAAAAGTAGGATTAGACACCGGCGACAGACTCTTATGCAACTCCAAGAAACTTAAGTTCTTGGTCTCGGGACCTCTTCCTGCAGATTCAGAATTCCCGCCGTTCCAAGACTTCGATGTCGTCCATAACTATCTGCAGGCCGCCAATATGCAAGCTCGACTGAGGAAGAGGGGCCAAAACAATCACTGGTCATATATACATACGATCAGAAGACCGCAGCTGTATGGCCAGTCGGTAGAAGTGAAGACTCAGCTGACCCACAGAGATTATAATAACATGGAGACTCAAAAGGATGATTCCCACTTTACTATTTACAAGAAGCGAAGATGTTTCATTATCAACAACCAATATTATCAATTGGACATTTATACCAAACCCTGCCACTCGAGGTTATTTCCTTCAAATTACTTATGCCACTTTGACTGCTTGAAATAAATAACCTTAAGAGACTGGTCTACAATTAACGCAGTAGGTCGCGTACAGCGTGACGTTGTATGAGGCCGATGAATGCTTACTATGAAAATGAACTAGTGCGGTTTCATTATCACGCTGCATGTAGCGTCTAGATGCCTAGACATCTAACATCAAGTAATGCTGTACGCAGCCAACAACGTTTATTGTAGACCGAGGCCTTTGTCATCTTAGTTCGCTAAACTTAAACACCTCGTTACCATACATTTGCTAGTTACAAAATGGTATATCAGCAAAATTAATGTTATCTTGTTTATTTATAGATGCGAGGGCTTAATGCTACTAGAAACGTACAGCGCTCACGAGAAGGCACAGCTTCTTGACCTTTTGCCAAATTTTTTGAAAATCGAAAAAGAAGTTACAGGAGAACCCAAGTATTCAATGTTCAACCTGTCTCTGAAAGCGGACTGGAAAGAAAATCAATTTGGTCAAGACCGGATTACCAATGGAATATATGAAGGTTGTTCTCCAATATTACACTAAAGCATTTTTCTATAAATTACCAATCCAGCTCAAATAATTTATCTCGTAATTCAATCAGTCGTCATTTTACAAAGTGATCATTACAACATGTGTTTGTAGGTTCCTTAATTTGCTAGTGATTTTCGATGTTGCATTTGCTGAAACCGTTATAATACTAAAATTATTCTGCTAAACAGATATCTAAATCATAGTTTGTTTGTTAGACATTGGAATATGATTAAATTTTTCTTATTTGTGCTGTTTGCCAACCACTATACTACACTGCTAAAGTTTCAGCTTCTACATTTCAACTTAGGTGCTCAGTTTTAGCTTCTACGACTGTAATAATTGACTTGCTTAAATCTTGCAATAGTTCCTTTGTTTCATATCGATAACCTGCTGAATTTGCTTTAGTTGACTTGCAACTATATTCAAATATAATGGTTCATTATACTCATTCTTGCCGCCTGTGTGGTCGAGTGGTCAACGTCGTTGGCTACCGCTACGGAGGTCACGGGTTCGAATCCCAGTACAGGCAGTTTTATAAATTGATTTTTCAATTGATTCATGAATTTCTGTTCAAAGGCATGGATGTATGTGATGTCTTGAATTCCCTCCTCCCACCCATCCTATCCTATGAATGAGGTAGAGGTCTGCACGGGCCAAAATTTTACAAAATTACCCGGTCCGAGCCCGAAAACCTCAGGCCAGACCCGGCCCAGGCCCGAGTAATACCGCACTTGTTACCCGACCCGAAGCCTGAAACTCTTTTCGAATACTTTTTCCCCAGATTATCTCTTTTCAGAAAGTCTTTTTTTTTTAGCTCACCGAGGAATTTGAAATCCTTAATTTGGTATACTTTTTTCCCAGATTGTCTCTGTTAGTCCTTTTTTTTTTTAGCTCACCGGGGAATTTGAAATCCTCAATTTGGTATACTTTTTTCCCAGATTGTCTCTGTAAGTCCTTTTTTTTTTTTAGCTCACCGGGGAATTTGAAATCCTCAATTTGGTATACTTTTTTCCCAGATTGTCTCTGTAAGTCCTTTTTTTTTTAGCTCACCGGAGAATTTGAAATCCTCAATTTGGTATACTTTTTTGCCAGATTGTCTCCGAAAGTCCTTTTTTTCCAATTCCAAAGCCCAGCCCGAGCCCGAATCTCAATTGTCCGAGCTCGGTCCACGGGCCAGGTCGGATAGAAACCCGCAGACCTCTAGAATGAGGCATATCGAGAGCAATTAGCTAACCACTAGTCCTATCCTAGCCTTTTCCTTCTATTCCTAGAGAATTTGAGTAACTGAATAACAAGCAGTTCTCGTAGAAACACTTCTGTTGAGATAAAATCCATAAGGGGTCCATATGCTACACATTGGGAGCAGACATGGCAAAAAAAAATACTCATTCTTAATTAATTATCATTTATTACAGTTAAAACTGCATTTCAAGTTTTTTTGCCCTTGTTCTCAGTTTAATGTCTTTCTTTTTCTGGCACTACAGTCCGGGTGAACTTTGGCCGCCTCAATTAATCTCCTCCATTTAGCTCAGTCCTCCATGTTACTACGCCAGTCGCTGACTTCTGCTTAATTTATGTCCAAAATGTTTGGTTTTTTTTTTAGAAAAAAAAGATGCCAAACTCACATCAAATTCGAGTTTCAACAGTGATAATTTTTCGCCTAGCAAGATGACAAATGGTGGAAGTGGAGCTAAAAAGAATGGAATTATACACAACTCACTGAATAAAAGTAACGGTAGGAAGATTTTTAATATAATTTTTGTAGGGTGTAAAAAGTTTTCGATTAAAATTCACATACAAAAAGATACTAGCCTAAAGCTGATAGTTTATACTTTATGCTAGATGTAAGAAACAATAGCCAATTCTTTTCATATATCTATTACATTCATTTTCGAATTTTTAGCTGACCAGCTGTAAACTTGATTTTTGCAAGTTTGCTGGTACTAGATTTTGACAATTAACGAGGATGTTAATTAAATTGATTCCAAATACAATCAATACTTGTATTTAAAACTAAAATGGCTTGGCATTCTTTCTTCACAGTGAAATCAACACCGAATGTAAACGGTGAAAAACTGGTAAACGGAAATTCAACTTCTGGCAAAAACACGTGCCACCTTGAAACATTCAGAGAGCAGAATTCAAATGGACATTCATCTGAAACAAAAACAATCGGGAATCTCTGCACCAAACTCTCACCCACAAAAGAAAACGGAGTGAGCATTTGCAACGGGCGGAATTGATTAATCTCGGCATCTTTTTATCTGATTTTATTTTTATTCATACTCACATTCATACTGCACCAATTCTTACAACCTTCATCAAATATAATGAGTTATTTATTACATATCAAGGTAATTTCAAAGAATTCGCGTTACATTGTTCTTGACTATTTATTAACTATTTATACAGCTGTAAAATTGGACCACATTATGCTATAAAAGATCGAGCGGCACATCGTTGAAGATTTATTTATATTAATTAGATTATATATTGCATCAAAATTTAATGTCAGGCATCCATTGTTATGAATTGATGGATACTTGATCTACAGACGCATAATCCATTCCAATTATAAACAGGGCTTTCAGTGGTTGATTTAAGTGAAAAAAAATGTGTTCCTCTGGGACGACTATTTGATTTCAATAAATAAAAATTGTACTTATTTTCAAGACAGACTCGCTTCGGAGCGTCAATAAACTATTTTTATATAATATGTACTGTTTACTTATCACTAGTCGGCCAATAAAACACTAATTTCGAATGAATTTACAAATATCCTGAGAAGTGGTGTAAGTCGCTTGTGGGTTCCTGCAGAAGTACTTAATACATTTTAAAATATTGGAGTTTTTTTTTCTCTCTCTTTTGAACATCTTAAATGAATTATTTAAATTGTATCGTATTATGTAAATTATATCGACTGCACCTCATTGTAATTTGTAAATTTTGTATTAATCTTATTACAAAGTGTAAATATTTGATTTAGATGTGTAATAATCAAATGTTTTCAATGATATTTCTCATTTGTTTGACCAATTTTCTGTGTGATTGTATTTTTGCGTGTTACATAAGCCTCGCCTTATTCATTCGACAATTTCGTAGTGAAAACATTTATGGGTATAAATCTTTTCAATTGACTCTTTCACACTCCATAATGTGTATATATTAAATATAACTGTTTGAAGTAATCTTCCTATATCTGATGACAGGTACCTGCGGTGATTTATTATTATGAAAATATTTATATTTGAAAAATTGTATAGACTATTGATTGTTACCAACATTTTTGGAATTAGATGTAGTAAATTTACATTGCAAATATGTTTTTCTTCTACTGTTAAATATCCATTCAGTGCGCATCAAAATAAATCGCGAATTGTATAAACTACATTCGTTTTACTGATTGATAAATATTTGAATTCATTATTAACAGAAACAATTCTCTCATAATATCAATTTAATTGACTTATCGAATAATAGAGCTCGACTGAATAATAAATTTTAAAGAATTGAAATCTCATAATGAAATGTCTAAAAACATCTGTGTTTTTAAAAACTCTTAACATGTTTTTATTATTGTCATAATACCATGCATTATATGAATTTATTTATATATATAGCATTCTTAGTTTAAAAAAATTGCATAATATTTTGTTGATGTAAAGTTGCTATAAATTTATAAATAGTGAATCATAAAAGAATGAATCGCATTCCTTGATGAATTTTTCTCAAGTAGCTCTGTATTATTGCCACATGTAATCAACTATAAATGAAGAATGTTGTTTTTAACATAAATTTGTTTAGTATTCTTTTGTGGAAATATTTGCTTCAATTGTTTTTTGTCAGGAACTAGCTAATACAAGCGTTTGACTTGTGTGACTTTAAACTTGATTTATTATTTACTATCTATTAATGTGATATGTTCTTTAGGAAAATGTTTCCTCCTAGTAGATAATTCAGTGTAATATTTTACTTTGTACATAGGAATTGTATTGCATAGCACTGGCATAGCAGCAGTACTTATCTATACTTGGTTTTATTAGTAGGGAAAAATATTTTGAGTACCTAATTGAACATCAATAGTTGCAATAGCAATGTCGTTTTATAGATGAATTTGAAACTAATGGTCAATGTCACCGATAAATTATTGTTGTCACAAAATAAACATGCTTTCCTCAGAGAATTTTTTGTTTTATTTGTTGTTAGCTATTACCTAAACATTGTATGTATAAACAATTGGGCCTGAATCTCAATTTCTTTTACACGTCCGAGTACGAGCCATGGGGCAAACTTTATTGTCATGAAGAATATTTAACCCTTTCTTAACTAAGATGTGTAAATAGTACACATAGCTTCTAATCATTTACATTCCTCTGTATATATAATAAATACTCAGCCTAAAATTCAGGTATTCCTCCCTTATACATTAACGCATTGCGTAATGTAATAATAGAAATATTATATAATTGTCATGATTCACTCCCGTTTGCCTGATGTGCAACAGATACAAAGCTCAGGAGCGCGTGCTTTTTTTTGCATAGTAAGGAAAGTATCCTAAACCCAATTAAATATCCTTTATAATACATATATGCTCTGTTATCAATATTAAACTAACTAACTACATAATTAAAACATAACAAAATAATGAGATATTTGAGCTTGTTTTAATGAACATGCTGTTGCTGTTCTAAAAGAAAACACTTATTTGAAAAAAATGACATATTGAGTTGGTTATAATTTCATATTCTACCATCTGGAAGAAAACACAAATTATATAAATACTAAAAAGGTAGTTTTGTGTGAACAAACTAAATGACCAATTGTTGCCTGGAAATAACCACATTTTGAATGAGTGTTTTCTTCCAGAACCATTTTTGTTCTTTGCATGGTACTGGAAAACCACTTTAGTGTGAAACAATCAATGCTGACGGATAGAATATTTATTTTAATCATAATCCTTATATAAATTTATAGTTTTATAATAAATATAGACTGCTAGGCACAAATGTTTGAAGTATGTGCAAACAGCAGAATTTTGCCGTCAAGTTTCTTACCTCAAAAATTATTTATTAAGACAGGCATACTATTACTTCTCAAAGGTCATATTGTTTATGAGTAATGTATTTTGTTCATAAAGATAATAATTGTATTTATTACAGCAAATGAAACAATGGATACTAATAATTATATTACATACATTTCACTAAGAGTCATTATGCCAATGTATTCATACGTGGAAGTTGATAAAACACTAAAAAAGATACACGGTGTTCAGGATCGGTTAAAATATCTTTAAAATAAGCCGGTCAAAACGCCCTAGTAATAACAAGTCATATAAGGTTACTAAAATGATATTTTCAGACATTTTTGAATTAAAAACACCAAAGCACATCATAAAAAATTGAACACATATTGGGACTAACAAAAAAGTTAATTGGTTTAAAATAAAATGCTTCAAGAGATGGCTGTAAACATTTCCTTCCAATATGAATACTTAACATAAGAAGATAATCGTCAGGGAAAGAAAAGTATTAAAGCCCAAATGATTGTTATACCACGGGCAGGCTGGACTGCTCTTGTGGGTATGCCGAACATGTTAATCATGTTCTGTGGGAATGCCCTGAGATGGAATCTGAACGAGCAGAACTGTTTGTGCGGTCCGTCCTCACGGACCCAATAGGCCATGGTGACTTGATTGCAACCAAAGCTACTTGACAGCATTTGAAAAGTTTGCTAATTTATTTGGGTATCGTTATAACTTTGATTCCTCACTAGAGTCAATAAACTAGTCTATAACGACAAGCTCTCAGTATACGAATTATACACAGGATACTTAGTATCAACTGGATTTAGGTGGCTGAGCTAGTCACACACCCATCCTATCCTAAAAACGAGGCGTAGCGATTAGATAACCACTAGTTCTGACCTAGCCTTATTCTTCCATCCTCACTCTGGGAAAAAAAGAGAGGTTGAGTAAAAAACAGTTCTCATATAGACACTTCTGTTGAGATATACTCCAGGAGTCCCAATGGCGTAGCAAGGGGAGTGCAGCATGGGCGGACCGCCCGGGCAGCACACTTTTGGGGGTGGAATTTTCAAAAATAAATACCATATTTTTGGATAAATTATATTTATACATAAAAAAATTAAGCTACCGTAGTAAAAACTCCTAGTTCATAGATAAAAAATATTAGAAGTGATTTAAAAATAAAATAAGAAAATATTGGGGGCGGCAAATTCAAGGACCGCCCCAGATAGCAGGAACCCTTCCTACACAATTCAGGAGTCCCTATGCTCTTCATTGGGAGCGGATATGGTTAAAAAAAAAATCAGTAAAGATATGTAATTCTTTTGAATTTCTTGTGCATAATATCAGTTGTGATTAAATGAATGCAGAATTTGGTACCCCTGTCAATTTGCCTGTCTCAATGGCTTGATTCAACTTTTTTTTGCCTCTGCAAATTCTCCAAGCTTCAAGAATTCTGTGTGCTACAATCTAAACCATCGATGTCCAACAAGCAGCCCGCGGACCGCATGCGGCCCAGTTGAAGATTTTCTACAGCCCTATTGGAGTTACAGCATTCAAAAAATATATTTTAATAGTAAAAACAAAATGTTGTAACAGGATGGCCGATGAAAACTTGACCAATCAACTGCGATGTGCATTGAATAAATTACCAGTCGATATAAAAAATATCAAATGGTATAAAAAAAGTGTCACATTAATTATTAATTAAGTAAATAAAATGTTTTGATAATTGTTTGGCTGCTTTTAAAATAAAAAAAGGTATCATGATGCATGGTAATTATTAATTAATAAATTGTTTTTATATATAATAATTAATAATTAATAAAATAATTAATAATACTTTTGTTTTGTTTTTTATGCGGCCCACCATAAACCGGCAATATTTTATTTGGCCCATCAGGCGATTTCTGTTGGACAACGCTGATCTAAACATTCAGTGTCGATAAAATAGTTCCAGAAGAAAAAAACAGCCTAATAATAATTAATTTTATTTTTTATAGTTTCAACAAAACAAATTTTAATAACATTCATTATTACTATTTCAAGTCTTTAGATTTCTGTTTTTTGTACAATTTCATGACCTTTTTACCGGGCACTATACTGGAAGACAGTCCAGGTCTCTTTTTCTTGTTTTGTTGGCGACCCTCCCATTCTTCTTCAGGATCCAAAGGAGCCAATTCTTCTGTTGTTTGCCCTTGATGGAATCCACTGATCTGAATTTGTTGCATTCCTTGGCCTGAACTTTCGCACAGCAATGTAGATTGCACCTAAGGAAAATTGAATAATTAGATGAAAAGATGGAAAACTATGAACTGAAAGTGTTTTGGCTTATTTTAATTTGAAACCTTTAATCAAATAAATTTACATAATAACCGTGTGGCTAAGTACATAAAGAAGCAATATAAAAAAAGAAGCCATATTCTTAACCACATAATATAGTTTTAGTGATTGAACTCCATTGTAATACAGTAAAAAAAATAGCAAAGTATTTAGTTCTACATTTTTTATTTATTTCAGTTGATAGTTATTTTGGCGTATGCCTTCTATATAGTTCTGATGACTGCATATGCAGAAATAGCTATCAACTGAAATTTAAAAAAAAATTGAACTAAATATATACTTTGCTATTATTTTTACCGAATAAATATAGTCTTTTACCATCTATACATTTTAGTTTCTTTTCGTACAAATTATTAAATTACTCTTTTTTTTATAAAGTGTTAGAAGACCAGTACCACTAATTTCAGAAGGTCGCCGCAGTGGCAAACAGTTTGGCCACCCATGACATCACATACAATATATTTTTTATGGGATGATATCGATTATTTCCAAAAATCTTTCTCATTCAGATAGTGTCAAATTATTTTGCCTATTTTAATGTAAATATTTACAATAGTGATAAAAAATCTTGCCTGATTCTCAAGATCAACTTCTTCTTTGCTCTTGTGCAGGTCAGAATCATGGGCAAAAGTGCAATTGTGTCCAAATCGGCATCTACCTTTGCGATAATTCCAGCATATTTTTTTTCCGTTGATCATTTCCACTTTATCTTTTGTCGGTACCTACATATTCAAGGCCAATGTACTTCACGATAGTAAGATACAATAAATTGAAGCATTAGAGATGTCGAATGCTTACCATATAAATTGAAGAAGTAAAAATTAAAGAGGTACAAGTAAAAACTTTGTCAATATTATTTAACCCTTTGGCTGCTATGATGTTTTTCAAAATTCTGGCAAAATATGCTGACATTTATATTTTTTTGAAGAAGAAGAAATGAGATTTCAAATATAGAATTATGACATCAACCATGAGTCAACAACAATCGTTGTTAACATTTGCAGCAGTTTTCATAAATGTTATATCATTGTTAATATTTGCAGGGTTAATAATTTTTAGATATCACGCAAGTGAACATTTTAAAAAAAAGAAGTTGCCAATTTGTCCGATATTTTTTTTACAGAGTCATTTGTAAACCACTACAGAAAAAGAAAAGATCTCAAATATTAAATTGAAAGTATGATCATTTTTTACCGATTGCGATAACATGAACCTTCCAATTGCACCTGGCTCTTATTGTTATTCTGCATGGCTGTATTTATTGCACAAAGATTTCTGGTATCTCTTAGATTTTCAATTTATAATATTGATCACTTTATATTTCTTTGATTAAGTGGTGGTGGATGTAATTTAGTAAAAAGCAGCAGATATAACCAAACCAAAAAAATGGTGAATAAGTTTTTTCCCACATCACTAATATATTAACAAAAATGAAGTCAAGTCAACCTGTACCATTTTAACATGCTTCTCCAAAATTGCTTTCTTTGCATTTTCAGCTTCCACGAATGGATTGGAGAATACCGACTTTTTCGAAGATGAACTGTCGAAGTCAGGTTTTGGCAGTTTGGCTATTTGGACATTATCTTGACTGAAAATTGACAAAATATTCTTTAGCATAAATGAATCCAATAATTTGTCGTCAGTGGCATGTTAAAAAAGGAATTATACTAACGTTTCGTCTGATGAGCTATCATTTAGATCAGATTTGTCGCTTTCAGACTCCCCTGAAGACGTCCCATAGTCCGCAACGAGAGAGTTCATATCATATAATGAATAGTTTATCTGATTATTTCATAATTGATGCTCGTATCAATTAACTAAAATAACATGGTAAATTCATAACAACATTCAAGACTTATTATTATAACATTGATAAGAGTGACAGAAGGCCATAATCAGTGCTGCCAACACTCGGCGTTATAAAAACTTGCCGCATCAAGGTAAATTAGAAGCTTTTACATCACTACAAAATTGATATATTATATTATTATTATGCAAGTGTGTGTATATTTTCATCCATTCCTGCTCGTAATTTGTAGCATAGGGTAAAATAATGTATACTATTTAACAATAACTGTTTGCAAGTACCTTCACTCAAACTCTTTCTTTAAAGATAAAGGATGAGTACTAGTTATTTGATTGCTTTTTCCATCTATTTACTTCTTGAGTTGGATATGTTGAAAATGAATTAAAATGTGGGGGAGTTAATAATATTTCACATAAATGACTCGAGACCAATACTCCCTGAAAGACGAGAAGTTAGCTGTGCAAAGAATTCAAAGACTGCGCGGGCCAATCCAACACATTCGCGGCATAATTTGTCATATTTGATACAAAAATAGTGTTTTTTTGTTTTGTTTTCGTTTCCATAATAAAATACATTATCATAAGATTATTTAAAGTAAGTTTTTACTTATAAATGTATTCAATAAAACATAAGAAATAATAGAACTCATTTGATTTTTTTTTTCATAAAATAAAATCAAGCGTATGTTAAGAAAGTAAACAGAATAAAACAATTTATCAGTCTTTAATAAATTTATTAACATATTTGTTTAAATACTCTACTTTTTTACTTAGTTGCTTGCAACTAATCCTTATTTTAAAAACTTCATTTTGATCAATTTATTGTTCTAATAAAAGAATCAGTGGCGGTTCTACGTACTGGGCTAAGTGGGCTTAGCCCGACCTGCATTTTCACCCAAAAGTGTGTAGAAAAAAAATACTTTAGATGGCTGAATAAAAATGAACAGCAGTTCGGCTGCTGAAAAAAATAACTACATTTCTAAACGTAACTAACCTTTCCCAAATGAATAAAATATCTTTGTTTTGATTTTCCTCTGTCAATATAAGACAATGCTATGTCTACCTACAATAATATTCTCGATAGTATTTTGTAATACAATTTTAAGCCGAGCCGGCATAAAAAAGCAATAACCCTTATAACCAGGCAACGTGACGTCAGTCTGGCGATACCAACGTGTTAATAATAATAATAAAGGCTCGGCTATTTTGTAATTAGTCCGAGCACTCTGTTTACACTGGGCCGCAATTAAGCACGATTATAAAAGTATGTATTTTATTCACATTGGCCATACGGAAACGTCATCTAAACATACACGACTGCACCTCATACGTCTCAGCCTGCTATCGTACGTCAGGGGCTACTTCAGATTAGCCCATACATACAAAATCACCTACACAAATAAATACCAATCTCGTTGTATTGTATATAGCTGATGACTGTTCTGTACGGCTTTTTGTACTGGTTAGTTCACTTTGAAAGAGACGAATTTGAGGTCCAGTCTTTACTATTCTATTATTTATTACTTACATTAGCTTTAGTGTCGTATTGTTTGTTAATGTGTATGTATAATGTATAAGGTGAAGTGGAAACATGCACAATTTCATAAATAGTATACAACGCTAAACTTTTCTCTAGCCTATCCGAGATTTTAGATCACGAACCGAAGTTTTGATCTGACGTTTAGTTCACAAATGATAGTGGCTTTGGTGACGCTACTTTTGTAATTTTCAAAACGATGGAAGCATCTGAATTTCGTGTGTTGATAAAGCATTGCTTTTTAATAGTCAAAATACCGTTCAAGCAAAGCAATGGCTTGAAAAGCGTTGTTCGGACACTGCTTTATCGAGACAAATAGTAAAAAAGTGTTTTGCTGATTTCTGAACGCTTATTTTATGATTTTTAAACTAAACAAACTCTGGTCGCTCAAATTCGGCAGTTGTTCCAGAAAACATAAAAAAACCACAAAATAGCGTAGGTCGATCGTAAATTGAAGTTGCATGAGATAGCTGACACCCTTAAAATATTAAAATACAGTGCATTCACCATTTCGAATTAAAATTTGCCCATGAGAAAGCTTTGTTCGAAGTGGGTACCGGGTTTGCTCACAGTCAATCAAAAACAAACGCATTAGACAAATTAGAGCGTAGTTCGGAGCAGTTTCAGCGCAATAAAGACATGTTTTCATGCGGTATGTGATAATGGATGAAACATGGATCCATCACTACATTCCAGAGTCAAATCGGCAGTCAGCTGAGTGGGCAGTAATCGGCAGAAGGCGCCCAAAGCGAACAAAAACGGAAATTGTAATAGTAAAACCAAAGATAAATCGTGTTAATAAATGTTAGAAAAGTTGGAATGAATGAATCATTCTCGAAGAACACAATGTGGATGAATGAAGTCGAAGTTCGTCTAAAAATTGTTATTTTATCATACGAACTTCGAGTGATGGTTATTTTTATTAATATAGCTTAAAAAAATTAACGATCTTTGTCTTGTCCGAAAAACAGGGCCTCCAAATTTTATTGCGCCTGTGGCTTCTCATGTGCTTAATCCACCACTGGGTCTCTTTAAGCCGCATATGTTAAGTTGTTATAAACAGTTTAGTAATTCAAAGCACAAAATAATTGGTATGAAAGGGAAACAAAATGGACAGATAATAAAAGTCACACTTAATTCATGTTTCAAAGCATCAAGCGGGCGACTTAGAATGGCGAAGCGGGCAACGTCATGGCCAGTACCGCCGCGAGGTTATTTGTCGCCCTAGGCAACGGTTATTGACGCGCCCCCTTTTTAACGAAGATTTTTTTTTTATGCATGTCCGCTCTCAATGTGAATCATATGGCCACCAAATAGAGGTATCTCAAAAGAAGTTTTTTACGAGAACTGTTTGTTAGTCAGTCGCTCAACCTACCTTTTTCGAATTATATAGAATACTATACATAATTATAACGAACAGATACAAGTATAAACTATTATTGGTTATTAGAATATAAAAAAATATTTTGATTACTCAATTTATGCGCCCCTTAATGATTTGCGCCCAAGGCGATTGCCTATTTCGCCTGTATGGTAGCGCCGGCCCTGGTCATGGCCTCCGATGGTGCGTAACAATGAAAAACAAAACAAGTTAACTATGTAAAGTAAATTTATCCCGAACGCTAGTGTAATCCCAAAACAGGTTCAGAAGGTTCTTCCTATCACTTTTCAGCTATCTCACTTACGGGATAGAAAAACGAAGACAATTTTTGCAAGAGCAGAAACACTTAAGTTTTTCACTCAGCTTGAAAAGTAAAGTATTCAAATAACTGCTTTGTCGCTCTATACGCCGACGACACAGCAATCACACCCATCCAAAAGAAGCGTGATGTAACGTTAGATCACATTGAGTTTAGCACGAGGGTTGCTTAATAGCATGTAGTTGCGCCACTTTTGACCCTAGAAATTTGAATACACAAAGGACTCGAAGTTGTTTAAATCGAATATGACTCCAGTTAAAACAGTCTGACTCCATCACTGAGACTCTGACTCTGTTATAGTTGCTAAGCATTTTGATTTCGTGTAATTATAATGTAATTTGTAAATCCTTTTCATTGTTAGTAGTTGCTTACACCTTTTATTTCAATTTAACTTGTAAATTAAAATTAAAATGCTTAACAACTATAACATAAAATTATTACAACATTCAATTAAACTTGTATAGATAGCACTGTTTATATATTTTTCTTATCAGTTGATAATGCTAGCGATGAGCGAAACCGATCCTAATCAAATACATTTATGTGGGAAAAGTACTAAAAATCTTTTATTATTTTTATTATAATGCCATTCCACCAAGTATTGACAGTGAACACCTTAAAAGTAACCCATTATATGTTTAACAGTCGAAAAAAAAGAGGTGAGTATCAACGTTTTCTTTACTGTGGCCTTATGTTACATCAGATATATGAATGTGGCCTTTGGAAATGAAAAGGTTCCCTACCCCTGGAATAGATTTTCCAATTGCCTGTTGTACTTTTTGAGATCTGAATTTAAATTACTTAATAGTAACCAATAAAATGAAAAAAAAGTGATAAACAAATAATAATTTATTTTTTGGTATAATCTTGAAAAAATATTAGCAATACACATCGCGCTTTATTTCAATACACTATTACAATATTACCGTTTAGAGAAATTGGGACTAACTTAATAATAATTCTATCGAGATATGTGCTGTTCATGTATTCCCAAACTGATATGCGGCGGTACTTATACTATGTATACACAATATTTAAAAAAATGTATTAAAGAAAGAAACTTTATATTTTATTATATTTTGTTGGTAGCCCTAGTGACTCCATTCGTGCGCGAAGCTACCCATGTCGGCGGGTACCGCTTTTGTAATTTAATTTTTCCCCGAAAAGTAACCATTTGACGAATAAACGAGATAAATCCTTCAATATTTATTGAATTCCGATTGGTTGTGATCTCAAATGGCATCCGACGAAGAAGTTGACGAGTCTTTGGCAGGTAATGTGTAAAATAAAAAATCACAGTAGCATGTCATAGGCCAAGCCGAATAGCGGTATCATGTGTTTACTTCCGATATTGGCAATTAAAAATTACAAATTATCACTTACCCTATTACAACCCTCGGAACGACCCTGCAATTGCGACCTAAAGATTCCCCGTCACTCATGATGACGTTATGTTTTGTTTTTATTTTTGATATAATTTAAATGATCTATAAATACCTTTAAATAGTGTTTTGACAGAATAGTACCATGCTCGTACCCTTCATTACTTCCTTAACAAAATGGACGCCGACAAACAAAGAGATTAGCAATGATAACCGCGAATTTCATTTGCCGGTAATTGCAAAGACAGGTCTAACCTCGAAATGCCGATGTTTCCGTGCATTCGTGTAAAATTATGATTTGTGTGCGAATTTTTCAAGTTTTTTAATTTTTTGTTAAAAATTTTAGGCGAGGATGAATTAGAAGACGGAGACGGCCAGCCAGATAATTCAGGAGACTCGGACGACGGTCCGCCGAAGGTACGAGTGCTGACAGTCTGTCACTATTTTTCATACAAATTTTCAATCTCCTAAATTGACTCCGTATTTTTTTTGTATGTCCTCACAGTATCATTTTCTTAATTTTTTTTAGGAGGATGATGATTATTCACCAGAAGACACACGTAAAAAAAAGAAAGGAAAGAAAAGGAAAGCTCGTAGCGATGATAAAAAGGGACGTAAGAAAAAAAAGAAACGCAAAAATGAAAGTGAAGAGGTATGGCAATTATTTCTTGGCCACTTGTACAAAATTATAATCATGCAATTGCTACAGTAATGTTAGTCTATCGTGAATTTTAAAGAGTGACAAGTATTAAGTAACACCAATTATTGAATTAATGTTAGACATAGCATGTGAATCATCTTTTGCAAAGCAACGCTGCCCCACTAGAAAATTACTCCAAAATTTCAAATAGATAGCTTCAACTTGAATGATAACAGCAGCTATATTATTTTGCCATAAGGCAGTATAAAATTTCATATATATTTATTTATTGGGCATAAAGAATGATTTCTACATTTTTTTTTAAATGTTTTCGAAAATTTTGTAAGAAATTGTGGATTATTTTAAAAGGCATGGTGAAAATAGAAAGTTTATACAGTAGAATTAGAATCCAACTGTTGACACTTCATAATACTTGAGTTAAAGAATTACTGGAATAAAAACCAAGCTAGAAAATTTAATCATGGAAATGTGCTGTGTTTATATGATTATATATATACATATATATATTCTAGAAGTCGATTTCAAATATTCCAATTGAGAGATTTTACCTTACTTGTATTGATTCAAATCGTAGCATTATACATATTCTTATATTCCATAACTCAATTTCATTTTAGATTGTGTCTTTTTGTACTTATGGAGCGTTATGTGATTTTTCCTACGGATCTTTAACTCGTATCAACCCTTGGACTTCCCCAGTCGCAGATTGAAAGAACAATTTTGACGTCTTCTCCCCTTCTTCCTAACTCATCCTTGGCTGTTGACTAGCCTCTTCCTATCCGGACTTCCTTATGGATTTCGTTATGTTACTAGCGAAATTTAAAAAAATGGTTTTAAATTTTTATATGTCTATCGGTATTTACATGGCAGAAGGGCCTATCTAGAATTTCAAGTTTTGTTTCACAAAAGTTTTTAAATATATTAATCTTCAATGTGGCAAAAGCTTTTAACAGTTAGTGCACTTTAAATAGTTTAATTCTAGAAATAGCAAAATGCATTGAATAGTGTCAAATTTTAAAACATTGTCGTATAGCCTATCTTTTGTATATTGTTTCAATATTCATCTCTCATTTCTACAAGAAACTTGAAATTGACAAAAGCTCTTTTGCCATAATGTTTTTTTTAATGTCAATTGGCAATTTTATATAATCCCAAATTTCTTCAGACTCGAGCTGTAGATTGCGTATAATAATGAATAGCAAGCTTTACACTGGGGCACCATAGTCCATGATTAGATGACATGTGTTTCTTATGCTTAATGTGCACAAGGAACACACGTCATCAAATCGTGGACGACTTCGCGCCAGTGTGAAGCTCACTTTAGTTTTCATTTAAATTATCAATTTTGCAGTAGTGGGATTTTTTTGTCTTTAAAAAAAAATGAGTCATTTGAAACAGTCTCAAAAACATTTATGTGGCAGAAGACCCCATTCAAATTAAAATATCTTAATTGCCCACTATGAATATTTTTTTTCTCAAACTTTAAACACTGACGAGTATGCTGTCGATAAAGAGAACTCAGACAGATACAAAGCAATCTAAACGCAAAACACAGTACTCGGCTCAGTGAGCCAACGAGAGAAATAAGCATGCGAGTGCATTGTAATTGTGCATTTTTATTTTCTGGGGTGAGAAGATATCTCCAATACCTGTAGCACATGCTCGCTCACATAATCGAGTGTATTTTATACATTTTATATAACAGTCATTCAACGTGTGCCGATTGGAGACACTGATTATACAGCATTTGTTAGCCTCCGTAATGTCCACTTTCTTTGCTAAATCCACTCTTGAACTCAGCTCTATCGTCATAACGATAGTTCAATTGACATATTGCTTGAATAGTTTGCCATTCCATGATGACTATTCTTGTTGGAGCGATGTTGAATTGAACGAAACGCACTTATGAATGAACTGACTTGCTTATAAACTTATATGCGTGTAGATGCTTACTCGGTCATTGCTGCTCGGCTGAGGAAGCTCGACAGCGTACTCGTTAGGTCTAAATGAGTCATTAACAAGCAACACGCTAACAAATTAAACAATACTAAAATATATGTATCATTCAAATATTTTGTTTGTACTAAATTGAAATCTTATATTAGCTCTTTTTAACTTTCTCGAAATTGACAGATGGGCGAGTCTGCCATCTGACTACTGTGGTTTGCTTTTATTTATGTAGAGATAGTAAACACATGTGTGAATATATCTTATTTTGATTTATTATATTTAGTTAAATTGAAGATTAAACGGTTTGTCCGTTCATCTTTTACCTATATAGCACTGGTGTATTTTGCATCCTTCCTCTTGCCTTCTCTTCCTCCTTCAATACAATTAATGTCAAAAATCATTTCTAAACTTGCAGGGCCCGGTATCAATGAAAATCATGTAAATGTTTTATTTGTTTTTCTTTGCTATAGTAGCGTAATTCAATTTTTATGAGATGATTGGATAAAGTATGCTCAAAATAGTTTTTTTTTTTTACCAATTTTACTATTGATTGTATATTGAACTTCGCCAAATTGTTGTTTTTTGGTTTTTATATACCAAGTAATCTGAAAAAGAAATACCCTCTGCATGAGATACTTACAGTTTCTTATCTATAACCATCAGAATCAAACTTTTACAATACATTTTTTCTCTGATAAAGATAGTGACCAAATCGTTGAACGCTTATAGTACTGTGGCAATTTGTTGGTATTGTAAATACCTCACTGTTGCATACCGTTTTTTGGGGTTTTGTTAAGATCATTGGCATTTCTTCAAATTTCAGAACAATATTTTCCATATTACAGTAAAAAAAAAAAGATTTGATGAAATAAAATCGTACAATACATATAATGGTATTGAGGGCTCACCCTCTTCTGCATTTACTTCCCTCCATTGAACTTCATATCCAATGTTTTTAAACGCTATTGCTGTTATCTTTCTCAAATATACAGTATTTCAGAAAGAAAAAAATATCAACTTTATCACTATCTGATGGTTATGATCAATCATAATAATGCCTCGTATTGTCCTCTTAACCAATAATACCTACAATGACTCAAGTATTATAATATTGATGTCAATAGGACATTTGTTTTATGTGGGTTCCCGATTTATCGATGGATATTATATTTTATTACTACAGTGGTCATGTTTTGAAATAAAAACACTCTTTTATTCAATTAGTTAAAAATAAATAAGAAAAAAATAAATGCTTTATTTCTTTTTGATCTTTCAATAAAGGCACTAGTCGCTGGATAGGTTAAGTATACAGACAGTTTCGTACAAATTTAACGAAAAAGGGCAAATTATGAGACTTTCATCTAAAAAATGAATTAAAAATTGTGTCTGTATCCGTCATTAAACCAGGAAATTTTATTTTTCACGCAGAAAAGAATTGGTTCTAGACTTCTAGAAATTCTAGTATATGTGCACGTTTACTCAATTAAAAATATTCACTATTTGTTAAAAAAAAATAGTGAACAGTGGATAATAAAAATTGGGTTAAAAAAATGATTATTTTATTTCTTCACTTCAAAGGTGTTACTTATCATGAAAGAGGCTCTTATATTATATTCTATGTATTTTGTTGAATTTAGTTAAATATTTGGTTTCGGGCAAGTGCAGAATTTGATCTTTTTTTAGTTGTCGGATGCAGTGGTAGGGCACTAAATTTTTAAGAGAAATTGAATATTTGTGCGTACAGTGCCATATTGAGGCTTGATGAATTTTGTACGAGTTAGATAAGGACAAATACACAATTGTTAATATTTTCAGTTTTCGAACATTTTCATCTTACTAATCGAATTACTAAAATTCAATATCGAGTGACCGCACAAAGCTATTTTTCTATTAATTATTCTATAACCAAGTAATTATTATATTGATATGAAATTAAATTTGATAACTTGTGTTACGAAATGTGATACCTGTTTCGCTTCATTGAGAAGCATCAGCCATAACATCGCAAGGCTTATGAAGAAATTATTCTAATTCTTAATAAAGTTATAAATTATAAAATAAAAGTCGGGATTTTGTTTATTACTACTGGACGCAGGGAGAGATAGAAACATTGATTGTTAATGAATTACATTAATTACTTACATTAGAAGTAAATTCAACAATGGTAATCCACCTATCTTATTTACTAATGTTTCCTTCCTATTAATGACTTGATTCATTTCCCAAATTCCAAGCTATTCATTCTTAACCCTTTATTATTTACTATATGGATTGTATGTACGTGAGAAAATATTTTTTCAACACCAATATTTTCGATGTCATGTTTCCTATACAAAATAACCTGTCCGGCCACTAAAAATATTCCATCCAGAAATTAAAATTGCGCCTGGAGTCAAAAAAAAAACAAACAACCACTTTTCTAAATATACACTTTATAAATACTTATAAATCAAAAGAATTTATTTTTAAACACTACTAAAGCATTAAATATTTTGTTTTTATAAAATGGAAAAGATTATTGAAAATACACTACAGAAAATAGTTAACTGTCCAGAGACTTGTGCTCTTACGCCAACATAATTTTTTTATAATTGTCAAATATTAGCTGTAAAAAAGTAGTAAATGAATGAGAGGTGAGGTACTTTTCCGAATTAAACGAGTCTTTCGTTTATTTTCAAATTTTGTTAATTTCTACAAATTTTGAATGTTTGTTTTATTTTTCCATAGTATTTGTCTAAATCTTTTTGTTGCATATTTTTTTTTAATTGGTTTTTTCCTCCCCTGATAATTTTATTCAGACATTTACATATTTAGTCTCACCTTATGAATTGACAACACTAATTTTATAATTGTCCAGTATTATTATAACTATTTGTGATGTATTGCGTTATTATAATTTTAGGAGAGTGAGTTCGGAGGTGAAGAAGGAATGGAGGGCGGTGATAGTGATTATGCTTTAAGCGCAGTCTCCAGTGGCAAGAAAGGTCGGACCACCAAAGGACAGACGCCTGGACGAAATAATTCTCGCTCCACACCTGCACCCCCCACGCCAGTTCCCTCAGATTCGGGATCAGGTACAGAATAATTATTTTTCTATAACTGATTTTTGAGACTTCAATACGATTGATTTTATAAAGGTCCAAGAGAAATATTTTATCCAAATATTTAAATAATCTAGTAGTGTACAATGAAATGGTTCTGTTTACAGCGTTTCTGATCAGGCTTTGAAGTAATTTGAACCCTTCTCATATCATATATTTTGTATATTTTTTCAAGGAATGCCCACAATAGATGAAGTTTGCTCTTCATTTGGTCTCAGTGATGTTGATATTCAGTATTCTGAAACCGATTTTGAAAACCTCACCACCTACAAACTATTCCAACAGCATGTGCGACCCATGCTTGTCAAGGAAAACCCTAAGGTATGGTATATTATATCTGGAAATATATCAATACGTCGCAATTTTATTGACGTTCTATAATATGCTTGTGTTCATTTTGTGAACAGGTGCCCATGTCAAAGTTGATGATGCTAGTGGCAGCCAAATGGCGTTTGTTCAGTGACACGAATCCTCACTTAGGCGGAGGCAACGTTCCCGGTGGAGGTTCTGAAGAGAACACTAACACTTCTGTATCATCAGAATACACACCCAAGACATCCCGAGGTCGAAATGCTAAAGAATCTGTCAAGGTAATCTACTCGATATTCTCATGTAAAAAAGTATCTAGTTTGCAAAAATCTTTTTAACCTAACATCAAATAAAATTCTGGAATAACAAGAGTTTTAAGTTCTCACCTACTTCGGTGACCAAAAGAGTCTAAAAATATATATATTCAAAATTCAGTCTTATAGTTAGTTATAAGTAGAGGAAGTTATCTTTGGTTCAATGTGTTCATTTTATTGGTTAAAAGACTTGTTTTGTAATGATGCGGTCTTTCTGTTCAGAATGATGACATAATAGATGATCTGGACGAAGATGATGATGATGAAGGTAGTGACAGTTTGAAACGGAGAGGGAGGAAACCGAAAGCGTCGGGAAGTTCTTCGATTAGCCGAAAGCCATCTCGGAAACCAAAGGTTCCCACACTCAAAATCAAGTTTGGCAAGAGGAAGCGAGCTAGTAGTGTAAGTTTAAATACCTGTCATTTATTTTTTTATCAAATCTCTCTTATCCACAGCATGTTAATATTTTCGTACTCAACCAAAATTGTTGTAAACTTTTCATTGGCAATTTTTCTAAATCTAGAAAAAAAAAGGAAAATCCCGACAAAATAACTCTGTTAAGTTCGCTCCAAACAATGTATATTCACAAACTAAACAAACAAGCAACTTACAGCATGTTTTGCTAACTGCCTCCTTTAATTTCTTTCTTCATAAATAGTTGTGATGGATGGCGCATTGTTTGTTTTAAAATAGCCTTTTCTTATTATGCATGCAAATATTTCCGAGGAGGGCATTGTATATTTGAGTCGTCCGGTATCAAAAGCAGAACTGTTTCATAGATGATGTATGGAACGCTTTTGATACCAGACGACTCATTTCATCAACACTATGTTTGATGAGATTTAATAAGAACAAATTCAATCGTTTTTTATTGTTTATAATTTTATTAATAATATGTCTTTTCCATGTTTTTTATGCTAAATAATGTCTTCATTAACAATTCTTTCACACAGGAGGAAGATCCGGAAGGCAGCGGTGGAAACAATTCAGATTCAGATGCCGAATTTGAACAAATGTTAGCAGAAGCGGAAGATCCTCCTGAACCTCCAAAGAACGTTGCCAGCAGCCGTGCGTCACAGAATGAGTCAGCCGCAGAAGCCGCCGCACCTTCCGCTTCTACTGAAAATCCGGACCCTGATGCGCCACGCCGCAAAGCCAAGACTAAAATCGGCAACAAGACCAGGAAAAAGATGAAGAAAAAGACTACTAGTAAATTCCCTGAAGGACCTGATGGGGAACAGGAGCATCAAGATTATTGTGAGGTAATCAATCATTGCTTTGTTTCCTCGTACTTGTTTTTTTTATACTTTTACTGTTGTCAGACTCTTACACTTCAAATCATAAATTGAAAGTGATTGTTTAATGTTCAGGTGTGTCAACAAGGAGGAGAAATCATTCTTTGCGACACGTGTCCCCGAGCTTATCATCTCGTCTGTTTAGAACCCGAATTAGAGGACACCCCAGAAGGTCGTTGGTCTTGTCCTCACTGTGAGGCTGAAGGTAACAACGAACAGGAAGATGATGACGAGCATCAAGAATTTTGCAGGCTAGTTTATTTTTTTATTCATAGCTTTCTCAAATTTAAAAAAAAAAAATACTGAATCAATTGGCACTCAAAATAGACATGATCTTTTAAAATTACATTAACATTGTTTGTAGTTTCAACAATGATTTTTATAAATCTCTTTATGTTATTATTTTTATTCAACAGAGTTTGCAAAGATGGCGGTGAGCTGCTCTGTTGTGATTCTTGTACTTCAGCTTATCACATATTTTGTCTCAATCCACCTCTGATTGAAATACCAGATGGAGACTGGAGATGCCCTCGCTGCGGTGTATGTACCTCATTGTTATAATCCCTATCACAAAATTAGTCATTGGAAGTGTCAATAAATTTCATATTAATCATTAAGACTCATACAAAAATATGTGTCAGTCTTAAATTGACATTTTTAATTTAGTGCAGAACACAGGAGGCTATTGTTGTCTAGAAGAGAATTACTCAAACCTAGTCAATAATTTACTTCTAGCTCTCCAAATTAAAATGGCCTAAGCTTTTTGCTTGAATAGTTATATATGCTCTCCTGTACACGTGCGTGTGGTTTTTCATTTTTCAGTGTCCACCTTTGAAAGGCAAAGTGGCAAAGATCCTGACGTGGCGATGGATAGAAATCAATGTTCCCGCAGTGCCAGGCACAACAAAGAAAGCTAGCATTCAAAGAAAAAGGGAATATTTTATAAAATGGCTGGATCAGTCATATTGGCATTGCGACTGGATATCAGAACTACAGGTCCATCATTTTTTTCTAAAATATTTTGTTTGCAAAAGTTGAATTAGACCATTGTTTATTCAGTAATATTGAAATACTACAAACATCAATCTGTTTTAATTATCTTATTTTTCTTACAGCTGGACGTGTTTCATCCATTGATGTTCCGTATTTATACCCGTAAGTACGATATGGAAGAACCCCCAAAATTGGAAGAGCCTTTGGATGAAAGCGATTCCAGATATAAAAGAATTAAAAATAACAGAGCAATGGAACATGATCGAGAAGAAAAAGCACTAGAGGAAAAGTTCTACAAGTAAGCAATTTTTTTTTTTACACATTTACAGCTAATTGATAACGATATTGTCCAAAATGTAATCTGAAACCAATCAAGATGAGTTCTGTGCTTAAGGGACACAATGCTTAGCTTTTTCATTAAGCAGTATTTGCATTAGGAGAGATATGCTCAAAAGCAGTGGTTCTTAACCTGGGTTTGAATAAAAGGGGGGTACGAGAATATATTTTCAGACTCAAGGGGGTGCAGATCACTAAAAAGGTTAAGTTCCACTGCCCCAAAGTGACATCTGCAACATATTTTGCACGCAAATGAGTCTTAAGAAAATTTCTTCTTTTACCATGTTTGCTCCCTGTGCAAAGCATATGGCCGCCTTGTTGTACCTCCATCTTTATTTCTCCCGCCAAGTACATCCTATGGATAGTAAGTACCCAACGGTTGTCCAGGACGCCAGAATCCCACTGGTCAGAAAAAGAGGCAGGCTCTCCGGAGGGATCCGCACCACATGACCTAGCCAGTTCCAACGTCTCCGAGACCACTAATGTGGCCCTGTTTTGTACTTTCCCTAATTTCTGAGTAACTCACAAAATCAAACCACCCCACCTCACCCCCATTATCTGACAAAAATTTAGGAATTAAGAAAATTTATTGCCAGAAATTAATTAGTTTACCTCCGCATTATTTGATTGCGTAAACAATTTATAACCTACAAATGAATGCTACCATATTTTATTGTCCAAAAGCAATGAGATATGTTTGGTAAAATTAAATACTAGTGGTTAATTGCGGGTGATAAATTTTCTGGACGGGATGGATGTAGCAGATACACTAGGTGCATTTTCAACATTGGGCGTGTTGATTGTGTATGTGCTTGGTATGTTTTGACACTTCTTCCATTTGTTTTGCAGATATGGTGTAAAACCCGAGTGGCTCATTGTTCACCGTGTCATAAATCATCGCACTTCACGTGACGGTTCAGTCCTGTATCTTGTGAAGTGGCGTGAATTGGGCTACGACCTAGCGACATGGGAGAGCGAATCCGACGATATTCCAGGCCTCAAACTTGCAATTGAATATTATATGGTAATTAATTATCAATCCCCTTATTTATATGAGTTGTTGAGATTGTGGTCATATATATTTATGATAAACTGATTTGCTATTAATAATCAAAATAAAAACATGGCTAACATACAGTTGAATTGCGCAACTTAATTTTTTCTTGATGTACATTTAACTCAATTGATTATCCAGGCTGATTCTATAATCGTAAACTACTAATACATTTCTGAAGCGGGCCATTAGTTTTTTCAAGTTAAATATTCTTATTCTTTATATCCAAGATTTAAGTTTGCATTTACAGAATCTTTATACAATTATCTAATATCAGTTTCGATTTTCTTAAAAGCATTATGTTAGGTCGATGTATTCAAATAATGTCTCAACAGAAGTTTGTGTCGTGTCGTTAATCCAATTGGCATTTTCTTCTATTCTTGCATCCTCATTATTTTTCTTTCCTGGGGTTGACTGAGACGATCAAATAATCAAGAATTTATTGCATAGTCAGTTTTAATATCCAGTTTTTGAATTCCTCAGGACTTACGAGCCGCTTGCTCAGCTGATGGCCCCTCCCGTAAAGGAAAGAAAGGAAAATCAGGACGCAAAGGACGCGGAAAAGATCAGGAGGAAGATGAACGAATCACTCGCCGTTACACTGCCCCTCCTGATCGCCCGACTACCGAACTCAAGAAGAAATATGAAGAGCAGCCACCGTACCTCAATGAAACCGGAATGCAGCTGCATCCATACCAATTGGAAGGCATCAACTGGCTTCGATACTCGTGGGGTCAAGGCACTGACACAATTTTGGCAGATGAGATGGGTCTGGGAAAAACCATTCAGACTGTTGCCTTTCTTTATTCCCTATATAAAGAGGGTCACTGTAAAGGTCCCTTTCTGGTGTCCGTTCCCCTCTCCACCATTATCAATTGGGAGCGTGAGTTTGAACTTTGGGCTCCCGAGTTCTATTGTATCACATATGTGGGAGACAAAGATTCCCGCGCTGTCATTCGAGAGAACGAACTGTCCTTTGAGGAAGGGGCGAACCGTGGGGGACGTCCATCGAAAATCAGGGCGGGCTCTATCAAGTTTAACGTGTTGCTCACTTCTTACGAGTTGATATCCATCGATGCCGCCTGCCTAGGATCCATCGAATGGGCAGTGCTTGTGGTTGATGAAGCCCACAGACTTAAAAGTAACCAGTCGAAATTCTTCCGACTATTAGCCGGATACAATATCAACTATAAGCTGTTACTGACAGGGACCCCGCTGCAAAACAATCTAGAGGAGCTTTTCCATCTTCTGAATTTCTTGAGCAAAGACAAGTTCAATGATCTCTCGGCTTTCCAGAATGAATTTGCCGACGTTTCCAAAGAGGAGCAGGTGAAGCGCTTGCACGAGATGCTCGGGCCTCACATGCTGCGGCGGCTGAAGGCCGATGTGCTTAAGAACATGCCTTCCAAATCTGAATTCATTGTCAGAGTCGAGCTCTCCCCCATGCAGAAAAAATTCTACAAATACATCCTTACACGTAACTTTGAGGCTTTGAATCCTAAGAGCGGTGGTCAGCAAGTTTCGCTGCTCAATGTGATGATGGATCTCAAAAAATGTTGCAATCATCCTTATCTGTTTCCTGCAGCGTCAGAAGAAGCTCCTCTGTCGGTGCATGGCAATTATGATACGCAAGCATTGGTCAAAGCGTCAGGAAAACTTGTCCTGCTGTCAAAGATGCTTAAGATTTTGAAAGAACAAGGCCACAGGGTGTTGATATTCTCTCAAATGACAAAGATGTTGGACATTTTAGAGGACTATTTGGAGGGAGAGGGTTACAAGTATGAGCGAATTGACGGCGGAATTACAGGATCTATCCGTCAAGAAGCTATTGACAGATTTAATGCTCCAGGTGCTCCTCAGTTCGTCTTTCTTCTGTCCACCAGAGCCGGAGGTCTCGGAATCAATTTGGCCACAGCCGACACCGTCATCATCTTTGATTCCGATTGGAATCCGCACAATGACATTCAAGCTTTTTCAAGAGCTCATCGTATAGGTCAGGCCAACAAGGTGATGATATATCGTTTTGTGACACGTAACAGCGTGGAGGAAAGAGTTACTCAGGTGGCTAAGCGAAAAATGATGCTCACCCATCTCGTGGTGCGGCCGGGTATGGGTGGTAAGGGTACGAATTTCACCAAACAGGAGTTGGATGATATCCTCCGTTTTGGAACTGAAGAGCTCTTCAAGGAAGACGAAGGAAAGGAGGAAGAAGCCATTCACTACGACGATAAGGCTGTCGGTGAACTCTTAGATCGATCGAATCTTGGTATTGAACAAAAGGAATCTTGGGCAAATGAATACCTGAGTTCGTTCAAGGTAGCTTCGTATGCCACAAAAGAAGGTGACGGCGAAGAGGAGGTGGACACGGAGATAATTAAACAAGAGGCTGAGAACACAGACCCTGCATATTGGATAAAACTTCTACGTCACCACTATGAGCAACAGCAGGAGGACATCTCTCGCACTCTTGGCAAGGGAAAGAGGGTTCGTAAGCAAGTCAACTACAATGATGGTGGGGTGGTACAGACTGAGTCACGTGAGGACTCCACTTGGCAGGAAAATGCTTCAGATTACAACTCAGACTTTTCGCAAGGAACTGACGATGACAAGGAGGATGATGACTTTGATGAGAAAAATGATAATGGTGACCTTAGCCGCAGAAGTAAGCGGCGACTTGAAAGGAAAGAAGAGCGCGATCGCCCTCTCCCTCCTCTACTCGCCCGGGTCGGTGGCAATATGGAAGTTCTTGGGTTCAATGCTCGCCAACGCAAATCTTTCCTAAACGCCATAATGCGCTATGGCATGCCACCTCAGGACGCTTTCAATTCGCAATGGCTTGTTCGCGATCTGCGTGGTAAGACGGAACGCAACTTTAAGGCGTACGTTTCACTGTTTATGAGGCATTTGTGTGAGCCTGGGGCTGATAACTCAGAAACATTTGCTGACGGAGTTCCCAGGGAAGGGCTGTCCCGACAGCATGTGCTCACGCGCATAGGGGTTATGTCTCTCATACGCAAAAAAGTACAAGAATTTGAGCATATCAATGGCTACTACAGTATGCCTGAGCTCATCCGAAAACCATGTGAGCCTATAAAGCCGGTCGCTGGAGCTATAACTATTGGTGGAGAGAGTGCCGCCCCTAGCCCTGCTGCCTCGTCTGCTACGCCAAACACTAGTGCGGCACCTTCACCATCTCCTGCTGCTGTAGCTTCCGCGACCGTCCCTGGTCCCACTGACCCGCCTTCTGTTTCCACTGACAAGGAAGATTCAAAACCCGAATCCAAAGATAAAGACAAAGATCCTTTGGATGAAACACCAAAAGAAAATGATAAGGATACCTCTAAGACCGTTGAGCCTGCTGCACCTGATCCTCAGAAGATAGATGATCCACCAAAGGCTAAAGATGAAGTCGATTCAGATAATAAAAATTCCCAAGTCGATAAAGAAGATGTTGAAATGCTAGAAGTTATCAAAACTGAAGAGAAAGAAGAAAGTAAAGATAAAAAAGATTCTACAGAAGAAAAAGAAGAGAAGAGAAGGATGTCAGTCGATGAAGAAACAGGAGAGAACATTGTCTTGCCTGAAAAAGTCGAGGAGACACAAGAAACTGCTTCTGAACTCACCGAAGAGACTGACAAACCCAAAGACAAAGATGAGGTGCCTAAAGTATCGGAAGATAAACCGGTCGCATCTAAGGAAGAAGCAGATCCCCTGGAAGCAACGGCCGACAAGAGTATTGTCGCTCCTGTCGATGGGGCAAAGGAAAAGACTGATAATGCTGAAGAAGATGTCGCCAAGGAGGAAAAAAAAGAAGCAAGCGATGACGACGACGTCGTCATTGTGAAGTATGACGAGACAGATGCCAAAAAGGCGGATGCTAAACGAGAAGCAGACGAAGCTCTAAAGCTGGAAATTAAGAAACGCAAGTTTATGTTTAATATTGCTGACGGTGGATTCACAGAGCTACACACGCTGTGGCTGAATGAGGAGAGGGCGGCTGCCCCCGGAAGAGAATATGAGATTTGGCACCGTCGCCATGACTATTGGCTCCTAGCAGGCATCGTCACCCACGGCTATGGTCGCTGGCAAGACATCCAAAATGACATTCGTTTTGCCATCATTAATGAACCATTCAAGATGGATGTTGGGAAAGGAAATTTCCTTGAGATCAAAAACAAATTCTTAGCTAGAAGATTTAAGGTATGTTGTTTATAACATTTTGACAAATATTGTGAAGTATATATTTTTTTAATGTTACTATTTGATGCTTTTTACGAGATGATTAAGTGATTATTTAAATTGCAGCTTTTGGAACAAGCACTCGTGATAGAAGAGCAGCTGAGGCGTGCGGCTTACCTCAACCTCACTCAGGATCCTAATCATCCAGCTATGTCTCTCAATGCTCGTTTCGCTGAAGTGGAATGTCTCGCTGAATCTCACCAGCATCTTAGCAAAGAATCTCTTGCTGGAAACAAACCTGCTAATGCAGTTTTACACAAAGTACGGATATAGCACTCTACATCTTTTGAAAGTTTTTCTAAAATATATCTTATTTCAATGGTTTCAATATTGACGTTACACTCCACATCACCAATATTGTTATTTTGTTTTTGTATACAATGTATATTTTTCCCCTTATAGGTGCTGAATCAATTGGAAGAGTTACTCTCGGATATGAAGTCAGACGTGTCTCGATTGCCAGCGACCCTGGCTCGTATTCCACCAGTAGCTCAGAGACTACAAATGTCCGAAAGATCCATTTTAAGCCGATTGGCTGCTACAGCTGGCAACCCTGTCACAGCAGGTTTGTCAATTTACTTATAAGTGTTGCTTGTAACTCGATTATTCAAACCAATTCTGTACAACATGTTATGTACATATAATCTACAGTCGACCTGGATGTAATGTAAATTATTTGTTTGTACAGCACAACAGATGTCCCAGTTCCCCGGGGGATTTCAAGCGTCGAGTCTGCCTGGCTTCTCGGCTTCAGCAGCTGCCGCCGCTAACTTCAGTAACTTCCGGCCGCAGTATTCTGTTCCTGGACAACCTACCGCTTCCAATAATCAGAGCGTAAGTTTTCTGTACTAATATAATGGTACATTTATATTTTTTGATATTGGTTTAAAATAATATTCCATCTGTTTGCATTTATTTAGGAATCATTAAAGATTACAATAAATATCGTCTAGATATTATTGATATTTAGCGAATAGTGGAAATAAGAATAATTTTTAAATGTCAGTGCACCCCACTTCGAACTCGTGGGTTAATGGTACTTATTACTGAATGTGTCACAATTGAAAGTAAATTACTTACATTGATTATTTTGTTTACAGTAAACTACAAGATGGTGTTTTAACGTCGGCCAGAACTTAGCATAAATAAGGATAAAAAGTTAGTTAAAATATACTCTTTTGGGTTCAAACAGTGATAGATTTAAGCTGTGACTATTAGTGTGAATTCGATGTATCACCACTATTTGGTTATAAGATAAATTCCTTTCCATTTTATGAGTTTTATAAAGTTAATTTATTGTGTTACAGAAACCTGTATTATTTGTCCCTGTTTGATGATGATTATGTAAGAGGAAACATGTCAACCAACACAAAACATGAAATACATTTGCATTATTTATTCATCACATTTATCTTTTATTTACCACCTGTATGTTTGTATTGTTTGCCAATTGTTGTTGATAAAGCTTTCCAGCAGATTCGAGATGTGATGTTAACCAATTTTATTTAGAAATAAAGAAAACAAGGATGACAAACTTACAAATTTTTGTTTCAATTATTATTCTACTAATCCCACTACTCATTCTGTTTCTACCTTATTATCATTGCCTTCACTCAATTTTGGTTAAAAAGGATACAGACTTCAGTTAGTCATCAGCCACGGAGACGAAAACAACTAACGAAGGAACTTGCGATTTTTTGAATTTCTGTTTATTTTTAATGGACTTTTTGAAATTGTTGATTATTTTTTTATCAAAACTTTAAATTATTTAACTACCATACTTAGTTATATTTTAACCACAAATGTTTGTCTGACCAAAGGGTTATGCTCGTCCTTACACAATATTACACGGGGCCTATGATAAGCATACCATATGGTCACGTGGGGTTTTTATAAAATGAGCATTTTTTTGCTAGAATTACAAATTATCGGTGACTTCAATATGGCTTAAAAAAAAATTGTCTCTGGAGGGTTGTGTGGCAAGAAAACCACCATGTCGACAGGATAAATAATGATTTCTATCAATACCATTATGATTTTGTTGCAAAATTTAATTTTTAATGGATTGTATTGTCAGCTGTATTATTCGAACAAATCTAATAAAATTGAATTGCTGAATGAAAAACAACATCAATTTTTTTTACTTGCGAAGGAAGAATAGTTAAATGATTTTATCGGTTCAGTGTCAAATAAAATATCATACATAGTCAACATTTATTTTTTAATCAGTCAAAATAAAAAAATTGATTCACAAATAATTTAAATAATAAATACATTGAAATATAATTGTCCTATAAAAATAAAATATGCACTAAATTGATTAATATTCAATATTACAGTAGTGTCTAGTTAAAAAAACAATTTGTTAGCATGGGATTACAACCAGGTGTAGCTGTTCTGTTCATGCGAATATGCCAGACTGTCTATCGTTTCAACAAATTTAGAGTTTGAGGAGCAAAAGCTCTGTAGCAATGCTGGGTTGAGACCGCAATCTGATAAATTTTCTCTTCCGAAGACACTCGGCACTTTACTAGAAGGGTTTTCTTTCGACTCTTCTGCTGAAAAATAAGAATCCTTTTAACCATTTTGTTCAAGATTCATTTCAGTAGGTTAGAGTTTCAATTCATCATATTATGGGCAAGAAACATAAAAATTCTTTTAAGAATTTCATCTATCAAAAATCTTGGCAAAAGCAAACTAACATACAATAATCACAATTAGATTATTTGTTACCAATGTTCCCTTTAAGCTGCGCAGGTGCGCTGTCCCGCAATAGTTTAAGAACTCTGGACTTTCATCTTGGGTTAGCACTCCAATACAAACTATTTATACTGTAATTTTGATATTAATTTTTCTTTTCAATAAATGTTCTATACCTATAAAATTTTAAAAAGTAAATTAGGCATGTTAACCATTTTATTATATACCTAGCTAATGAATAAATAATATTAATTTTAACTATGCAAAGTATTAAAAAAAAACACAATTTTTTATGAGAATATGACATAGGTGTTTATATGATGGCATTTGTTTGCTAGGCTTCTGCGCAGAGAACCTCGTCTTAGAGGGAACATAGCTTATTACAAATATTCTCCATACCCACCAACTAGTCCTGAGTAATTTTTTTAATTTTACAAGCAGGCATAGAGTAGTTCAACTATGTGAGCTTAAAAAAGTTTGAAATATACTCTATGGTGAGTGTTTACTGACAATACCATGCTCTGGTTTAATACAGATTACAGTTTCCTACTATCTACAGCTAAAATGCTAAAGATTATCCTTCGTTTCCAGCATTGAAAATGTTAAAGATAGTTTGAGAAAAGACATTGCGATGGGTATTGTCCGGCAATATTGAACGTTGAATTGAAAGAAAAAATGATATTGATTTTTTTTGCCTTTCTCTGAGATCAAATACGATTTTAATGGTTTCTAAATAAATGAATACATAAATTACCATTAGCCATTAATTTGGCAGCCTTGGAGAACGAGACTGTCGGTTGCAAGTTGGCGAAAGTAGCACTGAACGGATTGGGAGTGGATTGCAGAAGTGAGCACAGAGAATGAATGGCGGTCGGTAGAATCGGTCCCCTTAATTCTACAGAAAAATATTTGCCGCCTTCTGAATGGACAATGCTTTCGCGTACCTGTAAAAAACAAAACGCAATGTTAAGTAGATAGATGACTGCCATGAGCATGTTAACACGCTTTATAATTCCATGCCCTCCAGACTGGCCACGCAAAATGAGCGTGTTTACGCAATCAACTTTACATTCATTATACTGGACCAATATCGATTATATTCAAAAAAATATTTTGCCACACAGTGACGTCACGTCTCTTAGAATGTTAGTGAAATACTCAGAAGTGATGAATTATAAATATTACCATTATTAAAATGATTTCAAAAAAGAGCTTTGTCAGGCAACCAAACCACACTGCTATCTAGGGTTGAGAATTGAATCAGTACTTGTAGATTATATATTATTTTGGGATACGTTGGAAACCCCCTTCGGTTAAGTCATGACTTTGAAATTTTGCTGTGATTTTATTCACTTTTAAACAAAACTTAAGTACGCAACTATGTTTTGTTTATAATTAAGTTTGCAAATTTTGTTCATAGCGGCACAAACAACACACTGTATTTATTTGGTAAGCCTTTATGATAAACATACTTTCAATATATGTATTTACAAAAAAGATATTTTTATTAGGTTTTATTATTCGAAGAAATTCGCGGCCTACAGGATACCGCCACACTAATACCTTGTATATTTTTTTTATATAATGTTTATTGAGATTCATTGTCCATCAATATGTATATAATAATTTACAGTTTTGATTGTGCTGTTCGTGAGGAATATTTTTTTAGGGAATCATTTACCTTGAGAGGTTGTAGTGTACCACCTTGAAACGCAGTAGGAGCTAGAAGAGTTGGCGGTATTCCCCCAAAAGGCCCTGTCGCAGGAATTGAAGATTTACAATTTAAAAGAAAATTGAAAAGTGCTTGTGCATCTACTCCTTGAACACATATTAACGACTCAAAACCACTGTCTATTGTACTCTCTGCTGCATGATTTATTTTCACCTAAAAATAATTCAGAATATCAAAATAGTTAAAGAAATATAAATAATTGTCAACTAATGGAGTTCATACAGTTTTAAATTGAATAACAACATGTCATGAAATTTGGTTTTTGTTTTACTACCGATTCTTTTAGTAGGCTTGGTTCAACACATACATCAAACGCTGCTTAGGAAGTATTCTATTTATTCCGTTAGATAAAACAAAGCTTATGTAAAAAAAAACAATTTTCACACAGAACTCTACTGCAAAATCTTGATTTTCGACTTATGTGGTTGGTGGCCCTTGCCAAAAATATAAATTTTATTATATGGTGTAATCGATACCTGCGAATAATTGATCTTTCGGATTTCATCAGCTGCGACACCTAAACTTTCCATCCATCGATCCGCTTCAAATTCTTCATCATCTGAAGCTTCGTCCTTGTCATCATTAACATTATCGCAATTTGTCGTCGGGGAGTTTGGATCGTCCGCACTCAATGTCGGAGATCGAATGTTGTCCATTGTGTTGTAGCAGCTGTCATGCGATGAGTTGAGTCCTCGATCTCCGCTTCCTTTGTCTTCATTGCTAAGCCGACCGGTAAATTCATCCGATTTCCTTTTACGAAGAGGCATGGTGTATTCAATTTCTAAAATTAACATGTTTTAAAAAGTTTAGTTTGATGAATTACACAAAACAGAAGCACAAAAGTTATACTACGGCTAGGGCTTTTTTGATAGCCATCATTTTTCATGTACATATATACTATGACTAAAACAGTTGTTTTTTGCCATTCATATCAATATATTATCACATAATTTGACTAGGCAAGCCAAGGTATTTGATAAGCAAAATAATCGACCAGTCAAAACACTAAAGAATTCTGTAACAACAACAATGGTGGTTCTACGTACTGGGCTAGGTGGGTTCAGCCCAACCTGAAATTTTCACCCAAAATGTTGATAACTAACCAATCAAAAACTCGTATAATTTCTTTGCTCCGATTCTCTCGTTATAAGAAAAATTCTCGAATTCTATTTTGCATGTATATTAGAAATAAAAAGTAAGGTTGGGATTGTTTTAAATTAGTCCCCAGTAAAACAAATGTTTTTACACAATACTTTCTTGTTTGAATTTAACATTTAAACCAAGATGGGTTCAAATAAAATATTCTATATATGAAAGCATCAAAATAGAAAAATTTACAGGCAAAGTGATGTTAGTCCAAGCAACATGTAATTACACTGAGTTCTTAAACTAGGCAACCATTCGTAGAATAAACTCTATCTCCAGGCTTTAGTCCAGGGGCTATAGTTTGATGACCTTCTGTAACTAGTTCTGCCACCGATTATTATATATAATTATTGCCTGTACCGATGTGATCCCGACTGAGGCAGCAGTAAAGTTGAACATTTAAAAACTGAATCCCGTTTTCTCAAAGAAGAAACTTAACATTAAAAATACGAAGAGGTTTTCAATGTTCACAACGGCATATTTTCTGTTCATGTGTCAAATCAAGTATTTTAGTGGAAAATTAGTCTTTTACAAAGATCTGATCCGGTCACGAATGTAAAGAGTAAAAATCTTTGATTTGTTTATAGCGGATTAAAAAGTGGCTGTGAAATTCTGTAAAACACATAATGGGAACCGACTTGTCCATAAATAATATACTCAACAAAGTATTCTTTGATTTGACAGAAATGTACAAATATTAGAATAAATTACTACCTTCTTGTTTGAGAGTTTGCCTTAATCCTCGAGTGGTTGGTGTCAAAAGTGCACAAGTTTCTACCAATCCTCCGATCCCAGCTGCACGAAATAAGCAGGTAAATGTATTAGCACACACATAAAAATATGGGCACTGCCTTGCCCGGACCAACTGAAATACAAAATAATATAAAGCGTTAAATATGCATTATTTATGAATGTAAGTGGCACTGTCTTTAGGGAGTTGTGATTGATAGTTCCTACCTGAAATAAGGACCTAAAACTCTCAGTCCATTCTCTTTGGAGAGATTCTTTGATTTCTTCATTTGTTGAAACAAAGCTTTTCATTGCGACCTTTCCAGACGATCGAGGAAATAAACTAAGCCACGGTAGATTGGGATGCTGCCAGTATAAACAATGCTGATGAAAACGTGAGTGATGAGATGTGTCTAATGTGCTCAAATCGGATGTATCCAGACATCGGACAAAGCTAGAAATTAAACACGTATTGGTAATTCTTTTGTAGATATACGGTTGACAACAGTAATCTTAGGCTTTTTGCATTGGTGCCATACCGCAGAAAAATGTAACCAAAGTTGTTAATTATCCATATGAGATAAAATAAGTATGGAGTCAAAAACAGAAAAATATTGCATGCTCACATAGTAAAGAAAGCATAATATTACCCAGTTATTCCGGAAGCTTCTTCACTGGCTTTTAATTTTTGATTCCATGCAAACGGTTTAGGTGACATAAACCTTACTTTGGTTTTGAGCGCCCAATCTACAGGAATATACCCTTTGCAAGTTTCATTTTCTGGGGGCTGAATTCAATTAATAAACATTTAGAATATTATTGAGATGTTATAATAATCGCACTAGAATTTTAAAAAACAATAAAAATACTTACATTTTTCAATAATTCTTGTTCTTTTGAGAATTTATTAAGAAGATTTGTAAATGATGCAAGTCGATCGTCAGTTTTATTTTCTTCAGGGCCGTTTGCATTTTTACCAGATGACAACCCCAATAATTGAAATAATGTACTGTCTGAAGATTCATCTAAAGGGGAATTAAGGTCTCCAGATTCCTTAAACTTTTTGGTTTGTTGATCAATAGAATTTCTGAAAATAATGAAAATGTTAAACGTATTCAACAGATAGTAGTTGTAGGCATTCTATACGAGCTGACTCACTAAAATGATTTCTTTCCCAATAAAAACTTCCCAATCGATATGGACAATCCCTATTATACTATTCCACTAACTGTTTACTATTTATAATGAATAAGCCGCCAGTGGCGTGCTTACACATCGAACTATTATTTTCTCACAATAAATTGATTCATCTTAGATTCATTCTCATTGAATTGTCATTATTTCTTCACATATGGATAAAAAAACGTATATATATATATATATGTGATTTTTGGCAGAAACATTATTTTTATTATTTTTTTCAAAGGAACAAATCAATTATGTCAAAAGGTTCATACTTGTACACAAATATTGAGCGTAACATTACATTTTAACGCAATTCCCTTCCTGAAATTAACATCAGTACAGCAGGTCTACAGATAAAAGCGAAAAAAGATCTGGACCCAAATTGCAAGTAATAAATAGCCTCTTGAAAATATATGGAAAATCCTAGTTTAGTAAAAATTAACTCACTACTCAAAGGGTTAATCATGTGTGATTTTAGCAAAGTGAGTTGCAAAAACAACTCTGTTCATAAAGGTAAGATGCAAAACCAACTCCATTTGACAGTGAGTTGCAAAACCGATTCTAGATGTTATATTAATGAATATATTTTATTTATTTTGTTTAACGTTATCTGCATAGAAATTAAAAAGTTGTATCGCATTTTTTAACACATATGAATGTCAAATGTACACAATGGCAAAAAAATAATAAATTGAATGCTTAGGATGCATGCACAACAGTTTTTCGTAATTTACTCAAAATTTGAAAAACCTTCCTGAGTGCTTTTTGAAACTTGATGATTCACATTATGTCTAGTCAATTCCCCTAATGACAATAAAATATTACTTTTAATTTTCAAGCAATGGGTATCAGATGGGCTCAACCTATAATAAACATCAATGCTTTTAGAATCTCGTTGAATGTTTGATTGAAACATTTCTGATAAGAATTTAAGCTACCAGGATAGAAGCATGGAAGTACATGTATTTTTTTAATGTTGATAATATCAATATGTATTATGGAATGCATATAAAATATTGTGATAGCTGACATTTTCTCAATTTAAATATGGAAATAAATGAAAATCAATAACTATTACTTTGAGAATGGATTTTTTCTTTTATCTCCACCTAATAGTCTGCTGAAATTTAAAGAAGGTTCCTTGATTCCAAAAGGTTTTCCTAAATCTGGACAACTTTGAGTGGATGGTTGCCGCATTCGTTCCTGGAAAAAGTCATAAGTAATGTGAAATTCGTAATGTAAATACAATAATCTATAAAAAAAAATATTTAAACTATGACAGTTACGTTGATATTTTCTTTTTTATCATGTGTTTTCGAGTGTAAAAATGTCACGTATTAAAACCATTGCAGATGGACCAAGAAAGAGAAAATGGGGATGATGATTACCATCTGCCACATGATGATAGTACACACTAAATGTAATACGACACCATGAAACGGTATACAATTGAGCAAAACAAGGGATGTTTTATTGTATATATACATACGATAACAGATCATAGGAAAACTACATAGGGGCGGGAAAATACCCAACTAGAAAACTTTTAGCTCATGAGTTTGGTACTATATTTAAGAGGCATAGAAATGATAAAGTAGATATAAATATTAAAATTTACCTGTAACGCCTTCTTTTTCCGTTTTAATCTGTGAAGTTGCATAACTTCATCAGGCTTTTTCCACATGGGAGAATTATTTGTATTATCTTTGTTGGGTGACATCGTTATGAGCAGATAAACTTTGTTGGGGTATGTATTTTTTAATTTATTTAAGAGTTTATAAATATCACAGTGGCATAATAATCATGCGAGCTTGCATTTTTAAATGTAGTCAGTAAAGATTTCCGCATGCATTATTCAATCGCAATAAACAAACAATAGGATTATTTTCATCAGGACAGCTGCATGAGACGACCTCACGCAATGGTAAGTATTGCCCGAATGGGTGAAATTTATTGAGCATATTTATAAAAAAAAAACAAATCAATATTACAACAGAACGACAGATAAATAATAATAAATAAATAAAACAAAGTATAAATCAAATTAAAATGTATGTTTTAAAAAAGTTTACGGGTCAAGTTTATACTTATCTTCTAAATAACTCAGAAAATTGTAAAAGCATTTTCATTTTAGCAGCAACCCTAAGATAACAGGTTTTGACAGTTTGACACTGACGTTTAAGATATGAATAAAGTTGATTTTCCCAGCTGTCAAACATATTCGGTGACAAAAAATATAAAGTCATGAAGAACTTTCCGATTATGTCTGTCGATCTGATACGGCAGAATCTAGTACAACATGATCTTCAGTTAAAAGCTTTGATTCAAGTAAGAAATCTGTTATTTTCATGGTTATAAAGCGCTATATTTATTGAATATAAATTAAGCCACATCTCAGCATATAATATACTCTTCAATGAGGCTTGATATGCAAATAAAACTCATTAGCAACTTATAATGTAGGTTTTAAAAAACCGTTAAATATTTTTAAAGTAAATGATCTTTATTGGTAAAATTATATTTGTTGTAATTTATTTAACATTGAATACCAACTTTATCTGTGTTCAAAACGGTTCCGAAATCTGTAATATTTTCAGACCTCAGTCTGTCATTCCTGATAACAATAGTCAGTCAGTCTTCTCCTAACCTCATACTTCTATACTCACTCTATATGAAGAGGAATGTTGAGTGAAGGATATAGAAATCCTCAATAAAGTTGCATCCCTTTGATGAGTATTGCCGTACCAGCACGGTAAAATATTTTCTCATCTATTATTCTCATAATTTTTATTTCATTATTGTTATTTCTTCAGATATGGATACTAAACACACCTATCAGTGATTTTTTGGAGTCACATTGGTTTTATTATTTGTTGCAAATAAACAAGAGTTTTTTAAAAAGGTTAATATTTGTAAACAAATCGTTACCCATATTTAATATAGAGCATCACATGTACACTGGAGTTATTCTGAAAAAAATTCTGGTGCCCCACTTTTCATTATGCTTTAGGCACTTGGTTTGAGTGCTTAAGGCCTAATATGGGAGCTGACATAGTTAAAAGAAATGTATACCTACATGAGATTTTGACTTTGTATTACATTTTTTAATAATTTCTTATATAAAATCTTATCAATAAAGCATTATTTATTAAACTATGCAGCAAAAACCATCTTATAAGAAAAAAAGGTTGAAATTCGAATATTCTTACTATTACAATATGTTATTTTTTTGTCATATAGTCTGATACAAAACTATTTATAAAAAGATTCACCAAGGTTTATAAAAAAATGATTGATTGTTGGTACGAAAAACATCTGTTCTCGTTTCTGACATAAAATTGGTGCTGTAGCTTATTTATCACAGTTTTTTTTACCGTTTATGTGTAGTTTAATATTTGAAGGAGTTAATGAATGTTTATGTGTTACAAAGTGATTATTATCCGGATTCGCCGGGGATAGATTCAAAATTATTCACACACTATGCTCACTTTCTACCAAATCATAAATTTTCAAAAACAATAAAATAACAAATATTTCACTGGATTTATGTCAAAATATAACTTTTGTATTTCTTATGGATGGTACGATTTGACCCGGATTGTATTAATATTATTTGACTATGATTTTAAATTATCTTTTTCAGGACATTATCAGTTGTAGACAATCTTTAGATACATTAAATGAATTGAATAGTCAGGGAAGAGCGAAACTAGCTGAACTACGAAATGATATAGACTCATTGGATCAATACACAAAAGATACTCTGGATTCTAGATTGATTTCGGAGTTAGAATCACATCGTCAACAATTCGCAAGGTATTTAAATTTGAAGGCTATTAAGTCTTTTCATCAATTGAATTTATTTACAAATAATATTTTCAAACAACAAACAAAGTCTATCACATTTATATTATTGAACCACCATGAAATATCATTTGTAACAAAGTGTTAAAAAAAATATCTACATGTTCGCCATAAATACAATCTGTAAAAATGCAATTACAGCGAAATACCGAAATAACGTCCTTGATAAATTCGTTTCCCCAGATTTTTTCAGTCCTTTTTTATTGAGTTTTATTTTTAACACAGTTATGTTTTATTTGAGTGTAAAATTATATGGCAAAACATCGTTTGTGTCATCACTTCAATTGTTTTTCCATGCTTCTTTTTACTGTCATACAAGATATTACAAATAACGAGAAAAATGTACAATGTTAATGATGGTGCCTACTTACATATTATTGCCATTATTTTTATTTATTAAACTTATACTAAATTATAAATAGTTTATTAATGAACTTTTTCGACTAAACTTAGACATGTTACGAGTCGTGAAAAGATAAAAAGTAATACTCTTTGCTCAAATAATAATTTTATCCTGTTGCAGCTCTCTTCAAGCATTTAAAAATGCTAATGTTTCAAGTATATTTGCAATTGAAAAAGCTCAAAAAGATGAACTTTTAGGGAATGGCTCAGAAGGTAGTGAAGTAAGACAGCGTAAGAAAACAGATAAATCTGGCCTTTTTAAAATGTCCTCTGGTAAGTGCTTCATCTATAACTTTTGTAAATAAAATATTTATGCCAATCGGAATCATTTTACTTATAATATGTGCTATATAAACCCAGTTTGCGATTAGCTGATTTGCAATTAACAAATTTGAACACCGACATACCAATCGATTTATTTTACACAATACTACAACCAAATAAAATATAATAAATCAGATCACTCAAACATAATTGGTGTAGATAAACAATTAATGATGTTGTTAAAAAATGTTACATTTTATCCTCAGATGTCACAGACCAACTGTTATCAATCAGCAGACAGTTAGCAGATACAACCCAGCGAAGTGCGGAGACGTTAGATAGTTTAGTCACCTCAAGTTCTAGTGTTCAGGTACATAGTTTGTATGACACATTTTTAAGAACTTTCTTTATAGGCGATATTTACAGTTGATACTGCCTTGAGTGGAAATGTTACTAGCTTTTCGTCTTTGTCCTACTCTGCTGTACATGGATGTAATTGGTCCTTCCCATCCCCTTTATGGTTCTGACAAAAGTGTTGAAAGCTATTTTATAACTACTAGTCATTTTCTAATCTCATTCTTATCTTTAATAGTTTTATTTTATTTTCTAGGGTACCCAAGATGAGCTGCAGACAACTGCTGGAACGATTTCTCAGTCTGGGAAGCTCCTCAAAAAATATGGTCGTCGGGAATTCACCGATAAAATTGTTATATTTTTTGCATTCCTGTTTTTTATTGCATGTGTATTATATATATTACAAAAAAGACTCTTTTAAAATTACATTTCTTTTTGTGATGCTATTATTTTTTCTATGGGTTATTTGTAAATGTTTTTTTATAATGAAATGGAAAAGAGATTTATATTATGCAATATATGGTGTGACAATAACAAATTTGTTTTATTTATTGGCTGTCGGTTGCAGAATAATGACATTTTCAAGTTCTGGCAAGTTCATTATCAAACAGACATGATTTGTAATTTTACATTAGAAATTTGGTAATGGTGTTGGCTGTTTTTTCTTTTTAAGTTGATTTCGAAAGGTTGTGGAAAATTCAGGATTTAGATAAAAGATCAGGCGCATTCATGGCCGAATTTATATGTAGCGAGGCTCTAGGCTATTTCGCATGTGAGGCCCCCAAACCCAAATGTAAGGAGTAGAGGAAAAAAGAATGGAAGTATTAATTGAAACAATACAAATGACGCATTAAATAATGTTAAAATAACGTAATATTTCATATATATTAAATATTTATTTCTAAAAATTGTTTGGAAAATAAAATATACTCAGCTGGAGGCCCCCAGGGTTTTGAGACCCTAGGCTTTAGTCTTTTTAGCACATAGGTAAATCCGGCTATGTGCGCATTGATAATCGCAAATATATATTATGAATATATTTCAATTTAAATGACCTAAAACAAATTTAATGATCTCAAATAATGTAGCAATCTCACATTATTAGGAATCATTATTCTACCATTATAATTTGATCAATTTACTATTTTCAATAAAAATATTTCGATCATGACATAAAATTTTACATAATGGCTTTCTTAGGTCAATAAATTTGCAAGCTTACTTGTATGTTGTAAAATATTTGTACCATTTCTCCAGGATTATCAAGGTGTTAAAGGTTTGTGCAATGTTAATTATCAAATTAAAATACAATTTTAAAAAAGTGAAGGTGCTTAACCTGATTTGCAGTCTACAAAAGATGTTGGTCTATATAAGTAAGTGTTTGTTATCACGTAATGACATAATGACATAAACAGGTCTTGAAATGCATTTTTACCTATAATTTCAAAAATACAACGTTTTATTTTTGAATATTGTTATAATTGTTACAATGAGCTTAAAGAAAAGCATGACTAATTCCTTAGCATCATATTTGAACAAGTATGAAGGGAAAATAAAATAAAACAAAAATGTTTCACACACAAGGTTGGAGATATCTCGTCACTGTTAATGGCGATCATTTTATTATAGTTGTTTAAATAAGAATAATATATGAACTGTTTCGAAATCACAATTTTTAGTATTAGAATTATATAAGTATTATAATATTACATATTTGAGTTTGGTCGAATACATCTTACTAAAATAAGCGTACTTTACAATGATATGCCTGAATCAACTTATAGAAGATTCATTTATCAAGGTTACAAGTACACGCAATGTGAGTGGAGGGGAGAATCTGTAAAAAAGAATCGCCACATTTTTAGGATCTGCCTACATATTGCAAAACATTCAAAGCTCAAACATTTTAACTTTTACCTGCATACCTACTCCCTTTTCCCCATTTATTTTAGGATTGTTGGTACAGATTATTTAATTTTCTGTTATGGCCCGCTGCAAAAAAAGGTTGCTTCATCGTGCTGTAAAGGATTTATTTTTGTTTAGTCAATAATGTTAATGATTAGCAAAACCAGTCTTTATCTTGAAAAATAGTGGAAATAAGGACATTTTTTTCCACTTAGATTTAAGCTGTAAAATATTAAACAGTTACTTTACAGACTTGGGTATGTAAATTATATACACTGTATAATTCAGTGGAAATTTATATCGAGCAGTGGGGTTTATGATTTCTTGTATATAATGGAACGGATCTTTGTTCAAGTTTACTTCTGTACATTTGAAGCCCTGAATAAGTATGTACAGGTCGATTCCAAAAGCCTGATTGGGAAAGTTACTGACAGTTTATGCTTCAGTGACCGTTTGTACTGATTTTACCAGTACAGTACTGGTTTATTGGACATTGGTTCTGGTTAGTTGCGAGTTGTAACTAGTACACTTATATTATATTAGTCTATAATACTAGTACAGTTTAGGACTACAAAATTAAATCAAGTGCAGTGTTTCCAGATCCAAAAATCCTATCTATACAATTACATATTAATGTTCAAATGTTTCTTTGTTTCGCAACATCAGTATTATAAATAAATCAAAAAGACTATATTTTATTTTAAAGACAAAAAAAATAAAATAAGTATAGGTACTTACTCTGAAATATTATAGGACAGCAGTCTGAGCTATTTTAAAAGTGTCCTACATTTTGATTTGAATTATATGGCCACCTTGGTTTATGATTAACACATTTTGACGTTTCAGGATGATGAAACTACCATTGGTATTAAAATGATCAACAATAAAATTGATATCTTTACATTCTTTTTATAAAGGTTGTACTTCTTCCTTTCCCTTTAGTATATTGAGTGAAGACCTTGGAGTAAAAGTATATACTATCAAAGCTTTATTTTCAACTGGCTTTGATTAATAATATTTGCAGCAAGATCACGGTAAATATTAAAAATTCATATTATTTAGGTAGTTTTTAATACGGAAATCAAACACTAAATAATTGTATAAAAAAATACAATGCAATAGTATAATGTTACTGACGATAGATTTATTAATGAAGGCCAACAGAACAAGTCATTAAGCAAAAAAACTTTAAAAAACTCATGAAAGCGTATATTCAAATATGTACTTCCAAAATACATTGTGTGGTTATCGTTTGTATATTTGGTCTTTCCTTCGGTAACTCAGGGAAGTTTACTCCGATATACTCGGGGCACAGGTATCAAATGGAAAGCCTATCAAATTGATTACATGTTTAACGGTAAGATAACTTATGAATATAATAAATAATACTATGATATTTATAATGAAAATCTTTTTTTTGCCTCTACAGATCGGATAACAACACCTTTGAGTATATTTTCAGCCGTTTGAACAGCTCTTAGAATGCCATAATTTTCTAAAACGGTTCTTAAGTAGTCGCGTAATCATTGATGCTGATATTGAATGTATGCTAGGAAGTAGGAAGCAACAACTTCAATGTTCCAAGAATCTGACTCAAGTATATATTAAGTTCGTGAATTTTATCACTCTATTTTGCTATGTTCATAATCGAACAGGCTTTCCAATATTAAATGACTATCATGAAGGGTTTTTCGAGGAAAGTTTTCAAAAATGTGTTTTGTGTCAATAATGTCATTGCTACTGAACTGACATCACTGGGGTAGAGATTACGTAAAAACAACTTGTATGTAAAATAAGATTTATAGAATTATTAGAAAATATACACAGCAAACTATTTTATATCATAATAAAGTTAAAAAAAAAGCGCAATAATAGTAAAACAGACACATGTTTACGTTCAATAATAATATTCGATATCCAATTTTAAGAAATGTCATTGAAAAGATATGATATCTCAACCACTTCCTAACTTGATAAGATTGTGTTGTGAACCGACCACTATGTGTTCAGATATAAATAAACCAGCACTTTCAATGCAATTATGGATATTGCAGTTAAAGTTTATTTGAAAGGCGAGAGCTATCTATATACATTTAATGAAATATTTGGCATATAAATAAATTATTATACAATATAAACTGCATTTTTATAATTTCACTAGATACTAGTTAATAAAGATAACAATAACTGTTGACGTAAATAAATAGTATACCTTTTTTACTTTAAGCAAGAAATTATTTAAAATAATCATAATATTTAAAATATAAATCAATATGTATCATAAATATTTTGATATTATTACTAAACTTAAAAACATAGGTCTCAACATCGAAATAGAGCAGTGGGTCTTAACCTTTTAAGTGATCTGCACCCCTTGAATCTAAACATGTATTCTCGCACCCTTTTAAACAATAAATTCCGATTTTTTCTTCGGAAATTACATTTGTTGCAAAATATTTTTTTTATTGAAATACATTTACATATAAGTACAAACAAATATTCATTTTTTAATATATAGGTTTTTTTTAGTGTATTTAACATATATTTTTTAATATGTCAAAATATAAATTTTGACCGCACCTCCGGAAATAGTTTCTTGCACCCTAGGTTAAGAACCACTGAAATAAAGTATGTAATATTGTGAAATATGCGTGATGAATAACAACATTTAATAATGATGCTTTCATCCTGAGATGTTAGTGTAAACATCATTTGAAAAAGAATTTTACGTTTTCAATCATGTAGATTGTAGATTATTTAAAAAATATGTAAAGCATATATTTTAAAAATGGTTGTTGCTTATACTCTCAAAATTTTAATAAACAAACACTCATACGGTTTATTGAAACATTTGAGATAAAAATATATGGAAAAAAAATCATCAAGCCCCGAAAGAAAGATTAGATTGGCGGAATATGGAAATATTTGAAAGAAAGAAATAATAACAAAAAACAAGTTGTTCTATTGTTAAATAGAGAGACAATTATTAAGTTGAATACATAAAATCGTAGAAACAATAGTGTTTGATGTTGCAACATAAAATGTACAGTGTTATGCGTATATCTTGATAATAACTCATCTTTTGAAAACTGTACATTGGCGTGATCTTGAACTCAATTCGAAGTGGTTCACTTTCATGATGCCATTATATTATTAAACCCGTAAATATGTTGTTGTCTCGTGATGTGAGTAAATCGGTACGTGGAATAAAACATATTGATCCCTGTTAATTATAAGCGAAACTACTTCATGAAATTCACCATTTGAGATTCTTTATAGAACTATTTTCAATTAAAAAAAACATGAAAAACATAAATGAAGAATTTAAAGATGACGCTTTTATATTTTATTGATTGTTTATACGATATAAAAATAATTTCTTAAATTACTGTCTGCTGTAAATTGTGAATATTATCAAATTAAGCAAATGGGATATTGTTTACAATGAAATAATCAATGTCTTGCGGTTTCGAATATAATATATATTTTCTTTCTACTTAATTGCCCAAGAATTTAATACCATTCAAATTTTGTTTTTTTTAATACACACGATAAAAATGTCAATGAAACGTAAAGTAAAAGTAAAATGAAATTGAACGACATAAAAATGGCATTAAAACTTGTTTTTCTCGGTTTAATATTTCATATTGTTATAAACTTTCACTTTATCCCTGATGATGTATAAGTAATTAAAATTATTGGGGTATTATTATATAAAAAGTTACTATGTTACCATACCACAAAGAAAACAAATATTTTAATAACAAAGCGAAAACATTTTTTTATGTCGTAATCAGTACTTGGAAATATTAGAAAAATAAAATAAAACACTTAGTAGTTGATTGCAAAGGTCATCTTTTAATCAATACATATTGTATTTCATTTCTTTTAGATTGTTATGCAAAAAAAAATGTATATTTTTGCGATAAAATATATCAGGCTATGCATTTAATTTTAACTCAATATTCAAGTAATCAATTGCCGTGCATAAAACAAGAAAATTGCAAGTTGCAACACCAGCAAAACGGTCTACTCTAGCCAGATGGTATACTATAAATGTTTGATCTAAGAAGTACTAAAAATAGAAATAGCTGTTTATGGAAAATGCAATTTATTTTGTTCACCGCAGTGGCATAAAACTTCCGTGCAAAATGTATTCGACTGTCTTTATTAACATCTACGTGAAAATTGACGCCGTGCAGTTATTTTACGTCGACCTAACGAATCGATTTACAGAGAAAATATATTTAATCAATAATTTTATAAGATATGTAGAAAACTGCTTTACGGCCTGCTTATTTCAGAGTATTACCGAAAATTCACACCTGGGCAAAAATATAAATACAAAAAAAAAATGGTTCATCTTTAAATGTGATTTTTTTTGATGTTATTATTACTTTGATTAGTGCTTTCAGTAATTATGGAATACATCTTCAATGCCATCACATTATTGTAGTTGTCTATATTGTATTCACTTTCAATGACTAATTTTTAGTAACGTTATGGACAGCATAATTATTTGTGTTATTAATTATAATACAATATTTTTTTACCTGTGAGGTTATTTCCTGTTATTTTGAATTGCTACCATCTATACATTTTTTTCTCATTTAGCTAGTCAATTAATATAACATCTAAAAAACCGGTATGGTTTTTGGTTAATCAGTTAGAAATGCTCGCAATACTTAATTGTTTTATGATCTTTGTATTTTTTAAAACCCATGTCTTTGGCCTACTTATCTGCTTTTCACTTAGTTGCTGAACCTCTCTTTTTTTCAAAGATAGTAAGCAAAGCAAGAATAATCTTAGGACAGGACTAGTGGTAAACTAATCATTCGTGCTACGCCTCGTTATTTTAGGATTGGAAGGGTGTGAGGGAACATCACAAACATCCATGCCTTTCAACGAAAATCGATAAATCGATTGAAAAAATGCTGTTCGTACTAGGATTCGAACCCGTACGGTCCGGCATGGTAACCAACGACATTGACCACTGTGCCATAGACCGGACGATATTTGTATACGTTGTATAAATATTAAATTTAATTTGTTAGCTTTCTTACTCCACTCGTTGTTTTACTGATTGTGACACGTATAAGTATTCCAAAAAATGTCTGATGATGCTTATTAAATAGGCGAAACACGTGACACAATTAGTGGAGTAACAATGTTATAAAATTTAATTTTAACTTAAAAATAAGCTTCCACAAAGTTACCGCCGAATTTGTCCAAAATATTAAGTTGTATTGAATTTTATCCAATACTAGCGAGTACCCGGCATGCGCTGCAATGCCACTCAAAGAAAGAAAGTGTTCTAGTTTTAACTATGTTTATTGATGTGATTTTGGATACACAATATAGTATAGCATATAATTGCACAGGCGTGATAAAAAAAACTCACTGCTTCCCAAGAACACCGAGAATTGCTTTGATATAAAGCGAGCCCCTTTGTTAACGTATTGGAAGCCCACCGCTGGCTCTACTAATTCAGAAACCTTTGCGGGTGTTTTCACAACGACTCACCAAAGTTTTATCGCAATCGGACGAACGGTATAGGAACGCATACGGGACAAACAAACAAACAAATAAACATTCATTTTTATATACATATGTAGATGGCAATATGTTGGCTGTATACAAACAATTTCATTTTCTATTTATTAAACACCTTTAAGTATAATATAATCGATTCCTATGTAAATGGAACACTTTACTTTATGGCATTTATTGATTTAATGGGTCGATAGGCCATCTAAATACGCCTTCAGTTGTTTTTAGAAGTCGTTGCACAAGTTGTGCAACGAATAATTTACAACAGAAAGGTAGTGTCAACTCTACTAACACCCCGATCGAATTGTTGAAGTCAACTTGTTTGACTCAACTAAAGAAATGAGTTTGCAGAGCAAGTAAATATCGAAACGGAATAAAAGTTTTTTGATTCAATATCGGTGAAATCAGTAATATTTTTTTTAAGCATTAAAAATGGTCTTCAAATATAGCCAATCTCTAAAGAAATTTTTCTTTGAGGACAGCTTGTGTAAAAACTTGGTTTCTTAACCTCTCTTTTAAGGAGAGAGAAAGGAAAAAAAAGAATAAGGCTTAGATAGGACTAAGGCATTCGTTGCCGGACCCTTTTTGTGATTAACAATCTTTCAATCCTTGATCATTTACTGTAATTTCATATTTTTTTATATATATAAAACTGAGATTGAAACTTACGAACAAGATGACAGATTTTTTATTCTTAATTCTTAGTTTCTCGAAATAAATTCGAATAGAAAAATAAATTACCCGTCACTCGGGCGGTCGTCACCAATATTTGAATTCGTCTTAATCTGCAACGGGTAACGATTTTTTTTTGTCTATTATATTCAACCAAGTTTGTCGATAAGTATTTGAGCCATAGTGAATTTTCTTATTCAAATATGATATCTGTACTATTAGACACGAATACAGGTTACATGTGTAACGCCTTGTAAGTTTCTAAAGGTTTCATCGTTAACCACAACAGAGTCCTTGTCTTCAATTAATTTGTCGTTTGATTAATAAATACTTTTTAATGCTAATCAACTACTACTGAAGTTTAATACCGCAGTTTGATTGTATTTAGATATACAATTAAGACTATTCAATTTATGTATATAAAAAAATTGATGTTTGTCGAATTTGTTTACAATTATATAATAAGTAGATCACACAACTTTTTAGGTGAACTTCACACATAAAATAAACTAATAACTTATGGTTAAAAAAGAATCGTCTATCACCCAACACTTTTTTACACTGTTTTTTTATACATGCTTTTGGAATCACACGAGTCAGTAAAAATAACGAATACTTTATTTTCATTCGAACTATTTGTCCTAGCACGATTTCCAGAAACAATATAATAAGCAAAAAGATTTCCTAATAACAAAAAATTCAACTACTCAAGACACATTATTCGATTATTCTTGTGTTATAAATATAGCTGATTGCCGATTATTTTTTAATAAAATATGGTATTAATAAAAGTCAATTTCAATCGAATTTGAATAGAAGTCAATGAAAGTTCGGTATTCAATTACTACTTTTGCCCATCGCTGCACAAGTATCATTGTTGTCGGTATCTTTAATGGTATCCAATCCCGGAATTTCGAATAATTGATTGAGAACAAAGTGAACATTTTTGGAAAAGTGACAGCGAGTTAAAAAAGTAAAAAAGTGGCTGCTACATTTTTTGCAAATTCTGGCCATTTGAATAAGGTCAGATTTTTTTTTTTTGAAATCTCCGGAAAAGCTTTGACACACATTTTAGGAAATCCGTAAATTTCCAAGATTTTTAATTTTTTTAATTTTTTCACCTTTAGTAGATTATTTTTAAAGCTCTCAATCCCGAATTCTTAATTTCGACTGATTTTATGGTGAATGATAAATCCCGGGTTTACACAAAAGGTCCGGGATTAGACGACCTAGTATATATATATGGTCTAGTCCAGGAGTTACCAACCTTTTTGGACCTTAAAGCGCAATCTGAAATATTGGCAGGGCGGCGAGCACCACATTTTTTAAAAATCTCAAAACCCAGGAATTTACCGATTTCCCCAAAATATCCCCGAAACTCTATTTTTTTTTTATTTAAGCTCACCGAAAAATTTGAAAATTTCAAAACAGTTGGCGGACGCATCGGAATCGGTCGGCTGGCGCCATGGCTCCCGCGGGCAGGGGGTTGGTAACCCCTGGTCTAGTCACTAGTGATAGCCAGGCTTTAAGAGTATTTAACGTTTGAGGTACTGGACATGAGTGTTAGTTAACGACATCTATTTTCTCCTCGAATTGATTTTGAATGACTTAAAAAAAGCGTCAAGCAAATCTCATGTGAATATAAAAATGAAAAATAAATCTGACGCTATAGAAATTATCAGCAAGTCAAATATTTTTTACTATCGCATAATATTCTATTAGAGAGTTCATCATTGTAATTTACAAATTGAAATATAATTTACGGTAAAGCGGAAACGTTTTTCTTACTAAAAAAAGAATGCCGAATTTAAACATAATAGCAAATTACATCTCTTTTGAGAAATACGTGACGAAACATTCATGGAATTGTGGGGAATTTTTATGAATCGACAAATATAATTATTATAAGTTTAATCTCGCCAATAATGAAGGTCACCACAAACGAAGATGATTAGCACAACGCATAAAAACTTCATTGACCTGTCAAGGTTGGGTCAGTTTATATCAACAAATTAATAACGTCTGGCAACCATGGTCAGCTGGATATCGAGTTAATATAAAGTTCCCGCAGCGCCACGGGACTGGCAGTGATACTCCGAGTTCAGCCCCAAATACAACTAGACTTGTTCGCATATTTTATTAGTCGACGTTAAACGCTTTGCTAAATACTTATTTATATGTGTAATATATACGCGACGCATTCTGTGACAGACTTGAATCAGCGAAAGACATTCTCGATAGGAATAATAACTCGCTACTCTTGCGCCAGACAGATAGTCGATTCGTAAAGCGTATTGCGTTATAAACGGAATAACAAATCTTTAAAATACCACCGCGTAAACATAAACAACAAAATACTCAACAGAAGACGAAGAAAATAAACACTATGGGATCTCTGCGGTTATCATGTATGTTTGTCGCAGTGGCGTTATGTTTCTTTTTGGTATCTGTGGATGCTGCGCCGAAGTCTTTGTGGGATACCCTGTTTCCTGGATACAATAATCAGTATCAGTACCAAAGAGGGCCTAGAAATGAACACCGTGGAAGTTCTTCGAGGGGTGGACCGAGAGCTTCAGGAGGTAGATCATATAAGGAGATTTGCAGAACCTTTAATCCGGACCCTTACGCGTTCCATGGAAGGGCGCCATATCCTGCGGCGCCCTTGTGCCCCTATAACTGAATAAAACAGATTTAACAAACATTATTTAAACATGTGAAATTGTGTTGTCTTTGAACGTACTACAGAATAATGTTGGTGTTTTCCAAAGATACTATATCAGGTGAATGACACTTCTTTAGAACTAGAGTAAACATTATTTTTAATTGATATACATGTTATTATATTTGATAAAAAACGGATTTAATACGCCAAGCGTATATTTTCACTTGTCCATCATTATTACCGTAAATTAAACACTGAATATGGATTAAAACGTGTCTTACATATATTTACAAGATAAGATTTTATAGTTAATTAATTGTGTAGTGTTGTAATTTACGATGCTTACTAAACTAGTATATCTTCAGCTTAATTCTAACATCGCGTAAATCGTTTTTTTAGAATTTCATGTTTTGGTGATTTCGGTTAAAAAAAACACATCAACTTTATTACTATTTCATTCGTTTAATATCCAAATTTGCAAGTGGAAAGTGGTCAAAAAGAAAACAACACAATAAAATGCATGTCTTTTGATATGTATTCATTCCAATATAACGTAAGTGCTCTATATTAAGTATACATAAAAATGTATGATTATTTAAAAAAAATCATAATTAAGAATAGTAAAATATTCTACTACAAAAAACAAAATGAATAAAAATTTGTTTCTGTAAGTTAAAATATTCAGTTTTAACTGTCTCCTAAGCACGTAAGAGTAAACTGACTTACGATATGTTAGAATTAAGCCGACGATATTATAATAAATATGTAACTATTTTATTACTGTGCCATATTTTCCATATTTTATACATTTTTAAAATGAATTCCAATAAAAATCTTTACTTAATAAATTAACATACACTTTCATGTTTTTATTTGAATATTTAAACATTTAAATGAACACCATTGACAAGGTTTAACTTCTAGTTATGCCAACATTAATTTTGCATATTGCTCGCTATTCATGATACAAAAAGTTTATCTGTGAACTTTTTTTTTCTTATTTCTTGATAGTCAGTCAATCATGGTTATATTTTGAGTGCCAAGAACAACGTTGAAATACGTATTATTTTGAATGATATTTAAAGTGATAATCATTTAATGCTAAGATGTTGTTAAATAATATTTTGACTTGTGATAGCAATTATAATTCTTTTACGGATGTTATTGCAAGCTCTACGCTATTAATTGTGAGATAAAAGCGTTCATATTTTTATTGCAACATTTACATAAGAGAATGTGGAAAATTGATATCGTTAAATTATTATTGAACTATTATTGAACCTAGAAACCTAAATAAACGACCATTAAATACGAGTAATGTGTGTACAGAACAATAATTAAATATCTGACTTTATAATTGTTGTTAAAAAATGGCCAAACTCCATATCCAATTTGTCTTGTTTGTGATATTCATTTTTATACATGTTAATACTTTATTGCAATCATAAAACTTTTTATATTATTATATTATATGACTGATATTAAGATAATTAATAAAAAATGAAATTATTAAAGTGACATGTAGTTTTTTTTAAGAGTTGACCCATAACACAGAAAATATAAAATCTACGTGAATGTTTTTCTTTTTATTCACGAAGGTAATGTGTATAATACAATTGTTGAATGCATTGCGTATTGGTATTAGCTGTAATGTCATGCTAATAACTAATTATAGTTTGTTAAATAAATCACTAAAACACACATACAAAATAAATAATGATTACATATAATAAAGGAGTGAATTTATCATATGATTTTTCCAAAAAAGCGGATATTAAAAACAATAAATTGATTTTCATATGAATAATTTCCTTTTTACATTAAATTTGTATATTATACATTTTAAAATATTCTGCTTTTAAGATTGGTATTCATTTGCTTTTGCAGCTTTTTCTCGGATAGAGTTATTGAGACAATGCTTTATGAACTTGAAGTAAGAATAAAGCAAAAAAGTGAAGTTCTTTTCAATAGTAAATTTTATGTAATTTACCTGTGAAAAAACAAGATTACTTCTCGTAGAAGTTTAGAACGTATGTTACGTTTAATGAGTATTGTCTTACTATATAAAGGATATTCAAATTATAATGAGAGCTTTATACAAATACATAAAAAATAAATGGAAGCTCGCAGACTCACTTCCGTTCTATCTCTGAAGAATAACAGAAACAGCTCTTCTTAGTGGAAATAAGATTACGGAAAAAAAATCCATTGATAAGTCAAATTTGATATGTGTGTGTTTTCAAAATTTATAATGCATATATTTTTGTAAAGTCTTTTCTTCACCATATCTTGAGTGTTTTATAAAATGTCTGTATTGGTAAATTTATATTTTTTTATTTATCATAAATAATATTTACGATAAACAGAATACGCAAGTAATATTTTTACTCGATTGATAAAACCAAATAGTTCTCATGATTTACATGGCGGTGGAAGCGACGAGTAAAAATGGCCGAGAAAGTTAGGAAGTTTTCATCTGACAGTGAAATAGATGAGGTACTTAGAGCTATATAAATTAATTGACATAAACGTATTCAATAAATTAAATGAAAATTATAGACATGGAATCTTGTTGTAGGGGTCTGTAATCTGTACTGTATAGGAGAGTTCCTCGTTATATGGTAAGATGTGTTACCGGCATGTTGTAATGTTGTGGAATGAAGTTTTTTTAAAACTTTATTCACGTGTTTCTTATATAATTTTATCCCATTGGAAGTGATGGCAACATTCATAAGACAGCGCCGAAAGTGGTTCGGAGAAAATAATTACCAATCTTGACCTTGAGACTTGAGAGTTGAGACCGGCGACTGCATGTTCATATATGTACATTATAATTTATTATCGGGTCAAGAATATTAAAAGTAAGAGTGAATCGAAAAAACCAGATCAAAAATAAAGTCGTTAAATAATTACTATAATTAAATTGAAGGAAACTATTTCTAGAATAAAAAAAAGTGAGCCATGAAATCGTCATTCGAACGAAGAACGAAATTGAGACTTAGCAGCGTCCTGTCTGTGAAATGTGGGAAAGAACATTAAAAACCATTTCCTCTGTTTTATTAGTTATTAATTACCAAAAAAATAATATTTATCGATCACCTGCATACTTAAAAATTGTTAGTTTATGCAAAATGTGAGTAAATTTATATAGTTTTTTTTTACCATGTCCGCCCCCAATGTGGAGCATATGAACTCCTAATGAAGTTTATCCCAACAGAAGTATTTATACGACAACTGCTTGTTACTCAGTTGCTCAACCTCTCTTTTTTAAAAGAGAGTAGGAGTAGAAGAATAAGGCTAGAACATGACTAGTGGTTAGCTAATCGCTCTCAATATGCCCCGTTCATTGGATAGGATGGAACTAATAAATATAAGTGGCAAATGATGTCAATTATAAACTTTAAAAATTATAAATCAGTTGATAATGCTCGCGATGAGCGAAACCGGTCCTGTCAAATAAATTTTATGTGAAAAAAGTACTAAAAATGTTTTATTATTTTTATTATTATGTGTTATGAAATTTTCTTGGTCAATCATCTTTTCCTTCATCAACATATTGTTTATTAAGTCATTCGATTTCTTTGCTAAAAAAGTGCAAAAAAAAAAAATCTTTATGACGGCAAGATGATAAGTGGGCAACATTACTTTACTATAACGCGCAAGACAGGTCAGGGATACACAGTAAGTAAATCATAGGAAATTGTCTCACTAAGGAATGCTTTTTAAGGAGAAATGTTTCAGCTTAAAATATATATTAATATTAATAAAGCGACACTCCACTGGTGGCGAAGTGTTGAAATCTCAAAAAACGATTATGTGGTGACAGAAGGTGAATCACGAAATAGATTTGAATCTTTGTTTCGCACATGGCGAGATTGGAAGAAATTTCTCAACTGAATAATTTATTTTTTAGAAATTTATTAGATACACCACCATGAAAAGTATTCAAAAGTGGAAAATAATAATTATTAAAAATAATCGGGGTACCATTTTGATGGGTAAGACTGTTCATCAACCATTTATTTGTACTTATTATAAACCCTTTGTTGGACACTATGATATATTCCATTGTAAGTAGGCAGTGCTTTTTTCCCACGTGACGCGATGGAGCGGCGATCCGGCACCCCCTTTCTTAGCATTTTTAAGGTTTCAAATCAATATTCGCAAAATTTTATTTTTATTTTGCTTTGAAAACTTTTAATTTTTTCCTTGGAAACCTTTGGCAGTTTTTCTCCATCTTAGGTTCCTTTTGAATTTTATGTACCAAGTATCGTAACACTCATAAATTAATTTCGTAATACAAAACCATGTGCATAGACTTTCTCTATAACAAAGGGTCTAATACTGGATTTAGACACATTTCTATCCATTAAAATACGTAAAATTCTTTTTAACTATTTTTTTCAACCTTTAATCATGTAAAAATATATAATCATTTGTATTTTCTAGATCAGGGTTTTTCAACGGTGGGCCCTGTGATTTATTTTTGTTTTGGGAGCCACATCATATTTAGGAGTACCACGGGCAATTTTTATGAAATATCAGTGATTTTGGATTCGAAATTATTGGAAGAGCTAAAAATAAAAGCTCCCACGCTGGTAAATTTGGGAAATCCGTAAATTCTTGGGTTTTTGAAATTCGAATTTTTATGGGAAGACCAAACAATGGTATGGGGGACACAGAAAAATAGAGACATTCAAAAGGAGCCATGGGCCCAAAAAGGCTGAGAAACACTGATCTAGATATGTTAATGATATAAAAATACGATTAAGCAGGGCTGTGGAGTTGGAGTCGTGAAAAAAAAAAGCGGCTCGATTTAAAAAAAAAAAAAATTTAATGTTCTGTATTCAAACAAAAAAGTCCAAATGCTTGGCTGACTAAAGATGATCTGATGGAATACATATATATATATATATACATATATATAAGATAAAATTAAATTATTGAGAAATTTACTCGGAGTCGGAGTCGGTTTTTAATTTTAAACCTAGAGTCGGAGTCGTCTTTTTTACACGACTCTACAGAACTGCGTTAAAAGCATGATTATTAGAGCGTATCGCTATATTTTATACGAATAAATGAATCATTTTCTATATAAAAATCTTCTTTGTCATGTAAAAAATAAGCAGCACGTTTATTTTCATACATTAGAGTCGGCGGAAAAGAAGACAAAAAACTGTGAACTTGAAATAGGAAATTAAAGCTGCACCTTTATTGAATCACTGCTTTAAACAATCATACATTATTTGCAAGTAAACATGCAAGATTTTTCTAGAAGGTTGAGTATATTACGCCGCACATTTTCCAAAGAAACGGAAAATAAGCTTGCGAATTCGTCACATTAAATGTTTGACAGTAAACAACCCAAACGACCACAACGCAAAACATAAATCTGCCGCTCAATTGTTTTTCAGAATATCAATAGTTTTCCTGTATGGTCATGAGAAAAGTCTACGTATTTGTTATTCTATAGGCTTAGTAAAAGATTTCCATAGAGCAGCTGCTGTATGTATATTGTGTATCCAAATAAGGCGATGATGGAATGATCTTCCTCAGTATATATTATAATATGTATGTTTTTTGTTTAGCTTGTTTGGAAACACTATAAATATGTATGGTATTTTGATTTCAGATGCGCAGAAAGATGCAGTCGAAAATTGCTAATTAAAAATAGCAAATAAATGGCTTTGTAAAGATCAAAAACTAATTTTATGTGATTGTGTATTTTTAAAACGAAATTCGAAGCTGTTTTTCGTAATATAATTCAATGAAGTTGTGCTAGTTGAATATAAAAAACACCCTTGTCCTCAAGCATTATCAAGTATTATCCACAGAAAATAAAATAATTTTTCTACACTATACGTATGCGAGAAATAAATACTTATATCAGATATTTAGCGGTCATTAAAACTCACGCCTGAGTGGTCGAGTGGTTAACATCGTTGGCTACCACTACGGAGGGCACGGGTTCGAGTCCCAGTACGGGCAGTTCTATAAATTGATTTTTCAATCGATTTATGAATTTCTGTTCAAAGGCATGGATGTATGTGATGTCTTGAATTAACTCTTCCCACCCATGCTATCATATGAACGGGGCGTATCGAGAGCGATTAGTTAACCACTAGTCCTGTCCTAGCCCTTTCTTTCTATTCCTACTATCTTTGGAAAAAGAGAGGTTGAGCAACTGAGTAACAAGCAGTTCTCGTAGAAATATTTCTATTGAGATAAACTCCATTAGGAGTCCATATGCTCCATATTGGGAGCGGACATGGTAAAAAAAAAAATCTCACTGATAGAAATTCAACACACTTTGTTAAGTATTATAACGTTTTTTTTTAAATGTTTAGACAATTTAGTAATTTAGTATAACGATTAATTTATTTATAATTATGATTTTTCAAAGTACTATCTACAAATAATGTAACAAAAAAGTCATTTAGCTCTTCTGAAAAGTCATAAAGTCATAAAGATCATAAGTCCACTAGTGTTATTCATGCATATGACTTATTTTGGACGGTCTGTAATACTCAACAAAATCACGTTTCTAGTATACAGACTGTCCAACGTCACGTGTTAAGTTTTTCGGACAGTCCAAAGTGCTATGTACGCGGAAATAGCATTAAAAATAGTTTACTTTACGTGGGTAATATTTTAATTGTAAAATGTATTTTAAATAAATATTGGCACTTTGAAATACTAGATATAATTATATTTTTAGCTATGTTTGTGCAGCCTGTATCTCAGTGGCGTAACTAGAAAATCTGGGCCCATATACAAATGTTATCAAAGGGCCCCCATTTTTTGTAAACAATATACAATTTATGCAAAAAAAGGACGACTTCGAGTTGTAAATTTCCAACTGTCGACGCATTAAGGACAGTATACGTAATTTTCCGAAATATTTTATGTGGCGAAAATAGCAAAACACAATTGATTTTATTCATTTTTTTGAAACAATAAATATGGATATTAATTTGGGCCCCTCTGTGCCCAAGGGCCGTAATGCGTGGCATATGCTCTGTTGTATGTTGGTTACGCCATTGCTATAGCTGTTTATATTCATAACTGATTAATATTAATATAATACTTATACCACTAGTGGTGTACTGATAAATAAAAAGACAAAAAATATATAAAAATTGTCAACCTTTTCCTATTGTATGATTTAAAAAAATCCTATTCCATTAATGTTTGAATGTGATTTTATATTATATATTCAGGATTTTTTTATTCGGATTTAAATTGAGCAGTAGATGAGTCGCGTTTGAAGATACCATAATAGAAATCCATTATTTGAAACATGATATTTTAAACAAAAAGAATTGCACATTGCAACATAATTAACACACATTTTTTTGAGCCATTTATTAAAAGTACACAGAGCTTTGAGAGTATGGAATGAATGTATTCAATTATTTTTGCATTAAATGTTCTTCTATAAAATATGTTTTTTTAAAATATTCCATAATGAATAATTATTTTAAGTAATTAAAAAAACTGTGACCACACTACACCACTGAATACCACAATCACAATGAGATGCAACAAATTAAATGGAAATATATTTTTTATTTGAAACATCTCATTTGAAGTTCGTTGGGATTCGCTCCATGTGGACAAAGGATTACTCATTCACCAGCAACGTATTTTGCATACAGAATGCTTTTTGCATAGGAAATTATTCGAAAAATTTTCAACGGTTATTGGCGAGCCCACCCTTTGACGAATCGTCCCATTTTTTCGAAATAATGAAATAATAATTCGGGATCATTTTAAATATATTTTTTGTATATATCCATGTCCGCTCCCAACGCTGAGCATGTGGCCTCCAAATGAAGGTATCTCAACATAATTTTTTCTACATGAACTGTTTGTTATTCAGTCGCTTAATCTATCTTTTTCGAATCATATAGAATACGATAAATAATTACATCAAACATATACAAACATCAAAGTACAATAAAGAGCAAATTACTTTTATTTAATATTTATTATTAGAGAAAGAAAATCTATTTATGCGCCCTCTAATGGTTTGCGCCCTAGGCGGTTGCCTATTTCGCCTGTATGGTAACGTCGGCCTTAAAGACCTATTACTGCACCTTTATCGATCAGCATGTGTTTACCGCACACGCTGTACATCGAATCACGGCGTCCCTGACCATTACATTCGGTAACGCAGTTAGTTGCAATGATCAGGATTAATAGGCTTATTACGTTCATTGTTGACAACGGTATATGTATACTAAATTGTCTACTTGTTTATTCATTATAAAAATGTACATATTCATATTTGATTATCAGTTTTAAAGTATTTTGTATGCTGTACGCAAATCTTGCTAGTTTTATCAGGCTTGACAGTTCTCCAACGCTTAAAATGTGATTCGACTGTTTGAAATTAGTTTTATACATAATTAAGAATACTTGTTTAAATATGTTGAACTACAATAGCATATAAACTGAATGAATAGAGTCGAGCAATGACATACTAAATAAAAATGTATTATATTTGGTCAGAATATGATTTGATTTTTTTTTTGGTCATTCAGTAAAATATATGTTTTTTAATGTTAATCAAAACAAGTCAGCAAGCATTTTAAATAAGCATCCATAGCCTAATTTTACATAACTTAATGAATGAATGACATTTTTGTCTGGTCGCTTTATAAATAGTTATAGCAAATTATTTGTGCTAGTAAATTATCAATATTTACTTTATACAGTATTGTAAGTCTATACATGTCCACTCCTAATGTGGAGCATATGGTATCCGTATGGAGGTCTCCCAACAGACATTTTTCTACAAAAACTGTTACTCAGTCGCTCAACCATTCTTTTTCAAAGAGAGTAGTAGGGAAAGAAGGATAAGGCCAAAAACAGGACAAGTGGTGAATTAATCGCTTTCGCTACGACCAGGATTTCAAAGGATCGGAAAGGGTGGGAGGGAATTGAGGGACAAAGTGATACAATGAAAATAATGACATTAATAGAGTGAATAGGCTTAATGATAGTAGTGACTATAGTAGTATTTTCTTTTCAATGCCAATTGTTATTTATAACTGTTCATTTTTGTATAAATAGCATTGTTAAATTATATTTCTTATCAGTTGACGATGCTCGTAATGAGCGAAACCGGTCCTGACATATTAAATAAAGTGGAATGAAGTACAAAGGAATATTGTGTTTTTACTAATATAATGCCTTTCCACCAAGTATTGACAGTGAACACCCTAAAAGTGAAGCTGGCTTTACACTAGCTATACACATTGCTTAGGTTTATTAGATACTACATATATGAAATGAGTGTTTTACAATACAATTAATAATAGATCACGTCTACGAGAAGCTTTCATGTTTTCAAAAGTCGTTGGCCGGGGGAATGAGTAATTGTTCGTGGGAAATAAATTTGGATGACGATGATTGAATTTATGATATCGTTAAAGTTTGATTAAAAAGATACAATTTTGAAAAATGCTATATAGGTTTTTGCGCCGTATTCTGGTTAAATATGTTAATGTTTGACCAATTTGTATTCACGTCTGGAAATATTCTATTCTGTCTGGCCAGGATTTGCATTCACTGGGTACCTTGGTACAATGCACTGATTGAATTAAAGGACGCAACGACTGGCACGAAATTGCCAGGATCAAAAAGCAATTTCACTTTCAAACGATTTAGCTACAAACTAACAGAATGTGAATTATAACAAAAGCGTATAGATTAATATCAATGCATAATTCAAATGAACTTGAATGAACTTAAATCTCCTATTGACTTATAGCTTAGTAAAACTTAAAATATTGCTGTAATCGTAATAGTTTTAAAAGAAAATTCATCGAAAGAAAAAACTAAATTAGGTATTAAAAAACCAGAGCCATGATACGGTGAATTTATTTGATGTCTAGTTAGTTTAATTAATAAAACGTGTAGTAATAGCATAGTAATAAACATTACCTATAGCATTTTTTCCCAACCTTATTTGTGTCACGCCCCACTTCAAGCTTTTAAAAATTTCCATGTACCCCAATTAGAATCTTATAGCTAGGTACCAAAACAAAAACTTAAAAAAAATAATTGCTTCAAATACAAAATGTGCACAGTCAATACATTTTTAAATTTTACTTTCGTAAATAAATACATATTAACCTATATTATGAGACACGCACATCTCGGAAAAAATAGCATTAAAAATAGTACAAACCTTTAGCATGGTGTGAGTTGCAAAGGAGTTTTTAGTTGAGGACTAATTTGGTTAATTTAATTGTAAATCTTCACGGTTTGTGATATCCATATAATTCATTTTTTTCAATAGCAAATCATTTCCAAATATGATGGAAATGACAACAGTAATTTGCGAGCTAAATTTGTCACAATAAGCAATTTTGTTAGTTAAAAAAAATATTAAAGATTTGCGTATTCACCCCCAAAACATTGAAATTGCCCCCAGGTGGGGCGTACGCTCTACGCTGGGAAACACCTATATATAGGTTGAAATGTTTCAATCCATATAGAGATGAATATAACCTGGACGGTGACACCTTTTATTTGACACATTTTTTAAAAAAAAGCAATCAATCTGTAACACATTTCAATTGATTATTAAAAATCATGTTCAGCATGTAATACAAGATTTTTTGCAATTATTAAATAATATATAGTCTAATTATCTATCAATAAAAACCGAATTGCTTACTTTTATATTTAAAATATGTTGTTAATTGCTTTTACAAAAAGTAAAAGCGGAAGTATGGAGGTATTCGTTTTGTATTCAATAATAATAATTTACTTTCTTATATCACAACAGCGTGATATAATAAATTGCAAATGGGCCAATAACACTTTGATTAAAAACAAAAAAAAGTTGAAAGCTTTTTTTCTCAATTTTGATGTGAATTGGATACATTCATTGGCAATAAATATCACTTTCTAAATGAAATATTGAATGCGCGTTATATTTAAAATTTAATTGTTATTTGATCAACAAAAAAATACGCGAGAGCTTTTGCATAAGAAGTGCCTTGTTATATATATTTATATAATTACACTATGTCTCAATTAAAAATTGATTGGCTATCACTTTGTGTATCATGAGAAGAGTGTTTTTTTTAATTGATGCAGATTTTAATCTTGGTCTGTAAACTGTGGGGTTATAATGCAAAACGTACTATTTCCAAAAATCTAACTTTTCAGTAGAGTCAAATTCTATAACGAATGACACAAACAAAATAATATTTGCATAAAAATATGATTTCCAATTTGAAAACGACAGTGTTTTAGACATTTTAAATTAAAAAATAATTGGACCAGTCGATTTCTTAGGCTTGAGTTACCTTATCTGCATACCTAACTCAATATCGCTCATTTTGGAAATAGTACATTTTGCATTATAGCCCTACATTACTATCATTGGCTATGATCCTTCACTAGTATGTTTCAGATCATTATGTAGTCGCATACGAAAATTTTGCTTTCAAAGTTGTACAGTTTTAATTGAGATAACCAAAAGAAATGAATATTAACGCAGATATTTTGAAAATAAACGGATTTAAAAATGGACTTAATTTTATAAGTTCGTTTTCTACTGTTAAATATATTCAATAGCTGATTAATTCTTACATATTTTAATAATAAAAAAATAGATACATACTTTCAAAGAAGATATTAAGAAAATAGTACACTAAATACAACTGACATGAAATTTAGGTGATTCTCTACATAAATAATAAATGAAAGGTTTGTATTCATTTTCCAAATTTAAAAAATAAAGATGTCTTTTTATTATTAATAAAACAAAAGCACGTCGTGGGACTAAAATAAATATATCAGAACTCGTCTCGAAGAAGAATAATGGTCGATTAAAAAATATCGTTACTTGTTCGAAGATGGTGTGCATTTGAAGAAGAAAATATCCTATTCAATACATTTAACAACGTTACCCTTTTCAAGCAATGCAGGTTAAATAGAAAAATAAATCAAATTTGACTCATTTAGATTCTTGATTAAACGTAGTGGAAGTGCACCTGTCTCAAACAATTTTTAATCGTCTTTCACATCGGAAATGCGATTTCTTGTTAGTATATTTTTGTTGTCTTTAGAGAAGAATAAATTAATAAGAGTTCTTTTGATTTCCAATCGCGCAATATTATTTTAATAATTTTGGTAGCTACTGTCTGTTTAACAATGTGTCAAAAACATATACGCGTAATATCGTATCTAAGAGTTTTTGCGTTATACGTAACATTTTATGGTAAGCTTTAGCTTCATTGTAGATTGTCCTAATTAAAGAAAATGATCGTCACCATGTTTTCAACAATGGCATATTATCATATAGCAAAATTCTAAAAACTACAAACGAACATCGACCATGAGATTCAAATATGTTCTATTCGATTGGAGCGCCATCAATTTTATTAGCTTAGGTAGGAACTAGTGTTTAAAAAATGTATGACAGATTGACAGCTGGGTGATATATTTTTTAAATTTATTATTACAGGCTGAATCCCATTTACTGTCACATCTGCTCATATAGAAACATTAAATATTTCAATTCATTACTTTACTGACATAATGATACAAATAATAAGATATGCAAATGGCATTCGATCAAAACACAAGGGACAAAGTGGCGTTAGATATCGATAATTTAATAATCAAGTCAGAGAACAGAAAGAAATATTAAAATATTATTCTTATGTATATGCAATTAGATATTTTTAACATACATATAAATTCAATGCAGTCATTTTTCAGTACATCGGAATTTAGGATTTCTAACCGCAATGGCACGAGGTCTGTGGTTTCAATCCCCAACGGTCATTTATTTATTTTATTCAATAAATGTATCGTCATCAAATTGTCAAAAGTTGGTAGATATTAAAAAGATAGTTCTGATAAAATAGAAGATAGAATTTTTAGCTTCTTGGAAAGTCTTACACTTTTAATTATAATATCAAAATATAGACGAATTCATGACAATTACATACAAATAAAATAAGAGAACAATCCTGTTTCTAAATCTGTATCACGTTAAATGAATTTCTGTTTATGCCTTGAAAAGTGGTATAATATAATATGCACCTAGGTACTGAGTTATTTTAAACAAAAAAATAAAAGTCACTGTGCACTTACTGAGGTAAATGAGTTTTAAAAAAAGTTCATTTACATCTTCTACCAGTACGGTAACGATATTAATCCGATATAACATTAAATTGCAACTCCGATTACAATTTAAATGCTTACAATAAATCTTAAAGATTTTTTCTTATGTGTTATCATCACCTTAGTTACATATTGTCAGAATAACACTAAAACTACTGCGAATACATTTTTTTTACCATGTAGTTTTCTCTCATTATTTGAATAAATCGGGATAATTCTTACAATTTAAAAAAAAAACTTTATTCCATAAAAAGTCGGCAGTTTTTAAATGGCTCCGTCTCCCTTAAAATATTTTATACCGTGCTTCAAAATCCGTAATATGCATATAAGTGAAAATTATTAAAAACAAGGGTGGGCTGGAGAGGGCTCGCGCGAGCCACTTGTTAAGTATTACTCATTCCGGCGAGCTCCTTGTTAAATTAAGAAAAACATTGTTCTCAGATCTTTGCCTTATATAATCTATACATATGCAATACATTTTAATTAAAAAAGTTGTAATGTACATTTTTCAATTACTAATATTGATTATATTACGATATGCTGCGTACTGTTACAAAATATATGTTTAAAATGTTACATTCGATGACTTCAATAATTATTTCTTATAATTGCATATGAGTAGTAAAAAAATTCACACCTTCTCCATAACACCACGAATAGCTTAAAGATTTAGCGAGCCCCTTGTTACCGCATTGGCAGCGAACCACTGATAAAAAATAATGAAAGTTGTCTTGTGAATTGATTAGGATAAAAAAAGTCACGGAAGATGGCATGGAAACCCTAAGTTGTAATAAATTGATTTTCTAGGTAATGGTAATAAATCCAAATGTGGATACACATTCGAAATAATTCATAACGTTAATTGATTTAACCGCGCATATTATGTATTGAAGGGAGTGTGGTAGGAATGCCATATCAATCTAGTACCTACTTACTTTCCACGTGCTGCTTTAATTTATTTCGGATACAGGTGATGCGTAATGTTTGAATATTCATGTCTGAAATGACGTATTTCCCGCAGATTGTTTACCATATCACACACCAATTCGCCCTGTCGAATACTAATATTCGCGAGCCATCGAACATAACAATAATTAGCAAATTCATCACGCGTACGAAATTACCTTGACTTTACAAACAGCGCGCTTTGCCAAGTTCAAAGACTGTGGAATCACTTTCTGGGAGAAAAACTATGTTTGTCATGTTAAATCACGCCCTATAAGGCAGATAAAGATGATGTCATCGTTTGAAATTGTAAATACTAATATAAAACAGAATTATTTAATTAAAGCTTTTCCTTGTAAAGAATATGCGAAATTTGTAGCCAATAAAGATTAAACAAATACTGCAGTAATCAATTCTCAATTTCCTAATTATATAATATAATAGACCAGCGGGCGGCACACTGTGGCCCGCAGAGAAATCTGGCATTATTTTATGAATTTGGTGCATTTTTAGACGCATTTGATTTCAATATGTTATATTTAACACAAAAGTCCAGTTAGTTAGTTGGTCCTCTGGATTAAAATTGTGACTCCGTGAGCCAAAAACTTTTGGCGGCCATTGATTTTCGACCGTTTTTTTAATACAATTTTTACAAAAAAAAACATGGTTCAATATAATAGGATTAAGTATTTTAATTGTGTATTCTAAGGGTTGCCTTTTTATAAACTGGATGATAATCATGTTTTATGCCACTAATACCTAGGTGCATTTTTAGACTACAAAGTGTTTTTGGATAAAAATGTAAAAAAAAACTATTGAAAGTTTTTAAAATTATTTTTCCTGCAATAACACCCACTCACGTATATGAAAATACTATTTCCATTTAATAATAGAAAATCATGCATTTAAGGGTTAAAGCTCGATTCCGGTAGCATGTTTTCTCATTTGAAGTGTATGGGCGGTTGTCTTCAGATTGATTATTTTCTGTTGCCGTGAGCTAGTGTATACAGCAAGACTTTATAATTTTTCGAATGTTTCAAATGTTATCGAATATGGTGAAGAAGGAGAAACGTAAATGGATCGGGTAGGAAAATCCAAATGTCCATCATCTTCGATTGAAGAGAGAAAAAATAACTATGAAATATTGCAGATGGCGCCAATATAATACTTATTTTATCGCTAATAATAAATTTCAGCTACAAAATAAAAATCGTTTAGCACCATCTGTTAATAGAAGACCTTAACTTATGCTTGTCAAATTTTTAACTTGAATTTAATTTTAGAGATGGCAGTAATCTTTCCAGAAAATTATCGTACTACGAAATAAATATGTATAATATGTAGTTTATGGAGACAAGCAGCATTAATGTAATTACTATTCATATCAATCATACTTTTTCCAGTATCAGTTTCAAGGGATATTGTCTTCCTTCATAAATATTTTCAGAGATAATTTTTATATTTATTATGCTCAATTGTTTTAAAACAATAGGCCAATAAAATAATTTTAAATGCTATTGTTAAATTCATAGTTATAAATAGTATCCTAAAGCCCATTATTTAGAAAAGAAATTTATGGTACTTAAACAACGTTTTTTATCAGCAAAAAAAAAAATGAATCTCGCCTTTAATCTGTATAAAACTTGATAATTACTTTCTAAAAATGTCGAATTACAATGGCTTGAATCCGAGTATAATAAAAAGATAATATTCTGCGATAGATAAAGGTAAGTATGTGCTCACGATATAACAAATTATTCTAATTCTAAAAACAATGTATTATAAAGTATTTACTGGAATGTATACTGCTTAAGTATTTAAGATAACCTATTAAACAAGTAGATTAGTTTAGATTAGGATTAGTTCAGTGGGTTATTAGAAGTAAATTTGGCCACACTGTGCGTGAATATCATTCAATTAATAAATGTAATACAGATTTTTCACATCGTTAGAGCACATTTTTTAAATCTTCACATACAATGGAACGCAATTTTCTTTTAAATATTCTGTTTTTTACATTGCAGTAACATACTTCCTCTTCGAATGTACAAAGTAAATTTTCAGTTTTAAAAATACGAAGCTTAGAATAATAAACATTTCACTTTATTCTAGCAGGTAATTAATAAAATAATTCCACTTGTATTTAATAAGATCAGGATAAGATCGGTTTTGCTCATGACCTGCTTTGTCAGTTAATAATAATTAGTACATATAAGTGGTTTATTTTTTTAATATAATGCCTTTCCGCCTTGTATTGACAGGGCCACACACAAAAAAATGATTAATAAACCTGAACATTTATTTTTTCAGCCCTTGACTACTGTGGCATCTTTTCCATTAGAATTTAAACACTACACAGATTGAAATTGTGCCAAAGATAAATTATTACGCTAGATTTTCAGCTATTCAGAAGATTCAAGATGTTAATAAAAGAATAACTTGAAATTAAAGAAAAGTGTGAGGTTTTACATACAATAATATAATCTCATTACACATTTTGCAGGTTGGTTGTGACTCATTTATAATAAAACATATCGTCAGGTTGATCCACGAAGTCATTAAGCGTATTTCGTAAGAATAACATAAGCTTGTTTTATGATGTATTTTATTCCGGCATGTGCATGATATACTTAGTATATAATAATTGTAAAAGTATGTCATTGGATCAATATTGTTTAATGTTAGACACTAAGTAACTTTTTGAGTTTATGCAGAATGAGAAAAAAAGACTTTGTTTGATGTAACTCAGTTTTGACCAAATTGACAATTAATATACATATATCAATAGTGTTAGTTGATTGCATAATGCTTATGATTTTGGACGTAAAATTTCAACGAAGTCCCCTGGGCTCAATTCAAAGAAAAAAGAATACCACAACAGCCATGCAGTAAATAGTTGCAGACGTATTTTTTTTATTTTAGAATTAACAATTAAAATTGAAGTTATCAAAAATTGAGCTCTGAGCATAAACTATAGTTAATAATGGATGTTCCTCGATAGAAGTTGTTGTACGAGAACTGCTGTTACTCAGTATCTCAACTACTCTTTTGCTGATAGAGAAAGTGATTTGAAAAGGCAAAGTTTTAGGTAGTAAGCAGTGGCGGCGTGAGGTTATTTAGCGCCCTAGGCAACGGTTATTGACGCGCCCCCTTTTAAAAAATCGTCCCATAATTTTTCAAAATAATAATAAAAAACAAATCGGAATCATTAGAATTTTTTTTTGAATATACCCATGTCCGCTAATAAAATGGAACATATGGCCACCTAATAGAGGTATTTCAGCAGAAGTTTTTCTTTGTAGACTGTTACTCAGTCGCTCAATCTTTCTTTTTCGAATCATATAGAAAAAGATACATAATTGTAACGAACAATAAAAACAAAATACAATGTACTATTATTCATTATATAAAAAAATACGGTATTTATGCGTCCCTCAATGGTTTGCGCCTTAGGCGGTTGCCTATTTCGCCTGTATGGTGGCGACGGCCCTGGTAGTAAGCTAATCACTTTTGTTATGCCTAATTTTTTAAAGGAATTTTAGACTTTACAGACATTTTTATTTTCGACCACAGATCATTATGTAAATTGTAAAATAAAATTGTTAGAAAATGTAAATTTTTAAATGTTCGTATAATATATTCTACAAACAAACTTTGGTATAAATTGCATTCAAAATCGGCACAGTCTTTCTTTAATGCATCGTATACGTGCTCAAATATAACGTTACCTCGTTTTATTTTATTATCTTTGCGACGTGGTATTACAGTAAAAGTGGATCAACTTTTTATCATTAACATTCGATTGTATTGGCCGCGACAAGATAAATTAATGCACACATGTGGCAATAGAACAATAATTATTGCTGGGCAATAAATTGTTTATTGCCTGCAGTTAATATGGTTGGATTTAAGAGATAACGTTAATACATGTTCGTAATATTTAGAATTATTGATCACTTTATCCACCTACAGACGATGCGCAATTACTTAACAATACATACTACAAAGGGATGCCAAAAAAGAAAGTAAATAGCCGATAGCTAAATTTATTACACAAGCAAATAAAGGGAAAATCAAATCTATAACCATTATAAATATAAAAGGAAATCTTTTTTTTTTTTTTTTAATTGTAAGGATAAAATCATTAAAGAATAAAAACACGTCAATGAATAATTTGTTTACATAGTATGAGTGTTCATCTGAAATGCAAATGTTTTCATGGGAGTTCGTTGAATGACAATTGTGTAAATACTTTGAAATCTGACCCAGAACAGGGATATGTAGTCTTTTAGAAATTATTAGAGAAAAAATATAAGAAAATTATAAACGTTTTATTTTTAAATTTCTAAAAAATAGTTTAAAACTGTTTCATTTAAATAAAAAAAGAATTTGTAACCAAAAACAAAGTACACAAACATGCTTCTTTAACAAAAATAATATACATAATCATAGAATTGAAATTTGACTTTTCTCGTCTTCTTTTTGGAAAAAATCCTTCAAATCTAATGTTGTAGTTTGGTCATACTCAATTGAAACTTTTGGTAAGTTTACCAGTCTGTTTTGTGACATTGTTGAGCGCAAGTACGTTTGAATAAGATTTAATTTTGAGAAACTACGTTCAAAACTTACAAATGTGACAGGAAGTATCATTAATATTATTAAGACTACAAAAATACGAGGTAAACAATCTTAAATATTTTGTTGCACTATGAAGAGCTGCACTTCTGGTGATGGCAAAGATTTTAAAAGTCTTTGAGCTATTGCTTGAAGCTCCCTGCGTAAATATAAAATATAATGAAAGTATACAAAATAATTTTATTCCTCCATTTATGCGCCCTCTGTTAGCGCTCTAGGCAGTTGCCTATTTCACCTGTATAGTAGCGCCGGCCCTGATTATAGAAACCCATATCACTTAAGTGTGAAAAAACTGAGTTACTTAAAATCCCAATTTAAAAATCTATTTGATTGTAAATATTAAGTCCTTGTGATTAAATGAAGTGAATCACACAGCTTTTTGAGGCAAGGTATTTTTATTGGTTGTGTTTGTAGACAATTAGCCATAATGCAAGAGTTCTTCGTAAAGTTTTCAAAAGAGAGTAATCTTTTGTTCGTATTCACGAGCCATTAAGTGCTATGATAAATTGTTTGGCAAGTCTGTCAGTGACGTTTGTATTGTTATGCTTTTCAAGTAACATTTATAATGCATCATCAATGTGTTTTATTTGCTGATTCGTTATAAAGTGTGAAGCAATTAAGATTGGCTTTGTAATATTTCTACGGGGAAGTCGCATGTTTAATTTCGCACAAAGAGAAAGATAAGGATAATTTTATTCTTTAATAGACTTGAAAGTACTTTAATAGTTGTACATATCGACTGTGGAAAAGAAAAAGCACGTAACCCATAGATTTTCAAAAAAGGTTTTTTTCGATAATCACAATGTATCAAACTTGATACATGTTCTATCAAAAGGATGCAAGCTGCAAATTCCGAATTAGTATCTAAATTTAGCTCTTAAGTTTGAAAAAGATGAAGATGTAAAAAATTAAAACCAAGAAAAAAGACTGAAATAAAGTTTTTTCCTAGATAATTTCTTTAATTAATATTAGATTATGTCAATTAAACACCAGTTTAGAAGTCTCCATGCATTTCAAGGTTGTGTATAATTTATAATTTGCATATTTCACAAAATCACCAAAACACGATTTTTGCGCCTCCTGTAAAATTTGATATGTGTGGGTTACGTCCTTTTTCCTTTCCACAGTCGATATGTATATAAATAATTGTGTCGTGTATCTGCCTCGTTTAAAATGGATTTTTTTTTTAACTTTTGAAATTAATTGCTATTTTATATGAAATATTAAAATAAGTAAGTATTTTTGGAGATGATGCAAACCCACATTAATCAGGGAAGAATCGAAGTGTATTCCATGCTTGAGTATTGCTTTAATTTTCAGGTACAGTATATATAATTAATTATAAGCTAGCTTATCATTTTCGAAAATATGTATAATTTAACGTGACTTATTGGATTACGTTGTCAAATCATTATGGTGTGAAATTTTAAACGGCAAATTTAACTTTTAGCATGTCGCGATTATTTCGGTGAAAAATTTCACAATTTAGCTAAAAACAACGCCATGATTTAAAATCTTATTTTGTAGACTTGATAATCTATAATTTATTAATGATCTTCATAATAATGATATTTTTGATAATGAATATATACAAAGCAATGCAAATTGGTAATAGTAATATTATAAACCATTTCCTGTTAACCCCTTAATGAAATCAACTGTTGATGAAAAACAATACATAGGTGGTGATCGGTGATCGGTGATATTGGTGTAATTATTGTGGATTTGACTCCAGTTTAAATGTTAAATACAAAGCATTTTATGTTTTTGTTTTATCTGATAACAGATTTTTTATTCAACAAAATAATCGATTTATTTTTAATTATTTCCGGGAAAAATATATGTTGAATATTTAATAACCTTGTTTTAAGCTAGCGGAAGATAATGCCATGTTTGGCATACAACGTATCATTTTTAGTTATATAAATAATACACAGAAAACTATTGCAATTTGCCGTTATATTAAAAATACGTGAAGCTTTTAGAACTCTTGTTTATGCGAACCAAAATTATTTGTGTGAACTCAAATTTTCCTCGACGTAAGTGGTCCTCAAACTATATATATATATATATTTTAAATATTTCTCACTAATGTGTACATACAATATTAATTTAAAGTGACGAGAGCAGTTATTTTGTTTGAAATGCGTAGGTATTTGTGATTATTTTTCTATTAAATGATTTTTTGTAAGTTTTGTTATCATGTGTGTCCTCGATGTGGAGTATTTGTGCAGTGTATTCTTTTAATAAGACTGGTTTAAGCTGTTGATGGTTATTTGGATACAGCTTTTGGATCAAATTTTAAGACGGTGGAACATCGCAGACCTGGATGAAAAAAAAGAATACTTACATATCGAGAGTCAACAGTTTTTTTGTGGGCATAATTACAAAAAAATACATTCAAAAGACATTGTGTAAAGTTCATTTAATATTGCAGTAAGTGTTTTTTTAATCTATTAAAAATATGTTTTTCCACAATTGATAGTTAAGACTGTAAATGTAAGTATTTTCTTTTTATGAAAGTAATATGTACAAAATATTGAAGGTTATTTAAAAAATATTTTTTCAATCTCATACTAATAAATGTGTTTCGTGAAAAGTGATTTGAATTCTATATGAGGTTATTTTTTTTCTTTAATTTTTGTCTTTGTATATTACCGCTTTTTGGCTGCCCAACCTATATCGACCTATAATAGGCAGAAAGTTGTAACCGACAATTTATAAATTTTACAGAACGATTTTTAAAATTACTCTCGAACGAAGTTCGATAAAGGAATTACTTAAATGCGGTTAGTAAATAGTAATACATGGTCAATGCATATCTTGATATTAAATTAACGACTTTAATTTCTCTAGATCAGTGTTTCTCAACTGGGGTCTACGTAGAACAAACGATAACAAGTCAGACAATGAAATATCAGGCGAATGAGATAATAGGGTAAAAATATCAAGTTATTTCAGTTCTACAGTTATTTATATGTTATACGTTGATAGCTATTTCGGCTTTCGCCAACGTATAGCATATAGATAACTGTATAACTGAAATACCTTGATATTTTTACTCTATTAAAATGGAGTTCTACCAAGTAAATGCCAAATCAATAAATAAAAAACGAATGAGATAACGTTGTAAAATTTTTGATATTAAATGGGTCGATATTACCAATAGATTTGAACCTAGTGACGTTACATACATACAAAGCAATTGTATAAGACATATGTACATACGGCACAAAAAATACTCTTGATACCAATTCGTTGATTAATTAATTTTAAATAATTATTTAAATCACTGTACTTATTTTTTAATCAGTGATGCAATTGATAAACTTTTGAATAACGCTGTTGAATTTAAGTGAATGCAATATATGTACCAAAAGTATGACGATTTCATATGCAGTTGCATTTCATTAGTATAATATTAGTACTGGCTCTTTGGTGATCGCATGTCTTGTTTTTAATATTGCATACTTATTATCACTTTTTGCTAAGTTGTAATTGCATCGATATAAAAAATAAACCAATACAAAAAATGATTTTTTATTTTCAAGCTTTTTAAGCACTGTTTTTTTGTAAATAGATTATGTAAATTTTCTGTAATATTGTAGTTTTATCAGAATAACAGTACACAATTGCGAGTAGTATAAAATATTAACATTGCTTTTTTCAATGAATCCTATTTATATTTTTGAATGTCAGTGTAATATAATTTGAATCAATATAGTATATCGTTTTTTGTGTAAACTATTCTTCAACTAAGTATTTTTAATTTCGGATAATTAGTACGAATAATGTTACGCTAAATTGGGTGACTATTTTTTTTTTTTTTTAGTTTACGTTTGTATTGTATTATTTATGTTTCAAAGATTTGTATAGTAATTTAATGCAATTCGAAATTGCGTGGAATCTTCATACGAATAGCCGATAAAATAATCACAAATATGTTCGTACTGATGTCCACTTTGCCCAATGATAGCGGATTATATTGAACAGCACATTTTTTGACCAATGCTAACGTTTTATTTTGAATCGCATATTTCGTTCGTCCAATTGGAATGGACGTCTTTTTATATTCAAAATTCAAATTTCCTGGCTTAGAACTGAAGCATCGTAATAATATTAAGAGAACTTTATTTGAAAGTTTGCATCGCTACGAAGTTTTTTAAATGATCAAATATACTGATTTGATTTTTTGAAGCTATAATTATAGTTAAAATAATAAAGACTATCAGTGTTGCCGTGGTCCATAATACTTTTGGTGCCGATGGATTCAATAAAAATCGAGGAACTCGGATTACTACTTTTTAAAAAGTGTATTGCATGCCATACAATGCGTTGATATTCCTCTCTCTCTAGTATCAAGCTCTCATACCAATAAAAAAATACGTTGACATATCTCGGTGATTAGCGTACTTATAATGATGAAATGCAAAAGTGTTTAAATCGTTGAATATTAAAGTCGATGTCGGAATTGGAGTTAGATTAGAAATATGTTTTAATAAGACTTTAATTTGAAAGAACTTAACTATTTCCGGTTAAAGAAAATGATTATAACATAAATTATTCTCATCGCAATATAACACTCAAACCCCAAGCTTTTCTTTAATAATTATACAGTATTTTTCAAAAAAACTAATTAGTCAACTACAATAACAATGTGAAAACACTTTTTTCTTTGTGTTTTTTTTCTTTGTTATTTCAATTTGAAATTGCTAAAACATCTCATACCAGTTGCTTTTGTAATAAAAAATAGAATAAATAATTGTGTTATGTAATTTAGAAAGTAAGCTTATTAAGAAAACATCCCGGACAGAAGGTAATTGCTTGTAAAGTGGTAGAATCCTTTTGAGCTACCTTATCCGTAGGCGATTTTTTAATGCGGTTTTCCTTCAACCGGTAATTCTGACAAGCGTATTTTTATTTATTTTTTTAACTCACTCCGAAGCACGTAAGCAGTCAGTCCACTGTATTTTTTGTTAATTATTTAAAAAATATACACACAAAAGATGATGTCTGACATGTTTTTTTTACACAAGGAACTTATTACAACAGTGTTTCCGTGGATACAATTAGCTAATTATTTTATAGTTGAAATGTAACTAATAAAATGCTATTGCCTTCCAGTGTCTAATAACTTTTTTTATAAATGTTTGTCGGATGTTTGATTATAAATTAATTAAATTATAGTTTATTGCATAAATACGAAAGAGGATTATGGCTTTCCGGCATTAGAGAAATTTGTTATACGTTTCTGATTGATTCTTGAAAGGATTTAGAAATGTTTAATGTACTTTAATCGGCTACTAGGTACATATTTAAAAACAATATATTTGTTTTCCATAGTTTAAATAATACGGTCATATTGGCAATATTTCAGGAACTAACAACATATAATATATACATATTAAATGTAATATTTTAATGCACCTATTTAGATAAGAATTGTAGACGATATGAAACATGTATTAAACTGCCATAAAACTTTTATGATCAAACCAGTTTATTTGGACCATTCTTTTAGTGTTAAGAATATCCTTCATTTATTTGAATTTGTGGATCTACAGCTGCGGATATTTTTCTTCATTATGTCGCCTTTATTTGAAACATTGACAGCCATTTTTATTTGACGATGTGTCGTTGCGCTGATCCAAAATAACATAATACAGCAAAAAAACCAAACGTAGTCAAAGAGGCGAAATACGTTTTATGGGCAGTTATCCTAGAAAGTGAATCGCAAAAGAAAATAAACAACAGTATGTACGATTTCTATACGAAATGAGATTTGAAATGTCAACAAGACTTGATGAAATTCGTTATGAACATATGTTTACAGAGATTTATTGTTTTATATTATATTAAGAACAACTTATGAATAGAGTGACAATATTAATCATATACATTAATATGAAAATGATTAAATATACTTCTATCATATGCCGTTGAAATTGTAATTATTTTTATTCATTCAATATGTACTAAAGATTTCTTATCAACTTTAACATTTTTATCGTATTATCAATGCATATTTCCGATGATTTAAATTAATGGTATTGCAAGTATCATAAAATATAGATAACATGAACATACAATCATCGTCTTATGGAACATGAAGATATTCAATTATTTCTCAAATTGGTAATACTATATAATTGACTGATTGTAATAAAATTTAAATAAACAGAATTACAGAGACTTTGAAAAAATATTATAGCTTTGCTGAGACAACATATTGACTGTGGAAAGGAAAAAGGACGTAACCCACAGTTTTTTCAAAACAGTTTTTTTTCAATAATTACACTGTATCAAACTTGATACACGTTCTATCAAAATGATGTAAGCTGCAAATACGGAATTAGTATCCAAATTTAGCTTTTAAGTTTGAAAAAAGATGAGCCTGTGAAAATTGAAACCAAAAAAAAAGACTGAAAAAAAGATTTTTCCTAGTCAATTTCTTTATTTAATATTAGAACATGTCAATTAAACACCAGTTTTAAAGTATCCGTACATTTCAAGGTAGTGTATATTTCATAATTTGCATATGGCCCAAAATCATCAAAACACGTTTTTTGTGCCTTCTGTAAAATTTGCTATGTGTGGGTTACGTCCTTTTTTCCTTTCCACAGTCGATTTATTAATTGATTGTTGATTATCCCACCATAACCCGTTACGTGTATGCAGCCGCTGTTTGATGGCTGCCTTAATCCTAGTATCCTGACATTAATATACATATAAGACAATAAAGCTATGCTGAACTAATTTGTGAATATTTCTACTGAAATAAGAAAAAAACAATAGACGGTGAGTTTTGTAAGATCGGCTGTAATTATATTCTATGGGCTCAATTAGTAGTTTATCAACAATATTGGTTCTCTGAAGTTTTTATTTATTTTTATAAAATTCAAATTATTTTGAATGAAGGATTATGTTAATGGATTTAAAGCGTGTTTTATAATTTTATTCATAAATGGGCCCTCTAGATTTGAAGTAAAATGGTAAAACTTTTATTTTGGACTATTAAAGTACAATCACGTCTTTATTTGGTGTTTTGGTGGATTGCATATTTTTATTTTACAGAGTTTACACCTTTGAATTGTCCATTAACTGAGGTTACTTCACTTTAACGATACTTTAAGACGTGTAGAATATTACCACGCTTCTAACTTTTTTTTATAAAATACCTGGCTCACTTCATTTCTAATGGCCCTAAAAAATACGTGCTAACATTGTTTGTAACCATTCATTACTACATAGAATAAATGGTGATAAAAAAATAAATTGTTACATCCTTTCAATTTTACGGTCCTGAGGCTTTTTCAGAATTTTGACGTGACAGTTAAAAAGGTTACTCAACACTGGTATATATTATTATTGAATGATATTCTGTTTATCATAATTCAAAGATGCAATCATTTATGAAAATGCTTTATTTGCTTGCAATATTTTCCAGGAAGAAATCTTTAAAGATTAAAAATTACTTGAGTTAAGTATAACTCTTGAAGAGTGGTACTTAAAATCGATTATTTACAGATTGATAAACGTAACTAAAAAAATACTAAGTACACTTTGCTAAGCATAATTTCCGGGTATGGTTATATACTTTGTATGTATCCATATATAATTCTAAGGTGAGAAATAAAGAGTCAGTCACGTTCCTTTCATAATATGAAATGAAGACTGTTATTGCAATCACGCACGTGGAAAGCACATTCTTCGTGAAATTCTATATGACTGGAGTAAATATTTTTCTCTATTATTTCTTTCCTACAACCTGAATTCCACTGCAGATCACTGCTTTGATTACAAAATCTTACGATTGGATAAAAAGTTATTAAGCTCGATTTCTTCGTCCAATGCAATATGAAATGAAAATAAAAAAAACTGTTGTAATCATCAGAAAACCAAACGATAGAAAAAAGTCATCCATCGAGACATCAATAATTTACCGCACAATTGTAACTAAAGTGTAATGCATATTTTTATATTTATTTATTATTATAAATCATGACCGGATTTTTTACTCAAATTTAATGTAAAGCAGAAGAAAGAATTCATTATATCATTGTTATTTACTTTCAGAAGTAATTTTAATTTTTAATCGTGTACCTAGGTTATTATATTAACCCTTAAAACTCGTAATTTTTTTCAAAGGTTGGTAGCGCCAACTCGTATTTAATTTTAGATTTTTCCGGAACATAATTTCTGAAAGTAAATTAAGAAAAAAACACCTTTTCCTTGGCTATTTTTTCAAAAATAAAATAAATAAATATGTAGAATATATTCAATTCATATTATAAATATTGTTTAGTAAATAAAGAAGTCAAATATATGTTTCTGAAAGGTTCTAACCCAGCTGCACACATTTTACACCTATTGTATCAAAATCCTTCTAAGACTTATTAGTCATTACTTTAGATACTATCTTCATAGAAAAACATTTAAACAAGGATTGTTACTTATTGTCTGTAATAATTTACAATAATAAAGGTAACAATAAGTCCACAAATTAGGATTTGAAAACGATGGAAATTTTGTCATCTGACAGCCGATGTCATCCTAACCTCAATTGTATATAGCTAGGAAATTCGTAATAAACATTCGCGTTGCTAAGCTACGTTGGGCGTACGCTGGTGTATCATTGGTTCAAAACCTTTTACTGAACAGTATGTATTCATTTTAATAAAATAAAACAAAACATTGTAATATAATATATTATTTGTCTGTAAAACTAATAAATATAGATAACGTTATAACGCTAGATATGATAAGAAATGAATTATATGGAAATCGTTGAAACACATGTTTTTCTGCATGAAGTAAAAATATATTTTTTTAATCCATGTCCGCTTCCAATGTAGAGCATATGACCTCCTAATGTAGGTATCTCAACAGAAGTTTTTCCTATGAGAACTGTTTGTTACTCAGTCGCTCAAAATGTATACATACAAAAAATACACAGCACAATTTGAAACACATTTAATTGAATTGTAATATTTTAATTCGTCTATAAAAATAATATGTATATTACTTTATAACACTAGATATTACAAATAAACCATCCGGAAATTGTTGAGACACGTGTCTCTGCCTAAATTATAAATGGGTTATAAATAATTGAACTAAAAAAATAAAGGACGAACTTTGTACACACGAATATATATTTTAATACTTTATATTAAACATTGCCCACTAGCACGAGAGAACGCCCAAAAATATTTTTCAACGCTTATCACTAAAAAACTCACAATATCCACTTTGTACGGACAAAGTGGAAAATATGAGTTTTTTTTAGTGAGAAGCTTACCTTTGCAAAGTGGTGGATTCATATTTCGGACAAGAATGATAGGTACGCCAATTTTCAATGTTAAAACGTGTCACAGCATGGCTGGCAAATCAAGTGAATTTAAGAATTCAGTTGGATAATTGACAACTTCATCTTGATTCATTACAGTATCGATGGACTGATACGTTTTCTCTTCGCCTGGTATTTCGTTTCGAATCCTGAAGTTGATGGCAATAACATCGTGTTTTTTGGCTGCTAATATAACACTTTCTCTGAGCCACTGTTGATTATTGAAATTCTTTGCAATATTTTTGGGAAAACTTTGTGAATCAATTCTCTTATTGTTTTTGTAATTTTACAGAAATTTGTTAGCAATGTAATACATTGTGTGGATTCATCTATTTCCAATTTTCCATTCCCAATATCAAACAATTATTTTGCGAAACGTTCAGCGGATGTATCATATTGTAGTTTTATACGCATGCTGGCCTTGAAAGCCAGTTTCTGCACGTGTCACCATAAAACTGATGATTTTAGACATGCATTTAATTCATCAACAGCTGTTGAACGTGTTATAACTGGTAGGGTTTGTCGAAAATCACAAGACAATAAAATAAGTGCGCCACCAAAGACCACTATTCATTTCCTCTCAAATCTTTTAGTGCATAGTGTACAGCTTACAATGCCTTTTTGTGCGCCATAGTACATTCGTCTCATATTATGAGTTGGCATGATTGAAGTACTTCACCCATTCCGATTTTTTTTTTGATATTGCATGTTAGTGTCTCAGTGATTTGAATTAAAATGCAATTTTAGTGTTGAATGCGCTGTTCGACCACCATCCAAAAATGTTCACACCAAAGACACGCAAACTGACGCTTAACCATATGAAATACATACATTTGCTAAATTGAGAAAAGTCACCAGAAAAGGCGAATTTTCTTAGAAAATGCGCCACAGAGAATCCTAAAAATAGCCAATCAACGGGTCCAAATTTCACTTTTCGCAACCTATGATTTGCCATGAAACTGATAGTCGTGGCACGCAGATCGCTTTATTCGGCGAAATTTCTCATTGTAAAATGGCTGCACTCTGGTGTGGGCTGGAGGAAGCTCAGAGGGGCTCGCGCAAGCCCTTTGTGAAATTTTGCTAAGGTCGGCCAGCCCCTTGTTAATTTAAGAGAAAACATTATTCTCAAATCAAATGAGTTCATAACTGCAATTTCTGTCTTACATACATTATCTATGTCAGCATCAGTATACTCAGTAGTACATTTTCGGCCTTTTACATTGATGAGTTTACAGTATATTGCATATTGTTACGTATTGTAAATGTATTAAAAATGTAAAAATAGATTGCTTATTTAGGTAGTCCATCAGAGTGATAAAAAACTCACTGCTTCCCAGAATACCGAGAATTGCTTTGATATAAAGCGAGCACCTTGTAAACGCATTGGTAGCCTACCGCTGGTTGTACTAATTCAGAAAACTTTAAGGGCGTCCGCACAACAAATCATCCAAGTTTTATTGTAATCGGATGAACGGTATAGAAACAGGAACGCATAAAGAAAAAACTACGAATTTACTGTATTGGCAGCCCATCGTTGTATGTTTTGATTCAAAAACCTTTGCTGGTGTCCACAAAACAACTCACCAAAGCTTTATCGCAATCAGATGAACGGTATAGGAACTCATACGGAACAAACAAACAAATAAACGTATTGGAAGCCCACCCCTGGCTGTATGTATTCAGATACCGCTGCGAGTGTTCGCACAACAACTCACCAAAGTTTTATCGCAAAAAGATGAATGGTATAGGAACATGAATGCGTAAGGGACAAACTAACAAATGAACGTATAGGCAGCCCACCGCTGATTCATATACATTTGCAGGCGTCCGCACAACGGCTCGCCAAAGTTTTATCGCAGTCCGATGAATGGTATAGGATTGCATACGGAAAAAAAAACAAACAAATTAACGTATTAGCATCCCACTGTTGATTTATATAAATTTGCAGGCAGCCGCACAACAACCCACCAAAATTGTATTGCAGTTGGATGAACGGTATAGAAACGCATACCAGACTAACAAACAAATTAACGCATTCGTAGCCTACCGCTGATTCATAAATCTATTCTGGCGTCTGTATAACAACTTCCCAAAACAAATATCGCAATCGGATGAGCGGTATAGGAGCGCATAGGTAACAAACAAACTAACATTAATTTTAATATATGTATATAGATAACCAACAATTTTGATAATTGTTAATATATTTTCTAACCATGATGTATGTAATCATTGTAGTAAAACCATGGATTATTTTAATTGTAAATAAGCAATAATTCATTAAAAACTGTACGCAAATCTATGGTTGTGTATTACTGCCGCCGAAGCAAAGTAGATCAAGCGATTTGGAATGATGTGTTGTCTCGTTTGCACAAGATCCATCTCGCTCGCACTTGCGCACATAAACACGCCGGGAATGTACTCATTCCGATGTTTTGAAATTGCATATTTTGACATTAAATGCATGAAAATAATATAAAATTGGATGAGTGTATAAAGATCAAAGTATCTTTATGATAAATAACACGAAAATAAACAAGTATAATTTAATTTGTGGCCAGTAAACGAGGTTGAAGTTATGTCGGCTATACGTCGACGTTCGAGTGGTAGACCCGAATCGTGATGTCGACTATATGTCGACGTTCGAGTTCTAGGAGTTAAACTTTAAAATATGTGATATCTTTTTAGGCTGCAAACTAGCTAATATTCTCGGAAAAAAACATTGCACGTACCAAATTAACTGGATGGAGTTATTTTTTCTTCTTTATGAGTTTTATCGGATTCCGAAGAAATATATAATTTATAATAATGAATGATTTATAATGAATATTGATTGTTCAAAATTATTTAAATTATCTTTTTAAGTTACTATGTCAATATTTGTGACTTGGGTATTATATTTTTATCTTTATATAATAACATATGAATATAAATTGTATTGGCAAGGCACGATGGTTTAAAAATTCAATTTTGACACCAAGAGAGATGGTAATACGCTAGATATTTTCAAAAATTCAAAGCAAATACACATACAAATAACTAAATAAATTCATGCGCCAACTCTGGTAGATTAGAAATCAGAAAAATCGATTGCATATGAATTAGATAATAATACTGACTAAATCATTTGATAATTTGACACTGCTAGAAATCGAACTTATGGTGGTAGAAAAGTTATAAGTATTTGTGATAGAAGTTTCCACGCGGGGTGATATTTTAAGATGTGAATTATATATATAATTTTGATTAAGTTTTTCAATTGCGGTATAGGGTTTCAAGAAACTTTATAGTTTCAAATTATCAAATTATTATCTTGAAGTCGATAATTTTAAACGTTTTAAAATCACTTTTTAAGCATATAAGATACTAAGAAGAACAAAAAAGGGATGTTGTATCTTTAGAGCTTATTTGTAATATATACATTTAATTGTGTTTTGTTTATTTGATGAGCGTTTTCAGACTTCATGTTTCGTAGAAATGGACAGGTTAATTTATATAATAATTTAGTTTATAATTGTACCCGTGACCCAGCAATTAACTGGTATTATAAAATATCGTTTGATACCTTACAATTTTAGAAGTTTCCGAAAGCAAATATTTAACGTCACTTCTTACAGTCAACATGCTATGATATAATATATGTTTATATCACGTTTATTAGCTCTACAAATAATACAGACAATAAAAGGTTAACGCTAAAATGCTTCTGGAAAATAGAAGTACATATGTTTTTGTCTTTAAAAAATCAGGAAACTCCGACTACTTTCTTTAAATTTAATTTAACTAAAAAATGTCATGCATTCTAGTAAAGGGTTTTAGCGACTCCACAGCCCTTTTAGAAAACGAAGGTATTCTGTAAAATTAATTAATTTTAAAATTGATTGATAACAATCAAAAGCATCTATTATAATTAAGTTGATAAATATATATCGAAGTTTTTGGAATAATTATAATCCTAAAATATAAATTCTAAGTAAGTGCCATTCAGCTCAATGGAAAGGGACATGTTTAAATAATATATTTTTTTAGGCATATGTTGTAAAAACTATAAAAATATGCTCCAAAATATTTAATGTCTGTTGAACCTGGCGTGAAAATTATTTAAAAAAATATACATAAGCACACCATCTTCAAAGATAAAATGAAACGTCACAAACAATCTTTTGTTTGGTCCCATGTCCAGGATTGGTCAATTCTTATTATAAATAATTTTAGATTAGTTTTAAGTGAAAGTGAGATTTTTAATATTATTTACAATATATAATTTGTTATCAGTTTCAATGAAAATTAAATTAAACGATGTTATAAAAATAGTTTAATCAATTTTGATGGTCGTTAAAATCGAATATTTTTAAAATACTTTAATATAGTGTTTTTTTGAAACATTGTCTACTTACAATAAAGAAAACTATACATTATAATGAAGCTTATTTTTATATTATATAACTAATGAAGGGTTGCTTGTTATTTAGGCAAATAAGTTATATTTTCGCAAATAAGAAAATAAGCCTGGGCGAGATAAATGGTTAACTAATCACTCCCACTACGCCATGTTTTAAATATTGTATGGGTGGGAAAGATTTAAAGCATTATGCTCCTAAGCTTAGTGATTTTTCAAAACTGATTATACTGGGATTCGAGCCTGTGATCACCGTTTCTAAAGTCAATGATCGTCTCTTTAGTCTGAACGTAAAATAATTTTGTAGCGTTAAGTTGTATTCAAACGTCCGATACGTTTAACAAGAATGCAGCCAAGTTTTATAGCCCGGGTCGTCGAAGTTTGACCACCACGCCGCGGGAACAGTATCGAACCACGAGCTTCCAGTTAATTATTCGGGCCTGCTATCGAGGCGGGCGGGCAATTAATTTCACCCGAGTTAATTACATGCAGCCGCATAGGGATATTATGAATTAACGACAATTAACAAACAATATTACGATGCAAATAAATAATTACACATGTATTTATTGACTCTAGGAAATTTGTACGAATACATTATTTTAAACATACATGCAGTGGTGAGCTACCAATACGTTAACAAAGAGCTCGCTAATCTCAAAGCTTCTTGTTGTTCTAGGGAAAGTGTGAATAATGATCGAATTCACAGACTGTATTTCAATTTAAATAAATTACAATATATAGAGTAAAAACAAATGTGAAAAGAAATATTTTCAGTTTGAGAGTTTTTAAACTATGTCCAGTTTCAATGCTGAGTATATCACCTAATAAGAGGCATAACATCATATTGGTTTAAAACGCAATTCACATAATTGCGTCGCTTAAGTTTTTTTGCCGATTATGGGTCAATATGAACTCATAACTGAGCATCAAAAGAGCTAGTTTTAACGTGAGCTGGTTAAAAATCCTTTCCTTCGTCCCACCCTTCTCTTCATTGTGCTATGATCTAAATATTTATTTTTAAAGAGAAATTTTATTTCAGGACTCAAACCATTGACTCTGCAAATGAGAAAATAAGTAAAAATTCTCAAATTTTTATATACAATATTGAAAATGGAAAAAGAAACATTACAATTTTAGTGGATATAGCACAATCTGGGATAAGATTGCTTCACACGACGAAATCTCATCAGCATTACCACTGGGCAATTATATACGCGACAATTATAATACTAATTTAAATCTACATAGTAAAATGAATTTATATATATTTTTTAGCAACTTTAATTTTGTGTTATTTGAGAACGTCAAATGCATGACGGCACTTAAAAATATTTCAACGAATTGTCTAGTTTTTTTTTCGGTAATAATGTAATCGATTCTGTTAAAAAGTAATGGCAATTCGGAACATATTTATAATCTTAAGACGTATATTTGTCAAAGCTTTCAAAACCAATTAGAATTGACGTCAAACTTAATACTACAACCTCTTTATTAGAAGCTCGGTGAGTAATTTGATAACCACCCTTGCATCAGGTGGTCCCAGGCAGATTCAAATTAAAATCAAAACCAAAAGGTGTCAATTATTTTGTGCCTAGGTATTGCTGTTAATATTTGCCACATGGAACGAAAGGATGAAGGGTAACATAGAATAATAGCGATTTTAATTAAGTTTTGGAAGGGAGGCGTTGAAATAGGGAGTTTTTTTCGTTTAATCATACAATTTTATTAAATAGTTTATAGTGATAACTAAAACAGATTTGTATTTTTATGTCAAATATTCAATTAACGATCAAAAGGAAATTTTTAACTATAATAAATTAAAAATACTCGTTCAGTAATTTAATGATAAACAATCAGGCAATTAGCATATCATCTCATTTATAATTCGTATAAAATAAACTTTTATTCAGAAAAAAAGATACTACAATTTAATGTACATGATATAATATTGCTCCTTCTATTATCATAATTTAAAACTTAAGTAAAACTTATTTCTCTAAGGACAAAAACTCACTCAAAATTCATACTAAACTTCGTTTCAACAAAAAAGTACTCTCAATTTTGGATGGACTACAAATTTTATTGATGTTTAACAAAATTAAGAAGCTGTTTACCGTAGGGATTCAAGAATTTCATTATAAATAATGAATTATCTTGGCATTTTGTTAATAATTAACGAAAGATCAGCTAGAAAAGTTTTCATTTTTGTGTTATGTAAAGATGTACAACGGAAATAATTATTAACTTTTATTTATGTCAGAAATTACTTTGGTATAAAAAATAGTGTTATAGTCACAAATGTATGATATATACTTATATATTTTTCTAAAATATTGTAAGAAACACAGTTCGCTCATGTATTTAATTTAAAGTATTAGCACAATATTTAAAAAAAATGAATCACTAGGTTACTAATAATGTTTTAATATATTCTTACTTAGTCAGATTACACCAGCGTAAAATAATAAAAATATTACTTACGATAATGGCAAAAATTATATTATCTTAAGCAAAATGTATTTCACAGAATTTCATTGATATCTCGTAAATCATTGACATGTTATGGATAAACAAAATTACTGATTTATATCAGGTATTATGTCTAAAAGATAAAATCTATTATTTAAAAAAATGTCTCGTAAATTAATAAAAAATACATCAATTTAATAAAATGTTTTTTTTTCTTACAGGAAAGATTATCTATCATGATAAAGAGAAGAAAATAAATGCAGTTTTTTTCCATTAATCAATAAGTCTAAAGTATTATAAAAACGCTTCATCACAAGTAGGAGTGTTTTTAATTTGCATGTATAAGTTTTTTTTTTAAATATTTTTATCGATATGTACTGATATAAAATAATGATAAGATTTGAAATTTTTGTGTTAAAAAATAATGGGTGGTTTACTATATTTTGGATAAAAATAATTGCCATTATATTTATTTTTATGGAGATCATTTAGTCGAGTGTTAAACGATCTTTATTCATCTTATTTAGTTGCGGGGGTCATAAGCTCGAGTCATCAAACAAATATATTTTTTTCAATATATTTGTGGACTTGTGTTCAATGCCAAGAGTGTATATGTTGCTTACGTTCTCTCTCACCTATTTGATTCTAAGACAGGGCGTATTGCAGGCGATAGACAATGGGTGGATCAAACGTTTGACCCCTGCGGGTTACTTAAGACTGAAATCAGTGGTAGCGGTCTACTAACACTTTATGTGTTAATTTGTTATAAAATTTATAGTAATTCAAAGCACAAAACAAAATGTATGAAACAGAAGTAAAATAGATAAATAATAAAATATACACCCAATACATGTTTCGAAGCATCGAGAAGAAGTTACGCAGTCGACGTTTTGGCCACAGCTGCGATATAACAACAATTAGCTTTCTTACAGCCCACTCCTTTAATGTATACCTTCTCAAAAAATGGAAGTGTTACTGTATGTCTTACGTGGACTCAAAGCAAATACAAAGCAACTCGCTGCGGCATGAACATATCAAATGGTCTCCGCCGCTATAGAGTGTCCTACGTGACAAAGCGCACGCCGCGATTAGTTTATCTATTTGACATTTTGATTCGCTTTAAATCACGTTCCAATTGTGTTCGCAGTGACTTCGCCCAGGTAAGACGTAGTAAATAACGAGCAGTTCTCGTTAAAATCAGAGTATGTAGAGATGCAAAAAATGATGACATATTTCTATTAATGTACAAATTAACTGTGGGCTCATACGCTAAATAATGTAAAATATTAAATTTAAAATCAATTAGAACAATTTTAAATTAATAAATAACTGTTTTTATTATTACTTAAGCGGTACGTGCACTATAATATTTCTCCAATTTTTATAAATCTGCATATGTAAAAAAGTTTTGTGTCCTGTTCTATAATATAATAGAAAGTAAAGCCAAAATTAAATTTGACTCTGCTAGGAATCGATCTCGGAGTCAGTATTAATATACATTGATCCTATATGATCTATGCAGAGCAATGTTTTGTTTACCGTACAAAATATCACTCAGTAAAAAATAAAATTAGTTTGGTGTATTTTTTGTGGAAAGCAATCACTCGTAAAATTCTGCTTACATCTTGAACGGTTGAAATAACAGCAACCTCGTGGACAGAATGACAAACCAACAAAACAATATGATTGAAATTGTGTTTTTGGCAGATAGCATGTGTCACAATAAATTATTTTGCGATTGGTATGGCAGCAGGTTGAATTAAATTTCAATTGGAATGAAATTCAACGTGTAACTACAAATACAATAGATTTTATTTGTTGTGTAATGTCTGGAAAGACCATTTAGAATTCAAGATAAGATAGGTCAAACTCGGTTATTACGAACACGGAAATAGCGAGATCTAGGATTTAATGAAGAAACATTAGTTGACATTTTAGTTTATGGTTTTCTCCATACATTTATTCACTTTTATAACTAGCTACTTCTCAGGCATAGCGAGCAAAAATGTTGCCAATGAGAGAGAAAACAATGAAACAAGCAACAATTTTAAACTTTATAAAAAAAATGAATTGACAGAAAAATGTAATATGTGCGTTAATAAATTCCAACTACGTATTTTTGTTTGAATTTCGACTTTTTGTGTTATGTAAACACTCCAGATACTTCGTGTCTTCGTGTGATGGGTATGTTTGTATGCATTTAAAAATACCCATTCTCTGATATAACGAGTGATGCTTATTACGAAAAAAATCAGTGGGTCCCATCTTCCTCGTAATAACCAAGTTTGACTGTACTTTATAATGACTTCTTAACCGAGAATTTAAAAAAAACTCACACCCTTTCCAATTCTTTAAACTGAGCGTAGCGAGAGCGATTAGTCAAACACTAGTCTTGCCCTAACCATATCTTTATATCCCTACTAATTTATTTGAAAAAAAAAGATTGAGCGACTGGTAACAAACAGTTCTCGTAGAAATAAACTTCTGTTGAGATACCTCCATTAGGAGGTCATATGTTCCACATTGAGAGCGGAGATGGATTAAAAAATAAATTAAATAATAATACAAATACATACTATCATTTAGTTTAAAATTTATTGATACCAATGGCTTGATATCCATTACGTCATTACGTTCAGTCAATTTGCGAAAGTAATCTCATAAACAATTACAATTTCTGAAGGTATTTGAAATTAAGATTCAATTGTTTTCGTTCTAATTTTGTTTTATTTATGTAATTCATGGTTAAATAATAAGTCTTTCATACGAAAACTAATTATAACTTTATAATAGTAATGAGTAGCTTATTAATTTGAAAAAAAACTTACCAAGTAATAGATGAGTACCTTTGCATATAAAATGACTTTAAAATTTGTGTTCTTTATTGACGCTACAATTGGCATACCCGGTAGTATTATTATTGACTGTCTAATTAAAACATTTCAAATTTCGAATAAAAGTTTTGGTATGACTCAAATTTCGCCCGCTATTCGACCTAATGGCGCGGCGGTCGAATGATAATAATTTTCCAAATGTGACAAGATGTCATCTTTCATAATTAATTTTCTTGCAGGATGCAAAAATCAAAACGGCTGATAATGTAATTTAAATTGTGCCGATTTAATTTTATCATATTGTCGACAGAAAATGGAAATATAGCGAGAAATACGTTCATAGGCAGAACATATTTGAAAATGAAATCAGAGTATTTAAAACAGTATTGTTTTAATGCGTACTTATACGCTGATCTGTTTTTGTTATGTGAATATTATATGTAAAAATATTCATCACGATTTCATTCCGTTTATAAGCAAGGAAAAATAATATATAGTTAAAGGTTTTTCCAACAAATTTTATAGCTTTTCACAATGAAAATTTTTATGCTACTTTTTAATTAAAATGTTGTTTAATAATTATTCATAGATTGAAAATAAATATATAAATAAAATCTTGCTGTTTTTAACAAAACTCATCTATATGTTTATAAAATTCTTGTTTTAATTTATAATAATGGTAGAAATCAAAACGTACGCAGTAAGAATGCATGTAATTTTTATAGATAAGTAAAACTTTTTAAAATCATTTACCTTTGTACTTCTCACATTAAAATTTCATTTGTAGATATATATATATATATATATATATACTCAACCTTATTGTGCAAACGGTTATATATAACAGATTTCACTTTGTTTCACAACACGATAAATATAATTACTGGACAGAACCGAGCCTAACTAAAAACACATATTTCTGTAGTTAGACCCTTGAGATTCTTAGCCCTCGATTTGAGCTAAGTCATAGTTTAAGTATTCAAAATACTATGTGAGATATCGATGTAAAAAGTGTCCTTTTAAAAAATTTAAAAGGTTACTGGAAAATCCAGGACGTTACTATTTGTCTGTAATGATCTTACACCTTTTTTTGTGTTATTTATTTACTTAAAAATGTTGTGTATTATTTTGGTGTAACAGTTTTTAAAGACGAGTTATCTGTATAATATGAAAATTATTAAAAATGTCACACAAAAGAATGATCTAATATATGTTAATAATAAACATAGTTTTGGATAATTATAAACTTAAAGTAGGCATATCAACCATGTTTTCCACCAAGGGTCCTATTAAGTATTGCACATCGAGCCGCGAACCGCATTACAAAAAATTCAAATTAACATAATAGAAAATATTTATTATTATACTACTAATAAAATAACAATCATACAAATACAAGATTTTTTTAAATTAAATATAATGTACAAAAGCTGATAAATAAATAAATTTAATAGTTTTCATTTTTGTGAAGAAATTTTTCGTTTCCAAAACTTCAACATTTGGAAAAAATCCCTAGTATCACTGAACATATGTCGGCAGGCTACGTGTTTGACATGCCTGACTTACAGCTAAAAGCTCTTCGAGGTAAGGGAAAACAATAAGTTTCCTCAATAGACATTTTACATCGTTTGATAGGACAAAATATAAAGTAAAAGTATTTAAAAAAAAGCGATAGTTTAAAGCTGTTTCTTTCCGCCTTATACGGTAATCGGTTAACGGAATACTTTTAAAAGGATTGTCAAGATTTTATGAGACTTTTAAAATATCCTTGAAAGCCTTTTTCCAACGATAGATTCTGATATAATTGCCAGCGTTTCCATCCTCAATAATTGGTAACATACATTTTAGGTTTACATTATTGTTGACCATTAATCTTTCATGAAATATACCTCCTTAAATATTCCCATGCACTTAAGACCCTGTTCTGGAGTATAATTAAATTAGCAGAGCCTTCAGCACATCTACTGACTGTGTTGGCGATCAAAGAGAGCTTTCATATTTTGACACAGGGCGCGGATGCCGATCACCAAATTCATTTTGTAATATTATAATTTAAAATTACATGAGTAAAACAACACAATTTTAAAGTACATTTTTTTTAATAGCTGTTCATGACATTTTTGTTGTTTTTTAAGGAAACCACTATATGTAGTATGTATAAAAATTGTTTTCATATACTGAATAGTTCTATAACCTATAATTCTATAACCTAGCAACCTGAAATTAATCACGTAACTAATTTTGCGTAAATTTTAATTACTCATTTCTATAAAACTAGTAAAATTTTAATATCTATGTTAACATACATTGTATCTATTTTATATAGCTAAGAAAAAATTTACATTATTTTTTTATATTATTAATTATATGATAAACTGATCTCCTAAATATTCAGATTGAATTGATCGACCATGTCCGTTCCCAATGTGGAGCGTATGGCTGGCTCTCAATGGAGATATCTCAAAAGAAGTTTTTTTTTATGAAAACTGTGTTTTACTCAGTCGTTCAACCTTTTTTTTTCAGAGACAGTAGTAGAGATAGAGGGATAAGAGTAGGACAGAACTAGTAGTTAACAAATTGCTCTGACTACGCCCAGTTTTTAAAGAATCGAAAATGGTGGGAGGGAAATTTTAGAAATTTTAGAAAATAAGCTGTGTTCCGGTAAAATTTCCAGATTTTCGAAGTGTTCTATTGCACAATAAGTTTGGAAAATCCTGGTCTACACGATCTATAATTTTCCAATTTCAAATCTTCTCTAAATACAGAGAAAACTCATTAAAAAAAAACGTGTTTAATCTCAAAACCTACTCAAATCCAAAAAAGCCCACAGCAGTTTTTTGCACCTTGGCAAAATTTTTGGTTTTTGGAGTTATGTAGGTAGGTTTTGAAATTAAGGCGCACTTTTATTATTTAAAAAAAAATGCCACTCGAAAAGTATTGGTTAATTTGTCGTGAAAATTACAATTAGATAACTAGTTGAGTTGACAAAACTGTCGACACTCCCAAATAAATAGAAAATCAACTCGAATCGGTTGCCGGGATAAAGTTTTCAGGAGTTGTCTGGTTTACCGTGATGGATGACGACTAATGCGAGCGATCATTTAGTTCGGTGGATTTGTTGATTTCATCAGAATCTGGTCAAGTAAATAGGACTGCCACGGTTCAACGGTTTCATCGCCAATAATTCGATTTCAACTACTGGGAAACATTCGTCCAGTGACCATGTGCAAATCTAAGCGTAGAAAACTTCACGTGTACTCTTTTGATATATGTACATTGTATTAGTAAAAACACAATATTCCTTTGTACTTCATTCCACTTTATTTAATATGTCAGGACCGGTTTCGCTCCTTACGAGCATCGTCAACTGATAAGAAATATAATTTAACAATGCTATTTATACAAAAATGAACAGTTATAAACAACAATTGGCATTGAAAAGAAATTACCAATTACATTAAAAGTGATTCTAAAATAGCACAAAATTAAAATGTTAAACACATCTAACATATAATTAAAAAGTTATCTCAGATTAGAAACCGGTCCTGACATATTAAATAAAGTGGAATGAAGTACAAAGGAATATTGTGTTTTTACTAATATAATGCCTTTCCACCAAGTATTGACAGTGAACACCCTAAAAGTGATATGTACATTGTACAACAACAAGTTTACGACCTCCCCTGTTTTATTAATATATATTATGCTTAAAATATAATTTGCTTATACTGTTATTTTATATACGCTGATTGCCGTGACTGCTTGGTTAAGCTTATAGATTTTCTTTAATGTTGATTCGTACGTATTGATTTTTGTAAAATATGTAAATATTTTAAACGTTGATAATATGTATTTTACCAGTCATAACTAGGGTTGCCAGGTTTCTCGCGAGTGAATCCGGGACATTTGTACGATTTGTTGACTTTCGAATCCATAAACCCAGGAATTTACCGATTTGACTCAAATACCAGCGTGACTCGTTTTTTTTTTAGCTCTTCCGAGACTTTCGAATCCAAGTTAGATAGTTTTCTCTAAATTTCCGGTACAATTTAGTACTCATCCGGGATACGGGACAGCGATTCCAATTCCGGTACAATCCCGGCCAATCCGGGACACCTGGGAATTCTAGTCATAGCCCACCCAACATAGAAAAGAGCGATCGAATAATAGTCCAATTGCCTTTCTTAAATATAGGCCCATTAGAGGTGAAGTGAGTAAACTGATAATTCTAGAAAAAAATAATTTAGACGCGTTGTAATATTCTACTGGACTTAAAGTATCGTAAAAGTGAAGTAACCTCAGTTAATACCTAGTACACATTGCAATAGTGTTATCTTCACTCCACCAAAATACCAATTAAAGTCGTGATTGTTCTTAAAACTTCCAAGAAAAGTTTTATCATTTTACTAGTTGGCTCACTTCATCTCCCAAAAGCTCATTTGTATTTTATCTTTTGTTTATAATGAGTATTTAAAAGAATATTCTTTTAGAACATTAAAAAACAGAGTAACATATTTTTTTACATTATGTTTGATAATATAATTAACTTCTTGTAAAAAAATATTCAGTTATCAATACATTGCATTTTATTAACGTTATTACGGGCATGTATCATGAAAGTTTTAAATACTTTACACCATTTTTAAAAGTAAGAATCAAAGTGAAATATATTTTATTCATATTTTTTAAGATAGTCTTTGATTAATTAATAACGAAATATGATTTCAATTATAAATATATTAATGAATAATAAAAATATAATTATGACAGGATATCAAAATAATAAACATCATTACAATTAAAAAATGTTGTCAACGATTTAAAAAAAGTAATAATGCATTTCTTATAAATAATTTCAGATATAACTATTTTCGAAAAAATGTGTATTTCAAAATCAAGATAATCCTCCCATTAACTCTAAAATTTATTTGTATCAATAAGACAACTGCTTCTTTAAATCGTTTTTGAAGATTTGTAAAATTTTGGAAAAGTGATTTATTTGGAACTTGTTTGTGTATTCGACGTTATCCAAACTAAAAATGGCTGAAGTCCAGTCGTCATGACGATATTATAAACTCATATACTAGATGTTCAAAAATATTACTACAATCGTCTTAATAAAAAATATCTCTTTATAAAAAAAATATTAAATATTACATACATACTTTTAGGGTGTTCACTGTCAATACTTGGTGGAAAGGCATTATATTAATAAAAACACAATAATCCTTTGTACTTCATTCCACTTTATTTAATATGTCAGGACCGGTTTCGCTCATTACGAGCATCGTCAACTGATAAGAAATATAATTTAACAATGCTATTTATACAAAAATGAACAGTTATAAACAACAATTGGCATTGAAAAGAAAATACCAATTACATTAAAAGTGATTCTAAAATAGCACAAAATTAAAATGTTTAACACATCTTACATATAATTAAAAAGTCATCTCAGATTAATAAATTTAGAATGGGGATTGAAAGTAATTACAAACATAATTAAAATTTGGGAATTCTTTGACAAAGTGATACAATTAAAATAATGACATTAATAATGACATTAATAGAGTGAATGATAGTTTCCTATTTTTCCCCGCTTCCAAGTAGTTGATGAGTGTACATTCTTAAACAAAATCGACAGCCAGGAAGATTCTGAAAAAGAAATTTTTCAAAGACCATATCAATTCTAACAAAGAAATATATATATATACATACCTATATATATTTTACATAATTTTAAAATATATATAGGTATGTATATATATATATTTCTTTGTTAGAATTGATATGGTCTTTGAAAAATTTCTTTTTCAGAATCTTCCTGGCTGTCGATTTTGTTTAAGAATGTACACTCATCAACTACTTGGAAGCGGGGAAAAATAGGAAACTATCATTCACTCTATTAATGTCATTATTAATGTCATTATTTTAATTGTATCACTTTGTCAAAGAATTCCCAAATTTTAATTATGTTTGTAATTACTTTCAATCCCCATTCTAAATTTATTAATCTGAGATGACTTTTTAATTATATGTAAGATGTGTTAAACATTTTAATTTTGTGCTATTTTAGAATCACTTTTAATGTAATTGGTATTTTCTTTTCAATGCCAATTGTTGTTTATAACTGTTCATTTTTGTATAAATAGCATTGTTAAATTATATTTCTTATCAGTTGACGATGCTCGTAATGAGCGAAACCGGTCCTGACATATTAAATAAAGTGGAATGAAGTACAAAGGATTATTGTGTTTTTATTAATTACATACATACATTGGAAATAGTTTGGAATTGATTTTATTTTGAATTTTCCAATATATAAATATTAAAGTTATTATTTTATTGAAAAAGATAAAGATACTACTTTAGGGGGAAATAGTTATCCGAAAGGAATTTTCATTGCGGGTTGGATACGAAATATCTTTCATGCGGTGGAAAATTCACGCCATTATGGTTTTCCGGTATAATATTTACATTAGACGACCAATAAAAAATCCATAAAGCGAATTATTGAAATATTTTAAACTTTTATTGCTACCGGTATGAGGTAAAAATACATATTTATGGACCAAAAACGTATGTCTTTAAACGATTGCATTTTTTAGTAAACTGGGTGGTATATATTCTATTTTCATTGCTAATAAACTTATCACTCCATAGCACTTATAAAAATATATATGGCTGCTTGAGTATTACTACTGCCTCCTTAGAAATAGTTTTTTTTCCGATATTTTTAAAACTTAGATCTAACAAACTGAATAAACAAATTTGACACGTAAATTAAAAATACCTTCGTAATAACCGTAGCCTGCTGTCGCCGAGTTGGCAAGAACGTGCTGTATCGATCACGCAGGTCTGGGTTTGATTCCCGGTAAGATCACAGTGAATTTAAGAATAATTTAATTCAAAGTTGTGATCGAAGACTGGGTAATTGTGATGTCAATTCACATTATTTCCTCTCTTCTCATTCTTCTGATCCTTTAATAACTGGGTGTAGCAATAGCAATTAATTAACCACTAGTCCTGTTATAGCCTTATCCTTCTTTACCTACTACTCACTTTGAAAAAAGTGAGGTTAAGCGATTGAGTAACAAACAGTTCTCGTAGAAAAAAACTTCTTTTGAGATTCCTCCATTAGTATGCCATATGGTCCACATTGAAAGCGGACATGTTTAAAAATAAAATAATATTAAAGATAACTCTCAGGCAATCAACATATTTCATGTCAACATCAATATCGATTTTTTCAACTAAATGGGTATGATGTTTAGTCAAGTTGATCTTGATTGAATTAGTATAATACACATTTCTTGATCTATTCTTCAGTGATGTGATCAGGTGTATTGGCAATATGCTGCTTTATTTTAAATAAAACGAATTAAAACACAACGTTATTTGTATACACATAGAAAATCTAAAAAATGAATTGATTACTCATGGTTTTTTAATTTAAAGAAAAATCTTGTTGGCTCCTAATGTAGAGAGCTTAATGTCTCCCAATAAAGATCTCTTAACAGAAGTTTTCTCTACGAGAAATATTTGTTAATCGGTTGCTCGAAAGAGTAGGAATAGAAGAACACGGGCTAGGACAAAACTAGTGTTTAACGAATAACTCTCTCTACGTTTTTTTAAAATTATTTTTGAATAGTAAACGTAGAAGAAAAAAAATAGACATCACAAACACCCACCCCTTCGAAAAGACCCTTCACGCAAGCTTATAACATTGACCACTGCACCACGGACTTAACCGATTTAATGATAATAAAAAACGGTGATTTTGGTATGAAAATCTAAAAATCGATTGTAAAATTTCGTCTGGTTTCACATCCAAGCCTCAAAAACTGAGTGGACGAAAGTGATGATCACTTGACAACGGGAGAGTCAAATATGTATTTTAACTTGCACAAATTTACAATATCAACGACAAGAATATAAAAGTAAGTAATTGAATGAGTTGTTGAATATCTTATATTGAAATCGTTGCCTTTGAACATATTTCAAAATCGGTGTCAGCCACTCGACGGTTTTATAAAAAAGGTTAAGAGGCTGCCCTGTAATTCAATCGGATATAAAATCCCTACAGGAGAAGATACATAGATAAAAACACAAAGGACATCCGCCCGCGAAACCCAAAGACAAAAGGGAAGTTCGGAAAATATCTGTGCAGCCTCTCAGATATTCGCATACCTGGTATATGTCACGGATGCCAATTTCGAATTGCTTGAAAGATTTTGATAACGCGCCGTCACCCGCCCTGCTGTTTTTCTTATAAGGTTATACGTCATTTAGTGTTCCCCAATTTACGTATAAATTAAATTGATCAATTAAAAAGTCATTATAAAAAAATAAGCATAGAAGTTTCAATTATGTTACGAGATCTTGTGCTTCATTTTATTATATACTAGCCGGTTCCCGACAAGCGTTGCAATGCCACTAAAAGAAAGAAATTGTTTTAATTATGTTTATTGAAGTGCATGTTTTTTTCTGTCTATTTGATGTTTGCTGCCGATTGTCTATGGTATGACACATGAGACACTTACTGTAGGTTATTTGTACTATAACCTTCGCGCAAGTGCAAGCATACGTTGTCAAAATGAACTGTATGACAGATATACAAACATTGATTTTTATATCTAAAACCTTCTGTAAGTTAATTTTACTATGCCTATAACCTTCGCGCAAGTGCAAGCAAAATTTTTGTCAAAGTTTTATAGCAATCGGTTTAACGGTGTGATACTGCATAAATACGAACAAAAATTAATGTTTGTATATTAGATTATGCTTTATTCCAGTAAAAATAGCATATGACATACTCAACTGTAGATATTTAAACTATAATCAATTGTAACTATGTAACTCAAGATAAATTTTAAAAGAAGATAAACATTAAAAACAAATGAATTCTAGAAATTCGCTGATAGTCAATTGTTAAGTACTTATTATGAATTTCCTCTCCTTGCTGGATATTTCCAGTTATATTTGATTGCATTTGAAGTAAATACAGTTAAAAGTTTTGTTTTCTCGTGGTTTAGGGATATTATTTTGTGTTTCAACTGGCGTATTCAATTATTCCCCTGTAGTTTGTTTTACTTTCGATTTTACTTCTACGTTACAATTGTAAATTAAATTATTGTATGAAACGTATTTCAAGAGCGTCAGTAGAGTACTTGACTTTGAATAGTAATATTGAGATTAAGTAATGTTACTGATCACTTTTACGGTGTTCACTATCAATATTTGTAGAAATGCATTATATTAAGAAAAAAACAATATTACTTTGTACTTATTTCCACTTTAATTTTCCAAGATCATGACCAGTTTCGCTCGTGGCGAGCATTATCAACTGATAAGAAACAGAATTTAAAAGTGTTATTTGTACAAAAACATATTGAAATAAAAGGGTGTAAACAATTGGCATTGAAATGAATTTAAGAATTAGCGACTCTAAACTAATACAAATAAAAATGTTTTATACCTCTAACATGTAGTTACAAAAACCATCAAACAGTAATAAAGATAAAGTGGTGACTAATGATAATTTCTAACATAATTATAATATAGAAAATCTTGTTAAAATAATTAGAGGTGTTAAACATTTTTCTTTGTGTTATCTTAGTCAGTTATTTTTATTTTTCTACTGTAATTTGTAAACTCTTTTCAATATAAATTATTTACAACACCTTTTTATTTCAATTTGTTTTTGTACAAATAACACTGTTGAATTATATTTCTTATCAGTTGATAATGTTCGTCATGAGAAAAACCGGTCCTGATTTTGGTAAACAAAAGTGGAAGTAAGTACAAAGGAATATTGTGTTTTTCTTAATATTATATTATGTCACTGAACTAGATTTGAATGCGAACTGAAAACAAAAAACTTCCTCCTAAATATTATTATTATTTCTCTTCACGTTTTTTGATGTTGACTTGAAAGTCAAAATTTCGTTATGAATATAAGAATTTCTAAAATAATGAATTCGAATCTGGAATTGAAAAAACAATTGAAGAGTGTGGGAATAAATGGGAATATGACACTAATAAAACAGTTTTCTATATTATGAATGAAAAAAAATGGAATTGGAATTTGTATTTTACTATCGGTTGTCACAAAATACGTTATAATTATATTTACTCTTGTGAGTGGCCAAGGTAAAAATATCAGCTAACTATTGATAATATAAAAAACCGCAAATAATCGCTGTAAAATAAATTTAAAAAATTTAATCACATGGAAATTGCAGTGGTTAAATTGTAATCAAATTAGCGCATTGTCAATCGTAGGCATACAGTCAATTCTCGCAAATTACCCACTATCGAAATATTTATTAAATAAGTGTTGTTCAATCGTTTTAAAAAAAATATTGGTCGTAACGATAATAAAACATATCTCTTAAACGTTTATGTTTTTATTGACCAATATTAGTTTATTTAGTACGAATTAATGTTAAAATTACATGTTTGAATAAATATGTTTTTTTACCACATACTTTGAGTCACTGTGTAATATTTAACTGCGTTGTTTTAAATTAAATATCAAATAAAAACAATTAATAAGTATAGAGATATATTTGTTGAGTGTTGAAATGTTTCGTCGCTGCCTTGAATAAAGACCCATCTAGAGCAGTGCTTCCCAACCTTTTTCATGCCACGGACCCCTAAATCTCAAAACAATAATCTGCGGACCTCCGATTTTTTTTCAATTTACACGTTCATATATTATCACAAGTAATGTTGAAAGAATGACAATTTTCGCGGACTCCCGTGGAAAAGCTGCGGACCCCAGGTCGGGAAGCATTGCTCTAGAGGACCCATCTCACGGTATGAGAAGTATTTGAAAAATTGAGTAATGGTTAATTATTAGTAATTTTTGTCAAGCCTCCATTTTGTTTTTATAATATGTTTTGATTAATATTAAAAAACGTTATCAAAAATATAAAGTGAAAAAAAAAATTATAATTTGTTTTATATTTACTTCTCAGAAATTAATAAATGTTTTATTTTTATTTTTTTTCCGTTTGAAGAAAATTAAACATATGTGTATTTATACTATGCTAAATATACGGTTGTTATCCTAGAAAATGCTTTAGATTTTTTTTAAATTATGGTAAAACAATTGTATTTTAAAAAGGCTTGTATTTTCCGGTCTGAATTTTAATACAGTTTCGGTCATAATTTTTATCACATTGGTTTGAATTTATATTACACTCGTCAGAATTTATATAAAATGGTCATAATTTATCGGTCAGTGTACAGAAGGCAGAATACATAATTAATGGTCATAATTTATATAAAATAGTCATAATTTAAATGAAATTGAAAAAATCTAACCTAACCAATATGGTTGTAAAAATCTGACCGTATAATATTTTTATTCTGACCAAAAATTGATTTAAACTCTGACCATTTAATTTGTTTCCTTAAAAAATGCTGTTATCCCTTTTCTACATCAATATGTGTTGATTTGATACTATGATTAATATCGTTTCTAATTAAAAATCTGTAAAAGAATTAGTTATGTAACTTTTTTTATTTAAATATGGTTTTTTACTTAAATATCAAAATAAAAAATAAATACAAAGTAACTTTATTTTCCTCTTAAAACAGTTTATGTATATTATTACGTATTTATATTTTCAAATGAAATATATACCTGTTTAAAAATAGGAGAAGTGTGAACACAGTTATTTACAACATCTAATATTTGTATCGGTTTTTTCCAGACGGTTAAGGGTATATTTTTTTACTGAAAAACATATTGATTCCGTATTCATATATTCAATAGTAAAAATGTATTGGATATTGTAAGTAAGTGGTGAATGTTGCACAAAGGCCAAGAATATGTTCACATTTTATGATGAGATGGGTTTATTTTATTAAGAGATCTTGAAAAGGAATGAAATACATATTTGGTGTAAATAGTTTATTTAAATTCCTTTGATACAAGATTATAAGATGAAAAAGTCAATTATCTTTATAACAAGCTAGCTTTTAGTGTATTTTGTTTGATGAGAATCATAACATAAATTATTTGTGAATAAATAAGTATTTTTGGGACTAATAGATATCTCCATCTGCTCCATCTGAATAAGGAAATGATATTAAAATTGATATGAAAGACGCCATAAGAAGAAATGTGTCGTTATATATATATCCATTTTTTAGGATGAGCAAAAAGTGCATGAATAGGAATAACATTACTGCAAACATACATGCTTCTGAAATTAATAAAAAAATTGATTAAAATATCATCGTATCAAAGTATTGATTGTGAATTCGAGCATGTTACTCCAAAATCTAATCTGGCAAGCCACTAAGAGTGTTTATTTCTCGGTTACTTAAATTGATCACGAATTTTTTAAGGAAGTAACAAAAACAATGTAGAGTAAAAAATAATTGGTGAGTAAACTGAATTTTAATGGCCCATCGTGTCCATTTATCTCATGTCATACTAACAACTTGAAAATAGCTATATTTTAATTATTACGACATCTACTCGAAGAGAAAAGATATCGCAAACTTCTTTGCCTTACATACGTCTTTAAAAAATGCCTGTTTTGCGGTAAGACAGGGTATTTGGATTGCCGATCAATACCCTAAAACACAAATCAAACGTTAAATAAATTGTAAAAAATAAAATTTAATATTCGAACAAGCCGGGTATTTAATATATTGGTGATTTCATGAAAATAATTGTTATCAGAAATTTAATTTACAGAATTACCAGGTTTCTAAATGAAACTGAAATACTGTCATTATATACAGTACAGTTACAGTTACGGTAATACTTTGGGAAGGTTAATTGATTTTTTAAATATCGACTGTGGAAAGGAAAAGGGATGTAACCCACGCATAGCAAATTTTACAAGAGGGACAAGAAACGTGTTTTGATGATTTTGGGCCATATGAAAATTATAAAATATACACATCCTGGAAGTGAAGGAAGACTTCTAAACTGGTGTTTAATTGACATAATCTAATATTAATTTTAAATAATGTGTAGGAAAAACCTTTTTTCAGTCTTTTTTCTTGGTTTCAATTTTCACAAGCTCATCTTTTTTCAAACATAAAAGATAAATTTAGATACTTATTTGGCATTTGCAGCTTACATCCTTTTGATAGAACGTGTGTCATGTTTGATACATTGTGATTACCTAAAAAAGCTGTTAAAAAAAAAAACTGTGGTGTTATGTCCTTTTTCCTTTCCACAGTCAAATTATGAAATAAAACTCAGAAAACTTTTTCATACGTGTCACGATTTTTAACACGACTAATCGAATAACAATAACAGCTATCAAATGAAATTCTATAAGAATAACTGTCATGTTTATAATAAAAAAACTGTAAACATTTTTTATGAAAAATCTACTTTTTTATCATTTAATATATTCATACTTTTATTAAAATAATCATAATGCAAAACTGCTTTTCTTGGTTTGTTAATTTATATATTACTTTAATATTGTATGTAAACTTATTTTAAGCTAATAGTAAATGCATTGAATTCCTGTGTTTTTTTTTTGTTGTAGTGATAGTCGAATGATAGATGGGTGAGCTTGATGAACTAGAAAAAATAAATTGTATTCGCCGCTGGTTTACATAGTATGAAAATTCTCTTACTTTGTGGGTATGTAAATTTTACAAGTGTATTGAATTAGAATTCACAAGTTTTTTTTTCCAGCGGCGTGCATTGTTTGAATTATTTATAAGGGTCGCAAACTGAAGAGAAATATTTGAATTATTTAATGAATTTTTAATTATTATAATAATATGTGGAATGGTATTTTAATTCATCAAACGAATTAATGTAGTGAAAAATCATTTGATTTGTATAACTACATTAAAATAAAGTAAAAAAAGCGATTTTTTAAATTTTACCAGCAATGTATATCTATAATTTAATAAGAAGGTGCTTGGTGGAATTTCAATATTAAATTTGAATCGTCAGTTCAAGTTCATCTGTGCACTTGAACGCCTGAAGATGCCGAAAGGCAAAACCCGGGTAGTTAGTGACAAAATCTGTGAGAATGTACATAGTTTGAACGATTCAAATTTAATGTATATCTAATATATAAATATTAATGTTTGTTTGTTCTTACTCTATGCGTTGCCACACCACTCATCCGATTGCAATAAAACTTTAACAAACTTTTTGCTTTCACTTACGTGAAGTCCTTATATGCATCTTATATGCATATTAAAATTAGCTTACAGTGGGTCTTATATATAAAAATCAATATTTGTATGTCTGCCATACCGTTCATGCAACTTGCACGAAGGTTATAGGCGTAGTACAATTAAATTATAGTATGTGGCGCGTGTGTCGTACCATAAACAATCGGCAGCAGACTTCAAACGTGAAACGGAAAGAAAAATAAGACATGCACTTCAATAAAAAAAATTCAAAAACAATTTCTTTCTTTGAGTGGCATTGCAACACCAGCACAAGAAACTGCCTTTTATTGTATGATAAGTAGAAAAAATTGACTTAATTTAGATGTGATATAAATGTTAAATGCTTTATTTCGAAGCAGACTTGAGACTATGTCAGTTGTTTAGACACCGAAAGGTTTTGAATATACTTTTATAGTGGAGAAGATTCAGATGTATTTTTTTATACTTCTCTATTTGATAATGTATATTAATTACCCAAGGCTTAACTCAACTGACTTTCAGACATGCTAACCTTTAATACCTTAAACGCAAAAAAAAGAAATGTTCAAAGCTATTTTGATATTTATTCCATATTATAAAAGTCCAAGATGAGAATTCTACCGTTCTTGAGATTGTCAACTTTACGTTCCTGGTCGTTTTTTTGGAAAATACATTTTTTTCTTCCAATATGTAGAACCAGTTTTCTAATGAGGATGCCACTATGGAAAGCTTTAGTAATGTTTAAAAGTATTGATTTGGATGCTGAAATTTTTCGGGTGGACTTGAGTGAGTTTATATGGGTACTATTTCTGTATGCATTCAAGTAACCTATATCGGAGCTTACTCGGTTGATTTCATTGCCACAATTTTCTAATGTTTTTTTTCAATAATAAATCAATAGCTATTTAGGCTTCATGCCATATTATCATAACCATTTTTTTTTGTATTTTGATTTTAGGGCCTATATATGATGTCACATGATTTTGGCTATCTTTTAACTAGCTTAATTTTTACAATTTAATCATAACCCCTTTTAACATTTATCACAAATCATCACATTATACCAGACCCCTCTAGAGCGTGACGAAATCATATATGGACAGCCCCTCGATATAAAATTCACTTACTTCATTAAGATATTTATTGAGATAGCGTAGAATCATTGTCATAGAGTGGTATCTATCGCCTCTCTTGTGGAGATTGCCAAGCTTCTTATGTAGGGCAGACAAGTAAAAACTTTTATATTAGAATTGAAAAAGGTGTCAAAAAAGTAACAATTTTTTAGAGTTTGCCAATCATCTAATCGAAAATGAGCATAATTTTAAGCAGAATAGTAACGTAGAAATATTCCATCGAGTAAATAAAAAAGGTTTAAAAATTAATAGCTTAGAACTTTTAGAAATATATAAAAATATTAACTATTATTAAATAGGATAAGTTGTTCGCTACTGCTAAATTTATTTCCAATGGTTTAACCCTTCCTAATTGATGCAACTCATTAGTTAACCATTTAGTAATGTAAATATCATTTGTAGTTTCATTATTGTTTGTTTGTTTTTCAACCATCCCCCCTTGCCTCTCACTTTTATTTTTATTTTTATAATATTTCAGAATAGTAAAATTAAAATCATTCGTACTTAAACAAGCATTTGTGAAAGTAAGATTGTCTGAGGATGCCTATGAAAGAAGCCAAACACGTGTCACAATACGTGGAGTAATCTAAGTTATTTTTATATTTTATTGAACGTATAAAAACACATTTGAAATTTATTGTGGTACTTGTCCGGTATTGCAACTCCTAGCCAGAACTATATCAGAACATCGTAAGAAGATGCCGACATGCCTATTGAATACATTACATGATTATTGAAAGACAATGATAAAAACATTATTTCAACCATATTTCAATTAAGAGCTTTAGTATCTTATCATCAGTATTAGTACACTTAAGTGCAAAAAGTGTTGAGAAAAGAATTCAATGAAAGTCATTGTATTATCAATTGCATTATAATAAATCTAAAATGAACATACTTTAGGTCTTAATCAGTTAAGATTGATATGCCATTAAATAATTCAAATGAATTTTATATATGTATAGGTTTTGATGTCTGTCATTTCCTTCATATAAATTTTCATATATTTATTTTTTAATTGAAGTCTTTAAAACCTTATCATTAAACAATCATTACAGCTGTAAAGAAAATTTCAATCTCTATTTCATGGAAGATTGTTAATTTTTTTATTGCACGAGATTATTTTGTTGATAAGCAAACATACATATAAATATAAACGTATTCAATTGAAAGCCTGGATTAATTAAGAGTTATCAAATTCAAAGAACTTATCTTTTGTTTCGAACAATTAATTAATGTATGTGCTTAAATATGTTTTATTATCATTATTGATTAATTGTAAATACCATTTGACTGATGCTAAATCTTGGAAAGGAAGTACATATAATGTTAGCTGTAGAATAGTATTGTAACCTTTTGAAAAACTCTCATTTTCGAGTAATTAAGGCAGAAACGGCTGAAAACATTAAATCAAACCTTTAATCAATAAGTCAAACATATAAAACTTGGCAATATCCAAATAAAGCTCAAGTTAAAATCTCAGAATATTTTCCACATTTCAATCATCAGAAATAAGTAAAAAAAATGTATCTCTTAAACAGTGATTTTTAAACTTTATCATGCTATGACCTCCCTAAAACAGAAATAATAATTCACAGACCCACCCGAAAGAAACATATTTTAGCCATTAAAATGGTTTTGTATATTAATTATTACTATTTATACATATGTCTTTATATTTAATTACAACACATAAGTTACCTATAAACAAATTAAAAAACTACACGTATAAATATATGAAGCTTACAAAAGCAATTTAATAAAATGGATTTAGTTGCATGTTTTGACATGACAAATCAATATCTGGTTCAATGTTAAAAATGCCTACTTGCAAAGAATCTTCTGAAGTCCCAATGAAATGGCATAATCTGTGCTTATTTTTTAGTAGAAGTATTGACGAAAATGTTGTTTCACATAGGTATGTAGTCGCATTAAGAAAAAAAGTATATTCAAGGCTTCTTTTGCAATATACAGATATTCTTGATGTCTTGATTTATCCGAAGTTTTGAAATATTTTTTCAATAAATTCAGTTTTAATCAAATTAACTGAAATTTTTTGCGTATCCCCATGGAATACATGCGGAGTGCGGACTACAGTTTGGCAATTGCTACACTCAACAACTTAAAGTAATGTATAAAATAACGAATTGAAATGGTTTTGTATGTATAATATATTCTGTAATATTAATAAATAACAAAAATATTTCGATTGAATATTAAATTTTATTTTTATAAACGCTTTGTTGGTAATTTATTAATAATTGAAACGGTATTTGCAAAATCTTGTATGCCAAATGATAGATAGAATTCACACATTTTTTTCACTCAAATAAAAAATATTTTTCATGTTTTGAAATATTTAAATAAACTTTTGAAACATTGCAACGTTTCTACGCTGTATTAAGTTATAATTTTATGTAATTAAAAGCATTGCAATGTGGTCTGAATATTTGAATAATTAAAACTTATTTTTTAACCACGCAGAGCGAAATAATTCAATAACGTTACATATAGTTTGGCCTGAAACGACTGACTGGTCTAGGGGTAAAAACGCCACTGAATTTAGTTTGTGCTACGGCAACACCTTGAGGAAATTGTTAAGGGAAAAAAGTATTTGTATACTTTTGCGCCGCATTCAATTACCTTCATTTCCATAGCAGCTGCCTTATTTCCGGATTTGCTTTGAGCTCATATAAAATGCAAACAGAAGATAGGAAAAGATCACTTTTCTTCAAAACAATCAAAACTAAAAGAATTTACAGCAACTGCCTTTCTCAACGGATTATCTTTTTCCTTTTTTTTACAAAGCATCTAAACCTCTTTAAAAATATTAATGCTGGGGTTTACCAGTAACGGTACACTGAAGAGTAAAAGTTAATTGTAAAGTATTAATGTACATTTTTAACAAAATTTTGTATATAAATAAGGGGCTTAGAATCAAAACTCATAATATCCATTTAAGATGTTTTTGAAATAAGTATGCTAAAAAATTGTAAATGCATTACAACATTTATCAAAAAATAGTTAGGTGTGAAAAATTAGTTTGAACACTGTTAAAACCTCAGCTAAAGATCACTATCATGATTAGAAAGAATCAATTAGCGATCAGTATTTTTTTTATGGTGTAAAAGTATGTTTTTCATCTTAGAAAAGTGCTACTTTTCACTTAGGATAATTCATGGTAATTTAAAAAATATATATTGTTACAAAAAATTGTAATCCTGTGTTTTTTGCGATTTTATTACAACTGGGTTTTTTAATATTATGAATTATAATACTAAGCCCCTCATATCATATAACAGATCATTATATTATTATAGTTTAATATTATTTTATTTTCTTTTGAAGTAAAATAGATTATTAAATTATTATTAAAATTATAAATAAGATAGAGCGATGAAATATATTTAAGATGAGTAAAAATACGATGTGATTATACTGTTTTTAGTTTTACAAATATAACTAACTCTTTTTATACGGGTTTTTTGTGCACGGGACACTAAAAATAACGAATACTATATTTTTAGAAAAAATATTTGTTCTACCATTATTACTAGAAATAAAAAAAGAGAATCAACAGATTTTCTAATAACAAGAAGTTCAACAACACAAGACAATAATAACAAACATAAGTCTTCATTAGATTTGAGCACATAATAAATTTATAGCAATGGTTGCGATTTACGTCCAGTCCCTCATAAACGTGGGCGTGTGTTTTCAAACAGCGATGAATAGTATTTTTATTTCTTTAATAAAACACATCTGTGTGAATAATATTTTTCATGGGTTTTCATTATCTTGTACTAATACTTATAATGCTATTTTTTCAAATAACAATCTTTTTTTAAATTTAAATAACAATTTTTTAATTCTTCAATATATTTTTTAAATGTTTTTATATATACAGTGCTTAATGGTATGTATCTACTGTGTAAAAAATAGTTGAGTATAGTTATTTCGAAATTATGCTAACATTACTAAAAATTGTTGGTTTATGAAGTCATTTTTCATGGAAAAACTTGAACTATAATGTAAATTTAAACAAAAAAAAACATTGAAACAGTATAAAATTTCATGTAATATTTATTATCAACACATTGGTTTCTTTAACCATATACAAATCGTTAAGATCGATTGGTCCTAAAATATAATTGAGTGCATTTGATAGTCTATATTTTAAAACCAATAAATATAAGTCAACCAATAATTTTGAGAAAATTTAAGAATAACGGACAGATGTTGATGATAGGAAACGTCAATCCCTATGTCACGTTTTCAATTAGAGGGTTGAAATGTTAGGGTTGAAGACATCACGTTCCCTTACCTGCACCCATTACTCTAATTGAATATAATCAATGCTTGAAAATATTCGTCTTAAAGTTGAAAGACCAAACGGTTTCTGTAATTTTGCTTCTTGCCAAGCCCCTATAGATGTGATAAGAATACGATTAACTAAAAAGAAGATAATATTACCATTTGTATATCAAACGATTAAATAATATGAATTATCATAGATTGTATGTATTCGTAATTTTTTCAAGTCACTGCTGCAGAACAATAACATAAATATAAAATACAATATGATAACTTTGTTATTAAACTTTTTGTGCTACAACTTGTGACATGTGTTTTGCCTCATTAAAAAGCATCATCAAAAAGTTGAATAACAAAGTTATCAACTCTTATTTTATATTAAAATGAACTTCCACAAAGTTAATGTTAAATCTACCAAAGATAATAAAATACATATTTTGTAAAATAAGTTAACGTTTTTCAAATAAAAATATTCTAAATATAATAGTTTATATTCTCATGAAATTCTTATGGCTATTAACTTACATGATCCCAATTTATTCTTACGTGGGCGAAACTATAACCAAAAAGTTTTGTTTCTAAGAACCACGCGTAGGACGTATGAATCGCCAGTTCGATGGGCCGTTCGACTGATCAACTTATTGCCTAGAGAAATGGACATTTTTAGTGATAGTATTTGTGAACTGTTTGTACGGTTTTACTTTTTTATTTCTTTATTTTGTACGTTAATTTTTATGTATTACGTACTGTTTTTTTTTCATTATATTTGTCAAGTGCATGGCAAATTGGCGTCAGCTGTAATGACATGTACTTTACATTTAATTCATAAACAATTAAATATTACGATGACAAAATAATCAACGTATTTAGACATACATATATTTATGTTGAGTTTAAAATTTTACTTATTATTAGTTTTGATTTAAAATAATATTTAAAGTTTTTATGTATAATGTAAGAAATGAACAGTAAGTCAATGTACAATCAAATGTATTACATATATTTATAATAGTGAAAAGTAAAAAATATTCAAATAGGAATCCGATTTTCAGAATTGTCTGACTTAAATCCTTTAGTCAATAATAATTGTATAAGGATTTAAGGATTTAGAGTAAATTGAGCATAGTACAAAATTTTATATTAAATACCACAACGAGCCTCATATGGTCGATTGAAATAAATTGTCAGTTATCTCTTTATTTACAAAAAACGCTATCCTTAGTTATTAGGAATGTCAGAAAAGATGATAAATGAGTGTATTAAACGTTTCCAAATTGAATAGATTGTGTTTTCATTTTTTTTACAAATAATAGTATCCTGTACGATTTAATATTAAGTTATATAATAAGAAAATATCAACAAACAAATCTCTAACGACTGCAAACCCCTAAAATTGCATTTTATCAGATCCATACCAATTTGATTTGAATACATATTCTAAAACAAAACATAGCAATACTTGAACTATCTTCACAGTGAATTTACTTCGCATATTTCGACTGTAGAAAGATAAAATGACGTAACCGACACATCAAAAAATTTACAGGAGACATATAAAATGTTTTTTTAAAGATTTTGGGTCACAGGCAAACTATGAAAGGCTCTTTTTTTTCTGATCTGAATTTTAATCAATTTCGGTCGTAATTTTTATCACATTGGTATGAATTTATATGAAATGGTCATAATATATCGGTCAGTGTGCAGAGGGCAGAATAAATAATTAAGAGTCATAATTTCAATAAAATTGAAAAAATACTTTACCTAACCTAACCAAAATGGTTATAAAATTATGAACGTATAATATTTTTATTCTGAACAAAAATCGAATTTTATTCAGACCAAAAGTTTATTTGAATTCTGACCAAAAATTGATTTAAACTCTGACCATTTATTTTTTTCTCACTGTGAAATATACACAACCTTGAAGTGCACGGTAACTGTTTTTGATATAATATAATAAATTTTTAAAACTTAAAAGCTAAATTTGGATACTAATTTAGTATTTTTAGCATACATCCTTTTGATATAAGTTGTATATATTGTGATTATCGAAAAATCTGTTTATAACTGTGGGTAACGTCCTTTTTCACTTTCATAGTCGATATGGTGGTCAAACCTTTCTGGCACGCATCTATGAAAAAAAAATGTACCAGTTTTGAAAAATAGGGTATTAATGTTAAAGGAAAAAAGTTCGTTGACTATAACGTGTTCTTTTTAGTCAATAGTATTATACCATAATAAATACACAATGAACAATTGGACTTGTTAAATTTTAATTCATTTATGAGTGAAATCGATATCTTGTCTTGAGATGGATAACAATTGGCTTGGAAACTTTAATCAATAAAAACACCTTCCAAATGATAAAAAATAAGAATACAACAATAAATTAATATAAATTGGAGTTTGACCTTTTACTTTTGATTTTACACATTATTAAATTCAACACTTTAAGTATCAAAGATTTGATTTTTTTTCTTTTGGTTTTGTGTTTTATTTAGTTTAATTGTGCGTATTGGGATTCAAACCTATCTAGACAGCATTCCAATAGAACTGAGCTGCTAAATTTAATTAATATAGCTTATAAAAGTAACTCACTTACTTAATATTAATAGTTCAAGTTGAGTGAAAAATAAACTATTAGAAAAGCTTTGCAAAGAAGCTTATACTTTAAAAATATATTATTCAATTGCGAAAACGGCATGGCAGTTAGTTATGTTTGCTGTTAGAATGTTTTAAAAAAAGCGAGTCTTGAATATGACAAAGTATCACCTTTTATTAAATAGAATTTCAAAAACCGGCAAAGCTTTCAGACAATATTCATGAAATAATTTATCATTTTCTCATTGGTCTTTGTATACTTAACACATGTTATTTACGTTAGCTTTGCAGTGAAACAAGTTAATCTTGGTCTGAAATTTTTAAGTTATTATTTCGGACCACAAACAATGTTATAACAGGAGCCTGAAAATAAGGACTAAGAATATGTAGACCCTTTAATAAAGGTTAAGCTGTCACTTAATTATACGCAAAAAAAACCAGTTACTACCAAATGATTCGAGTGGCATGTGGTATTTAAGGTTGATATTTCTATTATATTTGTATTTCTCTCAAAGAGTGGACTGAATGTTTTTAAATTTAATATATTTCGTATATGAGAAAGTAGGAGTTAATATAAACTTCCTTTATTCAGCAATACAAATACAAAAGTACACTGTTTTTGTTGCTTAAAAACAAAGTGAAACTGACCTTAGAATTGCTTACTACAATTATACATAATTTTTTCATTTGTTAGGCTGTTATCTAATTAGTTGTTGATCAACAAACATAAAAAAAATGAACACGATGAACATCATCGATTGTGGTCTACTGGTCGTCTCCAGAGTAATTAACAATACTTCACATATGAAAATACATTGAGATATGATGAATATGATAGCTTTTATCATAGATATAGAAAAAAATACATGGATGTTATTATGCTAATTATGCTAGTTGCATCAATAAATCAAAAACACGAAAATATTCATCTTTGTGCCTACATACTTTTTTTTTAAATTTCTTTTTGGAAATTTTCAAAGATTATCAGATACAACCGACATTTTCAAAGACTTATCATTTCATCACAGATATATTCGATGATTATTAAAAATAGTTGTTTACCTCTATTTTGCATACAAGCATGAATAATTAAAATATTAGACCTATATAAAAAAATGATAAATTGAGAAATTTCAATCGGTTTATCTTTATATCACTATCACTGTTTAGCCTCGTGCTACAGAGTTTTCACAAAAATACATGTTATATCAGGCTTATCTTTGGGAACAATACTAAAAATCTTATCGATTTTACTATGAATTTATTTTTCGATCATTTCAATGATAAACCCAATAGTCACCAAAAAATTGAAACTGTATTTTAGTCAAACGAAAAACACAAAAATATTTGAGATACCAAAAAAAAAATCAACTAGCCGGTTCCCAGCAAGCGTTGCAATCCCACTCAAAGAAAAAAAGGGTTTAAATTGTGTTTATTGAAGTGCATGTTTTATTTTTCTGTCTGTTTGACGTTTGCTGCTGATTGTCAGTGGTACGACACACGCGCCACCTACTGTGGGTTAATTGAACTATAACATTCGTGCAAGTGCAAGCATACGTTGTCAAAATGAACTGTATGGCAGACATACAAACATTGAAGACCTACGGTAAGCTCATTTTACTATGCTTATAACCTTCCCTGAAGTGCAAGCATACGAATTGTTAAAGTTTTATTGCAATCGGATGAGCGGCGTTGTGCCAAATAAACATTCCTTTTTTTATATTAGATTTATTTTTCATTAGTAATATAACCGAAGTTGTCTTTTCGTAAAAATAAAGAATTTAGTTGAATATAAATAACTAATATTAAGAATAAATAACTAATAGGACGTCTCTGAAAGAGGCGAAACACGTGTCACATTTTGTAACACATACGTGGAATAATCTAAGTTATTTTAATTTATATTAAAATAAACTTCCACAAAGTTACCGCCGAATCCATCTAAAGTAACTAATACTTCATTAATGTGGAATTATATAATTTTTTACCGTAATACAGAAGTAGGCTGGAGGGGTCTCGGAGGGGCTCGCACGAGTCCGGCGAGCCACTTGTTAACTCAAGAAAAAACAATATTCTCATATCAAATTTGTATATAACTGTAATTTATAATTTAAATATTATCTAGCTTCAGTATACCTAATAGTACATTTCTAACTATTTACATTGATAAGTTTTCGGTAAATTGCATATTGTTACATATTATAAGTGTATTAAGTAACAATTGATTGCTTATTTAAGTATTGCATATAACTTGATACGAGCTATTAGAAAATTCACTCCTCCCTCAGAACACTGAAAATTGCTTCAAGATTAAGCGAGCCCCATGTTAAAATGTTGGCAGCCCACCGCTGCCGTAATATAACAGTAAATGTCAATTAATAAGTGTATTTTTCATGTCTGCTTTCAATGAAGGACATATACTGCAGGTCGGAAGTGAAAATGGTTGGAATTTTGTACGGTTAACAGCGTAATTTTATTAAATTGTGTTCAATACGTGATTCAAAAGTAAAATGTTTTGAATCTATGTATGTTCAAAAGGCGTCTAAATATTTAACGTAAATTTAACATAGTTTTATTATAAGATGTATGTATGTTAGGTACACGTGAGAAGACGACAAATGAAATAATTTTATTCGTGAATGACAAAGAAATGATTTGAATGCATATAAACTTACGACAATTTTTTACGGTAGTAACAGTATAGCAATGTTTTCGGAGAATCAATTATCGATGATAAACCTTCATAATTCTATGAAAACCAATATATATTAAGAAGCGTGAATGTTGAACAATAATCTTATCAATCTGCTGGTGTAACGTGTTACTAACATTTTTTTCATCTTATTCGTACTCTATGTGGAGCATATGATCGCCACGTGGTGCTTCCATGAGTTCATGCCTTACGCCGATTACTTTGTTACCTCCAATGACATAATAGCATCCCTCAATTATAGTTAGTAGAAAATTAGGCAAACAGGATTGAGATTTTCCTTTATCTCTTAATTCGTCACGAAATCAAACAAAAAAAAACCATATTCTCCGTGCTCAATATATGAGTGACCTTAAGAAAAAAACACAATATTCCTTTGTAGTTAATTTCTACTTTTATTTATCAAGATCAGAACCGGTTTCTCTAATGGCGAGCATTCTTAACTGATAAGAAATAAAATTTAACAGTGCTAAGTATACAAAAAACAAATTGAAATCATTACATGTTGGTCACTTATTGATAATTTCTACTATAATTTGTAAACTCTTTTCAATGTCAATTGTTTATTACACCTTTTCATTTCGATTTGTTTTGTGTAAATATCACTGTTAAATTTTATTTCTTATCAGTTGACAATGCTAGCCATGAGCGAAACCGGTTCTGATCTTGATAAATATCAGTGGAAATTAAGTACAAATGAATATTGTGTTGTTTCGTAATATAATGCCTTTTCACCAAGTGTTGACAGTGGGCACTCTAAAAGGGATATATGAGTGACCTGTTGATACGCGGCATCACAAAAGAAAGGTTTAAATGCACCACTAGATTGATAAAATCTATTTAATATCATATTGGTTGGTGTAAATACATTCTGATAAGACATTCTTTCTGTAATTGATAATATTATTTATTAAACTTTATAATTCAAAATAATCAAGTCACAACAAGTTACCTAGAAACAAAATAATATAATTTATGCTGATTTTGTTATATTTCATACCAACAGCTATTTTTAGTACTGAATAGTAAAAGCTATAATATTATCTTATCTACTGACTTGCTAAATTCATTAACATAATGCTATTAATTATATTTTATGACTACTAAGCTAACAAACAGACTATTATGTATGCATACAACCTAGAGAGTCTGTGTCACGAAAATAGAGAATTTACTCATAAGCACTGCAAGATTTTTATGGCTTTATTGATTCTTGGGGCTAGAAAAAGTCCAAATATAACATTGTCTTATTTTAAAAATGTGTGACACATCGTATTTTTATTATTAAATCATGAATTCGTGGTAGGAAACAATTTAAATCTTATATATTCCCAATATTGTAATTAAGCAGGTATTAAACGACAGCTTAAAGTAGGTTTGGCCAATCCAAATTGCACCCCGAGACGCACTGACGACCTAAAACTTTCCCAAGGGCCGCACATTTATTCAAATGTACATTATAGAACAAAAAAAATACATATATTTTATTACAACGAATTTCGTAGTTATTGATATTGTTGTAAGAAAAATAAATAATTTGAATGCAGAGGTAATCTGAAAGCATTCAATTAGGGGATGGTGTGAAAAACAACAATACTACAACCACATTAAACAAACAAAAAAATCAGACAATCTATGAGTTTCGTGTTCTTCACGTTATTTTAAAAACGTTATTGGTTTAAATTACTTAAATGTGATTTTAAATACACTCTGAAGTGTACTTAAAAAACATATTCGTCATATATAACTGCGGGCCGCATATAAAAGCGCCGTGAGCCGCGGGTTGGCCAGGCTTAGTATAAAGAAGACTCACTATCATTAATCGTTCTGATATTTACTGATTTACTATAAAAAGTTTTAGGGCGTCCTATTAAACACATCAAATACAATTTACTTTCATGCAACCAATATATGATTTAAAAAATAAGGACATTTTGACAATTTTTCAATTGATTTTGACGTGAATACGTCTTTAAAATTGCTTCCATAGGGAAGCAATCCAAAAAAACGAATGATAACGAAATCGGGGGATACAGTTTGGTGTTGCAGCTTCATATCTATCATCGCTATCCAAAATTCAATTACACCACTGGATAGCTAAAGAATAATAAAAAAAATATTGCGCTATAAAACGATTGTGATACATTGCGCGGGGTGGAGGAGGAAGCGCCGCCATTTTGAGGTTATTTTGCTGCGTATCGAGATTTCTATTTACTATAACTTTTGACTCGAAGAAGTTACGATGTTTGTTTAAGTTTCAATCGTCTCTTGACAAAATCTATCGATTATAAGATAGATCGCATACGGTTGATACAAAGATCGCATACGGTTGGAAAGGGCTTCTCAAAAGCAATCGAATGGTACCATTAAAACACCATATGACCGAGTCAAGCAGTGCCGGCAACGTAAAAATGGGGCGTAATATCACCTATTACGAGACGTATTCACGTACAACACACGGCCGTGTCCATGACACAGCCCTACCCCATTTTTTACAATAATGCATATGTTCTTCTACAAGTTTTATGAAAAAGTCAGGACTATTCATTTTCTCGTGGCTTTATATATTATAAGATAAAATAAGATGCGTGGAATTTCGTTTTTTACGTCTAAACGATTGCGTTTCTTCACAACTGTTAAATATATCTATGGCAGTGGTAATAAACAGTTTTTTATTTAAATAAAAGCTAGCTATATATTTTTTTATCCATCCTCCTAATGGAGGTACCTGAACAGAATTTTTTCTACAATAACTGTTTGATACTCAGTCACTCAATCTTTTTTGTTCAAAGAGAGTAATAGGGATAGATGGATATAGCTGGGGCAGGACTAGTGGTTAACTAATCGCTCTCGCAACGCCCAGTTATTAAAGGATCAGAAGAGTGGAAGGGGATTTTAAGATTTTGAAATTCACAAACACCTACATATTCGAACAGAAATTGATAAATTGATTGAAAAAATGCTGTTCGTACTAGGACTCGAACCCGTTTGATCCGGTACGGAAGCCAACAACGATAACCACTGCGCCATAGGACTCGAGCATTCGTCATACTTTAAATTTGATTATTTTTTATAATGTGTTAACATGTTTTTACACAATTTGTATTTTAAATAAAGAAATGATTCAATATCACTGGTCGATTTTATATGGCACGTAATTTAACCAAGATATCGTGGCGTTACTAAATTGCGGCTGCCTTAGACAGAATACTTTACTGAAAAAAGCCTCTTTGGTTTTCAAACAACAATAAATCAGGCTAAGTTGTTTTAAGGCATCTTGGAATGTAAGTGAGAAGTTTAAGAATTTTCCAATATCAACTGTTTTAAAATATACATATATACGAACTTCTATCAACCATGTATGATCACTCGATTATTTGTTTGGATTGGCATTAAATACATTTCAAATATAAATTATTTTTAAAATGTTATATTCACGAAACATAATAGCTCTGTTCTTTTGCTTATTTCTGACGGTTTGCTGATAGTTTGTTAACTGTTTTCGAATAAGAATTTAAAAGCTCTTAATTTGATTCTGATTCGAAAACCGTCAGCAAACCGTTAGAAGTACGCAGAAGAACAGAGCTATGGTAAAAAAGAGTGTCTGTGAATAATAAAGAATGGAAAGGTTGCAACGTGTTGCATTGCATAAAATGAAATAAAATTTTACTAAAAAATAATTTACTTTATCAATATTTTAATCTCCAATAATATGCTATATGTGTATGAACTATGCCAATGTATAAAAAACCTAGTCAATGTATTTTTTAGCCAGTTACAGTATACACGAAAAAACAAATAAAACTAGTCAACTGTACATTAAATACACATAGATAGTAAAAAAATCAATCTTAAAAAATATGATGTGTGCATTCATAGTGCTTTCAGGCACTTGTGTTTTTGAAATTTGACATTTCACGTAAGGTCAAAAATTTCAACGTCTTGTTGTCATTCTCGCCCTCTTTCTATTCAACATATCTAACCAAGCTTAATCCAAACCGTAATTTCATTGCTACACTGTCTAGCGCTCGTTAGTGAGTTTATACATTCAATAGTTAGTTTATACATTGAACAGTCAAAATTATTATTGTACGAAGACTTTTGAATGTATATATTGACGAGATTTCACATTTAAACTGTGACACAATATGTATATAAAAAAATTGATTTCAAAATTTGAAATATCATTATTTAATTGTCACTTTTACAAAATACCTGATATTAGTTTACTATTGAACCACATTTTAGAATTCACAAATTAACGTAAAGTGACAGTAAGTTTGAGTTCATCTGTGCACTTGGATACCCGGTAATACTGAATCCCGGGTCGTCAGTGACAAAGAAAATAGAAATGTAATAACATTTTAACGATTCAAATTTGATATTGAAGTTCTATCAAGCACCCTCAGTTGATTTTTTCATCTGCGACACACATCGCACCATTGCAAATTTTGTATCGCACAGATACAGAAAAAGTGTGTTTGTATGTGTTAATTAAACGATGACACGTGACACAGCCACATATCGAATAGAATAATTATTTATTTATTCAGAGCTTATTAAGAGATTTTTGTTTGACAAATATTTTTATCTGTAAAAACACAGTTTGTATTCTACTTTTGAAATACATTCTCCGGTAAAACCACCCCCATACGCATTTGTCTGCTTGTGGAATCAGAAACAACTTTGTAAATATCTTAACTTAAAACGGTTGAACAATCAGAATAAAGAGAAGAAAAACAAAGAAAAGTTTAATTGAAATGTAAAAAGATTTTTTAAGGTTGAAACAATTTCCTATTTAATTAAAATTAATAAAATTCTTTTAAAAATAATATTATTCAAATACACTTCTATAAGAATCAAAAATCTTTCACGAATTCGCAGCCTAAAAAAATAATTCTTTCGACTGAATAGAGCCAATTGTTTTCAGACCTTCATTATCTACACGTATAGCTCTTGCAACTGATACTTTGGAATATCATGACTTCAGCAACGTTGATCATTTGCATCAATCACGCATAGTATTATGTTGAGAGCACTTATGCAGAAAACTTTATCGAAGATTGTTTTAAAGTACAGTATTATTATTTCGTCAAGAAACAGTACTTTTAGATTAAAATAAAGCACTTGATTTCTTCGGTTATTTTTCTGATGAATAATAAAGTGTCTATTCTATATAAATATACTATTAAATTTTATCTTTCAGTGTTCATCTTCAATATAAAAGCATACCCAAGGTGTTGTTAGTGAGAGAAGTATAAGGGAAGTATGTTAATGAAACGATCTGCTGAATGAGCTTTATCGGGAAAGTGGGTGAAAGTATTTATAGAGACATTTCCCACGCTTGAGCAATGGATGGGTCACTGACTATTTTGGCAAATTATTATTCGGAAGTAATGTTATTGTAAGCTTTCATTTGAAGTTTGATATATTTTTTACAGACGAACTCATAATATATCATTTCTACGGAAGTTGTTTATAGAAAATAACCAGTTAGACTGCGAAGAAGAATGAAAATATAACAAAAATCAATACAAATGTATACATCATTGCTTGAATGTTTCTATATTGATAATTCGAACAAATTATACGATGTAAACTAAACATGCTATAACAAATATATGGTATAATATTTTGACTTTGTGCATATATGTATAATTTAGAAAAATGACACAAGTAACATGTTTCTAAGACCTTTTGCAGTGTTAACTGAAAAAAATATTTATTGATTTGGCATTTACTTGGTAGAACTCCATTTTAATATGGCGAAAGCCGAAATAACTATCAACGTATAACATATAAAAAACTGTAGAACTGAAATACTTAGATATTTTTACCCTATTAACTGAAAAATTTTGGTGAATTATTAATAAAAAAAAACGTATTTTTTTGTATTCAGTACAATTTTTAGTTAAAAATGCTCCCAATGAGAAAATGTTTTCGTGATTATCTGAAGAAACTGTGAAAATAGTACAATATTTTAAAAATAAAATACAAATTACATTACTTTAATAATTATTAATTTATTAAGTATATTCTTCGAGAATATATTTTTCATATTTATTTACCAAGTCAGTTAAAGGGATTTAATAAATAATAAGAAAATTTACTAATTACAAAGATTTTTCGGTAATAGTGGAGAGGTAAACTAAAAGTACTGATATATCAACTAGCTTAAAAAGAAAGGTAGAAAAGGCGTTGCGGCAAAGCTAAAAGGAAGCTTTTCTGGCTGTGATATATCCGACACTGTATCAACTATGTGAAGTGGTAATTGTTGTTTCACGTGGACTGTATGTTGTTCTTATTATTGTTCCCTTACATACCAAATGTGTACTAGAACAAAAATAATGGAAACAACAAATGATTTTTACATGAAGATAATTGTTTAATAAGTGAATTAAGAATTTTAATCAAGTTGGTTCTACCACGATCACTGATTTCTCAGTCATCTTCCATAACCCAATAACAACTAGAAAAGCTTACAAATTTACCTATAATTATTTTGAACTGATGCGAAGCTGCACGGAAACGATATGTATACCATAAACCACTGTACTTGATTGATGAGTCTACCATGCTTGATTGTGTAAAAAAACATGTTAAAATATTATATAAAATGATTTAACTTAAAGTACGACGAATGTCCTGGTTCTATAGCGCAGTGGTTGGCTTTCGTGCCGGATCTCACGGGTTCGAGTCCCAGTACGAATAGCATTTTTTCGATCGATTTATCGATTTCTGTTCGAAGGTATGGGTGCTTGTGATGCCTAAAAATTCCATCTCATCCTTTCATAACTTTTAATAACAGGAAGAACGATTAGTTAACCACTAGTTCTAGCAACTTTAGCCCATAACATTCTGATTATTATTATCTAGAACTATTTCTAATCAGACGCGGAGGCTGACAATGACAGATGATTTTGAATTAATAATATCCTTGTAAGAAGCATTTAAAAAGTGACAAAAATATGACCATACAAATAATGATGTTAGTAAAACAGATAACTGTTTTATCGTAACAAACGTCATTATTATTACAGTACTTATATTTCAATATACATTACCGTTTTAAAGCATTGTCTCATGATAGAAATGTAGCGCTATAATATTAAATTGGATTGAGACCAAATCATGTTTCCGTAAAGGCGTGAGATCATTTAAAAAACTACTGACGTTTGCTTTAAATTTTGACATTTCAAAAAATCCTGACAGGGTGGTTACTTGGCTCTGGGCGACTAACAAAAGCTTATAAACATGTTCAACGTTACCAAATTCACGTCTGTATAATTTAAAGTAGAATTATATTGGACTTTTCACGAAACTATTCACATACGCTTTTGACTACAATGACATGCCTGAATAATAGTTAGCAAGCGTATTATGCAGATGGTTTCGCAGTCACCTGCCAGCGTAGGGGTTAGTAAAGATTTACACTGCGAAAAATTCAATTTCAATTGTCGCGAGGTAGGCCCCTAGAATGGCAAACACACGCGGGTCGCTTACTCTGACCCAGAACCAAATCTCCACACGCAGCTTATGTGTGATCAGGTAGTATGTGGAAGAATACATTTATTTTATGATTCTATCTGTGGTTAGTTTAGGTGTATAGTGAATATTTAAAAAAAAAAGTAATATTTCAACTGAATATTTATGTATTATATAATATGAGTTTATGATGTTATTACTGGATGTTTTAGTTACTTATAAATACCATTTTAATCATGTCTAGTTGTAAATTGGTCTGACAACTTCTCCTTGGAAGTTTGAGTTAAGAAATAATTGATAGTTAGTCAATAGTTAATTTTACGTCCCGTTAAATGATCTAATATCGCCATTGAAAAGGTAACATAAATTATGTTTAGACGCTTTTAATATATCTACCTGTATTAGGCAGAAAATCGTAACCGAAAGTTTATAAATTTGTCAGGAAAAGGTTTTTTTTTAATTACTCTCGAACTAAGTTCGATAAAGGAATTCCTTAAAATATGGTCAATGCTTATCCTGATATCATAATGACTACTTTAAGCTCAGTAGGACAGTGTATCTTAATCGGGGTCTACGTGGAACAAACGATAAGAACACTAAAATGCACAGGCCCTAAAAAAGATCAGGCGAATGAGATAACGCTATCATTTTTTTATTCACTGACGCCCTAGGCACATTTGCAGTATAAAACAAATATTGTTTTAAAATACAATTTACATAATTGTGCCGCTTAAGCTCTTTACCTCTATCCATTGTATTGATATTACTACACTATATTTTACTTTTTTTTTTTAAAAAATATTTTTATCCATGTCGCTCAACCTTTCTTTTTTTCAAAGAGAGTAGTAGGGTTGGATGAATAAGACTAGGACAGGACTAATGGTAAACTAATCGCTCTCGTGACGCCCAGTTATTAAAGGATTGGAAGGTTAGGAGGGATAGCGACGTTACGTATAACATTATTATTATGTCCATTATACAATTTATTAGCAATGGGTAAAGTGCTTAAGTATTTTACTCTATCTATATTTCATTCAGTGATTAGTGGTTTAATTGAGGTCATTATATCATTAAAAATAGTTCAGTCTTTTTTTTTTTAACCATGTCCGTTCCCAATGTGGAGCATATGAACTCCTAATGGAGTTTATCTCAACAGAAGTGTTTCTACGAGAACTGCTTGTTACTCAGTTGCTCAACCTCTCTTTTTCCAAAGAGAGTAGGGATAGAAGGATAGGGCTAGGACAGGACTAGTGGTTAGCTAAAGGTGAGAGGGGGGAATTCAACACATCACATACAGCCATGCCTTTGAACAGAAACTCATAAATTGATTGAAAAATTAATTTATAAAACTGTCCGTATCGAGATTTGAGCCCGTGCCCTCCGTAGCCGAAGCCAATAACGCTGACCACTCGACCACACAGGTGGCGAATTCGAATTCAGTCTTACTGTTGAAAAACTTACTAGTCGATATGGTAACCATTGTGTAATCAAAAATAAAACCCTACATTATATATGTATTGTATGGGAGCTTAATCACGGATATATTTAATCCTAAAAAGGTCACTTAACGTTGTCTGTGTCGTGAAAAAATGTGAATCCTAAATACAGTGTCAGTCTTAATTTCGAGTGAAAATACCTTTGTGGAGTTTTCCTATATTTAGACATTTTTTACGCATCGTGCTTTAAATGGTTTTACGCTTGATAGAGTTTTCTCACTGCTTTATGCCTTTTCAGTTACCAGTCGCGAAAATTTAAAGCATGTTATGTAGGTAAAATCGGTCCACACATAAATTTGATGTTCGATCCTATATCGAAAAGGGTGGGCGAAACGATTTAACCTCAACAATACCCTCTTCTGAGTTCTTCCCCCATTCCCGTGAAGTGCGTATGTGAGAATGTCAAAACTTGTCGGGAATCCCATAATCGATCATAAGATTAAAAGCGCGAACAAAATCTTGTCGATGAATTCACATGAAAAACGAATTTTGAAATTTGATTAGGAAACGGAATAATACAATTGGTAAAATGATTGAATAAATATCCTTGTTATAGTTTTTAAATCTTCATATAAAGTGTTTTAAAACAACGTTATATTAGATAGCTTTGGAAATATTATAACATACAAGTTTTGTATTTCTAAGTGGCTCAAAGCGTCATGAAAATGTTGGGTTAATCCAGTATATATTATATCAAATTAATATTACATAACTAAGTCTAGTGCTACCAAATAACATTACACATCCATTTTTAATTGAAACTATTGTTTTCTACTGACTTAAAAACAGGTCACCAACTTACTAACATCGTATTATAAAAATAGCCACTGAAAGATACTTATGATTTTGAAGCTATATGTATATTTAAAAAATGAAAAAACTAACAGTTTAGTATAATAAAAAGAAATAAGTATTTTGGTTATACAGTTGTTAACCCATAACAAGCTATAATAAATAATTACGTTACCCGCCGTGCAGTCGTCTCAGACGCAGTTTTTAATTGTTTTGTTTTTTAACCTATTTTAAAAGTTAAAAAAGATTTTAAGAAATGTGTTTATGCTTGGAAATATATCTTCGGTATCATTTTGACTTTGATTTTATTTTAAATGCTTCAATCAACACATACAATCATTAGAAGTAAACTATTTTTTCTATGAATACGTAAAATGATAAATACTTAAATGAAATATTGAATGTTTTAATGGCTCAACCCGACTACGCCTGCTGCATGGATATGCAAGTGTTAATATGATAAACCTTATGTGGCATGCTAGGTTAATCCAAGACACTCAAGGTGACTGCTTGGCTACATGAAAGGAAAGTGCTTGCAAACAACATGTATATACGAAAGGTTGCCAGCGTTATCGTCACGGTTGCTAAGAAACTGAGCTACTCAATAGAGATTTGGACACAAACAAACAAGGAATGACAACATATATTCTATATATGCCAGCTGGCATAGAATTTATTTTTTCTCATTCAGTTACAGTTTCAAGAGCTCGAATTTTCAAAAATAAACATTTGATATTAAATTTCCATTGTTATTTTCGATTTGAATGAGTGTCAGTGATGTTTTCATCATATTCAAAAATGAAAACGGAACATAAAAAAAGCGGCAACTTACTAATTGTACTTTTGTAACAAAATCCTTTTGTTATTTTTCTTTCTAAAAAAGTGATGACCTAACTAACGAGTTGAGTCGTTGCTCGGTCAATTCTTTCATTTGATTACAAATAATCTATTTTTGACAATTTTAGCGTTTGAATTTTGTATTTTAGCGTTTTAGAGCATTTAAAATGTTCAATTTTAGTGTCAATCTATTTTTATTATGGTTGAGTTTCAAATAATAAAAAATTTCGATGAATTTTAATAAAACTTATATACAATTTAAAGACAACAAGACAATTAAAAATAATAGAAAAAATAATTAAAATACATGAATATAAAAATATAATATCAATTAAAATTTATTAAAACTCAGCATGGAGCATATATCTACAGATTTTTTTTTGGGATTTGTGCGACGATCGGTAACTATTTTATATTATATTTATTAAAATACCTTTCAGTATCTACACTATTGACAGGACATCAAATTGATTTTAGAACTACACAATCCAACTCTTTTTTTTTGTCATCAGTAATAAGAAAATATCCTTGGATTCACTTTTTATATTATCTATTAATTGTCTGAAAAAGTGTTGATATCCTTCCAAACATTGAGCCTCTGTTAATACATAAATCAATGGCAAGTTTCTAAAAAAAAACAAAACTATTTCTTTAACATTAATATTAAATTTCGTACCTGCCAATGATGGATTGAATAGTTAACTCAATGTTTGGAGGCATAGATTTGTCTCATTTAATCTTGAATGTGATTCTTTTTTTAATAAGCTTTTTTGAGCAGCCTGTTGAATATACAGCTCCAACTGTCTTCTTTCTTTATAAACAGTAAACATAAGTAGTTGATTGATTTCGATAGGAAAAACACCGTCTATAGTTAACTGCAAGCTATGTTTTATCCTCTTAATTTCTTCCCATAATAAATGGGCAAAGAGATAGGAAGACCCCTCTAAATTGTCTTATCTTAAAAATAACTTAATTTAATTTTACATTTGTTTGTCATTTTGGCATCTATTAGCATATATTTCGAATTTTAGCATCTATTTAGCATTTATGGTGAGATGCTCAAAATACGGGTCTCTACAAAAGATCTTTGTAAAAAAGTACATTATCTTGTATGGGTGGACAAAAGTTCTATAATCTGCTCACCAAGGAGTACTCTAAGGAACTGAACGAGGATAAAAAAAGAGCTACAGTCGCTGCAGCATACAGTAATTTTTCTGGAAATTGGTACCAAGGTAGAATTAGATGTAGCAGAAGTGAGATAAAGAAAATTTTAGAATTCTGGAAGAGACATTCGGAGTTGATTGATAGTAACACACATAACAAGTTACAACTGGTCGTGCATCAAAACTATTATTAATAATAGCTAGTTTTTATTAAAGCATGACCAAAACAACAAATATGAGTGTTTCTTAATGTTTAAAACAATACACACATGTCTGTTGTTTTATTAAAGATTCTAAAATAAATAAACCATTTCGGAAAAGGTATGTTTTTTGGACTTAAAACGGATTAATAAAATATCTATACAAATGAAATGATTTGACTAACGTGTTCAGTTACTGAACAAATCAATCTCGTTTTTCAAGGTTTCACCTTGTATTAAAATGAATAATAATACCCACATGCTTCAGTTATAAATAAAGATTTACATGTTTACTGAAACGTTTGAAGCATTCAACTGAAATCGCATTAACAAGACTGCTCACAAATAATACTTTCATAGGAAAAGGTAGCATTGCTCATGCAAATAATTTTTCGTCAATAATGATCTGTGGTCCGTAGTCGAGCAGTCAACATCACTGTCTTCAGTTCAAATACTCGATAAATAGTTCGAGTCCCAGCACAGACAGTTTCATAAATTTATTTTTCAATATTTATTTATATTTGACATCATGGATGTCAATGATGTCTAGAATTTCCTCCGAAACTCTTGGTCACAAAAACAGGGCGTTGCCAGAACGTTTAGTTAACCAATAGTCCAGTGCTAGACTTATCCTTCTATCTTTACTATCTTAAAAAAGCGAGATCAAGAAACATCTCGTAGAAAAGTCTTTAAAGACAAATTTCACTAAGTATGTATCTGCCGCCTGTGTGGTCAAGTGGTCAACATCATTAGCTACCGCTACGGAGAGCACGGGTTCGAATCTCAGTACGGACAGTTTTATAAATTGATTTTTCAATCGATTTATGAATTTCTGTTCAAAGGCATGGATGTATGTAATGTCTTAAATTCCCTCCTCCCACCCATCCTATCCTATGAACGGGGCGTGTCGAGAGCGATTAGCTAACAACTAGTCCTGTCCTAGCCCTTTCTTTCTATTCCTACTCTCTTTGGAAAAAGAGAGGTTGATCAACTGAGTAACAAGCAGTTCTCATAGAAACACTTCTGTTGAGTTAAACTCCATTAGGAGTCCATATGCTCCACATTAGGAGCGGGCATGGTTAAAAAAAAAAAGTATGTATCTAACAATTATGAATGAACATGGTGAAAAATTAGTTACATAAATGTATTTTTTTACTAAAATTTTCATTAAATGTATCATTTATTTATTGTCACTTTATTTTAAAAAAAACATTGATTTTATTTTTAAGAATTGTCAAAAATTCGTATGATGAACGAGACAAATTGAAAACTTCTCCAGTCGAATATGAATTTTAATGTTCTTATCTTACTTTATGTCTTTAAAGTTTTTTTGCATACATGCGTGTTAAGTTACGGTTATAAAAAAGTGTGTTTCTTTTAATACTGTACGGTTTACGTTTAAAGATGATACTCATACACATTTTAATGGTTTTATGACATCTAGTAATAAACCAAATCCAGACCTGCGTAATCGATAGAGCAAGCTTTAACCAACTGGGCCACAGCAGGCGAGAAAGTCCCAGTTAAATCAATTCAAAGTTGTGATCAAAGACGTGTTTGTGATGTCAATTTAAATCATTTCCTCTCCTCCTTTTGATACTTTAATAACTGGGTGTAGCAATAGCGATTAGTCAACCACTGTTATAGCCTTATCCTTCTTTCTCTACTACTCACGTTGAAAAAAAAGGTGAGGTTGAGCGACTGAGTGAAAAACAGTTCTCGCAGAAAAAAACTTCTGTTGAGATACCTCCATTAGGAGGCAATATGCTCAAAATTGGGAGCGGACATGGATACAAAAAAGAACAAACCAGTGACACAGTAATCAATTTTAATATTTCAATATTATAGTATACACTTTTTATACATGTATTGGTGGTTATATTGATGTGTGACGGTAAAAAGATCGTTAAGCGACTTTGGTTACGGAGTTTGTAAACACAGGTGTCAAATTGACGGCATGGTGTAGCCAAAACAAAAGTCCCCACAGGTGTTTGCGAGTGTCACTTTCCGAGAGCGCAGTCGCGTGGTCTTTCAAGCTCTGATGGAAGTCTTGCTGCCCTAGTTGACTCACAGTCCTCAGTGGCCGGTTGCCCGCTCGCAAAGAGGCACGCCGGCTCCAGACGACGCCGACGCGACGCGACGCTTTACCTCATCAACTTTCCCGCGTTTCTTGGCGTAACTTTAACAGTATCGAAAGACCTTCATGACGGTATCTGTCATTGTGAAATTCAGTCAAAAAAAGTTTTTCTCTTTATATGCATTATTACTGTTAATTGTACGGTATAATTATTGCATTTATAACCCTATAGAATGACGGTAAAATATATTTTTAAAAATGATTCCCAATTAGTAAAATTTATTTTCAGTGAAAATTAAAAAAAAAAGCTAATAAAAATATTATATTTGTGATGCCATAAACATATTTTACAATAAAGGTAGGAAGAAGTTAACAAAAAAAACTTCATGTTATTAGAAAGCTAGATAATAGTTATGAAATTAATTGCACATTATTTAGATTATATAGATTTGCACGGTATCCACGTACGAAATATAATGTATGACGTAGAAAATAAAAAGGTACATTTTAGATTTTTTTTAAAATAAAAAGGGTTAGAAAAATAATGAAGTATTAGAAGAAAATCAATATAAATAAGCCAAAATTGATACTGTTTAATTAACAGATTGTTATATATTTTTAATTTTTAAAAGGCTTTAAATTCCATAAGATCTGTAAAATATATCAACTTATTACAAAAGATATTTTATTAAAAATATTAAATACAATTCGAAACATGAAATATTGAGAATCTTGCTTTAATTGCTTCAATGTGAATATAATTATTGAATTTGTGAACAATAAAATAATATATAAGACATCATATTATATTTGTAAATATTTTAACAAATTAATAAATAATATCACTAAATAACAATATTTTTCTGTAAACGAGGTGGACTTAGAATTATAATCAAAGATATTAAAGATAGTATATAATAAAGGAATTGCATTTTCCATTAAGAAACTCGGAACGAGACGCAATGCAAATTATTCATCGTACTCGGATATCTAAGAGAAAACGTGTTTTCAAAGATGTGGTCATGACAATATCTGAAATACTACAATTCTACTAGATTAATTCCAATTATTTTCTTGTAAATTCTTGGTAAGTAAGCATGTTTTAATCATACCAGCAAAACAAACTATTATATAACCCTTTTTTGTATTTTTATAAATAAACATTAAAAAAATCGACATTTAAAATTTAACCGACAACAAACTCAAAGTATAATATTATCGAGTAGACAATACGAAAAAGTAGTGGAGGTAATTTTAAATAAGATAATAATAAACACAGATGACACGTCAAGATATAATTGTTTGATATTCAAAGAAAAGATTGTTTTTAACGTTACATTTGATAAAATAAATAAGTTAAAGTTCAATTTAAAAAGATTGAAATCCATAAATTTGTTGCAAACGAACGTTCCATTAATAAATTAAAAATACTATAAATGTTGCTTTTTGTTGATTTAATGCCATTTATTTTAAATTATAACTCTCCATGCATATTGTAGTTATTTCATCACTTTGTATTATATAAGTGCATATTTAACTTTGACAAAAAAAAATCCAATAAATCTATTGATCTGATTATGAAATATTTTTTATTATACTGTATCATATTTGTATACAATATGTAGAAATATGTACTTACAGTTCACTGAATTAATATTTGTAAATTATGAACTGTTTTTATATAATTTTGAATGAAACATAAGGAGATAAAGTGTAATAATATATATCGATTGTGGAAAGGCAAAAGACGCAACACACAGTTTTAACAGCTTTTTCGATAATCACAATATATACAACTTGGTACGTGCCGAATCAGCATATAAATTTAGCTTTTATGTTTAAAAAGAAGGGCTTGTGAAAATTGCCACAAAAATACGCTACTTTTAAGCAACTAATATTATATGTAGTCAATTAAACAACAGTTTATCAGTCTCCATGCACTTCAAAGATTTGTATATTTTTTATGTATTTGGCCCAAAATGATTACAAAACGTTATTTTGTCTTTCCACAGTCGAATACAAATTAAATGTTGAAATATTATTTATAATTTTCATGTTAATATAATTTTAATTACATTTTAAATAATTATATAATGAGACGTACCTATCGAGTTTTAAAAGTAAATTCTTCGTCTCTTTATAATTAAGTACATGAGTACACTTTCAATAAGCGAATGAAATAAGTTTGGCTTTCATTAAACCAGTTGGCTAAATTAACGAAATAATGACATTTCAAAAGAGTTACATTTTAAATAATTTACATTAAAGAATGTCAAAATCTTATTTACGGTAAAATAAGTCAGCAATAACTTTTTAGCATGTTAAATTATTGTGTAGAATATTAAATGAAAATGTCATATTTGTACAATATGCAGATGAGACTTTCAATTTTAACTTGCTTAATGGTTTTGATTTGACAAATCATAATAACTAATAAGTATTAATTATTATGATAATTTAATAATAATTAAGTATTAAATCGAAGTTAAACTCAATGAAATAATTTTTTATTACTGAATAGTTGATTTTTGCATTAAAGTAACTGAGTATCAAGGATATAATACATTTGAGATAAAAATCATGTTTATAAATGAAATAAAATTAATAGTATTTATGGAATCGATTTGTAGATAGGTAATAAATTTTATCGATGATATTAAATGCACCTTCGAAGCAAACGACAATAGCATTGTATTCGGATGATGAAATAAAATTTTTCAATAAATGCTTGGTGAAATTAAAGTCTACGATTTCCAGGTTTTATAATGAATATTAAAAAAACTTGAATTTTATGATTACGGTATATGTATAGTGTTTGAAATAAAATATATTCTCATATTAGGATGAATCTTGGCAATAAATTTCGATCTAGAAAAATTGTTGAATATTTTGTTGACTTTATGACACTTTTTTTAGATAACGAGTTTTAAACTTCAATATCATATGAAAAAAATAGTTAATATTCTGTTCCACTAAAATTATTTGAATTGGTTGATAGCTGTTTCAGTTTCAGATATAGTTTGAACGATTACGTAAAGACGAAAATAATTTGTTATTTTTTTCATTTTAGTATTAAAATAAATGCTAATTCAATGAACAGATAAAAACACTCATTGAAAGAATCTACATTTCGGATCTCTAACGCTGCATCTTATACTTCACATTTAAAAATCGAGTGATGATATATTTTTACTGATGTTTAAAACGTCAAATATCTAAGGACAACATTTTCAGATTTACGACAACGATGTTATTTTGCACAATTATGTTTGGGAAACCCTGTACTAGATGATAAAATAGATCGTGTATAAATAGTTTTTGTATTTTCGCCCTTGTCGCCCTAATCCTTCAAATTAATAAAGTGATTAATACTACTTACTTTAAAATACACACTTAAACGGAATATGAAGACTTGTTTCTTAAAAATAAACTAAGAACCTCTTCGTTTTCAATATATAAATGGAGTAGGAAAAATGTAAGTATAAAAAAACGTTTACTGATTCAATGTTTTAAATCGGAAAAAAAATAAACTCTAATTATCTGTAATTTAAAAAAAAGTTCCATATAGTTTTAACTAAACTGTTTTTGGTGAATCAAGTCACCAAATTAATTACCAATGCACGTCACAAAATACCTGTTCAATCACGGATCAAATTACGGTGTTACAATAAAAATTTTAATAGGACCACACGACGATGACAATTCAAAACTCAATAATCCACGTCTGGTGTCTAAATGATTGTAAAAATACATCAGCGCTTGCGTTAATTGATTCGAAATTTCTAATTATATATATCCGTCTATGATAGATGTACATATATTGACAAAAACAATGGTTTAATAGTATCAAAAAACATTTTTTTCACTGACTGCCAAATCAAAAGATAATAGCAGTTTCGTGGTTCTAATATTAGACTGTATTATGTAATCTTATCACAGAAATTAGGGATTACAATATCGGACGAATAGATCAGTACCGACATTTCATACAAAAAAACCAGTGTTGCAAATACCAATACTGGTATTTCAAAAAAAATTGAAATATAGCAAAAAATCGGCCAACTGGGATCGCAACACAGGGCGTATAAATCAAAATCGTTACCTTTTTCGATATTTTATACAAAATACTGTCATTTAATAAATTTATTAAAATCTTTAATGGGTGATTTTCACAAATAACTAACGGTAACTTACTTATTTAAAATAAATAATTTTAAATTATTGAAATACTCATTCATTCATGAAATCATCACTTCTAGATACAGCTATTATCAGATTCGAAATAGTTTCACTTATCGCGAATTTTTTTATTAAAATATGTGATGATTAATATAAAATAACTTAGATTATTCTACGTATAGTTCTACAAACTGTGACACGTGTTTTGCCTCTTTCCTCAGGCATCCTCAGATGATCTCACTTTCACAAATGTTTGTTTAACTACGAATGATTTTAATTTTAATTGTCGGATATATTATAAAAATAAAAATAAAATTAAACGGAAGGCAAAAAAGAGATGATAGAAAACCAACAAACAATAATGGTAATACAACTGACAATTACGTTAAGAAATGATTAACTAGTGAGTTGCATCAATTAGAAAAGGGTTAAACCATTGGAAAATAACTTTAGCAGTGGCGAACAACCTATCTCAATTAAGATATTATTTATTAAAAACAGTTTGTAGCACAATACGTGGAACAGTGTAAGTTATTTTATATTAAAATAAACTTTCACAAAGTTACCGCTGAATCCATCGAAAGTATTTGATGATTATTATACATTTCAATTCGACATAGAAAACACCATTAATACCGGAATCCCGGTTTATACGGATTCCCGGAATACCGTTATTGCAATCCTTAATAGCAATCACTATGAGATCTTTGTTTTTCTGTGGAAAATATTTCATTATTTAATAGTCTAATTCTTTTAACAGAGAGTTCTATTAATACAGATAGATTTTTTTTCTGTAACATCATAATTCTGATTTAAAGGACACGAAATTATCAGAGCTCAATTATCAATACAATATGAGAAAAATCGTTTATTTTTACACCCCGCTTGTTAATATATAATACAGTGGAACCTCTTTTAATGAGCACCTCTTATAACGAGTAATTCGCATAACGAGAAAAACAGATTGTGAAAAAAATGCTCCCTTAACGAGCGAAATTTCGCATAACGAGTGACGCAGAGTTTTGTAATGATCACTTTCACATCGTTGCTTGCCTAAAGATGATTGACAAGGCGTAGGAAGGGGTTACCAAGAGAACTCTCACTTCAGCTTGGACGAAGCTTTGCTAAGGAGTGTTGTCGAATGTGATTTTGAAGGGTTTAAAATAGTACCTGTAAAGTCTACAGTCAAAGAGATTGTATATTTGGCCAATACCATGAAACTGGAGGTGAATAACAACAAAATTGATGAGCTTGTGAAAGAATACAGTCAAGAGCTGACCACCGAAAATTTTATGGAGTTGCACTGTTTTTCGCATTCCAGGTCGTTACGCTCCGTAACAATTTATAAGTATGTAGTTTTACTTTATTTTTTTTACTGATTTTTTTTCCGGCATGGAACGCATTATTGTATTTTACATTGTTTTATATGGGAAAAATTGTTTCGCTTAACGAGTGTTTCACATAACGAGTAAAATTCTGGAACGAATTAAGCTCGTTATGAGAGGTTCCACTGTACACTGAAATCTCGGTATGCACAGTGGGTGAGTTTCACGCAATACCGTGTAGAAATAGCTAAAATAGTATACTTTAATAAAAAAGTAATGATAGATAGGTTTATTTGTATAAAAGCAATTTAGGATATCAACATTAACTATTAATGCATTTTAGTTTTATTAAAAATTAATATTAAATCGTATCAACGATTATCCACTATCGTTATCAGACAATATATGTACGAATCTGTTCACGCACGTTTGGTACGACATTTTTTTCATCGCTTGAGATATCTAGAGCATGTGTCATATTTCTTTCCAAAATTAAATGGGGTTTTCTGGGCTTTAACAAAAAAAATGTTATCGATTACTGTGACTGTTTTTTTTGTGAGTTCTTTGTATAACTCTTGGTAGCGAGCCGTGCACGTGGTTAAGCCACTGGGGGGGTTTTTTTTAAACTGTGTATTATTAATATTTTTAGATTTAATCGAATTTTACAATGTCGTAATTATCGGCTGATTGAACGATAGTTTATGTGTACTTAAAAATATATCAGCGTATATTAAAATTCCAAATTTTCGAGGAACATCTAATTAGGTCCCACGGAAAATAGTTTGGGAAGCCCTGGTCTAGTACATAGAGTATGTGGTCTAATAATGGAGGTATCTTAACAGAAGCTTTCTACAAGAACTGTTTGTCACTGAGTCGCTCAACCTCTATTTTTTCAAGAGAGTACTGGGGAAAGAAGTATAATGCTAGAACAGGACTAGTGGTGAACTAATCGCTCTCGCTATGCCTTAGTTATTAAAGCATTGTAAATAGTGGGAGGGAATTTTAAGACATCACAAACACCCATGCCTTTGAACATAAATCAAAAAATCACTCGAAAAAATGCTGTTTGTACTTGGACTCGAACCCATGAGACCGCTGCGCCAGACGCGGCATCTTTTTTAAAATTTTATTTTGTATGCTTGATGTTAAAATTATTGAATGTTTGGCGTAACATAAATTACTTATCTTTTTCAAAATTCCCAACAACAAAAAATACGCTAAACGTATTAAGTCATGTTTCGTTATATTTATATTAAGATTGTTGATATTGTAAATATACATAGTTTATACACGGCTGAAGCATTTTGAATAGAAAAAAAATGATTGAAGATTGACATAAAACAGACAGGAATTTCAGTCAACGGATCTTTACAATAATATGTCAGTAACTTTAATACGGAAGATTATCAACGGCGGAATGTCTTATTTTTTCAGATTTTTAAGGAATCTGGATTTATTTTCGTAACGTTACTATAAGATAAATTAGATGGTTATTGAATTGAATTGATGTTTTCTTTATAGTTTGATAACTAAACATCGTATGTTTATTTTATAACAGAATTCCAAATGAAATAAATATCTGGAGTATGATATTATTATATAATATATAATATCGGCTTTACAAAGGCAAAAAGATGTAACCCACTCAATACCAATTTTGCAGGGGCTCAAAAAACTTTTTGATGATTTTTGGCTAATGTCAAAAAATGTACAATAACATTGAAGTGCAGCAATTTTATTAAGATAACCTAATATTATTTATTAGCCGTCTGTGTGGTCGAATGGTCAGCGTCGTTGGCTTTGGTTACGGACGTCACGAGTTCAAATCCCAGTACGAACAGTTTTAAAAATTTATTTTTCGAAGGTATGGATATATGTGATGTCTTAAATTAACTTTTCCCACTCATCCTATCCTATGAACGGGGAATTTGCAAAATTATACAATAAAGAAACTTTCATTTATAACGGAATTTCTTAGGGGTCACAGAACTATTTTCGCTTCATTGTTTGGCTTTTACAAATATAGAAATGATGTGAAATTATTTTTATTGACTGCAATGTATAAAATAAGTCTGCTTATGTATATTATACGGTGAATGTAAATTATGCAAAAGTATACACACGCACACTTAAATTTATATCTTTACGAAAATATATTTTTTAAATAGTATATTTCTTACTGAAAAAATAATGTTTAGAAAAGAAAAAATGGAATAAAGAAGAAAAATGCAATCATTATCAATTTATCGTTACCAATCTCAAACTTGCACACTCTACAATAAAAAAATACAATTCATATTATTGTTCATTATTACATTTAAAAAAAAACACTTAAATTTATTGATAAAAAAATTGAAGTATCGAATATTGAAGATATTTTTGTCTTATAATAAACTTACTAGCAATATTAAATCAAATCTATGTTAATTAAAACAAATAGATAAGCATACGAATTAAGCTCATTCTTGGGTATTGTTTAAATAAATAATTAATATTTCGAAGATTTATATCATAGATTTTCGTAACTAATCATTCTATAAAATCAGTGTTTTGAATAAAATTATAATATACGACACAGTTAAAATGTGAAATATCGTCAATGTATACATTAACAAGACATAATTCAAGATTTAAACTAAATTTTAATGGTTCAAATTATGTACATTCACACAAGTTTTGTCACTAAAGACCCGGGTTTCATCTTCCGGCATCTTCGGGCATTCAAGTGCACGGATGAACCTGAATTGACGTCAGTTCGATTCAAATTATCAAGACAGTGTAATTATTAAAAAACATTTTAAGTTGAAGGTTAAATAACTAAGATTTACATTAACCCTCCAGAGACGAGAGCTTTTTTCGATAAAAAAAATATTTTGTAAGCCACATTGAACTTACAGATAACTTTTATTCTTAACAAAAATTAAAAAAAAAAAAACGCCAAGTCGTTGTATTGAAACCTCGCATGACTATATGGTAATGTTCATTCTTTTATTACCGTGTAATATTGTGTACGGACAGTAGTAAGGACGAGCCTAACCGTATGGGCACGCAAACATTCGGGGTTGAAATATAGCTGAACGTGAAATTTTTAAAAATATTTACAATTTCAATAAAAATATAAAACATAATTTCAATACAAATATATAAGCAAAAGAACTGTAAATAATTTGATATTTTGATAAAAAAACAGTTTCAAAAAGTCTATTAAAAAAAACGGAAATTCAAAAAATCGAATGTGCTTTTGGTGGCCGTTTCTGTCCCCGCGGCTGATGACATACTCAAGTCTGTACACTTCTTAACCAAATATGAGTGAAAGCAACGATATTCAGGTAGAAAAAGGATGAATAGTGGGATCAATTGACAACGGTGTTTACTGTGACCATATGGTCACGCTCGTCCTTGGAGGGTTTTGAATTGTAAATGTATGAATTAACTTGTTAGTGAGTAGGCTCACTGACGGGCGTTAGAAATAAAATAAATGATATTACTGTCTACGTTGTGGAAGTTTTCTGAGAAGCGCTAGTCAAAGTAGAAATTACATTAAGGTTCAGACTACGTTTAGATATGTTAGGTTAGATATGTTGAATAGAAAGAGGGTAAGAATGACAAGACGTTTTCATTTTAGAGGTTATGTGAAATGTCAGATGACAGTAAAACACCAACAACTGCGTGCCGAAAATTGTGTTCACGACTCATTTTGCTTCTAAAGAATTCATTTTATCATTTATAATAGAAAACGGATCTCTAAAAAGTGACCATTCCGACGAAAGATTAAGTTACATGATTTTGATATTTTTTACAGATAAAATAAACATTTTTTTAAAATTCAAGATTATGCAAAACGTCAACCATATTATCTTCAATAAATTGACGGCACTAGATTAGGTAATCATCATATTTCCTTACTCTGATTAAAATAGTTTTTATTAAACAATTACATGTATTAGATATGTGAATAATAATGTTTTTATTGAAAAATATTTTAATGAATCATGTATTGTTTATTGAAAACCATATCGATACAGCTGCTATTTCAGACATTTAAGTAAAAGTGTGTGTCTTTATCTATATTACTATGCGTGATTTACAACGTTGACTCTATTTTTCGTTTATCTTTAATACAATTTTTATATAATTGACAGTGAAATTAGTATCTTCATAATTTTCGACCTTGTCGTCTTGCTGTCTTATTATGTTAAAAAATATTAAAAAAGTTGTATTGAAAAGGTAAAATATATCGACCCATAATAAGCAAATCAACAGAATCCGATACATTGCGTTTTGAGCCAATAATTATTCAATATCACCTAATTCAGGGATGGGGAACCTTTTCTTATATAAAGGCCGCATTGATTTTTCTGATTCGACATAAGGCCGCAGTAAACATTGACTGGAGAATCTCTGGCTAGAAAAAAAATCATGCTAATTTTTAAGGCCTAGAAATTTGCGGATTTCCCAAAATCACCAACGTTGGAACTTTTTTTTTAGGTCTTCTAAGGATTTCGACATCGAAAATTCCAAGAATTTACGGATTTGCCTAAATTAGCAGCGTGGCACATTTTTTTTAGCCTAAAGGCCACAGATTCCCTACACCTGATTTAAGGCGTCAGTGGCAAAGATTTTAGTGCGTTATCTCATTTGCCTGATTTTTTTTAGAACTGGTGCATTTTAGTGTTTTGACTTGTTATCGTTTGCTCTACCTACGTAAACCCCGGTTCAGAAACACTGATCTAAAAAACTGAAAGGAGTCAGATAATTTTATTATAATATCAGGATAAGCATTGACCAAATATTACTATTTACTCGTCGCACCTATGGAATTTCTTTTTCGTACTTATTACGAAAGTAATTAAAAAAAAACCTTCTGTAAAATTTATACATTGTAAGTTATGATTTTTTGCCTATTACGGGTCGATATATAGGTTGGTTTAAAAAGTTTTTCAATTTATTTTTAAAAATGATATTATTTGTATATACTTCAGTAACCACACCCGAAATTTTATAGATAATTTGATAAAACAAAGAGACTATCGTTCTCACCGGAAATACCATGTTTTATATAAATACACAAATAAAAGCATATGGAAATGATTTAAGGTAACAAAGAATGTCTTTCAAAGATATGAAAATATAAGGCATGTGTCTATATGGGGAAACAACAACATTTCAATTATAAGAAATACAGCAAAGTGCTTAAAAGACCACTGTCCGGTAAACACATAACCAGATTTTAACATATTTCCTCGAATACGTCTATTTATCGGCTGGCTTAAGCGATGCAAATTATCTTACAGTATTCAAATGTATAACTACTTTACAAATAATAACTGATAAGAGTTGAACACTCACGATCAGTATTTGTAATAGAATCTAATAAAAACAGAACGTAGCTGAAATTCCTGCGGGAAAGAAAAACAATAATTAATTTTTACCCAGCTTAGAAATAAATCTAATATCTAGTGTAAAAGGAATACTTATATATACCGATAAACAATAGCATTTTTTTTTGCAATTTGATGACCGAACACGATGAAGCCTGCCATATTGCTAAACTATTGTAAATAACAAATAATGTTTCATTTGTCATTAATTTCCATGTTATAATATATAAATATGTGCACTGACGGAACTTAAATACGTGCTTTCCCGTCTTTTCACACAGTTGTACGTACGCCTCGTGACAAATCTGGATATAAATGGGACAATGCAACTATAGATACTGATTATTGGAAAACAAAAAGTTACATTGTATAATAATTACTTGGTTTTGAATTTTTTTTTTTATCCCAATCTTTTCTGCTGAAAGAAATGCATTCAATAATCTGCAATTCAAACGTTGTTAAGAATGTAATCATGATAGTCATACCTAGTATACGCCCTATCTTTTTTAATACGAGACATTGGTTGCAGAAATTGACGCGTATAACAAAATCACGCAAAAAAACCTAAATTTAATATAATTTGATTCCGGAAATCAAAATATCGTTTAAAAAAGTATCGAAAATGTATGAAAAACTAAAGTTTGTTCATTCTTTTTTAACGCAAAGAGAGTAATATAAACTACAACGAGAAACAGATTCATATGTATACACGCAAAATTTTATTTACTTTTTAATATTGGAGTTATTCGCTGCTGTCACTTTTAGGGTGTTTAATTTCAATACTTGGTGGAAAGGCATTACATTAAAAAAAATACTCTATGTGTACTAATTTAACATAATCAGGACCTGTTTCGCTCAAGACAAGCATTATCAACTGATAATAGAATTTATACACAACAAATTACATCATAATAATTTTAGTTTGTTCTTTTGGTTATTTGATTTTTTTTTCGAAGAATAAATCGCGTGAATAAAATATGCTATAAAAAAGGTACGTAAAAGTAAAATCGTGCAAAAAAAAATGCGTACAAAAGGACTGGGTGTATATGCTAAATTTTGTAAGAAAAATTTATAGCAATTACAATGATGTGGTCATATTTAACTGCCTTTCAGAATTGAATAATGTGACCAAACCTGTCGTAAAACCACAACTACATTAATATGTATTCAAATTCGGTTATATTTTAAAATCTGATATGTAAATCTTTGAATTTAATGTTTTTTAGTAAGGGTAAAATATTCTGTTTCCTGGAAAGCCGAATCAAAATTGTTGAAAGTAGGTCCATTTATGATGGGAAAAATAGTTCCACTTGAAAAATGAATCTCACGTAAATATATTAATATAACGAGAATGAATCATTTAAGGTTATTTAAAACAAGACAAGGTTATTAAACTGATTAAAATTGCAGTAACCTAATCAGGAAAAAAGATGCATTATAAAATAATAAACGTTGAATTATCTTCGGTTGAAAATATAAATGCAGGAAGTAGTGGTTAATTATTTCAAATGCCGTATTGATATACATTATACTATTAAATATAAGCAATTTTTAATGATTACTTATTGTTATTTAATTTTTATTATAGAATCATATCGATAACTACGTTATTTCACTTGTTGTATTACTTAGTGTGTCATATGTCAAGCTACTTTGAGAAGCATTTTCAGACCATTTTCGATGGTTTCGGTGGAAGCTTTGCGGAAAGTTCATTTTTAATATAAATTAAATTTGATAACTTTGTTATTTCACAGGTTGTCCAAACACTCTAAAGAATTGACATGCGTTTCGCCTATTTGAGAAGCATCTTTAGGCAACCTATCATAAGGTATTATTCGTAAATAACCTTGTGATATAAAATTTAAATTGATAATTTAATTTTTCTACAGGTTGTATACCAAATTTTGACACGATGCTTCTTAACTTTTGAGTTTCTTGCAAGGTCATTCACATAGAAAAAATAGCCATTCGCTGAATACCAATAATATCTAGTTGATATTTATTGTAATCTTCAATGACAACTTATATTACACAAATTTGTCTGTGGTCACTTGTACCCCGTCCCTCCTCGATCGTATTTTCAACGTGTATTAAAGAGGTAAAACAAGTGTTAAAATTTCTTTCAAAACCTTTAAAATAACAAAGTTAACAAATTTAATATAATTCATATCGTATGTATTGATTTACATTCCCATAATATGAATGTATATACATGAAAACTAATTGTGGTGAGAATAAGAAATTTCTGCATGTCTTCATAATTACGAGTAGATGTAAAAATGAGATGTATATTTAAGAAAATATTATTTTAAAGATTCCATTAAAAAAATTAACAAATTAAAAAAAAAATACTCGTTATACCACTGGATAATTTTTCCATTTGTACACTTGTCATACAAGAAAAAGAATACTATAAATATAATTTATAACCCGTTAAATTTTTTTTTGCATTGAATTTATCAAAGATATTTATATAACTTGATAACGAACTGACGCATATAGCATGTATCGCAAATAGAGTTTTATTTCAACTTTTCATCTTTACCGACCGTGTTAATGGAAGGAAACAATAACTCGATAAAATATAGAATATGTATGTAATTTTAGATACATTTAATTCGTTATTTTATCATATATTCACTTACAACGAAAAACCATTAACTTTCCACATTTAAAAAAAGGATATTAACATTTGGTTTAATTAAATTTAATTATATTATGTAATTATATATAAAATAAATCAATTTGTCAAAAATCACCAGTTATTAGATTTTCTAAGAAGTATTGATTATAATAGATCTTGTTTTTATTTTTTTTAATGTTGTCATTTGTAACGCAAGACGACGTGATTATTATGAATATATTAAAACAGGAAAATAGTTAAAAATAGAATTATTGTTTAGTTTTATATCTCTGGCGAGATAGATATTCTTAGTTATTTAAAATAGTTCTAAAAATTGTATTGTATTTGTAATTAAAAAAAAACCGGAACAAATGATTTAATTAGTTGCGTTCGCTATCAATTATTCCAGTTTTTATGGTATTTTTTTTTTAACCAAGAAAGGGAATAGTATAAACCGTACAGTTGACAAGAGGAAAACCCGGCGGACAAAATACCTCAACATAATAATACTAAGAAAGATTTGGATTTTGTATGACTACATCTAGTGTGTGTGTTCATTGATAGCGGGTTTCCCTCGATAGAAGTCGGACATTATTCGGATAATAATTGAACAGCTAGCAGAGCACATGCCGATATGCACGTTGCTCTTAAGAAAAAATTAAACCGGTATATTTGTTTACACGCGCAAATAAAAAAATATTGAATGTCTTTTTATCGTGAATCTATAAATCAACGCTAAAACGTTTATATCACTTTTAATAAAAAACTTATTTTTAATTTATATCGTTCAAGTTTTTTCTACGAGAACTGTTTGTTACTCAGTCGCTCAACCTCACTTTTTTTGTAGTAATTGAGTAGTAGGGAAAGAAGGATAAGGCTAAAACAGGACTAGTGGTTGACTTATCACTATTGCAACGCCCAGTTATTAAAGGATTAGAAGGATAGGAGGAGAGGAAATGATGTGAATTGACATCACAAACATCCAGTCTTCGATCACAAATTTGAATTGAATAATTCTTAAATTCACTGTGCTCTTACCGGGAATCGAACCCAGATCTGCGTGATCGGTAGAGCAAGCTCTAACCAACTGGGCCACAGCAGGTGACGAAATAAATAATTAAAAATTAAGTTAATTTTTTAGTTAGTCACTTATTTTATAATTTAATTAATATGATCATAACTAGCGAATAACTAAATTGATAGTAGATTTATTTTTTTAAAAACCCCAAATTAAAACGGCATGTTGTCGTTTATAGATTAAATACCTACTTACATGTGAATTTTCTTTAAATTAAACGGATTACTTTAAAAATACAAAATTTTGCCTTGTGAGGGTAGGGTAAGGTACTATTGCTTGACTCATAGTTTTTTTTTTAACCCTTTTGAGCTCATGGTCCCTTTTAAGTCTCATATTTTTCCTTGTCCCCATACCCATACAAATTAGTTTATTGAGACTCAGACACAATTATTTCGGGATCTAGGATTTCGGGACCTCGGGATTAATGACTGACCTTTTTAAATATAGTAGAAATAAAGTACAAAGAAATATTGTATTTTTATTAATATAGTGCCTTTTCACCAAGAATTGACAGTAAACACCTTAAAATTGATATATTCATTAATCTGAGACAATTTTTACCTCTTTACCTATACATTTAAAAATTGAATGCCTTGTTTGAATAGAAAATGAGCAATTTTTGTTCATTGTATTTAGGGTGCGTGACCCCCAAAACTGTGCTGTGGCTCCCCTACAATAATATTTTCTCTGTGACCTCCTTGGACATGCTGTGGAACCCAATTGAGAAACCCTCGCTTAGCTAATAGGGTGTGTGACCATTTGAGATAAAAAACAAAGCGTGTTTTCCAGTTAATAAAACAAATTTTATACTTCGAAAAGAAAAAAAATGTTATACACCTAGTTGAAAAATAAATTATTTTGATTAAGAAATGGTTTGATTTAAAAAATATATTAAAACCACTTTGTCATTGTACTTTACCAAATATGCGTTAAATACTTAATAATCAGTCTGATTCAGATCACATTATAAGATATGCAACCTAAAAATATTATCTTCATAGTCTGGGTCGTATATCAAAAAATATGATGGGCATCAAAAGTATTAAAGATCAGTGTACTTTATTATTGAGTTGTAAATATCGAAATAAAGATTAATGTAATATCTCGCGTGTCCTACTTTCTCTTTACCGTTTAGTATCACAACAATTTGCCAGTGCAAATTTGTTCGATGCTTAGATGCATTTAAAAAGTCTTCACACGGCGTACTCTATGAACGTATCCTTGTCTTTAAAGAGCGGTTCTTATTTCCCTGAACTCTGACAATGTACTTACTGCTACGTCATTTTATTCAACTTTATAAACAACAAGTTAGAACGGTCACGCTTTATTCGGCAGTGTGCATTGGCCCATTCACGTTTGCCCATAGTGCTCTATCAGTTTCGATAATCTAATCTTGATACCAATATCGTAATTTGAATAAATCAGTGGACTTGTTTTACTTGTTGTCAAGATTCCGTCTTGGTGACATTGTGTTTTCAAAGTGATAACTTGTAGTGTATTGTAAGGTATTTAATCACAAACCATCGTTTATTAAAAAATAGCCCGCAATTTTTAATATACACGCAAACAAAACATTCAAAAGTTTTATTTAGGCCAAAGTTTACATTTATTTTTGGCATTTAAAGTTTGTTTATTAAACTTCGACCATAGTTAGATGCGTGATTTTGTATCTTCTTAATAGCTTTTTTATTTATAATTTTATTTATGAAAAAATAAATCTTAATTTATTAAACTGTCTCACAATTAAAAAAGAAGTTTTGTGCTTTCATTATGATCTAGAACAGTGCTTCCTAACCTGAGGTAAGGAAATGATTGTTTTCAGATTAAGGGGTCCGTGGCATGAAAAGGGTTGGGAATCACTGATCTAGAACATTGCGAATTTGATAACTAATAGGTAATTTTTTTTTATGAATGGCATGTAACTACAATTCATTAATGTTTATACGTATTATTAGGGCAGGAGTAATTAAAACACAAGTCAATTTTTTGTTATATTAATTTTGTTATATCAGCTGATTCATTTCATATAAAGCCCCATTGTTATAATGTCATACGATAACATCTTTAAGGATTTTATAGAATATGTAATGAATGATATGTTCTTGGCAATTAAAAATATTCAAAGGTTTTTTTTTAATATCTTACGGAAATATTGATAAGATTAGATGAATAATAGCATGTGTTGTTTGATGTAACGCAAGGATCCATTAAACGCAATAAATACATTTTGCAAGTGGTGTTCACTCGCATACGCGAGCTCTACTCCCGCCATGGCTCAGCACCTGTCAAGTGTTTTCGAGTCGATCGGTAACTTTACCAAAAACAGTTTGACATGTGGAAACAGCAGCAAAAAAGACAAAGAGCACCAAGTCCCGGTGACCGCCCCAGCTGAGGCGAACACCAATCATGTGAGTGAAAGCCAAGCGCTGGTCTCCGTGCACCCTTCGCCGAACCACGCGCCGGTCTGCCAGAAGCCTGCCAATCAGACCCACGTAGTCGCGCCAAAGAAGCCTCTGAAACTGAAGAATGTCTGCAACAAAGCTGAGAACTTCGATTCTCTCTACTTCAATACTAAAATGGTGAGTTTTATAGCCTTATTTAATTCATACGTCGTTTTGTTTTCATGTTATAACTGGTTGTGTAATTAATTATACAAACAACCGTTTTTCTTGTAACAAAACTTTTATGCACATTATTAATAAGTGATGTAGTATTTTACTAAAACAGATTTTTTATATATGTAAGGAAATATTTATATATTATTATCTGATATTAACTATTCTATCTCAGTTTGATTGATATACAGAAGAATACTATGGTTATGTTGTTATATTCATAAAAAATAGCAATCGAAGTAAATTAAATGCATTGAAAATAATCGAAATTTTATTTATATAAACAAAGTAGTAATTTACCGTGTAAAAAAAGTTGGAGTGGAACATAATAGTCACAAATTCATCGCATGAATGAACAACTCACGCAAGAAACAATTTATAGTGGGGCTACTAAGATCTCATTTCATATGAAATTTAGTTTTAAATTGAATTATAAAAAAATCAGTTGCCTGTTACTTGTAAGTATTTTTGAAAATTAAAGTTTATAAATTTCACACATATAATATCTATACGATATTATTTTGTGATATATTCTCGTCGCAGACCATATTATAAATATTTTTTGAATGTGTAAACATTTATTTTTCATTGAACTAAATAAATACATTCGTAAACCTTGCGATGTTAAGTCTGATGATGGTTTTCAATGAATGGAAACACGTATCAAATTTTGTAACAAATCTTATTTTAAATTAATGAAAAACTAATTATTATGGACGTATTTGCTCTAGAATATGAATGATTGAAAAAGTAATAGTTTTCAATACAACCGATTCCGTATTTATAATACTTTAAATATCAGTATGCTGTGCACATTTTATTAATATAATTTATAAAATTAGCATAGTAATAAATCTATTACAAGAACTGACTATAAAATGATTGAAGTTATAGTCAATGATCATATATTATTACAACTAATAACCTAAGACTGGAATGAAACTTCGTTTGTAAATAATTCATAATATTTAGGTTTCATAACAGTTCTTGACCGGTGCATGCATTACGAAATGTTATAAGATTTTATGTTTACCAATGCAGATATTGTATAGGAATTGAATCTGAATTTTTGACTGAAATTAGAGTCTTTACATTTAACGTTTAATATATAGTAATTCATTCAAATAGCTTCAGTGTTAGTTGGATTTAACCAACGGATAATGAATTCACTTGTAGATCAAATGAAAAAGAAGGTGCGTTGTTTTTTAATACAGTTTATCAAGAAAACATTATCTTCACCTTCATTTTCATCTGATTATATTAATACTTATAGATAATTTACATTGTTTATGGAAAAAAATACACGAAAAATATGATTATCTACAGTTTTGATCAATGATTATTGATACTTAACAAGTTTTTCTAAAAATGGAAATAATTAAAGATTATATATTGCAGAGTAATAATTTCACTTAAATTATTGCAAGCACAAATATACTATCTAGTTTATTATTATAATACATCGGTATCGGAGTCTATAAAAGGATAGGAAAAGTTTTTCATAAAGAAATAATGCAAAAATATGTTGTCCATTAGGAAGAAATATATTCATATATGTATTCTTTAAGTGTATTTGGGGTATTACAATTAATACAACTTTTTAACTTCTATTCCTGCCACAAAAGAGTGTGAAATCAATAGAAATATTATTATTGTCAAATTTATAAACAACCAGAATGTTGCCTTCGCTAAAAAATACCGCAATATGAGCTTCGCAAAAGAAGGAAGTGGCGCACAAAAGTAAATCGTTAGCAAAGAAAGTTTCATAATAGAATCTGTGAATGTCTTCTGTTTTTTCTTGAGCCTGCTGAAATCGTGTTTGCAAGAATGTAATATTAAAAGTATTTCTCGGCGACAACTGAAAACTTTGAGATCGAGTTATTTAATTTGTGAAAACAATAGAAATATTTGATTTTAAACCATATTCAAACATATGCATTCGAAATGCTCATTCAAAACGTACTGAACGGGTTTTTCCGAGTGACTGTTAGATATCATTCAATTTAGAAAAGTTTATTTTTAATATTATAATATCACTAATAGGTTTACATCACGATTTCTCATCTAATTAAGGTGAAATTCTTAAAATCCACGAAAAACTGATAATGATCTTACACAATACAATAAAATAGGTAAAACTCAATTACCCATCAATATGACAAATGATTGATTACAATTTAATCAGAATTTTGAAAAACATAAATTAAATGCATCTTATTATGCAAATACACATACATGCACTTGACTTTCTTTGATAATCAGCTTAAAATTATCAAACATTAAAAAGTAAATAATAATAATTTCGTAATTGTTTACACATGTAATTAAATTTAATAATTTCACAAAACAGTTGTCAGTATGATTTGAGAGAGAGAGACAATTGAAGTTTTCGAACATACGTTTTTTATTAAAAATATGACAAGATCAGCTTAACGCCTTTTGCGTATTCAAAAAAAAAAAATTGATATCATATCAATTTAAAAACAATTTTGCATATCAAAAATTATTTCCATTTCATCAAGTTTACAACCCGTCAATAAATTGCTTTATCTGATCATTTTAAATGCATGTACTTGCATTTGAATTTTCCTAGAAGTGCTGATACTCAAATGAAATTGAAAAAAGTATTGTTTCCCGTCATTTGCTTGGCCGACGTACTTATAAGATAAAACAGGAAATGTGTAATGTTTAAGTGAGTGTCTGACAACCTTTAAAGTAAATAAGACAATAATATTATCCATTTTGAGAATCTCTCTCACAAACCTACCCCGTCACCTCACCCCTTACCACGCACACGCACATCCACTCCATCCATCTCCCAAACTCACTACTCTAATAGAGAAGAGCAGGATTAATATATCACTGAGAGATACGGGGCGCATGAGCGGACGACTCCTCAATCTATAGGAGCGAGATCTCTCACACCCATACTACCTCACAGAAGAGACACTGACTCAACTCACACTCCCCACCTCTCGAGATAGCCGGGCTGAACCACTTACTACAAATTAACTTTTTATCATAACTCATCACTGGAGAGAGTGTTAGAGAGCATGAGGGGGCGAGCGTACACACACACACACACACACCACACACAACACACGTATGGAGAGAGAGAGAGTGTATTAATCACAGCTGAAGGAGACACTACTCTCACCGAAGCCTTTTTATAAGTGAATCTCTACACTTACTGCTACACTAACTCCGTAAGACACAACAAACAAAGAGAGCCTTGTGAGACTTCGGCGACTTTGTATGATGTTCCGGTATTCAATAGCATAAACTTGTAGTCCGATACAATAAACACACATCCTCGGCGAGAGAGTCACTATCTCTTCTTGGTTTGGGTGGTTGGAGGTAGGTTGGGGGGGGGGATGTTTTTGTATTTTTTTTTGTTTATGGTATTGGTATGTTTAGAAAAAGAAAATAAACCATCATTACAACAATGCTCTGTCTGTAACCATCAGCTTCTACACACACTCCCGCAAGATCATCACACCTGAATTTACATCTCTGAAATTTAAAAAAAGCTATTATCACTCACTTATTATTTTTCTGTATATAACTCACCAATCAAATGAGATCATATATCAATAACAACTCTCACAACCTGAGTACAGAAATACGAGAAGAATATAAAAACACACACACACATAAAATGAATACAAAGATTATAATTGGTGTGTGAGTGTGTAGGAGACGAGCGTAGAGAGTGTGGATAAAGTGTATATGTTGTTTAACACATTATATAATTTATATATCAATTACACAATATTCTAATTAGTGGGTACTGTGTGAGACCTTATAAACACACATAATAAGCTAACAGAACTACTCACACACACAGTACACTCTATAGTCTAATAACTAATTAACTCATATAAATCACAATAATATTAAATTAGAATTGAGCAGATAAATCTTTGACATATGAGTGATAGATACCAATAATAAGATTGACGAAGTTGCTCGAGAGTGTGTGTGGAAACACAAAAACACTCTCTAACGAGCCTCAAACAATATCACTATTATGAGCGACTCTCATTGATCAATATTCAAAAATAAGTCACACACAATGATAATACTATAATTTTTATGTGTATTTGATTCGGCTTTAAGAGTTTTAGGTTTTTTTTGTGATTAGAAGGGGGATAATTGTAGGGGGTGTTATGTTAGGGGTTGGGTTGGGTTTTGGTATAGTATTTGGTTGGTTTTTGTTGTATATTTTATTTAGTGGTTTTGAGTTTATGGGAGTTTTTTGTGGTGTTTTGGGGGTGGGGTGGTTGTGTGGGGTTGTGGGTTTTGGGGGTGTGGGGGTGGTGGGGTTTGTGTGGGGGGTGGGGGTTTGGTGTTTGGGGTGGGGTGGTGGTGGGGGGGGGGTTTTGTGGGGGGGGGTGGGGGGTGGGGGGGGGGTGGGGGGGTGGGTGGGGGGGGTTGGGGGTGGTGGGGGGGGGGTTGGGTGGGGGTGGGGGGTGGTGGGGGTGGGGGGGTGTTGGGGTGGGTGGGGGGGTGGGGGTGGGGGTGGGGTGGGGGTGGGGTGGGTTGGGGGGGTGGGGTGGTTGGTGGGGGGTGGTGGGGTGTGGGGGGGGGTGTGGGTGGGGGGGGTTGGGTGGGGGGTGGGGGGGGGGGTGGGTGTGGGGGGGGTGGTGTGGGTGTGGGGTGGGTGGTGGGGGGGGTGGGTGTGGGGGTGGGGGGTGGGGGGGGGGGGGTGTGGGGGGTGGGGGGTGGGGGGTGGGGGGGGGGGGTGGGTGGGGGTGGGGGGTGTGTGGGGGTGGGTGTGGGGGTGGGGTGTGTGGGGTGGGTGGGGGTGTGGGGGGTGGGGGGTGGGGGGGTGGTGTGGTGTGGTGGGTGGGGGTGGGGGTGGTTGTGGGGGGGGTGGGGGTGGGTTGGGTGGTGGGGGGGTGGGTGTGGGGGGTGGGTGGGGTTGGTGTGTGGGGTGGGTGGTGGGGTTGGTGGGGGGTGTGGGGTGGGGGTGGGGTGTTGTGGTGTTGGTGGGGTGGGTGGGGGGTTGTGGGTTGTGTGGGTGGGGGTGTGGGGGGGGTGGTGGGTGTGGGGGGGTGGGGGGTGGGGTGTGGGTGTGGGTGAGTGTGTGTGGTGGGGTGGTGTTTGTGGGGGGTGGGGGGGGGGGGGTGTGGGGGGGGGGGGGTGGGTGGGGGGTTGGGGGGTGGGGGTGGGGGGGGGGGGGGGGGGGGGGTGGGTGGGGGGGGGGGGGGGGGGGGGGGGGTGGGGGGGGGGGGTGGGTTGGGGGGGGGGGGGGGGGGGTGGGGGGGCGGGGGGGGGGGGTGGGGGGGGGGGGGGGGCGGGGGGGGGGGGGGGGGGGGGGGGGGGGGGGGGGGGGTGGGGGGGGGGGGGGGGGGGGGGGGGGGGGGGGGGGGGGGGTTGGTTGTTTTTACGTTAGAGTTTTTCTATTTATGTGGTGAAAACCCAACACGAATCTATTTACGTACGGAAAATGTTGTACGATATCGATTGAATCGTAGCTATTTTTTACATTAGGCAACACACAAAAAATCAAAAATATTTTTTCTTATATTTATAATTATAATTGGTGCAATCGATTTTGAGGATTTGTTTTCGTTTTGACCTCAATCAAATTTCTTTCGTATGTATAGTGGATACTATATAAAATTTACTAATAATAACGACAAGTTAAGTTACAATAAGTTTAATTATACAATACAGCAGAAACCCAAATCAAAGCAACTGTCAATTGGTATTTTATTTTTAGCAAGTAGTTTTGTGTTACTTTATAAAAATATATTTGATACTCAAAAATATTAAACTAAGTATAAGTAATACAGGATTATGCGCTACAAATTATTTACGTAAAAAGAATAGAAATTTATGTTAAACCAATGAAGATCTTTAATTAAACTTTACTATACGGAAAAATTCGATCGTAATACTTCTTCAAATCTAAGTGCATTTTAATTTTAACATTGTTTTTTTCTCATCAAATTCTTTCAAATATGTAATTTTTTTCATGAATTGCATATTGCGTATAGTTAAATCCAGGTAGCTCAATATACGTTTTTCTACCAGAACTGTTTGTTACTCACTCGCTCAATCTTTCATTTCCAAAGAGAATAGTAAAGATAGCTTTATCTTTATAAGGGGCTAAAACAGCATTAGTGGTTAACTCATCACTCTCGCTGTGCCCAGTTATTGAAGTATTGGAAGGGTGAGAGGTAATTTTTAGACATCACAAACATTCATACACTTAAACAGAAATCGATAAACCGATTGAAAAAATGATGTTTGTAGTGGGAATCGAAGCCATGAAATCTGGCACGGAAGACAACGACGATAACCGTAATATGACCGGATGTTTATCACCAATTAAAAAAAATCTTCAGCTCTTCTAACCTTTGTAGCATTCACGCCTTTTAATCTGCAACGATGGTAAGGGAATACAACTTTTCAAAACATTAGTGACGAAGGAGACTCGAAGAACTTTGACGCTAACGTGTCCTCCTACTTAATAGTTGAATTATGTATATTTGCGCACTTGAAATATATCGATTTTTTATTGTATAATCCATCAACTATCCGATGGTGGAATTTGCAACTGTAAAATATTAAGAATGAAAATTGCATAATCGATTTTTTCCAAAATTTGTAAAAGATATCCGCTAAGCCATACGTCAATTATGTTAAGCCTATTAGCAATCCATTTTCAGCCCCTGCGTTATTTTTATGGGCCCCACGTGCGTCGTTACTTATTTACTTATTCAAACGTAACACAACCCTTAGCGGTTGCATTCACATATAAAAAAAATCCACACACTGACAATAATGAATAAATGATTATTACTGTATAATTGAAAATCATGGATAGAAATACTTAAATAAAAAATGAACTAAAGTGTAGATTTATTATTTATTGATCTTTTAAATAAAGTGGAAATATTTCTAAGAAATCAACGACTGGCGGGCGTACGCATAATCAAGAAATCTTAAATGAACAAACAATTATCAATCTATTACCGTTACTAAAATCCCTTATGTAACTTATAATAAATATCAATTTAATTTATCGTAATTTAACTTGAAAAATCCCATATTGCTTATAGTTCTTGGAAACACTAAAGTCATATTTAATAAATTTAATACTATAATTGTAATACTATACTATAAATTTAATACTATAATTGTATTCGTGTAATTGATAAAATCTTATTGATTAGAATTTTAAAAACATTTATTATTATTCTATTTCAGTAAGAGTTCACTGTTTATAATAAAAGGGATCTATCTAGTGACGTGTATATACAACAGCCTCTTATTTTCTCACAATAAATTGATTCATCTCTGTCAAAAAATACGTTATTGAATTTTGAAAATTGTGTTAAACATTAACAAAATGAAAAATATTCTTAACACTACTAGCATTTTATTTATCTTTTCAACTTTCGTTGACATTTGTAGCTAGTAAAATATAGAAGTAGTAACCGACAAATTGAAAATGGACAAATTAACCTATTACTTATCGTGAGTGCTTCGTATGTTTTTTTGAAATATTGCATGGTTGAGATGAACTAAATTATTTAAAAAAAATCAACAGGCTTAACCCGTAACACGCCATCCTAAAAAAATCACGTTCTCTGCCATGATGGCATATCAGTTTCACTGTTTATTGACAGTATGAAACCTGAGTTAGAAGCTAAAAAATATTTTTAAAAATGTATATTTGCTAGAATACCTAAAATGAAAACTACTAAATTTGAGATCTAAGAGATAGGTGTTTGTGACGTCAATTCTCCTTGAGTTAATACAATAGTTTAAGACGTGTAAAATATTACAACGCACCTAGATTTTTGTTTTTTAAAATGCCACTTGGCTCGCTTCTACTTTAATGGTCATTTAGAATATTTGATTGATATAAAAACTTTAAATTGGCATCGTAAAAATATTTAATTTAAAATATTGAGCAAATGCATAAAAAATGTGCTGATGTTTTATAAATCTAGTGTTTTCCTCTAAAACTTGGCAATGAGTAAGCTTAAACTAGTACCTTAAAAATATTTTTAACACATTACCCGAAAAAAATATATTCCATTTTGTTTCGATGGAAAACTAGTAGAATATTATCAAAGAAGATATTTAACGAAATTTTATTGGCTAAAATTTATCAAATTAGCAACATTTTTCGTATTTAAAAAGTATTTTCGTAATTAAAAGTAAATGAAGTATATATATCAGTTAATTTAAGTACCTTTAGTTCGAACAAATCTTTATTTTTGTGATACTTAACGGCTGTTCGCTGAGGCCAAATTAATTATCAACAAAACTGCCAAAAAATCTTTCCACGCAATGAATACGATCGTATAAATGTATGAAAGTAATCAAGGAGTAATAAAATCCTGGACCTATAACAAATCTAATGACCTGTTACTATTGTTTATTGGTATATTTATGTTGCTTTCAAAGACTTAATAAATGTATTCGAGTCGAAGAGGTTTGGTTAAGACTTATTTCACAAAAAAACATTTAATGGGTGTGATACTTGTTAGTACAAATGTAACAGAGTAAATTTCCTTAACCACGACACCTTATTTGATTTTTTTAAGAAACACTAACCACTTTCTTCCAATGAATGTTAAGTGAAACTAGTTGTGTTCTTTGTTACCGATTTCAAAATATTATTAATCAGGCCCTATGGCGTACTTCGGATCTCACGGGTTCGAGTCCCAGTACGAACAGCATTTTTAACCTTATCCTTCTATCCTTACTACTCTCTTTAGAAAAGAGAGGTTGCGCGACTGGTTTAAAACAGTTCTCATAGAAATAAACTTCTGTTGAGATACCTTCATTAAGAGACCATATGCTCCACACTGGAAAAATATATTTATATGTAATTTTTTATCGTCTGTTAAATTCACAAATCAACAAAAAATTCAAAAATATTTTATGAATACATTTGTAGCGAGATTGAAAAACTGTTTGAAATACGAGTCTTTTGACTTTTTAGGTTAATAATTGATAACATAATTCTGATAAAACATAGCCTTTTAAAATCAGTAAGAATAGCTGTATTATATATGACCTTTCGAATTGTTTTTAATTGATGATTACATGTTATTATGTGTGATTGTTCATGTGATAACTTTTCCTTCTAATTTAGATTGAATGTCATTAACACGACACCATTAGTAATTAATTAATTCAGAACAATATTAATTAGTATTAATACTAGTAATAAAAAACTATTCACTTACTCATTTGTGCACCTAATCCCAAATCATAAACTATATTGAGATTAGCATGAATTCGATTTTAAATAGTTTTAATTTAAACTGTATATTTATTTTCAATACAATACGATTTAAAGTTTTTTGAAAGAACTACATCATATACTGGATAGTTATATTCTTACAAAAAAACGTTTTTATTAGAACATAATAAATGTTTTCTTTTATTTAAGATAAATGGAATTGGATTTTGACCACTTTCTTAATATTGTTTTATCTATTTCATATATATATAAGCTTAACTCCAAAAGTATACAAATTCTAAAAAAGGTTTACTGCGCGTCTGTTGTTTTGTTTTTTTTTTCATTGGTATAAAAAGACGCAGACAGTTTTGAGCTGGCTCAAGACTGGATTACAGTTAAAAGAGTTTTTTTCACCAGGTATCCATCCGGGTAATACGGTATTGATATGAATTTCCGGGTAATACCCGACCTTGGGCCTCTGAGTGAAAAAATACCCCACAGAAAAAAAAAACGAAACAGGATATTCCGATTTTAGAACAAACCAAAAGAGTGGGATAGTCCCGGATGTGGCATCCGATGCTCGCACCTAAGACACAAAAAAGTGTACAATGGCCGCACTGCGCCAGTGAAGTAGTAACTCAATTAATCTTTATTATTTATTTTTTTATCTCAATGTGTGATGATTTTACATGATATGCTTATTAATGCTATCATCAGATGGTTCCCAATTTAAATAATGCTAATAAAGTTTTCCTTAAAATATATATATCGTAAATAATAAAACTTCAATATTATATATTTTAAAAGATATGATGATTTAAAAATGATATTTTCAACTTAGAATACATACTAAAATTCACATGCTTATCTGTATAAGCCCTGTGGCGTATCTCGATTTCTACAGTTATAAGATATCTCGGTTTTACTTAAATATACATCTTTAAAGACGATTGTTGAAAATAAAGTAAATATTTCCAACCATTCCTGTCTCCAAAGAAGTTAATTCATTAACACTGCAAAAACCAATGTAGATACGCCCGTATGTTATTAGCTATGAGATAGATTGCTTTGATATGTGTCTTAAGCAATGAAAAAAAAAACAATAAGAAACATTGCTAAATCAGTATCAGTCAGAATTTAGTTTATTATTACTATGATTGATTAAAAATTACCTTTAATAATTTTTATTTATTTAGTATTTTTCTTCAAATAATGTTCTCAAACGTATTGGCACTTATAATATTTCAAAAATTTCTTTTGCTAAATCAAATATGCGTTAATATTGCATTATTAAGCTTAGTCATTAGACCCATGGGTCTTGGGTGTTAGAGACTAATGCTTTTTTATCTTATGCCAAATTAATCTCACCTTAGCGTACATGTGTACAGTCAATGAACTAAATAAGCGTATTTACCGGTCATATTTAAACCAGTGGTTCTAAAATTTATAACGCATTTGAAACCTTAGACTATAATAATTTTTTTTCTGCAACCCAATAACATAAAATATATTTTAAAATTTTCAAATCCGTTATATTCTGCGTATTTTATTAATGTTTGAAAATTTTCATAACTTATTGTAAGATGTGATATAAAATATTTTTCGTTTGAAGCCATCATCCACTTATGATCATAAAATTACAAAGCTTTTAGGTTTATTCAATGTTTGTGGCTTTCATTTTATGTTGTTTTAGAACACGACAGTTCTTCATAAAATAGTTTGAATATCACAGAACCAGTCTACCAGTATTATACTATACCACATAAAATAAAACGTAAGAAAAACCCAAATTATTAAACAGTAATCACATTCTATTGATAAATAGCACATTAAAAAATTCACAGCTTAAGAGTCAAAATCAAAATATTCCAGTGTTTCATTATAAACAATCGATTGATATACTTATCTTAAAATCGACACTTTACACTTTTTCCCACTGTTAATTCATGGTAGCGATGTACGATGTATAATATGTTTATATGTTTATAAGTCAAGACATATATTTTCTAATTGATGGTATTTGTTGTCTAATTTAATGTTTAAACTAACCATAGACCATCAATATCAATTTTGTTGAATTTTGGCTGTAATATATTAGTAACATTAACCACTTTCATCTAAATATATGAAAATAATATAATATATTACAGGTTTATATGTAATGTAAAATTTCCATGTTGATGAATTATTGTAGTGAGAAATAATTTGTTGTACGAATTTTGTTTTCAATGTAAAATTAATTAAAGCCGGTCGCAATGAATGAGTAGGCATGCTGCAGGTTTCTATTAAATATATCCGGATAAACGGATTCAAATATTGATTTCCAATCAATATGTCGATTTATACCCTAGTGCATGAGTATCTGGCACGTATTCAATACTTTTTACTGTAACTATTCGTTATATTGGATGTACAGCGATCATTTAACAAACTATTCTCTCCTAACTGAATTCTTCCAACTTTGCCTTTGTGAAAATGGGAGTAGAACGTAAGGTTTACAAACATCTGTTGTTAAACAGTTATTCTTTAATTTAATTAATTATAAGTTTATATATTTCACAATCGGAACGGATGTGGTTTAAGTAATCAATAACCATTTATTACTTATGATTAACGTGTTTTATAGTAGTTAGATGAATATTCATTTGTCGTGTAAATTAAAATGATACAGTATAATAATAGATATGTATTTTTTGGTGTGTATCTTGTATTTGCATCAGTTTTTGAATACAAATTATTTTCCAAAGAAGTGCCATTTAAATAAATTGTTTACAATTTATTTTAATTGTTTATTTGCATTTCAGTAGTAAATAAATAATAGTATTTGTATTATAAAAAGCTTTTACAAGTTAAGCGCCGTTCATTAAGTCAGATCGAATGGTTTCAATTTAAATAAACGTATTTCATGAATATAAATTTGACGTACATTTTAGAAATATTAAGTCAATGAAGACAGGAAATTGTTTTATAGTGCTAAAAAAACAGCATTAAAAGTCAAACGTTATCAGCTTAAATATTATTAATACAAAAGAAGAAAAAGTTTTTAGGAATACGGCGTATTTAAATAAAAAATAAATAAACAAAGATTAATTTAAGATTTTTGTACAATTTATCATTGAAGAATAATTAATTTGTAATTTCTATATAAGTTATTTGGACCGTTATATCACATTCAATTAAATTAGTCATAAACGAGTGGTTATTTGAAGAAAGACTGAGGCTTAAATATAAATATTATTGAAAAACGACTATTTGCAAAAAATATGTTTTTGTGACTTTATAAACTGCACCAAAAATAATTCGAACATTTTGTAGACTAAATTAAATAACGACAAGAATTTCTAATTTTAAGTATCTTCAAGCATTAAAGTACGGTTTGTCGGTTTGAATCGCTTGGAGATAAAAAATATTTTATTATAATTTACACATTGTGATAAAAGATTAGCAAGAATATTAATTCGAAGAGTATTTATGGGGGCGTGGAATCCACATAATTGTTTTTTTTCTCTCCCGTTCACAATATTTTTACGGGGATTCGAATTAAGTAAAGCCATCACGTTCTTCGATATTGATAATACCTATACCAATACTGAAAATATCTTTAACATTGAGATATCAAGTGCAGTGCTGTATTGAGATAAACACTTATTTTATTTTTATTAGTTTGAATTGAAGAATCAATACACGAGAAAGAAAAAAGCAATACATTCAGTAAAAGGTATCGAAGCTTGAAAAAAGAAACATTGTTTTACAATTTAAAGGTATTACTCCAAGTATGATCAAACTAAAATAAAAGGTAATATAGATAGATAATTTTTGAACAACATGTTTTGCATTGTTGTTTTTATTGTATCACATACATATTTTATAATATTTTAAACATTTAAACATTGTTACGATATAATAACGCATATCGAAAATTGGAGATATTCTGTAATAGTTTATAGTGAACCAATCACTCGACATACCCTTTTACGGAATGAAACATTTATCGAAAGGTTTTGCTTAATCGTACAGTGCGAAGAACTATGTACGTAGGGTAGCAAAAAATAAAAATACCATTGAAACATATAAAGGTATCGTCTATAAATAATGTAAAGCTCTTAACTTAAAAAATAACAACTTTACAAGTGAGTAAAAACGTAAATAATTCATTTTTCGTTTTAAAGAAAGGTTTAAATGTACTTATCATTGTTTTTGTTTTAAAATATATTTTTTTACTTTTATAATATTAACATACAGTGTTTGTTTATTTTATACAGCCAAATCCATATCAATACAACATCTCTGTTTAAACGGGCTTTTGGATGTTAATTTGTGTTATATTATATTTATTTTAGAACATATTCGATACCTAGATAGTATGAGAGTTTGTATGTGTATACTAATAAACTATTTCTATCAAATTATTAAACTGAAATTGGTTTTTAATTTCAAATATATTTTTTTATTTTTTAAAATCTAAATACACCACTTGTCAATTTTGGCAGCCTATATTGGAAGAATAAGTAGGCAGTTAAGTTGGAATCTTTACGTGTGTATTTAGCGTCTTCGTATGAGATTATTTACTTGATCAGATAAAACCAATATGAGAACATTTCCCACCTGTTGGAAGTCACTAGAACGAAAATCCTCTTGCACGGCTTGGCAAACGACTGTCTGGAATATTAAATAAAATAACATTCGCCAACGTAATCGAATTTTGACAATATTAAAAAATATATAAACACAGATTCAAAAATAAACTATGAAAGCTCTCTTTTTAACCATGCCTGCTTCCAATTTAGAGCATGTCTACATAGTTTATTATTCAGTCACTTGACCTCTCTTTTTGGGAGAGGGTAAGCTTAGCAGGTCGGGGTTAGAAAATGACTAGTAGTCAGCTGATCGCTCTCCCTATACCCATTTTCAGGATCGGATGAGTAGGAAGGAAATGTAAACATTGCGGGTATTCAAGTCTTTGAACTCATATCCATAAATCAATATAATATGAAAATGTTCGTTGAAAGATTTTAGTCAACGTAAAACGTGTTCGGCTGCTTTTTATATTAAAAATAAAAGTGAAAATTGCATTTTATAAAACATTTTTATTTAATTTGAAAGAGTAAAAATCGTTATCATGCAATGTTTTTTTTACTTTTCGGTCCCGTATCACATAACCTTTTTCCAATTAAATAAATGAACTGAAGCCGGTAATTTACTAATTGAATTCGAACAAGAAAAGAAAAAGGCATGTTATGTCAGTGATATTTCGAGAGGTAGACTGGTATATTTATCTTAGACGTGTAATTAAAGAAGTAATACGGGATGATGAGTTTCGTAACATTAAGGCGGGAAAGCATGAGGGAGTTAGACAAGGGATATAAACGCTTCATAATAATATATGAAACGTAATCCATTGAAGGAGTAATATTTACACCAAGTAACAAAACTATTGTATAAATAAATAAAACTTTAAGGGTATTTATAGGTATATTTATTTTATATAACATTGTATGTTATATGTACCCTTTTAAGTGTTTATTTGTGAAGTTGAGCTGTTATCGATTTTCACAGTAATAAGTCGTAATTAAGTGTTGTCAACTGTTGATCTACGGCACAGAGTAATTATATGCAACTACATATATCTGTGAAAAATGTAGTACAATATCTTTTAATATCATGCAAAAGTTTGTTCATTTTACCAAAAATACATACAACACCTGCTGTTCGTTAGAGCTTGCTTTACCGATCAGACAGAACTGCGTTCAATTCCCGGCAAGTTTAATGCAATTTTTATTTTCAATTAAAATTTGAGACCTCAGACGTGGGTGTTTGTAATGTAAATTTTCATCTAGTATATCTCGTATGATCTTTCAACTTAGACATATTTTACACATCGGCTACTTGTGTCAAATACATTTTTTAATATATAATTAGACTACTTCTTCTTGAAGAAACTTGTTATCGTGCTTTTTTTATTTTGTTTTTATGTGGATACCAGTGCAGCAAGAAATAAATGAATTTAAAGTCTCCGTCTGTTCAAAAGACAGTATCGATTATTTTATAAAATCACGAATGCATCAATTAAAAAAGACTTCTGGTCAGAAATTATATTAAATGGTCATAATATATCGGTCAGAATAAATGATCATTGAATTGAATTAAATGATTTAAATTCTGACCATTAAATTTGTTCCCATTAAAAAATTGGCGTAACATAAAGTAGTTCATTTAAAAATAAATATACGTATAATAAATACACTCTGAGTGCGATCTTAAATGCTTCATTGTATCACCAATACATAAATTTAAATTCATATTGTAACTAAATATGTAATATTGTTAACTCATATAGATATTGAAAATATTATTATACATAATATAAATTGTATTATAAACGGCTGCAAAGAATTCACCGATTTTATTTGGAAGAACAATAGAGGAACGTTACCATAAAATATTCAGCCGGATATTAATTAATTGGTGAATCAAAGATATTTCGTATAAAAAACGGTAGATTTACGAGATATTGATTGATCAATTACTTCAAAATGTTTACATCAATTAAATCAGCAAAAATTCGACTCGTGCTTTAATGGCTCAAAAAAAAAAAGAATCTGCAGAATCAGCAGAATCAGCATCTATCTATTGGAGATGAGGGAGACCACACGGGTTGTTAAAATGATTTTATTAATGAAAGATTTATTACCTTCTTCAATAAAGCAATTATTGTGGATTCAAAATTTTTTTTTTCAACGCATAATTCAATTTATAAATAATATTTTTTTATCCAACACAATAAAAAAACTTTGTTTGCCAGTGTTAAATATTGTGTATTGATTGAGTTGGCATTTACTCCATTGTAATACGGCAAAAGAATTGCAAAAGTATTTAGATCTACAGCTATTTTTAATTCAGTTGGTAGCTATTTTGGCGTATGCCTTCATCATAACTATATCAGCCTTCTGGTGAAGGCATACTCCGAAATAGCTGTCGACTAAATTTGAAAAAAAATGTAAAATTAAATACTTTGCTATTTTTTACTGTATTAAGTATTAAGGATACAAAAAATAATTCATAATATATAAATATAAGAGCTTATTGTATTAGGGTAAAAAAAGCAACGTATTTAGATCTACTGTTTTTATATTTATTGGTTGATAGCTATTTCGTTCGATAGTTTATTATATCGTCAGAACTATGATTAAACTTACATTTTTCTTAGCTATATATACTGGCTCCAAAGAGATACACAATGCATCATGTTATTTACTCTAATATCCTAATTCAAAATACAATTTTAATATTACACTTATTACAGTTTTTAATGTTTTAACCCGTAACATGCCATCCTAAAAAATCACGTCACCTGCCATAATGGCATCTCAGTTTCACTGTTTATTGACAGTATTTAAACCTAAGTTAGAAGCTACAAAATAATTTTAAAAATGTATATATGCTAGAATACCTAAAATGAGAAGAGAAATATTGAATAATTTCATGGTTTAACTATTTACGATTGCATCATGAGCATGGAGGTGTTAAGCAAGTATTAATTTGAATTTTATTTGTCGAACAACGTAACGAAAACTAGACAAATATATATTATTTATAAAATGCCAATTTCAGGATATTAAGTAATGTTATATATTACGTTTCAAAGTATTCTTAAAAAGATTGAAAATTTAACAAGAACAAAAACAATTCAAATTAGTATTATTACGAGTAGAGATTGTTTGAAGAATAATAAGCAAAGAAAGTCTTGTAAATTTTCTTTTTCTCGTTCTTTTTTATCACAAGTTATAAACGATACTCGTACTAAACGTAATTACACGGAGAGATGAATGTTGCTTGGTGCAGTGTCTGTTTGAATTGACAAATGAATCATAAAAAAACTTGCTCGATTCTGAGTGAGGTCATGAGCAAATAATATATGTTATGAGCTTGTACCTTTGCATAAACTAGTTTTAGAAGGCCTCAGATCAATCTAGCCAAAACAATGTCCGTGTCTTAGTTACGTACATTTTGTTGCCAGATATGCTTTTAACATAACGTATAGACAACTAGATTTTTTACACTGTAGAACTAACATAGCGCACCATAGCAACGTGTGCTATAGTTTTGAAAATACGTGAAATATTTAAATTTCAAAGTGGAGTATATGCTCTCTTAATGGAGATATTTCAACAGTAACTGTTTGTTACTCAGTCGCTCAACAATTCTTTTTTTTCTTCAAAGGCAGTAGTAGGGATAGAATAATAAGGCTAGGACAGGACTAGTGGTTAACTAATCGCTATCGTAGTCAAGCCCAGTTATTGAAGAATGGTAAAAATTGGAGGGAAATTTTAGACATCACAAACACCCAAAAAAGTCTTCGAAAAGTGCTGTTCGTACTTGGACTTGAACCCGTGAGACTCAGCACGGAAGTCCACAACGTTAACCGCTGCGCCATAGGACCCGACTTATATACACGTTATCCTTACGCTACACATTGGTTCCAGAAAGGGGCGCGTAAAAAAAACTCATTTTCATATATTTTAATGAATTGGTTCCGAATCCGCGTAAAAAAGGAAAAAAAAGTATGAAAAAACGTAACGGTGCCGTCCAAAATCACTTTTTGCCAAGGATTTTACTCTTTTTTTTTTCTAATCCATGTCCGTCCCCAATGTGAAGCATATGGCTTGCATCTCAACAGAACTTTATTTTACGAGAGCAGATTGTTAATCTGTTTTAAGAGAGTGAAGATAAGGCTATTACGAGACTAGTGGCCAACTAACTAATCGCTCTCGCTTCGCTCCGTTAATATTTGGATTGGGAGAGTGGGAGAGAATTGAAATATCACAAACATCTACGCCTTCAAACTTAACCTAAACCTTTGCGTTTGCGGAATGAAGAATATATCACATTTCGTTTTCATTTAGTTCTTGGAGATTTATTTCACATTACAAGACATTGAACGATTGATTTTCGTTTGCTAATTTATATTATGGAATTCGATTTTTTTTCTGTGATCACTTTTTTGTAAAATAATGATACAAAAAAAGTTTTCAATCGTCTTTTTTTCTTCCTAAAAATAAAAACAATATTTTTTGGCGAATATCGATTAGAAACATTAAAATACCAGAAAAAAAAGGTGCCGGAATGCCGTTCCACCACGTTACATAAAAAAAGGCACTGCTAATATAAAATTACGGGAATTGTTTGACGCATTTCTTATTTTGATAGCTAAATAAATAAAGCAATTTTAGTATAATGTTTAATAAATTTATCATTGTATTAGTTCTTCAATTTTAACCAAACCACTTTTCTTATGTCAACAACATCATTTTTAGTTACTTTTATTTAACAAGATAGATTCATTTGTACTGAGCTGATTATTTAAATTATTTTACATTTAGTATTTCTTGATATCAACTCAATGAGAATTCGACAAAGAGATTTGAGATAATTTTGAAGAGGAACGATGCTTCGAGCTCCCATTTTCTAGATAGCGAATCTAAATTGTCAAAATCGACATTTGATATTTGCCCTTGTCAAAAATTGAAATTTAATTGTGAGTTTGACCGATAGGCTACAAAGGACGGCAATACTGATAATGTATTTTACTTACTAAAATATTTTACTGTATATTAACTCAATTATTATAAATTATTGATTGAAATCAGCGATCGTTGATTTTTCAAAGTGAAACTAAAATAATATTTGATATTACGTCGTTGACTTGTGACTAGGGATTGGATTCTCTAGTCACAAGTTTCGATACATTTCAATCTCGGGATTAGAAGATATGATCCCGAAACTTTTGGGATTGATTTAAAAACATAAATGTGATGGTTTTCAAGTCGGCAGTTCACGCATATGCAATAAACGATGCTCAATTTAAATTAGTTGCGATATAAGTTATCGCAGAAAATAAGGTAATTTGATGCAAAGCATATTTAATTTCTTCAACGCATTTTAATGAACTATATTTTGATGCGTTTGCCGACAGTAATTACTTTATATATTGATCTTTATTTTTAAGCTTCACATTTCAATATTTTTAAATTTATTTTTCGCTTTGTTTTCTAAGCCTTAATGAATGTTATCAGGTATCAATGGCAGTGTTTGTTTTGCGAGATTTATTGTTATATTATTCATAAATATTAATTTTGAACCGCAAGCCGAAACCTTGAATAAATTTCGAAACAATTGATGCTTTGGTACTTCGGGAGTATTTAAAATAATATTTAAATTAATTCTATTTACTCCAATAAAATCACTAAGAATGTGCATATATACGCGACAATTTTAAAACTCTTCACTCTTGCAGTCTAAAGTAGGTAGTTTTCAGCTATGGAAATTAATTATTTTAAGTTATATTGCGTATTTTGACATAATGTATGCATATTAAGTTCGTTTAATAATTGTGGCGCATATTTTTTTTACGAATTATTAAAAAATCACCTGTTCATCGCGAATAGCTGAGATTAGAGAGCCTCTTGATAACGCATTGGCAGCCCACAGCTAATAATATACTTTGATATATAATATAGAAAAAAATGTTAATTAACTTTTGGCCAAATCATAACTTTTTATTTCTTAAAAAAACGTATTTCAATAAAACTGATTTCGGGACCGGTCCCGGGATTGAAAAATTCTAATCCTGAAATCCCGGGATCAACGTTTTGGCTCGGGATTGGATTCCCTACTTGTGACGGATCTCGCGGGTTCGACTACCAGTACAGACAGCATTTTTTCAATCAATTTATAAACTTCTGTTCAAAGATATGGATCCTTGTGATGTCTAAAACTTTTCTTCCAATAATAAAAATAACTGGGCGTAGCTAGAGCGATTAGTACACCACTAATCCTTTCTTAGCCTTATCCTCATACCCCCACTCTCATTGAAAAAAAGAGGTTAAGCAACTGAGTACAAAACAGTTATTGTAGAAAAAACTTCTGTTGGGATACCTTCTGATGCCATATGCTCTACATTGACAGGCGACAATTTAATGTAAAATTATTTTCTTAAAACTAAAATCTATTTATTTTTTTAAATCGTTGTTGAGATTATAAGGTCCAACATTTTTTCTTTTATACGTAGAAAGAATGTCAATATTGAGGTAGTTTTTATAATATAGATTCAATATAATAATAAATTATTCAAGATCTCTTTTTTGTTATCAGGCCAATACATATATGCTTTTTTAAGCGTGGGATTTCCAAACATTCTTCAATAAGTATTTATGTGCAAACAATCGATTCAATTTGTTTTTTTTTTGTTTATCCAAGCATTTGATATTGACTTATATAATAACGGTTAACGTCCTTGATGATTTCCTCTACAAACAATGTATCCAATCAGGTGAACATTGGCTACCCAAAAGGTGCATGATACTAACAACGCATCTGTATAATATAACTTAGAATTCGCCCAAAAGGCCAGATCCGTTGGTTTTTTTTTTGTATAAAAACGTATTTTATTACGAGGTAATTAGACCTTCCATTTTATGCGGCATATAATATTTTTAGCAAGCAACTTTTTATTTATATTGAATGAAAAATAAATTGTTTAAGTCTTGTTTATTTTGTCATATTTTCATGGCCTTTAAATGGGTCTTTTAGAGGTAAAGTGAGCCAACTTATAAAACGATAAAACTTTTTTACACTTCAATCACGTCTTTATTTTGTGTTTTGGTGGATTGTATATATTTTTTTACGGATGTGTATTTAATGTGTATTAACTCATGCTACTTCACTTTTACGATACTTTAAGACGTGTAGAATTTTAAAACACGTCAAACCTTTTTTTTCCAAAAAAAAACTTGACTCATTTCGCCTCTTATGGATCTAAATTTAAATTGAATATACAAGATAATTAACGTTCATCACATAACTTAAAGGTTTTGTAGGCACGAATTTGTTTTTTTAACACTTTCTTTTAGTCTTTTTCAATATTAATTTAAAAATGGCTTGGTATTTTCCATTTTAGTATATTTCTTCGATAATTGTCTGATGTTTGTAGCTTAATATAATAACTGCAAAGATGTATGAAAAAAATATTGATTTAAGTTTTACTTTTCACTGTCGCATTGTATTTTGTATCGTCATCATTATCAGAAATTATCTATAAAAGAAATGAGATATTTCAATGAATACACAATTATATTTGACGTATTGTATTCTAAAAATATGTTTACGTACGAATTCAGTTTATTAGCGTAGGAATAATTGAAAGTGATTACAGGTTCATTTGATTTAGTGAATCGCTAACAAATTTAATTTGTGTATATAAGTATATTTTGTTTGAAAATCATATTGACTTTAAAATCTTTCGCAAAATCTGTTCGTGAATGACTATCTATTTTCCACTTGGGAGTGAAGTGATAAGGCAGGTTTAGACGTGTCTAATCATGGAATCGCACAAAATCGGCTATTGGTTATCGGTTAAGTATTTGTTGTCTTGAACTTGGTAAACGGTTGCTGTTACGCTATATCAAACCTCGGGCTAGCAAGGTCGGAATCAGGGATGGCAACGTCGGTTTTTCATTAGTTTATATTAATACCGGTATTGCAAACATCAAATTACAAAAAGGTTTAAGCAAAGTAAAACATAGGGCCAATTACGATCGCAATACTGGAAGAATAAATTAATACCGGTATTACAAAAAATGTTTAAGCAAACTAAAAAATACGGTCGACGTAAATCTAGATCGGTATTTCGATATTTCATTTAAAATACCGCCATTAAAAAATATATCATAGTCATATACGGTTGTTTTTCATAAACTTCTATAAAATAACAATACTTCACTAGCTGTAAGCCCGTTGCCTCTAACGGGAGAATTTTCTCGCATGATCAGAAATTTACTGACGCGAACAATCAAATGTAAACTTTCTTATTAAATAAACGAGAAGGTATAAACTCAATCAATTCTCCAAATAGATTTTTTAGGAATACGGTTATACGATGACATCATTGAAAATGAAATAAATCTAACAATTTGTACGCCTAACTCTTGTAAGATATTCCTAAAAGCTATATTTTAGGTCGTCTCCCTTCATTCTTTCTTCCCTGTCACGTAAATTTTTAAAGAACTTTCACATCTCGCTCTCAAGCAAGCTGCATACAATTGAGGATGAGTAAAGAGTAAACACCGGTTGTGGAAAAAAGAACCTACTCTAAAAAACGTTTGACCCTGCGATTTATTAAAATATTATTTATTGTTATCCCATAAACTAACCTAACCGGTTACTGCCCCCTACATATATTAAAAGAAATAGTAACATCCGATAATGTATCCAAAGTGACCCTAGACAAAAAATGAATATGTAGTTCTCTTCCTATCTAATACATAAACAATAATGTTTGTATGTCTGACATACAGTTCATTTTGACAACGTATGCTTGCGCTTGCGCAAAGGTTATAGTACAATTAACTTACAGCAGGTGGCGCATGTACCATAAACAAGTGACAACAAACGTCAAACACACAGAAAAAGAAAACATGCACTTCAATAAATACAATCAAAACACAATCACTTTCTTTCTTTGAGAGGCATTGCAACGCTGACCGGGAACCAGTTAAAACATGTTGGGATAGAGATTCAAGCCCGTGACTTCTACGCGATATCTTTTATATTCTTTCAAAAAAAAGTGTTTATAATCAAATCGTACGTCTTATTTAATAATAATAAAAAAAACACCAATGTTACCGGTATTTTAATCCCTAGTTGGAATGATATCTAAAGACTCCTTGATTCAATGTGTATTTATTTTCTTTATAGGGCTTGATTTATTGATTTGAGCTCAACAAATATCATTCCAGGTAGATTATATATAAAGTTATGTAGGTTACATTTTAGTAACGCAGAAAGCATAATGAGAATATATTTTTCTGGATCAATCACGACTTTATTTTTATACTTATTTGTAAACTAAAATTATTGTTCAAGTATACTGAGAATAAATACTTTTACATCAATTCGAAATAGTTAATTTGTAGCTTAGAAAAACAACGATTTTGTGGGAATAAAGATATATTTCCAGATACGCACAAGCAATGTGAAATCACTGTTTACAAATTGTAAAATGTCGGAAACAATTAATTAACGTAAGTAAAGGTACCAAAGCTGAGCTTTAAATTAATATTTAAGACAAAAACTCATTAGGAGCGTAAATAGATTCGTAAGGCCCATAATTACTGCTAAGACAATGATGAGTTCACCATCAAAATAATAATATTTTTAATATGCTACAGCGAAAAACATCATCAAGAGAAAATTTAAATGAGAATACTTATTTGATAAACACACCAAACAAAATCACTTTATATAATACTTTGTATAAGTATATATTCTATGAAAAACGATCGACGTAATTTTTAATTTTTAATTTAATATAATTTATTTATTCAATAATGTATCTTTTTTTAAATCATATTATGTTTTTTTTCAGCATTGGGTAAGATCCAATTGGAAGACGTTTTTTCAAATACTGTGCGAGTTTGTAATCAAAGATAAATAGCCACTACCAACGTAAGTCTCTGTGTTTTGTGACCGTCGAGTGAAAGCTTTGTCCATAATTTATTTGATATTTTGATGCTTTAAAATTTTAATTGTTACTGAGGTGATTGGTGATTACAAATTAATTATTGTTAATATGAGGACCACGGATTATTGATAAATTCAATTAAAATTGACTGACGCTGCCAAGGTATGGTATTACAATTCGCTTTTGTTATGTTTAACGCAACATATCTGTATTTAAAACTGTTTATAAATTAGTTTTTATTATTTTAAAAATTTTCATTTGACAGATAATATTTAAAAAAACTAATAAGATATGAATGCCCAATAAAAGCTGAAAAAAATAAATAAAAATAAATACAATTATTGATATATTTGATTTTGCTAACGTTTAATATTTTTTTCAAAAATATATAGTGCGTTTTGGTTGAGATGCGATTTTTTAATGAAAAAATAGGAGGTCCCTGTTTAAGCACGCCACTGGCTCCCTGTTCATTTTTTACAAATAAACTTTATTAAAATATGATAATAAGGAATGCTTATTACAACTGGAATGATTTGAAAATCGTATTAAGCTAGAATTCAATTAAATCAATTAAACGATTTTTTGTGTTTAAGTAGTTTCTTTTAAGTGTCTTTGTAGACCGTGAAACTTACCCTTAATAAAAAATTTTGATTGTTTTGTTTGTTGAAATATTTTTTAATCACTGAAGAAAGTCACTATTTTTAAAACATTTGAAAAACATGTTTCTTAAATATTGATTAGGACTAGTACGGGTTTCAAATGCTCGTAACGATTGAAATTAATCTTGATTTTAATAAGAAATGCGAAAAAATTAGAGATAACTTCTTCATTATTTAAATGTATTTATTCTATTATAAAAAAAGTATTTTGAAATGAATTCATTTAGTAAGTAAGATTATTAATTACGACTAAGTATAAAAATGATGATCTTACAAAAATAAATATTGATTGCTCGCTCTGTAATAATAATATAAATTAAAGTACCAGAAGTTCTCACTGCACAACATATAAATAGTCTAATCCTTTTACCTCTATATGAACAATCTAAATAATTGAATTGTATTCAAGGCATGTAGGAACTTAAATAATAACAACAGATCTTTCAAAGTTTAGACGTGCCATTGAACCCGTAATATGATGAGTGTATACGTGTATAATTTACAGGTATTTATATGTTGTAGCTGCCTCTTAAAAAATATTTATTGTGAAGACAAAAGATCATTGCTTCAACCTCTGATCGATTGGAATAAAAATATGTGGTTAGCGAATCACTTGAGGATTGTCTGATCTGATTAGTATTAACGTTCGTCATTACTTTATGAGGTTACCAATGATCGATTTATATTACATCATCGCATCTAGGGATTACGCAACTAGACGAAAATTTTGGTTATGGTGTTTTATATTTAATATCAGTAACATAATGTCAATCTAATGAAAATATCATATAAAAAAAAACTTACAATTACAGTATCTAAAAATATCTATCTAACAGTAAGCATAATTTTCTTAAACACTTTAAATTGATTGTTTGTTTGTTTGAATAAAAGTATGAAATGAAAAAGCTTTGTTGTTCGACGATGTAATCTGTCAGTTTTGATTTGATATTTTGAGTAAAAATAACATACGACTGTAAAAAAGTTCTCTCATATAGACAGTTTGTTGGAAAAACAGTATTTAAATAATTATTTCCTTATATTGTCTATTCCATTCTTTATTTTCTATTTTTAAGACTAACAGTAATGCAAAACTTTATAGAACGTCAGTTTTTGTTTTACCAATATTGCAATACGTAGTAGAGAACAACGGACAGTATCAAAAACCTTAGATTATTTGACAATTTTCAATTAGTTATTTGTTCATACCTTTTTGTTTAGTTTAATGCTTACATTTCAAGTTATTATATACAAAAAATCAGCAATGTGAGGTTATTCAACGTTTATATTGTATAAACTGTTTTTTTGCAAGTTTATTGAGTATCATAATAATTTCTTGTTACATTTTTGAATGAAATAACTGTCAAAAAAGACTGCACTTAAGTTATAGGATCACAATTACCACTAAAATAAACAATTATTAAAGTGTTCTTATTGTAAAAACCATTATATGGAATAGTTTATTCTTAATACATCTCATCTAATTCGGTTTATAGATTTAACTTAGAGATAAATTTTACTTAATTCGAAATTGATTATGACAGTTCGTCTGCATTCTTCGCATCCAAATACATGACGATATTTCAAATATCTCAACGACTAGTTTTCAAACAACCAAATTTCTTTTTGGTTTGATTTATTAAATATAATATAATGTTCGTGACGTCATAACTACGATTGCACGACAGTTTAATGATGGTAGCAAACTTTAAGTTATAAACTGACAATATAAAACGGCATATTTCTTATTATTGCGTTGGTTGATGTCTTGTATTGAAGAGTCTACTCAATTTAATCATCAATGATACATCAGTAAATAAACAAAATGATTTTTCTACAAGTAATTTGATTGTTTGTAGAATTTGATAACTTGATTCTGAAATATCAACTTATTTCATTATGAAATTATAACTTATCAGTTGAACAAATTCATCAGTGAAACTCCCTTTTCTGTGTATTCTGTAGTATTCTCTCAAGGTTTGTTTTATATGGCGTTATAATTCGAAGCGTAAATATTTTACAAACTTTGTAAGATGCTGGCATTAACTGAAATGTAGCGACTACAATTTACAAGATTTGTTTGCAACAAAATTTGCATTCCGTAAGTTTGTTTATTAAACGCTATAAAGTTGTTTTATGTGACATTTTCGAATGTGAAACAAAAAAAAATGTTTTAAATAATAACCAAATATAAATACCTACCTTTTTATAAAATATAATATAATTTAAATGATAAGTTGGAGGAATAAGAAACGATTACTTCCATTTAACGAAACATTTAACTTTAATGGCTACGTAATTTACCAAACTTTTTTAGCTTGAATTAATACAGTTCCTTGTTTGCAGTTTTGAGGTTTCTTTGGTGAGAATAAATTACTTCTCGTTTTTTGAAAGTATTATAGAAATGAGTTTAATGCAATGTAAATATAGATTAAGAGTAGATAGACAGGAAGATTAGTAAAAAAAAATCGATCTCTATATATTCCGTTTCGAGAATATAATACCGAAGACAAGAATTGATAAAATAATAAAGCTAATTCACAGCTGGCAAATAAATCTATGAAGTCGTCCATGCTTCGAATCAAAGACTTAGAATGTCAATCAAATAATATTATTTGAATACAGGTGATATTAAATGGTACATATGTTACAGTTGAAATGTACACTTTATCAAAATATGAATAGTCAATGTACCTATACATTGTCTATTTTAACCAATTGCAGTATACAAGAAAGAACAAATATACACTTTGATTAATCGATTTGTAAATGTTAAAAAAATGGTTTAGCTACTCTCTACTGCAGTGCGCGCGCAATCAGGCAGTTGTTGTGTTTTACTGTCATCTGACGTTTCACATAACTTCAAAATTTTCAACGTATTGCTGTCATTCTCGCTTTAAAATATCTAACCAAATCGAACATAACATTATTTCTATAATTTTATTTCTAGTCTGTCTAGCGTCGTTCATTAGTGAGTTTATACTCTTACTATTTAATTCATTTTAATGATGATAGCTTCCATTAAAAATGAAGTATGAATAGGTATATAGACGTATAAAAGATTATCAACTTAAATGCTAACGTTGTATCCCGGCTTTTGTTAAATGGAAGTTTTTTGATATAATCATATTTTATTCTCCATAAACATAAAATGCAATTTAGAAAAACAATTCGTCAAAGAACAAAATTACTTTATAGATTTATTCACCACACAATTTAACTTTGAATTCACTGTTTTCCGTATTTTAAAATAGTAAATCTATTTATATGGAACAGGTCCATTCCATTTATTAAATCAAACGAAATTGTTTCGTGAATTTTGAATTATACAATTACTTATCGGCTTAGTAAGCAATTACTCTGAATTGGAGGAAAATATAAAAAGCATTTAATATAATTATTTATGTATAAGTAGGTGGCTGCAAAATACATAGTAACAGTTATTTTCAATGCGGTTGATGTATAGTTAATTAAAAAGATATATTTAAATTTGTTTTGCTGCGTGTTTGTTTCTTTTCGTAAAAGCACTAATTACTATGGAGCTAGTGTACCCCCATAATCATTAAGCTCTAATTGTTAAAAAGAAAATTGGAATTGCTTCGGTTTCAGATTTTTAACCAGCAGTTAGTGTCTCGAGTCTGAGCACTTTTTTGGTAGTAACCATCCGTCGGGGGATATTTGCACAACGGGTGAGTGTGCCTAGGGTCTTCAATCCCGGGATCCCGTCCAATTCTGTGATCCTGAGATTTTGTGATTAAGAAAATTACAGAAAGTTGAGTGAAGTGTATAAAAAAATGTAGGTATTTTTTGGGAGTGATTATTCGATTTGCAAATTCTGGAAGAGATAAAAAAAGCTCTTACGGTTTTCATTTTGGGAAATCCGTAAATTCATAATTTTTTGAAATCGACATAAAATTGTTTGAAAAATCCCAGGTGTTAAAAATCCTAATTAATACATGGTTTTATGTTGAATGTTTAATCCTAGGATTAGAAAAAAATTGTCAATACCGAAATCTCGGGATCAAAAAAAGGGTCCAGAATGGGATGCCCTAAGTGGGTTTGGCGAAACTGTACTTAATTTACTAGAATAAAAATGATTATCGATATGTTAACACAGGCAATTGGTAAACGAAAAATGATAAACATATTTTAATGCTTACTAGAAGTGGGTAAATATTTAATTAAGCGATGTATATTGCAATCGATCGATGATGTAAGAAGCTATTACTGGATAGTTTAATTTGCCCAGTAAATTTATATTTCGCAGGATGCATATATTTTTATTGGTGTTATCTTGCATAAGACGTAAATAAAATTCTTTATTATCCTTTAATAACTTCTGTAAACATTATGTTTGCAACTTAGCCTGTGTTAAAATGAAACACCATAATAAAAATTATATCAGTAACCCAACTTTTATTTCGATAGAAAGTAGGAATATAAATACATGTAATTATTATAAGACTTGTAGAAATCTAGTGTCGTGTTCTCTGTGTATCACTGTGAGCATAGCTTTTTGTTTTAATTGCTGAATAAATAATGAAAGATCAGATTAGTGTGTACCTAGATGCAGTTTGGTACCAGTGATTTTGTCCATGAGTCCATAAATTATTAAACAACGAAACACTTCGAAAATATGTAAATATTACCGGAACACAGCTTTTTTTTGGTCGGGTAATTCATACTAGCAAAAATATACGATATTAAATCACTTATTGTTTATTAATTACTTATTTTTAAAACACGTTACATACAAATATGAGTAAAAGTGATTCAAAATTTCCAACTGTTCCTAGATATTTGACATTTTAAACATCAGTGGAGGCTTGTCATCACGATTTTTAATATTAAGTAGATGAAGCTTAAATGTGTTGCAGCGTGTATTACCATTCGAAATTTTCGCGGGACACCTATTTAGGTCCCACAGAACACCAGTGTTCCGCCGAAAATAGTTTTGGAAACCCTGCTATAAACAATATACAAATAACACTATATTATTACACACGGCGTACTATTACGACTATAGTAAAAAAACTAATTAATTATGAATCTTATTAAAAATTAGCGTTTTTTTTCTTTCATATATGTATATTTCACAAGATATTATTGATTAAAAATTAATTGAACTTTTGTTAGATGAATGAAAATACATCCATATTTGAATGAGTATTATGATTAGGTTACAGCTATTTTATTTATAGTTTTAAGATTTAATGTCCAAATGGTAAAAATAAAAATAAAAAATCTATTGGACAACTTTCAGGGGATCATAAAAATACGGAAGGAAGAAAGTCCCCGCTGTAACAGAATCAAAGAAAACAAACAAACGTGTAAAGACGGCTATAGCATTTTTTACATAACATAGACGATGTTAAATCGTGTATGGTTAACTGATTTACACTAACACCAGTTAGTAGTAGTGTCAATACTTAACTTAGTAAAGACAGAAATGAATAAAAATCGATCATACATATAGCGATATCAAATATTTAAAAAAAAACAGCTAGGTAATATATCAACTGTGGATAGGAAAAAAGACGTAACTCACACATATAAAATTTTACAGGAGGCACAAAAAACGTGTTTTGATGATTTTGGGTCATATGAAAATTATGAAATATACACAACCTTGAAATGGACGGAGAATTCTAAACTGGTGTTTAATTGACATAATCTAAATTTGAATCGTTCAAATTATGTACACTCCCACAGAAAAAAATAAATCTAATATTAATTAAAGAAATTGACTATGAAAAATCTTTTTTTCTAGTCTTGTTTCTTCGTTTCAATTTTTAAAAGTTAAAAATACTAATTCGGAATTTTCAGCTTACATCCTTTTGATAAAACGTATATCAAGTTTGATACATTATAATTATCGAAAAAAGCTGTTTTGAAAAAACTGTAGGTTACGTCCTTTTTCCTTTCCAAAGTCGATATTAACATAACTGGAAATTTTGTTATTAGTCGCTGACAAACAGCGGTTGATAAGTTATAATAAAAGTGGTTAAAAATGGTAACTTGGCGTAACAATGTTATGCGTATGTTCAGTTTTTACTGCTGAGATCGCCTAAGCAGTTATTCAAGATTCGAGAGATTTTGCTTTATTGTTCTGAAGGTCTGTCTTGCTTGATAAATGAAAGAGTTTCCTATCTGTATAGTATAAATACTCTTATTTTTCAACAAATCTATAGTATTTCTTGTTAGCTACCAAGTCGGCGTCAGACCAACGTATTTTTTTCTTATCATAGCTTTTTGCTGTTTATAGGTTAGTCCATCCACTATTTGGCCAAGTCTGAAGAGTTTGCCAGAAAAAACTCACTTTTAGGGTATTCACTTGGTGGAAAAGCATTATATTAATAAAAACACAATATTCCTTTGTACTTTATTACATTTTATTTAAAAGGTCAGGACTGGTTTCTTTCATTGCCAGCATTTTCACCTGATAAAAATATAATTTAACACTGCTATTTATACAAAAATAAATTGAAATAAAAAGGTGTATACAAAAATTTATATTGAAAATAATTTTAAAATTACAGTATAAGTGATTCTATAATTACACAAAATTAAAATGTTTAAAAACTCTAACATATAATTAAAAAATCATCAAAGATTAATAAATTTCAAGTGGTGACTGATGGTAATTGCAGACATAATTAAAATTTGGGAAATTTTTGACAAAGTGATATAAAATGCTACATTACTAAAGTTAAAAACTTAATGATAATTTTCTGTTACTCCATGCACCTCCACGCTCAGTGTCATCAACACTCATCTATCATGGACACATCTTTATAGAAATACTGTTTTTCATCTGAGTAAGCATTTATATATTTGGTGTGGCCAATTTTCTTCGCCGGAGAGCTTTAAGTGATTCGCCCTAAACTTCCAAATTACATTCAACTCGCGTATTTTGTTTAGTCTCTTGGCTGTCTGTCAACATTGCGAAGCTTTTGTATTTTAACGTTCTTCCACGAGTGAGTGCTATCACTTTAAAATGTAATTATACCGTTTTTTGCGAATACCAACTATCTGCTGTCATGATGTGTATGTGTAAAAATACATATCTTCAGAAATATTTTCTGTTTTTTTTTCACCTGACACAATTGTTATTTGGTTTCTCAGCTAGTATTCGAACGCTACTTATCGATTTTAATCGACTATAGTTAACGAATGTTAAACGAAAATTTTATGGATACAATAAATAGTTTTTCACTTTTAACGTGTTCACTGTCAATACTTGGTGAAAAAGCATTATATAAATAAATACACAATATTCTTTTGTACTTTATTCCACTTTACTTAAAAGGTCAGGGCCGATTTCGCTCATAGCGAGCATTGTCAACTGATAATAAATATACATATACATATATAAACAGTGCTATTTATACAAAAATAAATTGAAATGAAAAGGTGTAAGCAACAATTGACATCAAAAATATTTTTCAAATAACAGTATAAGTGATTCTATAATTACACAAAATTAAAATATTTAACATATAATTAAAAATGCACAATGCTCGCAATGAGCGAAACCGGTCCCGCCCTTTTAAATTAAGTGGAGTAAAGTACAAAGAAATACTGTGTTTTTATTAAATATTTTTTACGTACAATTTTTGTAACAAAACCTGGTTGTAAATCATTTTCTCAACATTAGAAATATTTGATGAAAAGCTCTATGATAAGTTTATTAAAAATTGGTTGAATGGCGTAACAGTCTCAATTTGAGACAGCTTTTAAATATTATTTCATGAAAAAGTTGGATTAAAATTTGTATTTGACTTGTCTATAAATCGTTTTTAAAATATATATTATATTATGCAAGTTAAAAAAGTGAATTCGTGGTCGCAAAAGTAAGTTAAAGTAAAGCTCTAGTGCTGATCAACTAAATGAAAATTTTCATATTATAATAGGTGTAATAATTAAGGGGTGAAATGGGATGTACTCTTTACTGGTAGCTTTATAGAGTGGTTTACTATTAATGCTTGAAATGGTCAAAGATTTATATGGAATTGTAATCAAAGGATGGACATGACAGTGGTCGAAAAAATGTTTGAATATTATAATTAATATATATCATGATTACTTTTTTTTTGCGTTTTCAGTGATAACAAACTGATGTGATAAAACATAAATGAGGTTAGCAGTCATCTTTAGTGATCTATTCGCGAGAAATAAGCGACTGTCAAGCATTCGTCAAATAATTTTGTTTCAAATATTTATAAAGACGTCGCAATGCTAGGCATCAAATCTCGGCACCGCGTCGAAATTATTGTTTAAACACACGCTTCATTTAACTCAATTTTTGTATTATATTTGACATATGCGAAAAACTTAACTATTTTTACCAAATAAAAGAAGAAATAAAAAAAGATTTTTCATATAAAGTTACATTTTTATTCACGTGCACTTTTTTCATTTCATTATTAAGATCTGCAATATATTTCAAGTTTCATAAAAGATCTTTTTTTTTAAAATGTTTTGAACGGAAATCGTTGGATTAAATCTAAGATATAGTTCCCACGTCCCACAGATCAAAAATTATGATGGATACTCCAGTTAAAATAAGCTGTTTGCAATATGGATTTAGTATATCAATCCTTCGATTTTCGTGATCACAAAATTTAGTATTTGATTGTAAGTTTTAGAACAAAACGATCTTCAAAAGGCTATTCTTTCTGTAAGTCTTTTCGGAAACAATTACAGTCAAATAATATTCTATGAACGTAAATGCTATACAGTAAAGTGCTTGGTTATCTTATTATTTTATTGAAACTAATATTTTGAATGTCTAAACCACAGAAATATTTTTTTACGGTAAGACTTGGAGTATAAAGCAAAAATAAATTAAAACATTTAAGCAAAAATTTATAGAGATATAATATGACAAATAATCAAAGTTAAATTGAGTTTTTCACAAACCTATTTTTACTATAGAACCTCAGGGATTGTGATAAAGTTAGTTTATTTAGTTCAATATTTATTAAGGATACGTGCAAATGAAGTGAAAACAAAATGGAAATAAAAAAGTTTGGGGAAATTGGAAAAAAAAATCCCAGAAAACGAAAGCAGTATTTTCTAATAATGATTATTTCTGGTTATATTTTAACACCTTTTACCGGCCATTTTCACGTAAAACATATATTTACTTTGCCGAAATTGTGATATTTCGTTTTGTCACAAATTACTTCTAATAAAAGCTCTCACTTAATTAATGTTGATATATTTTTTAATATTGCTATTATTGTCTGTGAGAAATGATTTGTTGAATTCAAAGCTAAATATTTAGTTAAATGGATAAAAAAATACAACGGATAGATTTTGCTTCTACTGTGTTGTTTCACAGTAACAATTCTAGCAGTTAGTAATAATTATTTAGCGATCAAAAATCTTTTTAAATTATGTGTCGTATTTTTTTAAAATGTCAAGCAAATTTAAAATATAAAATAAAATACGATTTAGAGCAAAAATACAATGGATACAAACGTGAAATTTTTAATATTTTTGAATAAACAGATATTATGACTATAGATATTTAAAGAAAATTCGCAGTTTGAGAAAACAATTTTAATCGATGGAAACTTTCTACAAACTTCATAATACGAATCAATATATTATGGTATCGTATGTAAGAAAATAATAAAAAATATGTCGATGAGAAGTTTACATATTTTAGCCATTATGCATAAAATTGGAAGACATCTTGTTGAGGTAGTCACAAACCCAAGTACGAAGACTTTCTTATTAATTGTACAAATAATAATAAACATTTTATCTTACAAAAATTAAGCCCCCTATCGAATTAATATTGAAAAGTATACTTAGATGAATTTATTTGTTATTATCGTACGTTAAAAATATCATATAATAAACATGTGCATAAGTGGAAAAGCAAATCCACAATTCTTTTTGGGACGCAATAAACTTAAAGACTTTATTGTTCATGTTTCAGCCGGGATCATTTCCCAAAAAGGTGTTTTCTAAATAAATATTTCAGTGAAGACAGCAGAGGCGGGGTTTGCTAAAAGGAAACTATTATCTCTCTTAGCCCCTCGAAGGTCTGTTCTTGTTAACGCTACTGCCCTACATTGACTTTGATAAATTGTTTTTTACATTCAATATTCTTGCGATGTTCGTATGGCATTCTGGGGAATATCAACTATTTATTTTTATGGCACAAAACGAAAAATGTAACGTGGAAAAATTCTCACGACAAAAGTTGAGAGATTGCAACGGTTCGTTAGGTAGGATGAAATTGGCAATAGGTGAATTGTGGACGATGTTAAATACATTATTTTTAACCTCTGTTTGGCTTAATAAAAATAAACAAGCATTATTTGTTGATATGCGATTAATTGAATAATTCATTTATTTGTCGTCTATCGTTTTTAGACGAAACAATTTGATCGAAAATAGCAATATATATATTTTTGTATTGTAAGGAGAACAAACACACTTATGCATTATTTTGACAAGCCAAATAATTTTTTTCCAATATAGTTTACGATAAAAATATTTTTTCCTGCTCCAAATCTTTCATATCGACCGTAGAAAGGAAAAAATGACGTAAACCACACATAACAAATTGTACAGGAGACACAGAAAACGTTTTTTGATGATTTTGAGACAAAGCCAAATTATATAATATAAACAACCTTGTCGTGCACGGAGACTGATAAACTGGTTCTTAATTGACTTTATCTAATATTAATTTAATTCATTTTAATAAAGTCTGTTTTCATGATTACAATATTCGCAGCCCCTTATTTTTTCAAACTTATAAGATAAATTTACATACTAATTAGGCATTTTTAGCTTACATTCTTTTGATAGAATGTGTATCAAGTTATATGTATTCTGATTATCGAAAAAAAAAATGTTTTGGAAAAAGTGGAGTTTATGTCCTTTTTCCTTTCCACAGTCGATATGATTCATATGAAAATGCTTCTAAATGCTTTATGTATGGTATCTTACAGTAAAGAGTCACTATGATAAATAAAATCAAAATAGTTGAAACATTTCCGCTGTAAAGCAGTCATTAAAAATGTATGCATTAAGTGCAAATGACACAATGCAGAACGACATGCAGCGCCCATGACTTCCAAAAATTCAAATAACTTTTTGATTACTGTGATAATGTGTTCTTTTAAATAATTATTATTTTTTAATCATTTTTTTAAATTTATAGAACTTGGACAACCATTAAATAGCGTTTGAATGAATATTGTCTTGATTTTTTTTTATAAATAATATAGTATTATTACTACCGCTTTTTTTAATAAATATTGACAAAAAATGTACACTCATTCAATAAACGTTTTTTTTAATCAGATTTTATGAATAAACTTAATCAATGAATCGATATTTTAGCCGACTCTTGACGTAATCGATATCAAGACTGGTGAAAGATTTCGCCATGACACTAAAACTTGTCTTTTATATGTCTGTATAGAATACAAAAGAAACATAGATAACCGGTTGCAGTACGTCACATTGCAACTCGTTCTGAAGTATGCAACTGTGAATATCGAATGGATATCTATTTTACCAAATTCAACACGTTTTTATCTCGTTATTATTATTAATTTATTATTATTGCTGTTTATTAATGATTGAAATTTAGTTTCAATAACTGTAAGCATCCAAAGATATCGACGTTTTAATTTTTGTTTATTATATTTTCAAAACGACATAATTATTAACAGCGTGTTAACTATGACGTATAACTAAAAAAATGAAATATATACAATATTATATACTATTTTAAATATAAAACTGCTCACTTTCAAACCAGGACTGTAAAGTCTTTAAAAGATAAATCGACTCCAACTCCAACAACATATTCCAATTCAGCGTAAAATATAGTGTTTTTCTCCCTTGAAAGTATTTTAAAATTTCTTCTAGTACATACAGTTATAATTTCACCCATAAATAAGATGAATAAGCTAATTTTCAAATACAGTTTGCTTACGAATACTGTATGTAATTACGAATCATAACATTCAAAATTAATGGTGAGAATTTCTAATTATCTCGCTTAAAAATAAATAACTCTTCCTTGATTTTTGTAATCTTACAAAAATACTATTTATTTAGAATAGAGATTAATAGTTTTTAATGTGTTCGGACTTCTATTATTTTATTAGGCTTAATAACATGTAGTGGCGCCACTGTTGACTCCAGCGATTTGTATACACAGACAATTGACTTCGACTCCGGTAGAAATAGCCCTACTCCACGACCCCAACTTCAACTCCACAGGACTATGATATTAAATAAATATATATGTAACACCAACGAATGAAAAGCAAATTGATTGTTATTCGCTATAAATGCTTGCATCAAACAATAAGTTGTCACTATTCAGTAGATTTATAATGCGCTGTTTTAACATCATATCAAATTAATTATTTAGGCAAGAATAGGTACAGAAAGTAGCACGATCAACAATATAGCACACTTGCTTTTTATAGCAATATTTATAATAAATAACGGTGTGTCAACTTGTGGAATTTTCGTTCGTAGATCAGCCTCATAAATGGCCAATAAACCATGTTATATCATAATTATTTCATCTTGAAACCAGTCAGTTTGAAAATGAAGACGCGAATTTGATTTAAAATTAAACAATTTCTTTTGAGAGTTACAAAAAAGAAATCAACCTAATAACTTATGTTTACAAATTTTGTCTTTAGTTTTCAAGTGTACATGTTGAACCATTTGAATATATTTTTGGTTATGAAAGGTACCTATTTTATCTTGTGTAGCCTGGACACTTGACAGGAAGCTTAAAATAATACGCAGTGCTTATGGGATATGGCATCCTAATGGAATCATCTCGATAAAGTTTTTTACGAGAACTGATTGTTAGTAAATTGATCAACCTTCCCTTTTTAAAGAGAGTAAGGATAGAAATATAAAGCCGGTACAGAACTAGTGGTTCACTAATCGCTCTTGCTTTGCCTTGTTAATTTTAAGATTGGAAAATAAAGATATATATATATATATATATATATCACAAATACCAACGCCTTAGCGGCATAAAATCAAAAGTTTTCAATGGAAAATAAAAATAAAATTTTGCGAATATTGATTTGAAACATTAAAAATGTCGATAAAAACGATGCTGGAACGCCGTTACACCGCGTTACATGGGAATAAAAGCACTGCCTAATATTATATTTATTTTTTAAAATCCAGCTTCTAACCATTCCAAGAGTCATTGATCTTTTTTAACTCACATGATTTTTGTTAAAATATCAAAATACATAAATAAATATATATGTATATACTAGAGGTCTGCACGGGCCGAAATTTAACAAAATTACCCGACCCGAGCCCGAAAGACTCAGGCCCGAGTCTAATATCACAATTGTTACCCGAACCCGACCCGAAGACCGGATTTATACTCAACAGACCGAAAAAAACCGTTTTTTACAAATTTACAACAATTTACGATTCTCTATAGAACTGGTAATAATTAAAATCATCATAGCGGACTTATGACACTAACACAGTCTGAAATATTTTTCTGAAGAATAAATTCCTTACCCGGGCCCGGCCCGAGCCCGAATCTCAATTGCGATTACCCACCCAAACCCGGCCTGCGGGCCGGGCCGAGTAAGAGCCCGTGCAGACCTCTTGTATATACATAATGTAGACGTAATATTAATATTTAGTTGGCTTTGATTTGCTCACTGGTAGTTGCAATAATTGACATATAACGATTGATCAGGCTTACAATTTCATGCACCAGATGGCAGTGTATTTAATTATTGTTACGTTAAATTGCAATTAGAGAAAGGGTTGCGTCTAAAACGTTAAGACATACCAGCAAACTGAGATATACCTATAATATCACATGAATGTAGAATGTGCTTTTGTCCCCGTATCAGTCATATGTTTGAAAGATATTTTAGGAAAATCCAATATGTAAACTGTCATCTTACTTTGGAGGAAAAAAAAGATACTGAAAAAGTAATTTTTTACTATTTAATAAACAAACACTACAGTACAACAGAATTATTTTATTTTAGACATTAATAAAAAATTACTCGCTCAGAAAACATAATGTTTTTGTGGTATTATATCGCTTGTTTTTTTCTTTCTCCATGTGTCTATTAAAGACTTCTTTCGAGAGAATGAAAAAATTTCATTCTTTATTTTTAATTAAAAAATTAAGTACTATTTACACAAAAAAATACGTCTTAAATAACTTGGTCTGTAACCTTATTGTTTATATTTTATTATTTCAATAATAATAAAACAATTAGTTATCGCTGTGGCTGAGTGGCAAACTTTGTTATAAACTCCATTCTACAATGAATGAATGAATATTTAAGTCTAGTATTTTTTTCACTTCATTAAGCACCCAACCATGAAAACTTAGAGTGATAAGCTAAATTCTATTCCTCCCCTAGCAGCATATTTTCACTTTTAAGGTGTTCACTGTCAATACTTGGTGGAAATGAATTATATTAATAAAAACACAATATTCTTTTGTACTTTATTCCACTTTAATTAATATGTCAGGACTGGTTTCGCTCATTACGAGCATTGTCAACTGATAAGAAAATATATGAACAGTGCTATTTATTTATTCAAAATTAAATTGAAATAAAAGGTGTAAATAATAATTATCAATGAAAAGAGTTTAAAAATCATAGTATAAGTGATTCTACAATTACACAAAATTAAAATGATTAACACCTATAACATACAATCAGAAAATCACCAAAGACTAATAAATTCTAAGTGGTAAATGATGGCAATTATAAACACAATTAAAATTTGGGAAATTTTTCACAAAGTGAAATTCTACATTACTAAAGTAAATAACTTAATGATAATTTTCTGAAAGAGATTGGCAAATATTCGCTTAACACACTGCTTTAAAAAAGTTAAAATATTGTAAAAAGTATTTTTTTTAAATAAAACATATAATGACAACTTAAATAATTTGTTCTATGCGAATTAAATAACGGAAAATCTTTCCTTAAATGTGTTTCCATATCAAAATAGTGTGTGTTTCATTAGCGTAAATCTTGGACCATTCTGTATACCTGTATTTCATTAAAAGCTCAGTAGTTCTTGAAGCACATTCGTAGCGGTAGCATTATTTTGTCTTGGGTCGTGCTACGCGGGAGCTTTCAGCCGTCACTGCCCATTTTAGCTTTATTTCCCACTCATATAAGGCATTCTATTTAAGTAATAACCATTACAGAAATATCGCAGAGAAACCTTCGCGACTAAAGCGTTATATATATGATTTTAATGAATTATTTTAACCAAACTGACTGTTTTTGTAAATTGATATGCGAAAAGCAATAAACGATTAATATGCAACCATTAACCTCTTTTTCGTATTTCGATTTGATGTTTGAAAGACGTTAATAGAAGCTATACCTAAGTAGTATATATATAAAAAAAATAACGGCTTCTGTAACTTATTAATGTTAAAATTATTTGAATATTTAAGTTTTAACAATAATGTAAACAGTATTACTTGATTATGGGCTAAATAATATATTATAATTTGTAAAATGAAATGTTTATCTACAGTATATTTGTATATAAAAATACTGTTAAATTGTTATTATGAATTTTTAAATAAAAAAACTGTTCTTTCGGTTTTTCCATTCTACATATTATTGCTTCTTCTAAAAATATGACCGAAAATCTCAAGGCGTCTAAGAGGCAAGGCAATCAAATCAGGTGGTTTGTTTATATTTGAATATATTTTTTTTGTGTGTGAAATGAAGGGTAACGTTCAAAGCGCAATAAAATATTATTAAAATACAGTTACTCAGTCATACATTTTATAAATCTGAAAGCCCTTTGGGATGATTCCAAATTACACATGCAAATAAAAATGTTTCAGTGGTCGTAAGATAAAATAAATTTATTGGCTGGTAGCGTTTTGTAGGGCTTACGGTTTGCGTCAAACAAAATGGGAGATTGGAAAAGGATGTGAGAAAAAGTGGTGTAGTATAACCAGGAAAACTTTTTACAAAAAAACAGACTCGTAAGTCAATTGTAAATCAGATAAATATACACGAGCGAGAGATGTGGCTTAACCAATCTTAACGTTGCGTTTTTATAATGCTTGAAACTATTTATTTGTCTTTTTTTTATCAGCCAAAATCCCATTAAAATATGGAGTAAAAATATCATCAGCTTTATTTGTACTTCAAGTAGTTTTTTTCCTTATTGGAACTATAACTATAGAGATAATGCAAGATGTAAAATTGGTTGCCATTTACAATATGTTCTGTATAGCTATAAGCTACATATCTAAAAAATCCAAGTTTGTGTTAAAAAGCAGTTAGATTAAAAATCAAGCAATATATTAAACATACGAACAATAATGAAAAACGTATAATTACTTATATTTTCACAGCGTTTCCGATAATTATTTTAATGACGAAAAAAACATGTAAGTAAATTTTATATTGTGAAGCTTAAAAAGTAATTAATACTGGCGTAGTTAATAAGTTAATATACCACGGCAAAGTTTAAACTATTTTATCAGTGGTAAAAGTAACTAGTATATGTTGAAATTTTGTTGCATAGGGAAGAAGTGTTTGTATCCATAAGTTTCCCGATAAGTTTAATATGAAAATTGTGGTACAAAATAATGACGCCGGAAGCACTCGTTTATATGGAAAACAGTGCAAACTTTAGTTAAAACAATGCACATGCAAGTGAGTCGCTAGTTTTAAGTGTATTTTATAAAAAACAGATGAGTGCTAAGCAAGAAATGCAAAGTTCTTTTTTATTTTTATTCAGTTGTTTTTCACTAAACTTTGCTTTTCTTTTTATTGATGATTTTTGGCCAAAGCCAAATTATGAAATTGCACGGAGACTATTGACTTGATCAAATATTAATTTAGTTTTTTTTCATGATCGCAATTTTCGCAGGACCTTATTTTTTCAATCAACAGCTCAACGACCGCACGTTTTTTTTTATAAAATTTCACCTGGTGAAATAAAATTTTGCGAACAATTCGCAAAAATTGTGATTTTACTGAATTAGCTATAATTTGTAAGCAAATTGAGATATCTTTACAAAAAATAATTTTCTTAGCTTCTAGATACTTCGCCTATACGCATCTATGCGTCCGCTGGCCAGCAACCTTTATTTTTTAAAGACTCAAATACGCGTCCACAGTCGTTAAGCTGTTAAAAGCTGTATTAAGATACTTATTTAGCATTTTCAGCTAACATCCTTTTGATAGAACGTTGGATATATTGTAATTATCGAAAATAAGTGTAGGTTACGTCCATTTTTCCTTTCCACAGTAGAAATATGTCTATACCAGGGGTGGGAAACCTTCTATTCTCTAAAGGCCGCATTCTTTTTTCTGATTCGACATAACGCCACAGTAAACATTGACTAGGGAATCTTTGGTCGGAAATTTTAAAATAAAACTGTTTTAAAAATAAAAAATATGCTTCAAAAATGAAAAAAAATATGTTCCCATTTTTACATATATATATAGGTTTCAACATTATAAAGCGCCCTTTTCCAATTAAAAAAAAATCGGAATATTAACAATAACTTGAATGCAGGTAAAGTTTAAACAAACGAATGAATGATTTTTCGGAATTGGAAATGTATAATATTATAGTTAGGTATATCTGTAACCAGTATCCGGGCCATGTGAAACATTTACCGATCGGATTGTACATACGCCTGACGTATCTAAACCACAAGAAGCTTTTATTTTAGCGGACTGAATGAGTCGCAAAAAAACGGGTTGCGTTTCAAACAAAACGTTGAAACGGTACCATGCCGCCCACATTCACCATTCGTACCACACAAAGCATCGGTATTTGTTTAACAGTTCATGTAACTGTAAAAAAGATAAACCCGAATATATTAATTCGGTTCGGGTTAAGAAAATAATACCATTGTTCAGACGGTAGACGGACCAAATTGCTATCAATATCATTTTATATGGAAGTATATTTTATAATTTACAATTGTAGCTACTTAAGACAGTTATTATTAATTTTAAATATTGTTTTTGTTTGTCCTACGTATTTCAACTCATGAAAATGTTGATAAAAGCTCTGTTGGAATTATTGAATAGAAATATTAGTGTGACGTCAAAAATTCTGTATAATAAAAAAAATCATTGATACACTTTCAGTAGACGTCAGACGAATCCGATTATTACAATGTTGATGTTGATAAATAAATTGGCTCAACCTTTCAAAATGCTTTAAAATATTAATATTTTTATTTAAGTAATTTAAATACATTTGTGTTATGCACGATGTTCTGACAAAAAAATTCTATTGAAGGATTCTCGTTTCAAAAAATTCACTTTTGTTGCGCTTGAAATTCTCATCAAAACTACTA